>CM070513.1:26935526-27535526 GCA_036346375.1 Guadua angustifolia
GGTCCGTCCCATTCCGCACAAGTGGTTGTACACGAACTCAGCTCAAAGGCTCGCAAGGTTAAGTCCTTAATTGTCCCTGCAAGACAACCATTTTATACATCTCGCACACACCTTCACAATCTTTTCATACATCCCATTGCCACATTGTGGCCCCTGGCACGAAGCCTTCTTGCCACTTGCCCCGGTCCAAATCATTTCCCCACCCACTTTATACTTAAGCAACACATGCCATTTTCCACATCAGTTCATGAGTAGCACCACATAGGTCACTATCCGGTTCCAATTCATGACATCATCGCATTTTCCAAAATGCGCTCCATAATTGTTTAGTCAATATTCATTTGATATTTGAAAGTCATTCCACGCATACAAGCAAAGTGCTAATAAACTAATCACGGTCTAGCCTCCCGTGTTGGCATCATATTAGCATCCAACATATTTAAGCATCTTAGGGTGGACAAGGTTTCAGGCATATAAACATTTATAATCAAGGTGGCATAACAAGTTTGGCTTTTAACTACCATTTCCCAATTTAATCAATAGTGGTTGTACTTAACATAGCAAGCAATATGGAAATCAAAATATACTTTTAAAATCTAGGGGCAACATGGTCAAAGCACGACTTGCCTTCAAGAGGAGTTGGTTCTGGTCGAGGTTCTCATGACGGGTCTTCAAACTCTCCCTCGACGAATTCCGGCAACTCGAAGTCTACTCGGTACAAGCAAACACACAATAAATATATAATACAGACAGCAAACAATTTACTAAATTTAAATAAAAATCACCAACAAATAGCTCACATTTTTACAAATTTTTGGGCACTGGAATCACTCAAATCCGAGTTAAAATGCAAAAGTTATAGCATTTCTAAGTTTGCTGAAATTCAAATAAATAATAACCGAATTATTCTATTTAATTTCCTACTGAAAATCCGGATTATATCTCTCGGCGACACGTGTCGGCACCAGGGGCCTCCACGTCACCCTTGGCCACTGACAGGTGGGTCCGGATGACGTCCGCCGACGTCAAGACAACCCGGCGGTCCACCCACTGACGTGTGGGCCCGGTGAACAGTGCTTTGGACCAACCAGAGGCCGACACGCGGCGAAGAATCATCCAGCCACGTATGCACAAATCTTTCCGGCCGTTGGATTTGAATCCAACGGTCGGCCTTAACCGAGCGGTGCACTGCTACAAAGCCTACGTGGCTCAACGGCGATGGTCGGATCGAAGATCTACGGCGGCGGTTAACGCTATGGTTCACTATTCATCGCACCGACGTGGATGCACTGGGACGGTTGGATTAAAATCTGACGGCTACTGCTATACCGAGCGAATCACTATTCCTCAGCCTACGTGGCTACCCCAGAGCCGCACGATTACCATCCAACGGCCCAGATCTACCGGTGCATATTTAAACGTGTATCTACGGGAGAAATCGTGGCGTTACCTCGCTCGTCCGATGCGAATCCAACTACCGAGCACGGTGGATGGCGGCGGTGCCACTACCGAATACCGGAGGCGAGGAAGACGACCGCTCGCTCGGCGGCCATCGGCTCCTCAGCGTGAACAAGTAACCACAGGTGCGCCTTTGGCTTGGTGAACTCGGTGAGGGTCTTGACGACGGCGGGGAACGACGGACGGCGGCGGGGCACGGGAAAAACCGAGGCGGAGGAGAGAGCTAACTACGGCGAGCTCTAGCGAAGCCTACGGTGAGCGAGAGTGCACGAGAGAGGTGGCAACAGGAGCGGGATGGAGTGCTGAGTGCAACGGGCTTTATCTCCCGCTCGGGCGAGCCTCGACACGCGCGCAAATCTCTGACAAATCCTCGGCGGCCAACGAGCGACGGCGGTGCACAGTGCGCTCCGTCCCGAGACTGTGCCGTCACATCGACCGTTCGATCGCGATCCAACGGTCCAGAATCGGCGGCGATTTAGGGTTTCCTCCGCGCGAGCACAGTGTTGGGCCGGCCCAACACTGTAGCTAGCTTATTTCCGGCTTTTCGCAATAAAAATAATTCCAGTAATTCAAAATAATTATTTGGGGCACTAAAAATACCCGAAAAATTCTAGAAAAATTCTAGAAAATATTTCAGAGCATTTTGAGCCTAAATAAAATATTTTCATTTATTTTTGATAAATACTTTTTCTGGTATTAATTAATCAAGAGAAGAATGGTTTAAATAAATGTTTATTAATTTCAATAAATCCCCAAAAATTCAGATAAAGGCAATTAAATGAAATTAAATGCAAATAAAGGTTGGTTAATTCATAGAAATTCAAATAACTCCAAAAATTAAAATCTAGCCAAAATTCGGGACGTTACAAGTGCTATGCCAGCTGCTCATGTTACCGAAAGGATTCATTCCATCTGTACTCAATCCAAACCTTATATTTCTCGGATCCGCACCGAATTCTTGAAAGCTCTGTCGATGTTTCTCCACTAGATGGAATCAGCAGGTGCCTTAGCATTCCATCATTCTTACGCTCCTCAAAGTGCCAACGCAAGCAGCTTTTGCCTCCTTTGGGTTCGCAAACAAACGCTTCAAACGGGAATTACATGCAGATACCATGCCACCTTAGCAGAGGACCTTTTTCACCTCAATGCTCTCGCCATCATCATCTGAATGACTCTTACGCTTGTCTTAGGGATCGTTGCACACGGACATATATGCAAGTTTGTGTACTCTTTGCGATCTGAGGATCTGATCGTTTGGACATGCATGTATTCTTTCTACTTCCATTCCCAAGGGACAAAGAACACCTTGGCTTTGTAGGTGCTTGTCGGCAACTCGCTTCCCTCTCGAAGCATGTCCGCCAATAGACGTAAATATTGTGAAACTCTTGTCGGACCAACCGTTGCTTGCCTTCAATTTGAGTAGTTGAAGCACGGATGATAACCTTGTGTATTTCAACTTGCACCCTGCGAACAAAGGTTTCTCCGAGTCCTCCATTAAGCCCTCGAACTGTCCATATTCCTCGTCATCAAGGTTTCTTCGCATCGCGTAGCATCCGATCCAAATTGTCATCGTGCAACCTGTCCTCATTGGAAGCACAATCGATATGATCATCCGACATATCATTGACATAAATCGACGATATTAACACTACTTGTCGCTTCTCGTATATTATGCTCTTCGCCATGGTGGTCCAACATGTATAGCCCTTTTGAAACCCCTTGAATCAAGTGTGCTTCGATCTGCGCTGAGTTTCAAACATCTTCAGATTTTCGCAATCAATGCATGGACATGACATGAATTGCACCCCCTTATTAAACATATCCTCCTCTGCAGCTCTTTTGAAAGTGGAGACGCCATTAAGATACTCAGCACTCGTACGGTTCTTAGCGTACATCCAGCTTCGATCCATCTACGCTACACATGTAACACTTAGTGTTAAATATTAAGTGCACCAGGTGTAGTGCGTATGCACACATTCTTAAACTAATTATGCAATTACATACCTTAATTACATCACAAAGAAATAATTAACACAATTCAAATTAATCTTCAATATAATAATGAAATTAGAACCCATTACTAATCTTAGATCACCAAAAGACTTGAATTGATCTATAAGCTAGATCTAAACAATCTTTAAATTCTATCCTTAACAAGCTAGCTAGCTACATCATGATCGAATATTATATTATGCAAATAGAACCATTACTAGCTAACCTTATACATCAAACAACCAACACATGGTTCTACAAGCTAGATCTAAAAAATCATCAAATTCCTTCCTTATCAAGATAGATGTTGAATATAATGCAATTAAAACACATTACTAACCAAATATCACAAACAACATATGGATCCACTACAATTAAACTAGATCTAATCAAACAATCTTTAAATTAATTTCGCCCTAACAAACCTAGATATTGAATTCGATCGCATGCAATTAGAGAACTCATTACTAACCTTAGATCACCAAAATCAAATGAATCTAATATCACCCTTCAAATCAATGGCTTTCTTTCAAAAAATCGCCTCACTTCCACAGCCGCCACTTAGGATAGAAACCGAAACCCTATAAACGAAGTGGATGGATCAAGGCTCTGTTTTTACGGGAGACGGTATTATCACGAACGGTTTTATATTACAGACGTCTGTGATACAAGAAATATCGCAGACGGTTTCTAAATATAACCGTCAGTAATGATTATCAGAGATATTACGCACGGTTGTGTTATATAACCGTTTGTGAAATCACGACGGTTTTACTTCAAACCGCTCGTAATGAGTATCAGAGCCATCACTGCGGTTATATTTAGAAACCGTCTCGTGATATTTTTGTATCATAGACGGCTGTAATATAAAACCGTCAGGATATACGACCGACGGTTTGAGTACATAACCGTCAGGATGTGATGTTCCATAGGTTTTTCAAAACCGCTCGTGATCGTAAGGCGTCGATATAAGCCTCATTTGTAGTAGTGAACGCTCCGATCGGAGTTACGAGTCAAAAGTTATGACAATTTTAACAAAAGTACTCGGATTTCTTATTTGCAAACTAGAATTGGTGTCCAAAAGAATATAATCAGAGAGCTCATTGTGTGATGATTCCGGAAAGCTCAATAACACCAAAATCGAAGGTACGAGTCAAAAGTTCTGTAAATAGTAATGGCACATATATTGCAAGGATCATTAATAGTCAAAAGTATGGAAAATAAATTTAAAAGTTTTAAATTTTGCTAATTACCGCTATAGTTTGCTAATTTGAAATAATTGGAAATCGGTGTTCAGGTGCTTCATAGGGTTAAAAGGAGGAGGGACACATTATATGTTAGATGTTATTATACCATCACTAAAATAATGGATCTTATAAGAACTTTGAAGTTAAGCGTGCTTGGACGAGAGTAGTAATAAGATGGGTGATCCTCCTAGGAAAACCACACGTGTGGTGTTAAAAACGTCCTGATCTGAGCAAAATTATGAAGTTGAGCGTTCTTAGACGAGAGTAGTATTATGTTGGGTGACATTCTGGAAAGTCTCCCCTAATTTAGTGTTTTTAAATTACCAGCTAGAACAATGTGTGATGAGTCCTTATTATAGACGGTTCTAGTTTAGAACCATCTGTGATGTTAATTTTCACTATCGGTTCAAAAACCGTCTGTGATGACCTATTGTCATCACTGACACTTTGATACAGATGGTTCACAAAACCGTCTGTGTCTGTGATGTGGTTTTATGAACCGTCTATATGATGTAGTGTTTTGTAGTAGTGTTTGATTTGTCTTGCAAAGTAATTTCATAATATATATATATTTATTATTTTTTCTATTATGATAAAAAAACCATATTCAAAGTCATGCCTACAGGACTATGAAAAATTAAAATGAACTAATATTTGTGGACGGATGGAATAACTTTTCGTTGGTCTGGTACGTATTGTACACAGTATCGAAGCCAAAGGTGTATAGTGAAAAGAACACAAAAGTATATGCTACACAAAATCGTCACAAGATCGTTGTCCCAAAAGATGCCTTTTCCACACACAAACAAAATTATACTCACTGAGCAGAAGTGCAGCAAAACGACAAGAGTCACAAGCAAGTTGCAGTTCTGATTGCTTGAAAAAAAAAAAGAGGCTGTTTCGGCCCAACACATTAGATTGCACCTCTTGATATATATACCCAAAGTGCTATATATATTACAGATATGTTTCTAAAGCATATTTCGACATATATACTTGCTTTCTTAGTAAGTTACCATATTTACATGAGGCCAAAGGTTCATACCGAAAATAACACTGAAGCAGATGCAACACAAAAAACTTCTTAAGTTCATTGAAGCAAAAGTTTTCCTTTACACGTTAAAACAAAATTATGAGCTGTCGAAAGCAACTGAAGTGAAATTAAACAAAAGAAACAATATGATCTGATGATCCCTACACATTTATAGCCATAGAATATTTCTGACCGCTAGCAATAGGTCTAGCATTTATAGCATCAGAAGGAGAGGGGGAAAAGAAAAGCTTCAAGGCAACATACTGATAGCAGTTCTAAAGTACAGGACAAAGCATGAACTTATATATAACCTCAAGCCCAAAAGTAAGAAGAAAGTTTTTACTCAAAAGTAGTAAGATCATTGTTAACCCAAAAAAATGACAAAGGTATCATCAGAAATAAAAGAAAATCCGGAGGTATGCACGTTTTATAGAAGCAGGTTTGAGCAGTAGATCAGTAACCAGATATATTAGTCAAAAGCTAAAACTTGAACCGTGCAACACTTACGTATGTGTGCAATCTTACCAAAATTTTAATTCTAGTTAGGGAAATTTGAAAGCACTCTTCGGAAGAGTAGCGGATATACATTATCCCTTACATTGCAAAACTATGCTCCAAACTACTAGTCCAACAAATAGTATTGTAGCATTGACACGTGAAATAAAAACTAGATATATCTACTACAGTACTAGCAGTTCAATTAGCTACTGCATTATTACTTCCAGATTAAAACAAAATTTCATGTGCAGTTGAGAATGACATATAGAATTTTGCTATTTACTCTTGGTTAAGTATTGTGTGGCACCAGAGAGGTACATAAGTTGCATGGCAGCCTTCTCCACCTCGTCTCCATGTTGTTGGCTCTGTGGCAGCACCGGATCCTTCTGGCAGCCCACTCCTATCATTACCATCTCCAATTCCACCTTTTTAGATGTCTTGTTCTTTTTCTTCTTCTCGACTTTTTCAACGTTGCTTCCTAACTTGAGTGCCTTGATTACCCTCTTTTGGTTTCGAACCCCCTCGGGACTCCTCCCCTTCTTCTTCTTCTTGCCCTTGTTATCCTTGCTTTCTAACTCAAGTGCCTTTATTCCCCTCCTTTGGTATCGGATCCCACACGCATTGCATAAAGACTACATGGACATCCCATTTATATCAAATCAAGGAAACATTTACAAATGAACAAGCCAAGATCATTGCAACCAACTCTTAAGGATTTATATCTAGATATTAGATCTATTCTTTACCTTGCGGCCAAGCGGGCCATTGCGCCATAGCGATGTTTTGGTTGTGTGGCAGTGGGCGCAGATCTTCGACTTGTTTAGATCCAAAGTACTAGTAACCTTCAACAATAAGAAAAATCGAGAAGATCACAAAAGATTTCTAAAAATACAGAGTAAGAACAAATCTAGAGAGGGTCGGTGGAGGTTTACTCTGGATCACCTTTCGGAAGGAGGAATCAATTTCCATGGGAATGATTGCAAGATCTCCGACACGAGCCGCCTTTGTTGCTTCGATGTGTATCTGTGTGAGGGGAGAAGGTGGGATGGCCATTTAGGTAGGTTTTATAGCTTGAGTACTAACACATGAAGCCCAAAAAAGGAATAAATAAGAAGTTGGATATAAATGTGTGCACATCCGTATTTTTGATATGCTAAGGTCCTTTCAGATGTTTAGTCCTGGTTAAATTACACTTTTGCCCTAAGGATGTAAAATATCACACGTAAGCATTGTTTGACTTAACCCGAGCTTTCAGAAAAACTTGTGAGTATTGCTAATTCGAGGTTACCCTCACCAATTCTTTAGTGATGAAACATCCGGCTATTGCCATGTGGTGCCCATCCCTTTACTCCCCTTTCTCCTCCCCTTTCCCACCCCTTCCTTCTCCTCGAATACAACAAAATCGAATTGAAACTTTCAAATGAATTCAATTGAAAACTTTTAGTTCGTAACACTTTCTGCTCAAAACTTTCAATTAAAAAACTTTTGGTTTGAAAACATTGGATTCAAAACTTTGGATTGCAAAAACTTTCAGTTCAAAATGTTTTGATTCGAAAATCTTTCATGTAGCATCCCAAAGTTTGCTCACAAATTATTTGTTGAGTTGCCAAAATATTCTCCTTCCATTATCATGTATTTTCAAAATTTTCAAACTTTGACTAGAGGGAGGAGAGTAGGAGCCAGATAAATTTTCCTCCTAAGAATTTCTTCAAAAACACTAGTGCTATGGAGAAAACACTAGGTTTAAGAACATGAAAAATAGGATGAATAGAGCAAGATTTCTGAAGGATCGAGATGACAATCAGAGAGGGAGGGGGGGTGAATAATCCTAAATAAAAATTTTCCCCAACACAAAATAGTCCACCCAAGCCCTCAAAGAAAATACTCAAAAGGGAGTAAATGAGAAGGAGCAAATAGCATCGGGCTCAAGAACAACAGTAGGAATAGAGTCTGAAAATAGCATGACTCAAAAGCAAATTTACAGGAATCTTTTGATCGGCTCGACAAAAACTCACGAAACTTGGTAGATGTACTCCTAAGGATGTCACGAACTCATTCCAACCTTTAATTGCAAGGATTGACATCAAAGTTCCGACTGTAACGACCCCTATTTTTACATAAATGCAAAAATGGAAATCTAATGTGCATTTCGTACTAGTCCCTGGGTCAATAGCTAGTACACACATTTAGAACAATTGGAATCACAACTATACATCGTAATATTGATGCAGAAGCTAATTACATAATGTATTCATACAAATCGGAGTAAATATTCTTAGCACAGGAGATGCAAAGTCTTGTAGTATGCCCATCCATCCCGCAGGCAACTAACAAGGCATAAATCCCTAGAAAGATCATGCTATAGAGACTCCCGCAACCTGCAATGAAAAGATATTCCTCGGAGCTTCGTTATTCTTATTCACATAAAACAACATAATAAGCAAGCGTGAGTACTTTCATACTCAGCAAGATTTAAGGTAGTATTTGCAAATGCATAAATGCAAGTCATGTCAAAAGAGGCTTCTACGGTTAATTTGCATAAAGCAACATTTGGTTTGTAAGACAAGTTGCAATTTAGAAACAGAATTTGTGAAACCATGCTTGATTGATATAAAAGTAAAGTAGAGCATAAGTAGCGACTCATAGTCCTCCATGACGTGAGCGTCGAGATATCTAATTTCCTGCCACCCATGGCATAACCACAATCTTTGCCAAAATAAGACACATCAGGTGAAAATCATCCCATTTTGAAAATAATAAAACATCTAGTTATGTGATGACGTTACCAAGTGCCTTTGACCGTAAGCATGGCTAATTAATTAGATTTACACTCTGCAGAGGTGTACAACTTTACCCACAAGAAATGATTAACTCTTTTTGCAGCTCAATTGACACACTTCTTTTAGTGTGCCGCAAAGATATCATAACATAACCGTTACATTACCTAAACCAGACTTTGCACCAGTCTAGTGACGTTAATCCTTGCTATGGAGAAGAAACAAGAATGGCAGGCATACCTTGTCTTTTGTATTGGAAATATGAGTAGTACCCCTGTACTAAAGGTTTCTTCTCATAATAAGGCGTACACAGTTGTATCAACATGCATTTACCCATACCGAGGTGTGGAAGCCCCTCACAAGAAAACCTGATCAGAGTGCTTCTACCACTACTACAGAAATGATTTTCCTAGACACCAAGATTTCTTTCCACAGGCGGATTAAAAGGAGAGCCGCCTTTAAAGACTGTGGGTGGTCCTTGGGGCTAAGAACCGCCTGTGTAAAGGTATCTTCACAAGCGGATCTCTTAAGAAACCGCCTGTGAAAATATTGATCTTTTCACAGGCGGTGCCCTTTAGATGCCGCCTGTGGAAACTGTGATCTTCATAGGCGGCTCTCTTAAGGAACTGCTTGGAGAAATTGCGATCTTTACACAAGCGTCTTTCTTACGAAGCCGCATTTGGAAATCGCAGTTTCCACAGGTGGTACATTAAACAAGCCGCCTTAGTTAATTATATTGACGGCCTAATTAATTAATGAACCCCTTGTGGTGATGTTCAAGTCTTTAAAGGCGTAGTTCTTAAACAAACCGCATGTCCAAATTTTATAAATGCTTATCTGCAAATTTTGTGACGAAGGAGATGCCGGTATGCGTTTTTGTGTATGCACCGGATCATCCTTTGTTCTACAATACCTGCAAAACACAAAAATCTAGCATCCAGACAATACTCCGGTATGCGTTTTCATTGACGTACCGGATCATCCTTTGTGTTGCAACAGCGGCACTACACAAAGAAATCCAACATCGAAAATACTCCGGTATGGTTCTTTTGTCTGTTGACGGATCATCCGGTGGTACTGTTTTGCTTGATCGTTATTATTTTCTGCAGGCCGTTGTCTTAGGGAGCCATCTGTGGAAACTTCGCTTTAAAGCTCCGAACAGATTGTTCCTACGGTAGTTCCAGGTGGCCCCAAAATTGTGAAAACAAAGGGGAGGTTTTGAACTTGAAATCCTTGGAATAGTTAACTCTCTATGGTAAGAGCATCTCATTCCTAACATTTGTAGAGGTTTCATACATGTTTAAATTGTGTAATTTTGGTTTATATCTAGTGGAGAGGAAGATGTAGTGTAGAGAGAATGTGCATGGGAGAGGGGGGATGAGGCCCTCACCTTCTAGATCTATAGACATATCTTGTATCCCTCCCTCTCTTTAGATCTAGTGGGAGAGAACCCAGCCTCCCCTCTCTAGAGGGAGAGGACCTTACATTCTTTCATGATTTTAATAAAATCATTTTATAGTATTTAACTTAGGGTTCTCTTGTTAAAGTTCTATCTAAATAATTGATATTTCGATATGATTTTCTATTTCAGGTTCAAGATGGAAAGGGCATAGATGTACAATGCCCCAAGAAATAAGGATGTATTCCTCAAAGAGCTCAAAACTTTTATTAAATCCACTCGGAAGGACGCCTGGACTAAGAAGGAAAAGGAAATACTTTGTCCATACAATGACTGGAAGGACAATGTAGGGTGGGGAGATTTAAGTGTAATCAGAACATACCTGATCATGAGAGGTTTTATAGAGAATTACACATGATGGTCCAAACATGGTGAGCAACGTACATTGCAAACAACCGATGACGTTGATCCCGATCTCGTGGAGGATCGAAGTGCCGGAGGCGACACTGACGGTTTGGGAGATGACGCTCACGTGCATGCTCGTTTACTAGATGATGGTCGCATCGCTGATGTAGAGGAAATGTTGCGCCATGCCGAACCGCATGTTTTAAAGGAGATGACAAGTTTAGATAATGTCGATGCGTTACACAAAGAAGCGAATGATCTGTTATATGAGGAATCCAAGGGTTGTCCTCTAGAGTTTACGGTGTTGCATACGGTGCTAATGCTTCTAAGGTTGAAGGCTAGCAATGGATGGTCGGACAAGAGTTTCACCGATCTGTTGAGGTTCTTGGCAGAAATACTTCCGAAGGCTAATGGATTGCCCACCTTGCCGACGAGCACTTATTTCGCGAAGAAGCTTATCACTCCGATGTCATTGGATGTGCAAAAGATACACGCATGTCCGAACCACTGTATCCTCTTCCGTAAAGATTATGCGGACTTGGATCAATGCCCGGTGTGCAAGGCGAGCCGGTATAAGAAGAATGATGACTTCCACGACGATGATGATTTTTCAGCCAGCACTACAAAGAATAAGAAGAACAAGAATAGTACTACTGGTAATGACGAAGAAGACACTTCTTCAGGCACGGATAAGAAGAAAAGAATCCCTGCGTCGGTGATGTGGTACTTGCTAGTTATTGGCCGCCTAAAACATTTGTACTCGAATGAGAGGGACTCCGAACTAATGGGTTGGCATTCCAACAAGCGCAGAAAAGATGGAAAGATTCGACACCCCGCCGATGGTAGACAATGGAGAAATTTTGATCGCATGTATCCAGATTTCGGCAATGAATCCAAGAATGTAAGGTTCGCGTTGAGTACCGATGGTATGAATCCTTTCGGTGAATGGAACGCCACACATAGAACTTGGCCAGTAGTCCTGTCTATCTACAACCTTCCTCCATGGCTATGTATGAAGAGAAGGTACCTAATGTTGCCCATTCTTATCCAAGGTCCGAGACAGCCTGGAGTAGATATTGATGTGTTTCTCGAACCACTGATGGAAGATATGGCCATGTTGTGGCACGATGGGGTCTAGGTGTGGGATCAGTTCCAACGACAGTACTTCACACTAAAAGCCGTTATTTTTGTTACCATCAGTGATTACCCCGCCCTACTGGCCCTATCAGGTCAGATTAAAGGGAAGATAGCTTGTGTAGTATGCATGGATAAAACTGTGTTGGCGTTCCTTCCATGCTCACAGAAGTTAGTGTACATGCGGCACCACCGTTTCTTACTGAAAACTCACAAATACCGCAAGATGGGCAAGTATTTTGACAATACGGTTGAGGAAGGTGTGGCTCCAAAGCGCCGTAGCGGGAAAAAGTGTTTGAAATGGTCTAGAACATCAGGTGGTTTTTGGGAAGAAGCCGGTGCAAGGCCAAAAGAGGGGTCGAAAGAGGAAGAATACCGATGAGGAGGTTCCTCCTCCTGTTGTCCTGTTCAAAAAGATGTCAATTTTCTACAAGTATTTGCCCTACTGGAAGGACTTGGAAATTCGCCATAGCATCGATGCCATGCATGTTATAAAGAATGTTTGTGAAAGCATGCTAGGTCTCTTGTTGGATATTCAGTACAAGACAAAGGATGATCTTAAAGCTCGTAAAGACTTGGTAGTACTTAAAATCAGGAAAGAACTACACCCTGAAGAAAGACCACATGGAAAGTATTACCTTCCCCTAGCAAGCTACTCTCTGACAGCTGAGGAGAAAAGATCAGTGTGCAAGTGCTTACGTGGGGTCAGAGTCCCGTTTGGTTATTCATCGAACATCAAAAACCTAGTATCGATGAAAGATTTAAAGATAAGTGGTATGAAGTCTCACGATTGTCACGTCATGATGACACAAATGCTCCCAATTGCAATCAGGGGTATCAACTCAACATTTGTAAAGGTGGCCATCACACGACTGTGTCATTTCTGCAATGCGATTTCACAAAAGGTAATCGATGATGAACAGCTGAGCTATCTGCAGAACTACATAGTGGAGACTATAAACCAACTTGAGATGTGCTTCCCTATTTCCTTTTTCGATATCATGCCACACCTCTTGGTTCACCTTGTCGAGGAGGTAAAGGTACTGGGACCAGTATTCTTACACTGGATGTTTCCATTTGAGAGGTGGATGGGCTTGCTTTAGAGCTTACAACGGAATCATGCTTACCTAGAGGGTTCCATTATTGAGGGCTACAATACTGAGGAAGTTATTGAGTGTTGCACAGATTACTTCATGCCCATAGAAAGGCCAATTGGTGTGCCTGTCCCTCGACATGAGGGGACGTTGACTGGTAAAGGGACTAAGGGAAAGAAAAGATTCATTGACCATAAGTACAAGAATGTGGACCAAGCACATTTCACCATCTTGCAACAGCTAAAGATAGTGGAGCCGTACGTGGAGCAACACGGAAGAGCTTGAAAGAGAAAATCCGGGACGCCAAGTTGATTGGATCTGAAGAGAATAAGCGCATGTTTACCACATGGTTCAAGAACCAAAACATACCAGATGGTGAGGACGAAGATACAGAAACATTGAAAATGTTGGCTCATGGCCCATCAAGTCTGGTAATATCATGGCTAGCGTATGACATCAATGGGTACACGTTTTATACCATTCGAAAGGACAAGAAGACGTTGGCCCAAAACAGTGGTGTTCGGGTAGAAGCCATAGATGCGACAGGGGAGAAGAACACCTACCACTACAAGAAAAATGATTTTTAATGACGGTCCAAACTCGTCATCATTAGTCCCGAAATCGTCATCGTAGGTTTTTTATGACGAATTTATGACGAAATTCAACTTGTCATAGAAAGTGTGTCATAGAAAGTTTTCAATGACGAATTGTTTATTTTCGTCATAAAAAATCAACTTTTCTATGACAAATTACATTTTCTTCAGCGAAGAGGTCACTTCTATGACGAATATAACCGTCATTAATTGTACCCAAAACGTCATAAAATATATCAAATTCGTCATAAAAGAACAATCCGGTTGGCCAAAAATGAGCGTTGACCATTTTATTTATGACGAAATTATTAAATCCTGATTATTGCCACGTGAACATGTATTTTCGTCATTGAATACTCAAGTGCCACGTCAATAGCCGAGGTGTTAGGTGACGTGGCATGTGTTGTGACGTAATTATTTCGTCATAGATGATTACCACGTGGATATTCATTTTCGTCATAGAACATTCTAGTGCCACGTCATCAACTAGGGTGTGAGATGACGTGGCACGTGTTGTGACACAAACATTTCGTCATAGATGAGTGCCATGTGGACATGCATTTTCGTCATTGAACACTCCAATGCCATGTCAACAGTCACAGCACACAATATTTTCAGGAGACCAATCAATACATTATACAGAGCAAAGACGAATTATCCACACATAATAACCATTCCACTCACTAAATGAAAGATCGAGATGGAAACCACCGCATACCTTTAAAAACAAACACATTTCAACAGAGTAGCACGCAAACAAAGGTTACATATACTTCTTTTTACGAGATACTTGACGAGAAGCCAAACAATAATGCGAAAATCACTATTATGACGATGGATAGTAGCAGCACATGCATGAGCAGCCACCTTTGGTGTGCTTGTTCAAAATTGCAAGCCTATTTTGCACGCGCTGAATGAAAAGGGCTCGTATCAGTGGTCCATTCATGTGAGCATGAAACAATTAATATTAAGCACTAGTAAAAAACCTCTAGTGGTTAAGAAACAATTTGGATCTAGGAGCAGGATAAAAGACTAACCTGAAGACGGGAGTTTGTAACATCAACATGATCTTCTAAATCATCCTGCAAACATGGAGAGAACAATCATCATCTAGATTTACAAACAAAAAATGCATATGGCTCTTTTAGGAGCACTAACAATCAATCTTGTATGCAGGGTAAGTTCATCATTGATTGCTAATGCGATATGTTTTGTACTTTAAGCGTCTCTTCCAAACTTCTCAAGACCCTCATCTTGTTACGCAAATTATTAGGATAGACAAAGGAATTAGCCGGTAGGCATGCAATGGTTATCCAATCCAGCAACTTTGCTCATATCATCAGCTGCCTTCTTACTCGACCAAGAAAATCCTCCTAAAATGGATAAATATATTTGATATATTATTTATAAACAAAGGATAAATTTTGTAAGTAATGGTTAGATTTGTTCATTACATCTAAGGGGGTATAAGAGATAGTTACAAAACTCATCTACTGGGTATAAGTAAACAAGTTCATACAAAAAGCAGGCAATTATAACGTATAGTTTAGAGAGCCAAAAAAGAACTAGCAGTGGTTACTGTGTTACTGGTTAGCAAGAACAAGATTAACCACATACCTGAGTCTACTGCTAATATCTCACGGTCCATAGCTTCAGCCTTAACAAGAGGTGATACAAAGAACTGAGAAAATCTAAGGATGAAGATCTGAGACATACCCAACAAAAGCAACTGTTAACAAATCTTCTCAGAACTTTTCTTGCAGTGCTGTATCTGGTGAAGATCCAACACATTCAACAGTGATAGCAGTTCCTGACAACAGTAAGAAAGCTCCTGCGGCAGACCTTAGTAAAGCTAATATATCAAGGGAGAATAATGACAATGAGCAAGGATATATATCAAGAATGAGGATATATATTACAGAAAAAGCTAACCCCATGTCTTCAGAGGGTAACCAATCAAACACCATATGCCTGACGTATATATATCAGACCTTATCTAACCAACGATTTTATTTTCCTTGTTGGGGGACTAAGAATTGCCAGGGAAAAACATTTATTTCTACACAAGCATTAAGGTACAAACATAATCCGAACAAAATGCAACCTGAAAAGCAAAATAGCATGTGTTGATGGGTAACTACAGGCATATACCCTACAAATTATTCATATGGATGTCAGGATGCCAAAGGAACTACATATCTCACATATCATGTTGATATATAGTTTTGTCTATTCATTTCGTACTTTGGAAGTTTAAAATAAAAATGCAAGCATTCTGTATAGGTAAACTATGAATTTTCCAGCATACTACTAACACTAGAAAAACATGGAACTGGAAATAACACCAACGTGAAATTTATGTGTAATACAATTAACTGGTGATTGCAATATCTTCCCATACTGAAAACTTGAAGCGTCACGATAAAATTTAGGAACAGCTTCCTTTGCCTTATTGTATGCATCCATGTCAACTTCTATATTGTTGGCCCTCTTTTTGTACGCATCGTACAAGGTTTTCTGATTGAAAACTGCAAGCTATGACACCTCAGTCAGATACATGTATTTACAAAAAAGGTGCATCCTGACCTGAAAAGCATAGAAGAAAATTCAGACTGCAAAAATTAAATAATTTAATAGTCCCATTCCGTGCAATGTAGAAGTACACAAGGAACATGATATGAAACATTTATCCATTGTGCACACCATGTAGATATATATTTTCCCTTTATGTTCAACAAACTTAAACCCAGTTTGATGGTTCATCACGCATGTTTGCTGGATCAAGTGAGATAGTAAGATAGTTATCGAATAACCTTGCCCAAGAATGAAGAAAGTACTATTAGTAACTTTCTATGTTCCTCAGGAGTTATTTTTCAGCTTGAATAAAAACAACTCAAACTGTAAAAACAACATTTGTAAGACAGTTAGGAGTAAGTCCATTTTACACCCCTGAACTTTCCAAAAAGATCCCACACTTACACTGCAACCTAGATCCTAATGTGAGTGGAGCAGAAATTCACCAGAGATTAAGCAAAAAACCAAGTGGTGGTTGTCCAATGAACATAAAGTTGTATACTGTCAACTTTCAGACATTTCATTGCAATATAACTGCCCATGTATTTTTTTTTCCACGCTTCACCGAACCAACACTTTTCTGTAGCAACCAAATGACTGGATATTAGAGGAGTGAAGAGATGAGCTCACCATCCCACCCATGTGGTGCAGGTTCCTTCTCCCACTTAGTGTATTTCACTCCTGCCGACTCCTGCATATCAAGCATGTAAGACTCTGACATGTCCAGCCCGTTCGAGTCGAGCAGCTTCCCAATCTTCTTCTTCTTGTCTTCCAGCCACTTCTGCTTAGAAACACCTTTACTCTCAGGGCGAGGCTCCATCCTCTTCTTCTCCGCAACCATCGCCTGCTGATTTACCTTCCTAGCCTCGTTCTGTAGCACAATCGAACAACATGCATACGAAAATCCTAAACTGCAGTTGCACCAGCTGCATTAACTAAATGAGGGACACGGAAGCACCAATTCACCGTACCATCTTCAGCCGAAGCTCGAACAGTTTCCTATACTTTTCGGTCATCTGCGAGTAACCAATCATCTGCGCCTGCATCCTCCGGCCGCCCGGCATCACCATCACCATCAGCTTGCTCTGGGGCGATGTCAGATTTGCCGGAACCACCAGCAAGCGGTTCTTGCTCCCCGCGCTCCGATCCTAACAAGAAGCCAATCGATAAGCACGCAATCAACTTCAACCTTCAGGACGGAATAAATCACCCCAAATAATTATCTATTGGCGAAGAATGTAGGCAGCACAATATTGAAATTACAGACGAGAAGAAGAGGTCGCTACCTAATTTGGCGTCGGCGATCCTCTTGAAGCAGTACTCGGAGCAGTCGTGGTAGCCTGGTAGGGGTTGGACGCGTTGATGCAGTCGGGGTGGACGGTGCGCTCTTCGGGGGGTCGCTTCCACGAGTCGTCGAGGCGCCGCTTGGCCTCATCGATCTTGCGGAGGCAGTAGCCGGAGCATTCGTGGAACGGGTTCGATGAGTTGATGCACTCCGGCCGCGACGTCCCCGCCGCAGCCTCCTCCTCCTCCCCCATGGAGACCCCAAGCAGGGTTGGACGGAACCCTAGATTCGCTTCGCTTTCTTCGGGGACTTGGCTCGCGTGGGGGATTGGAGAGGAGGCGGCGGCGGTCGAGGCATTGCTGGATTGGACTTGATGATTGGGGGGATTGGAGAGGAGCTGGGCTGGTTCGAATCGGGAAGGCGAGCGCGGGGACATGGATTTCATAGGATGCTTTGCACGTAGTTGCACCTTAAATCCACATTTCTTTAGATGCTAACTATTTTTTAGTATCTAATAAGTACATTTTGTGTTGAGTTCTAGGGGTTCTTTGGAATTTGAAAGTTTCTGTTCAATTATGTCCTAGTTGAGTTGAAAGTTTTGTAATTTTAGTTGAAACTGAAAGTTTGAGAGCCGAATGTTTTTTTGGATCTAATTGAAACTTTTTGAGATATGAAAGTTCTTATATCCTTGTTACGTCCAATACAAAATTTCTTAATCCTGTTAAATATTGGGGGAGTTAAAAACTTTCGGATTCAGATAATAGAGGGAAAAACGTCTCACCGTGTGTTACAATGGCGTGCATTTTTTTAGTTATGTAGTAGGAGGTAAATATAGCATCACTTATATTGTTATGGTAGAGCCCTCATTTGCATGTACAATAATATGATGTTAGCTGTTTATATGTTTTGCCATGTAAAATTTTTACTAACATGGAGGAGGAGAGAATATAATTAAGTAAGAGAGCGACTATATAAACAACATAAGATATTTGTATGAGTTATTATCTATAATAACAACAAGGCCACCTCGGACAAGGGGCCCTCTAGATATAGCCTTTCGATAGGCCATGCCTCCATGACGAAAAAGCATATCGTCATAATACAGACATATGTTTGATGTCAGTTCAAGACAAACAACCATTCATTTTCTATGACGATTTGTATTATGGTTTCATGGCGAAATTTTATATTTAAGTCATAAAGTACATGGGGCGGCAATACCGATACAATTAATGAGCGAACATAAACAACTCATCATAGAAAGTAGATTTTCATGACAAAAATTGACAACGTCACGACGTTTTCGTCACAGATAATCACTTTTCTTGTAGTGTACTATGGAATCATTGAAGAAATTTGGGAACTCGACTATGGAAAGGATATGCAGATCCCCGTATTTCGCTGCAACTGGGTCAAACATCCTAATGGTGTGGAGGTGGACAACTATGGGTTCACAACTGTCGACCTCAACAATCTAGACCACAAAACTGACCCCTGGATACTAGCTTCTGAAGTCTTGCAAGTTTTCTACATAACTAACCCCAGTAATAAGAAAAGGAACATAGTTGTTCCCGAAAAACAAAGGATCGTTGGAGTTGACAATGTGCATGACGAGGCAGAATACAATCAGTTCGACGAAAAACAAAGAAGTAGATTGCAATCAACGGAGTACCACCAAGTCAAAGAGGAGTGCCAAGTCCATTCGGGTACAGACCATGCCTTCACCAGAGACTTATGAGCATGGCAAGCCATTTCTCCCCATGGAGCAGATCAACGAAGGACCATGGGAGTTGAAGAGACTCCATGACTGGTACTTGAGGGCATCTTGTCTTGAGGTGAAGGGCAATCAAGCCGCCGTCCCTCCAGATGTCTACAAACACGAGGATACTCGCTATGTCTGGATAGATTTTGGTGACTTGCAACAGATGTTCCATTTTGGAAAACTCGACATCAACTTGATCAGTGTGTGGTGCCTGTAAGTTAGCCATCGACCTACCCCTACATAGTTCATCTTGCTCTTGCAGTAGCAAGTGCCGATATAACAAATTATGACAGCATATCGTTATATTGCATTCTGATAGCATAATAAAGAAAACCCCAAATGTATAACAGTTGAGTGCCAACTGTCAAGTTGAGTTCCTCTTTGTAGTAAAGGCTTGTTAGATCATTCAAAAATTGGCAGAATCCATATAATTTTCACTAAATTGTAAGTTGGCCGATTTTAGTGGTTTTTTCCTTCGATAGATGAACACTCAAGCTATGTACAGGTTAACTTTTAAATAAAGTTAACTTCTGCCAAATCTGTCGAATAAGATGCATTTTTATTTTCCAACAATGTAAATAACATTTGGAGACACTCAGTATGTCGTATTTGCTGTGTATATGGTTGCCTATTATGAACTGGTGAGTTATTATAGTTTTAGAGCTCAATCCCACATATTTTTCTGTATACCTTTAAGTTCAAAACTTGTCTTGCTTGTGGGTGCAAAAGCGAGTGCCTATTTTTTTAAATTTTCTCTAGCAACTTCATCTCAATTAAGATTGTTGGAGTAGTAGTCTGAGGATAGAAATTTGAGCACGACATGAAAGAATTGTATCATGATTATTATTAGCTACATGCATGATCACAAAAGAGTTTCATTAAGTTCAAATCACCAATCATGTACTTTTTGTACGTCATCCAGGTGTAGCTTGATGGAATCACCAATCATATACTTTTTGTACTTTTTATGATTGGTGATTTCATCAAGCTCCACCTGGATGATCTACAAAAAGTGTATGATTTGTGATTTCAGAACTTGATGAAACTCTTTTCGTGATCATCCATGTGGATCTTCCATGTCGTTTGAAATTTCTCCATCCTGTGACAACTACTCCAACAATCTTAATTGAGATGAAGTTGCTAGAGAAAATTTATAGAACTAGGCACTCGCTTTCAAACGTCAACAAGACAAATTCTGATCATAATCGTATATAGTAATATATGTTGGAAAGATCTCTAAAACTTTACTAATTCACCAGCATAACAGGTAATTAACCATGTATATAGCAAATATGACATATATACTGAGCGACTCCAAATGTCATTTGTTGGGAAATGGAAAACATCTTTTTCGACAGATAACACCGAAGTTAACTTTATCTAAAAGTACATCAATACATAGCTTGAGTGTTCACTTATCAAAGGAAAAACCACTAACATCGGCTAACGTACGATTTAGTGAAAATTATATGGATTCTGGCAATTTATGAATGATCTATATAACAATCCTTTATTATAAAGAGAAACTCTTCAGCCTTAAGAACTCTCACCTCCTATGGCACTTGGCACTTGTAACATCTCAAAATTTGGAGTTTTGGAATGTTTAAAATAAAAAATGAACCATTTGCATTTTCTTGGAATTAATCGAAGCTTAATTTGAATTTTTCAATTATGAGAAGATTTAATTTGATTAATCTATGCATCAAATCAAAGGTTTTTCAATTGATTAATCTATGCATTTTTCAATTATGCTTCAAGGAATTTTTTTGTATTTTTGGAGATTTTTCTGAATTTATTTGCTATTTATTTGAATTTATTTGCATTTACTTGAATTTCTGGAATTTAAATTAATTTGGAAAACGTTTTTAAATTTTCAAAATCCCTTCGGGCCGAATTTGCCTTGGCCCGTTCCTATTCATCTCCCTGCCGGCCCACTTCGGTCCATTCCTTCGCCCGGCCTAGTAGCCGAAAAACCCTAGCGTGGTGGCCGTCGGATTTGGCTCGGGTGCACCAGATTGCGCCATGCAAGCCCAACTCTCTTGGCCGTCGGATCGCTGCGTCACGGACGGCGCTGATGCCTCCACGTCACCCCACGCGCCGCCGCCAGCTCCAAACCCTAGCCGCCTCGGAGACCTCGCGCCGCACGCCTTCTTCCGTGTTTTCCGCGTCAGGCCTGCCTCCCAAGGCTTTAAAAGGCGCCGCCGTGGCCCGTGCCGAGCTCTTCGCTTCGCGCCGCTCCTTTTGCCCCGCTCCTCATTGTCTGAGTCACTGCCAGCGCCGAGTAGGCCCTCGCTGAAGTTCTCTGCCGCCCGAAGCTCTTCTCCGCCGTCTCCTGGCCACGCGTCGGTGCATCTCCGCCGTCCCCGGTTGCACCTTTGTGTTGCCCGCGAAGCCCTCTTCCAGATCCGCTGTGTCTTCCGCCCAATCCGGTGCTGTTTCGTCGAGTCCGTTGTTGTCTTCCTTAGCTCCGGTAAGTGCGCATCGCCGCCTCGCCGTCATTCCTTCTCCGCAAATCCTGGTCGTCCGATCGGCCGCTGACGTTCCGGATCATGCCGCGTCGCCGCAGCACGCAGCCCACCCCTTCGCCATCCGATTCAGCGCCCGCCGTTGGATGCGCGCCGCGTGGCCACCCCCGCTAGGTGCTGCGTTATCACCCGTGTGGCAGCCGCGTCACTGCCACATCATCGACATGTCAGCCCTAGCCACTGGCGTGGCGTCCACATCAGCGTGGTCCACCACGTCGCCCTGCCGTCCCCTCGGTGCTCTCGGTTCACCATGGGTCGTGCCACTGACATGTGGGCCCCGCATGTCAGTCGACATTCTTTTTCCTTTTCTGATTTTTTTCAAAAATCCAAAATTCCAGCCAATAGCGTGTTGCCACGTGTCACCCCTTGGATTTTTCTCTAAATTAAATCTTCCACGAGCCCGTCCTCCTTCGTCCGAACTCCGATTGGAGCGATTCAAATTTCTAAATTTTTGTAAAATCAAGATCTACCTTCCAAAGCTATTTATTTTCAATTTTGAGCTTGTTTTCTTCTCTGTTTTGTATTTATTTGGTTTCGTTGCTTTATTTTCCGGTAGACGTGAACCCCGAAGGAGCGAACAGAGACTTCGAAGACCAAGACTCAGCATTAGATCAACAAAGCAAGTCGTAACCTTTGATCATATTGAACCCATGTTTGCAAAAGTACTTTGTTTTATACAATTGCATGCTATTTGTGTATCAATGCTAGTTTATGGGAGTAGCTATACACCTGATTGCCAGTATGCCACCTTGATTATTGGAATGCCATGTATCCATTGTCAACTTTAGGATGGGACATTACTAGTTGGATATAATCATAGTACCAACATTGGGTAATCGTAGCTATGCTTAGCCATGCTTAGTTGTCCGATAGGATTCATATCACCTGTGAATTAATGTTAATCTTGACTTAATGAGATATTGAATTGTGGCTGTTGACCACTATTGTAAAACTTGTTGTACCATGGCAGGGGATGCCATTGGTCTTGGTTGAACAAAATGTTTTCACTCGGGCAAGTGATCGTGCAGTAAAGGGGGTGCTTTCTAGCACATTGGGATGTGGCTATCTTGCCTGAGACAACTTAAGGACTTAATCTTGTGCGCCATTGAACTGGGCCAAACCGTGCAACCACAAGTCCGGTATGGGACGGACCTAGCTGATTAATTTGCAATGTCTAGTCTTGAGTATTGCCAGTTGTTGGTGTGGGTTCCGGGATGGACGGGTAGACTCACATGGCTCAAGAGGGGGCCCCGAGGGGCAAAACCTTAGAGGGCACTACTGGGTTTAGACATGCATTGTAAAGGCTTTGTAGTGATCTCTCTGCCGACACACCAAAGGAAGTGTGTTCGTAGCGCTTGGCACTAAGGGATGATCATGTCTTGTGGGTAAAGCTGTACAACCTTTGCAAAGTGTAAAACTATTCGAATAGCCGTGTCCGCGGTTATGGACAAGCCCGGAGATTTCACACGGGGTATAGAGTGTTTCTTGAAATGTGGAATTGTTGGGAGTTCACTGTTGTTTTGTTGTCTCAAGCTATACTATTGAATTTGGTGGTTGATACTTGTTTCGAATGATGTAGGGTGATGCCTCGCCATTCTGTTCATGTTATCTACCATTGATTTACCAGTTATTTATTATTGTTTTTATCAATCTGCCTTCAATCTATTTATTGTATTTAAATTCAAGTTATTGCTTTCTGTAAATGAACCATATGACTATCCTTTGTCAAGCCATGCATGAATATATTGCATCATTTCCCTACGGCTTGCTGAATACATTTTGTACTCACGGCTTTATGCCCTTGTTGTTCAGTTGCTGAGGAAGGACAAGGTAATGAATATCAAGAGGAGTACTATGAAGACTACGTCGACTAGGATGGCGTTTCCCCAAACGATTGCCTGTGGCATGTCGTATGTCTCAAGTTATCTTATTTCCGCAACAACAATTTTTATTTGCTTCTTAAGCCAAGAGGCATTGGTGTATGAACCTTGACCATAAGGTCGCTTGCTTTACTCAATAATAATTTGCTTCTTCTTAAGTTATTTTGATGTATGGAATGATATGTCATCTATGTTTCCACTGTGTGCACTAGCGTGATCCTGGACTAGTGCAGTATACACAGAGGGTTTCGGATTTGCATATTTGAGTCCCGACAGCACTTAACTTCTATACATTTTCAGCATGCAAAGTCGGAACAGCTGATATTTGCCAAAATGTCATGTTTCCTAGCATTCAGCATATAAAGTGGCACATTGACCATTGTCTTGTGTGTATAATGCAATATAACAATGATAAAAAGATGGAAAAACGTGTCGGGTTCCTTAACCCCACACAGATTAGCCAGCCGAACTTAAGAGCTGTACTCAATGACAAGGAGTTGAAGGATAAGGGGATGATGGAAACGGAGATAGAAGAAAGGCGACAGACCCTGACCCGAGAACGCCAAATAGAGGTGGGGCTATACTTATTAAAAGCAATGCTCTAGATGCAAGACAAGGATGTCATAATGGCTCCCTGCAATTTTAAGTAATCTTCTCATTCGTCAATCGTTGCTAAAAGTTTAGTTCGCACCATGATTCTCGTGAAACTTACATAAGTTTTCGTTGCAACAATCACTTCATTTGTTTCATACTGGACCCAAAGCAGAGCAAATATATGGTCCTTGACTCATCCAGAACCCCACCGGAATCTTACGATGAATTCACCCACGTCTTAAATACGTAAAAAAACATACACAAACATACATAACGTAATTTGTTTTATAATACGATAATTACTTGTTGTTGTTAACATTCGAGTAGGGCTTTCAAGCATTACGCGACCAAAAAAGGGGGGCAACATGATCCTGCGAAGGGGTCAAATAAGATGCTTTGCTATGTCCACCCATGGGTAAGAAGACACTTGTAATGCTTCAACATAATTGCACTAGTAAGGAAGGGTATTACCAACTGTACTAATTCCATATATTATTATTTGATTTGAAGTGCCACAAGCAACCTCTAGGCAGTGTTCTTTGTGGATACTACGTCTGTGAGTTCCTCAGGATCAACGAGAGGTACAGAAGCAACCCCCAGGACGTAAGCCTATACAAATTGGTGATTCAAGATTATTTATTGTCTGATTCTCGATTTCACTATTGTTTAACCTCTTTATTGCCTACTTTATTATTGTAGGTGAAGATTGAAAAGACCACTTTGGCACTCACTGATGATGACCTTCGCAATGTGCAAAAGGACATGTGCCAGTTGATTCATCGTGAAGTCATCCATGAGAGAGGTAGTTTCTTTTACAGGGGAGGTGAAGTGGCGAAGCATCCTAGACTTTGTAATTGGGAGACGAGGATAGACGAGCCGTGAACACTGATGTCGATTAAAAGTCCCCAAGTGGAACGTTTGATGTAAAAATTTGTAATGAAACATATGTAGATCAATCCATGTATAATGCAATTATGATTTATATGTGCTTTGTATATATAACCTTGTCATTGTTATGTATGGATTTATGCTGAACAGCGATGTGATTGATATAATGTATGCATTTATTAATATTATAATATAATTAACTTAATATTATTAAAAAAAGATTCTTTGGATCTGTACAGGCGGTTCACCTTAGGTGTTGCATGTGGTACAACTATTTATACAGGTGGTTCGCTTAAGCAACCGGATGAAGATATACAATTTGTACAGGCGGACGACTTAAGCCCACGCTTGTGAAAATGCTATTTGTGTAGGCGGGTGCATAAGCCACCCTCCTGTACAAATGGCATTTGCACAGACGGGTGGCTTAAGAACCCGCCTGTACAAATCGGCATTTGTACAGGCGGACGGCTTAAGTAACCGCCTGTACAAATGCATTTTACAGGCGGTATCTAGAAACGCCTGTGCAAATATATCGATTTACACAGACCTTCAGTTACAGGCGGGTGCAAAAATGCCTGTGAAGATGGGTTACCATTCACCTGTACAAATGGTTTCTGTGGCAGTGTACTATCTCACGCCTACCATTGTGCAAAGCCAGATTTAAGTAACTTAATAGGTTATGACTGTCCCATACTAACACTTGTGGTTGCATGGATTTCTTGGCTTGTAAGCAACCCATAGCTTGGTCTTTAATCTAACACGGGCAATACTCCACCCTACACTACGTACAATCCCCATTGTACATACGGCTATTGCTAATAATTGCCCGTGTCAAAACCATACTTTTATTTTGAGTTTTTATTCAAAATACCCATATCGATATCATGTCATAACCAACATTATCAATTTCTCAATAAACAATTTTGATCTGATCATTTACATCATTGATTCTAAAGCATGGCTAAGCATGGATAATATGTAATCACTTATACCCATGTTGACATTATGTATTGTCTAACCTTTTTCTATGGTTATGAAGGTTCTCATATCCATACTTATAAAGGAAGTTCTATGAGATAACAGGTATATTATACCATTACCACAAAATAGTGAATTTACAGAAAATAAATGCATGCATGAAACCATTTAATAAACAAAAGGAAAATAAATACTGGGATCAATGTGATCAAAGGGGTGCTTGCCTTGCTTATTTGTCGTTTATGACGAAGTCGTGATTGCAACTGGCGTTGTCGACGATGGGATTAATGACGTCGAGATCTACACATCGTTCAACAGAAATATAGCAAATAACAAACTTTAATAAAGGCAAAAAGAAAATAGATAGTAAATCAAATAAAGGCTTTCTATAGAAAGCAAATATTTTTAAGTTTGGATTGAATGATTTTACGTTATTGTGTTTTAGTCAATTAAGTATATACATTCAAATTGTTGGCAGCTTGAGCGATGCATGGCTTCTTTTATGTATTATATATTCTTATTTTACGAATTCAAGAGACTAAAATTATGTATTCTTTTATTCATAATATCAAATTCAAGATGCAAAAATTATTTGGGTTAATAGAATTAAACATTAGTCAATTTGTTGTATGATGTATATATGTGAATAGTATTCATTCTTTAATTAACTTTGCATATATAAGAGTTAGTTTGAATATCTTGGACCTATTATGATAGGTTAATGGTTATATATTCGTATTTTTAAGAAGGTTATGGTAATACAATATCTTAAATATAGATTTTGTCAATATTATCAAGTTCATTTATTCATATTATCAGTTCGGTAATCATAATACTTTAGGTTATTCTGCTAACAAGATTAATATTCAAAGCGTAACGAAATAAGATTATTTCTTCATATGATGGTAGTCTATATTTTGGAGAGCATTTCTAACCTAATTTTATAAATTTTATGTTTTGGACAAGATATTATATTCATCGCTGAATCAGCCTATATGGTTTGGTAAGGTTTACATTACACGAAATTAGACTAGTGAGGTGGAGTTTACAATTATCACTTAGGGGTATTAAGTTAGTGAGATATATATGAATAACAATTTGTAAATAAGATATTTTTCTAGAATACAGTAGTTCATATACCAATTAGTATTTCTAAACTAGTTCTACCAAGATTTGCATTTAGACGAATTATTCTACAGGCTGTCGAAAAGGCTTAAGTGGTTTATTTCTTACGCGACAAATTCACAAAGGGTGTTTGTAGTATCGGGATTTATATACAGAGCATGTTCTAAATAGAATATTTTTCCAAATTATGGTAGTACATATGATGGAGAGTGTTTTTGGACTAATTTCCCTAATAATGATATTTAGAGGAGAAGTTTTACAGGTTGCTGAAAAGGCTTAAATGATCACAAAATTGATGTTATCGAAAATTGGATTTCATTTTTAAGTTTGTGACTAGACTAAACATGATTATTAATTCATTTTTCTGGCATTAGCAAGTGTTGACGATCGGGATCGCCTTACCGCAAATGTGAAACGGGGTTAGTGTGAATGGGGGACCCAAAACGAGCTACGCTCAATGAAGGAACGGATGTTGGTCTGGGCACAGCGACAATGAGCGAGACACATCAGATTATACTGGTTTGAGCCCCGTGAGGGTAATAGCTCTACTCCAGTCTTCTCCAGAGGCGGAGGAGCTCACTATTCTTGAGTACAGAAGTGGTTTACAGCTCAAGCTTTGAGCGCTCTGGCGATGGCTACTGCCCTATTACTTGTGTGTTGATGTCGTGTCCTTTGCCGATTAAGCCAGGATTTTATACCCCTCCTACCGTCACCGAAGCGGCCGAGATATTCTGAGTAGTGCATGGTGCGCATTGAGGACATGCTGCAACCACCCCGAATCTGACGCCCACGTCCGCCTTAACTTCGGGATTCCCGGTCTTAGTAACTGTCGAGTAAGCGCACACCTCCAAGCCAAGGTTGAGGTCGTGCGGGAGCAGAATCCCCACTCCCTAAGCTCGAGGTCGTGTGGGGATCGCGCGGCTTAGGTCGTGGTCGAAGTACCACGCTGCTCAGCCCCAAGCTAGGGACCCTGTTGAATGTGCGTTGACCTGTTAGAGATTCCTCAGTCCCCGACAGCTAGCCTCCAAGGCTCAAGGTCGTGGCAAGTACTCGGGTTGACCTCGAGCCTCTTAGTACAGACGGAGGGGACGGTCTTCTGGAAACTCCGAACTCAAAGTCGAGGTCGGACGGAGACCTCTGAGCGGGTTACGTGTCGTTACACCGGCGCCCTTGATGTTGAAATTCAGTGCGGACACGATCGGCAGCCGGAACCGCTCGCAACGCCTCGATCCCGCCGCACGACCCTTAATTGCACCTGTCGAATTGCCTGACCGGCGCGCCTTTTGAGATGCCCTAACCTCTAGCAGCGTTCCGGGATTATAAAACCCGAGCCTGTTGCAACTTCGAAGAACTCTCGACCTTCTTGCAGTCTTTTCCTCCTAACTCCTCACTAGAGCCCTTCTTCTTCTGTCGACCAAACACCCCCTCAACCGCCATGCCCAAGCTCGGAAAGGGTTCCCTGTCGGTGATGAGGATGAAAGAGCTCGAGAGCCTGGGACTGCTAGACCCAGCGACGTGGAGGCTACTAGGTGGAGAGACCGAGTCGTAGCCACGGGACGACGAGCTCGTCAGTACAGAGCATTACATGCTCTTCGGCTTGCGGACGCCGGAGAGTGACTTCCTCGCAGCAGTTCTCGCCCAATGCGAGATTGAGCTTATCAATTTGGTGCCCAATTCCATCCTTCTCCTTTTCATCTTCTCTCATTTGTGCGAGGGGTTCCTCGGGATTCTTTCCACCCCCTCTCTTTTCTTTCGCTTCTTCTCCATATTCCGCACCGGGAAGGACCTTGTGGTTGGATGCTTTTACTTTCGGCTGTGGGCGGGGCTCCCGTAGTCCTTCCCTCAGATCCGATCTCAGGACTCCCTCAGTCCTTGGACCGAGCGATGGTTCTACCTGAAGAGGGGCGAAGACGGCACGTTGGCGTACGACGGAACCCCCATCACCAAGAAGAAGCAGACCCCGGAGGCGGACGACCTGGAGATCGACTAGGAGGCCATCGCCGTCATCCATATTTGCGCCTCGCGTGGCCTCACTAGGTAGGCCATTGCCAATGACTTTCTGAGGAGCCGGGTGTTCCCTCTGCGGAAGTGGATGCACCCGTTCTTCGATATCAAAGGCCGCGATGACCTCACTCGTGAAGGAACGTCTGGTAAGTTTTTCTGCTCTGAAGCTTGCTCGAGTTTTGATCCTTGAGTCTCTTTGACGAACTTGTCTCTCTAGCAGCACCGAAGGAGTCCTAGATCGCCGCCAGGATGAACAAGATGTTCGGGAAGGCGACACACGACTACACCATCGATGACCCCGTTCCGAGGAACGTGCTGCGCCGAAAAGCCGAGGTAAGTCGCCCTGGACCAGGTCTCTTGGCTTACATACGCCTAGGGCCTTCCTTGATCCACCGATGTGCCCACAGGACAATCAAGAATTGTCCAAAACGGCAAAGAGGATGCTGCCTCTGCCTGGGGCGAACAAGAGCAAGAAGACGAGCAAGAGGCTGGCCCTAGACGGAGCGGGCGGCAGAGGCCCGAAGAAGCAACACGTTGAATGGGGCGACCACGCAATGGTGAGTTTCCATGGTCGAGCCCCCGAGCACATTGCTCATGCTCTTTTGCCCTCTAATCGTTCCCTTCTCCTCACAGTATCAAAGTGCTACAGCTACCGCCAGGACATCGACGGAGGAACCGGAGCTACTGCGGGCTCCGAGGTCTCAAGCTCGAGGCACGAGGAAGGGATGCTTCTTCACCATCGGGGCACCAAGGGCCTCGCTAGCCCCTGCGAAGCAGAGGCTCTCGATTCAGGTACTCCATCAACTCTTCATTTTCTTAATTTCCACTCCGTTTCTTAGCTTAGTAGCCTTTCTTTATCGCAGACCTTGAGCGCTCGAGCTCAATGCTTGCCCATCTTGACAATGACAGTTGTCCAGGGCGAGTCCGAGTTCAAAGAGAAGGAGGAAACCTCCTACATCTTTGGCGCCCACGTCCCTCGAGCCGGGTGCACCCTTGAGCCCACAAAGTGGGCAGAGTTAGCGAGTTCGACCAGGGGGTCGACGACTCGGTCGAGGATGATGTCTTGCCCACGGCCAGTGAGGACGACGCCGCCGGCTCCATGGACGCCGAGGACAGCGCCGACCCGCCTGAGGCCACCACAGGAAACGGCGCAGGGGATGCCTCGGCCACGGCTGCCGAGGCCACCCAAGCCACACCTGCCGAGGTTACCCCGACCGTGGCGGTCGGGATGCCCCCGGCCACCGAGGCCGATCATGCTTTGGCCGGAGCGCGCACGGAAGGTCGTGTTGAGGATCAAGCCAAGACCTCCACTGGAGAGGGGACAGAGGATGCCCCAACCGCGGAAGACAAGGCCGATGCACATGGGACCGAGCTTAGGGCGGTGAGCCCCCCGGGAGTGGGCCCGGCGAAATCGCCCGTGAGTGCCGAAGGTCCTCGCCCAAATGACCCAAAGAAATGACAAATGACAACATGCACAGACCAGGCGGGTAGCAGACCCACCGAGTACACCCACGCAAGCTTCGAGGGTCAGCTTACCCAGGTATTAAGTCTCTTCACGCCATCATTGAACTTTAGCTCGAGTTTCCCTTTCCTCTTTCTTCTGGCAAGGACTACGTTAATCTTTCGGACCCCGCAGGCCGTCGACTCCGTCGCCCAAGGGCTGCAGGGTCTTCAGATGCACGCCGATGCACTGAAGGTTTTCCTCGACGTGTTGGAGGAGCGGGAGGCATAGCGCTACAAGCTCATAGAGGCCTTGGAGGTCGAGCGGGAGGAAGCTGCACAAAAGGCAGCAGTCGACTCCAACGAGATCGCCGGCCTCCGCGAGGCGATGAAGACGCTCGAGGCCTCCCACGCATTCGAGCTTCGGCGCGCCATTACCGCTAAGCGCGACCATGCGTACAAGGCCGTTGAAGAATAGCGTGCGAGGTCAGCCAAGGCGCTCAAGGCCGAGTGAGCCAAGACCGAGGAGCTGAAGAAGGCCACTGCAGACCAAGTAGCTACCCTGGCAAGGGCCTCCCCTGAGCTCGAAGCCAAGGTCCAGGAGCTCGAGGACAAGCTGGGTCGGGCAAGCAAGGCGGCAAAAAGCGCCCTGGCCCAACTTCAATAAGAGCGTCGCCGCGCCGCCGACACCACCACCGAAGCCCTTCGACTCCAAGGCGAGCTATTGACCTTAAGAGCCAAGGTCGCAGAGCTCGAGCAAGTGAAGCTCACACGTGAGATGGCTGGCCTGTAGATAGGTTTAGACCTTCTTACCTGTATGCATTACTTTTTGTAAGACAAAAGTTTAATGGAACAACATCGTTTTGGCAGAAGGAGCTAGTGTCTTTGTTTGCTCAAGATTTTTCGATCAAGAGATTCTAGTTTTTTAATCATGCACTTAGCCCTTTTGTCTATTGCGTATTCTCGTCCAGCCCCCGTTGTGACCAAGGTCGAGCAACGCCGGCCTTGGGCGCAAGGTTAAAAACTTGCGAAAAGTCACGACCTGCAAGATCGAGAAGAAACCTACAGGAGGCACAACATAGGCGTACGAGGAAAAACTTAGGGTCGAAAGTGTTAGACTTCGAATCCCGACCACAACTTGCGCCTTGCTCGGTGGTCACAATTGCGAGCTTTGGTTCAAACCCTAGCACAGGGGGAGATGGGGTGCGAAGAGATTCGGCTTACAAGTAGCTCGACCACTAGGGGTGAAACTCAAGCTCGCAATGTTTGGACCAAGAGCAAGTGCGCTTGAATGCAGGTCGGATTGAAAGAGTTGTTGAACTCGAGTCAGCACAAAGTGTGGAATGAAGAAAAGGCGCAAAGACCAACATAACAATTGAACAACAGCTTTATTGAAATTTGAGGTAAAGGTGTTACACATAGAATTTTTGAAGCTGGTCAATGTTCCACGAGCTAGAGAGCTCTCTGCCATCGGGCATTGCCAGCCAGTAAGCCCCCGTGCGATCTGTTAAAACAACTCTATAGGGGCCCTCCCACCGTGGAGATAACTTGTTGGTGTTGGACGAGCCCTGAATTCATCTTAGGGCTAGGTCCCCAACAAGGAGCTCCCTAGGTTATACCGACCGAGATGCATGTCTACGAAAAGCTTGTAGGTAGTGCATTGATCGTAGCAGTGCACGGCATCTTACTTCTTCCGCCAGTAAGGTCAAGGGACCGTTCTTGCTCGAAGTCGATCTGGTCGACCAAGCTGACCCTAGAGGAGCCCAGCGTGACCTTTGGAGGCAGGACGGCTTCAGTACCGAATACAAGCCGGAAGGGTGTGGACCCTGTTGCTCGGCTGACTGTGGTATGAATAGACCATAAAACGGTGGAAAGTTCATCCACCCAGGTCTGACCGTGTTGATCGAGCTCATCCGATACTCGCTTTTTGATGCCTTGAACAATCTGTCCATTGGCGTGTTCTACTGCTCCATTGCTTTGCGGATGGGCCACCGAAGCATAGCACACTTTGGTGCCGATGTCCTCGCAATACTCTTGGAACAGTTCACTGGTAAATTGTGTTCCATTGTTAGTGATAATTCTTCATGGAACCCCATACCTGGTGACCACAAAAAAGCGGAAGAACTTGACCGCCGCGCGAGCCGTGATGGTCGATACGGGTTCAGCTTCGATCCACTTGGTGAAGGTATCAATGGCAACGAACAAGAACTTCTTCCCACCGGCCACCTGTGGGAAGGGGCCGAGGACATCGAGCCCCCAAATCGAGAAGGGCCAAGCGAGTGGAATGGTCTGGAGTGCATAGGCGGGTTGGTACGACTTCCGAGCATGGAACTAACAGGCTCGACAGGCACGGACGATGTCGCGAGCATCCTGGAGCGTTGTTGGCCAATAGAACCTCATGCGGAAAGCCTTCCCGACCATGGTCCTGAAAGAAGAATGCGCCCCATAGAGGCCTAAATGAATGTCGTTTAACAAGTACTTACCCTCTTCCGTGGTAACACACTTTGTCAGGATTCTAGATGCATTTCGACGGTAAAGTTTGCCGTCCACGAGCTTGTACGAGCTTGTCTGGTGCTTGATCCTGCTCCTCTCCGTGGGATCAGTCAGAAGTTCACCTTGTGCTAGAATGCTGTGGATTGGCTCGGCCCATGAGGGAATACCTTCGATGAAAGCGACTGAGGCCCCTAGGTCAGAAATTGAGGGCGACGCCAGGGTCTCCGGGATTACATCTGGAGGAATTTCTTCATCGGACGACCCGAGCTTGGAGAGGAAATCTACGCTAGAATTGTCTTTCCTTGGCACATGCGTGATTTCCAAGTTCTGAAACCACTTCTCCATCTTGCGCGCTTCGGCGAGGTACTTGGCCATGGAATCTTCCGAGCATAGATAGCCCTTGTTGAACTGGCTGATGATGAGCTGGGAATCGCCCTTGACGACCAACCGGCGCACACCCAGCGCCTTGCAAGCTCGGAGTTCCGCCAGGAGGGCTTCGTATTCTGCTGCATTATTTGTCGCTGGGAATCCGAAATGAACCACATACCTCAGCCTGTCGCCCTATGGGGTGAGAATGAGGATCCCAGCCCTCGAGCATTTGAAGGATCTTGAACCATCGAAGTACATGACCCAGGGCTTCTCCTCCTCGACCTCAAGCTCGGGAGTCGGCTGCGATGTCTGCTCGACCACGAAGTCGGCAAACACCTGCGACTTGATGGCCATGCGCGCCACGAATTGGATGTCAAACACAGCCAGCTCCATGGCCCACTTGGCGATGCGACCTCCAGCCTCTGGGTTCCTTAAGATCTCCCCAAGTGGGAAGTTGCTCGGGACGACCACGGAGTGAGCCTGGAAATAATGCCGGAGCTTGCGCGAAGCCATGAGGAGGCGTACAGTAACTTCTGGACTTGGGGATAGCGCTCCTTTGGCCCATGGAGAACCTCGCTGACGTAGTAGATCGGTCTTCTTTGTGCATCCCGCCGCCACAGGGGCAATGACACAATTTTGGGCGGTGGCTGTGAGGTAGGGCAGCAATTTTTCGCCCGACTGCGGGGTCGTGAGCAAAGGTGGACTTGAGAGGTATACCTTTAACTCGTCGAAGGATCGCTGAGCCTCGGGCGTCCACTCGAAGCTCCCTTGCTTACGCAAGGCCTTGAAGAACGGCAATCCACGCTCGCCGAGCCTCGAGATGAACCGGTTGAGGGCAACCATGTGGCCTGTGAGGCATTGCACCTGCCTTACCGAACTTGGGGTGGGGGTCATCTTTTCTATCGCCTCGATCTTCTCCGGGTTCGGGCCGACCCCCGAGCCCCAGATCATATAGCCGAGCACCTTTCCTGAAGCAGCGCCAAATACACATTTCTCCGGGTTAAGCTTGATCTTGTGCTTGTTCAGGTTGGCGAAAGTCTCCTCAAGGTCTTGAACGTGGTTGTCTTCAGAAGAGCTCTTGACGATGATGTCGTCCACGTAGACCTCGAGGTTGCGGTTGATTTGAGGATCGAACGTCTTGGTCATCAGGCGCTGGAAGGTCGCACCGGCATTGAGGAGACCAAACGACATGGTCGTGTAGTAGTAGGTCCCGAACGGCGTGATGAACGACGTCTTGCTTTCGTCGCCGACCGCGAGCTTGATCTAGTGATACCCAAAGTAGGCATCCAGGAAACTTAGCATCCTGGCATTCGCGGTGGAGTCGACGATCTGGTCGATGCGCGGGAGACGGAAGTTGTCCTTCGGGCATGCCGAGTTCAACCCCGTGTGATCCACGCACATCCTCTACTTCCCTCCTTTCTTCTACACGATGACCAGATTGGCCAACCATTCGGAGTAATCGATCTCACGAATGAAGCCGGCCTTCAGCAGCTTGTCGAGATTCTCCTTGATTATGACGACCTTCTCGGGAGAGAAGCATCGTAACTCCTGGCGCACGGGCCGGCAGCCGAGCCGCACCTGCAGTCTGTGCTCGACCACCTCCCTCGGGACACCCGGCATGTTCGCCGGCTCCCAAGCGAATATGTCCTTGTTGGCGCGGAGGAAGCTGACGAGCTCGAGTTCCTATTTGGAACTCAGCTCGGCTGAGACGTGAATGCACTTGGACGAGTCGCCTTCTTCGAGCGGCACAGCCTTCGTCGCCCTACTAGGCTGGATGACCGCCTTCTAGCGGGCGACCTTCACGGTTGCCGCAGGGCCTTGCTGAGGCAGCACGCTGGCGAGAGCCAAGTCCTGGGTCTCGCAACCGTGTGCCGCCTTGAGGTCGCCTCACACCGTGATGATGCCATTGGGCCCTGGGAATTTCGTGCAGCGGTGCCCATAGTGGTTTGCTGCCATGAACTTGACTAAAGCCAGGCACCCGAGGATGGCGTTGTAGGGAAGATCGCCTTCGACCACCTCGAAGGTGATCAGCTTGGTGCGGAAGTTTTCTAAGGCGCCGAAGGTGACAGGCAGGACCACCTGCCCTAGAGGAGTGGTCAAGCTTCCAGGAACGATCCCGAAGAACAGAATCGCAATATTCTTGACCTTCGACCGGGGAATCTGCATCCGGTCGAGCGCGCTAGCCAGGAGCAGGTTGAGGGAACTGCTGCCATCGATCATGACATGCCCGACCATGGTGTTGCTGATGGTCAGGGTCACAACCAGGGCAGTCTTGAGATCTTTGGACATACTTTGGGGGGCATCCTCCCGTGAGAAGGTTATAGTTGCCCCGGCCCACTTGCAGAGCTGGTCCGCGGGCTTCCCAACAGTAGCCAGATAAACCACGCGCGCGGCATCCTTGATCTCACGCCGGGATTGATACGCCAACGAGCTGCCGAAGATGACATCGATCCGGCGGTTGCCCTGTTGAAAATCCAAGTCGAGGTCGGCTTGGTCCGCTCCGGTGTTGACCTTGTCGGGCTGATCTCCCTCTTTCGGGAGCGTGGGCATTTCACCGCGCCCATCGTAGAAGACCTCCAACTTGTTCTGCCAAGCCCTACAGCTTCGCAGGTCATGGCCCGGGGTCATGTGGAATAAGCAAATTTTTCTTCATCGAACCGAGGTCGCCCCTCAGAATCCTGTGGGTGACCATCGGCCTGTCGAGACCCAGACCGGCGGTCCCCCTGCCTAGGTCGGCGTGGCGCCTGCTGAGGTCGTGGCCGATTCTGCTGAGGTCGGGACCCCTCTTGGGCCAGATCTCGCACTTCCATGACCTCACGGTGGCCGTTTGCCAAAACAACCACCCGCGGTCGACCATCGCCATGCTTGCGGTCCCTCTTTCGCTTCTTGGCGGCTGAGCCCGGGTCGGCGCTCTTGGCGTTAGACGAACCAGCCTCGCCTGAATTGATGCCAAGCTTACCTTGGTCGTAGTCACGCTTCCAGCGAACTGCATCATCCGCGTCCGCGTAGCATTTCGCCATGCGAAACGACTTGCTGACGGTAAGTCTTGTCGTAATCTCCAGGTCTTTGGTGAGGCGCCAGTCGCGGACGCCGAACTTGAAGGTCTTGATCACGGCCTCATCGGAGACACTCGGAATCAGATTCCTCGTGTGGATGAACCGTCGCACGAAGTCGCAGAGGGGTTCATTCTTCCCCTGGATAACTCGGTCCAGGTCCTTCTCTCTACCGGGCCGCTCATAGCAACTCTGAAAGTTGGAGCGGAGGGCGTTCCCAATTTGGTGCCACGAGTGGAAGGTGCCGGGCTTCTGATTGAAGAGCCAGGTACGGGCGGCACCGTCCAAGACGGTTGGGAGGTAGTTGGCCATAACGTCCTCGTCTCCCCCGGCGGCCAAGATCGCGGTGGTGTAGATCGACAGAAACTCATTGGGGTTCTTTGTCCCGGCAAACCGCTCGATCAAGGCGGGCTTGAAACAAGCCGGCCAGCGCACCCGTCGAAGGTCGTCGGAGTACACCGCGCAACCGTAAGCCGGAACAGGGGCGCGCCTAGAAAGGTGACCGCCGCTGTTGGAGTCAGAGTCGTGATCGCCTTGGCAGCCCGACCTACGACCACGCCGGTCGTGGTGACGGGCCCGAGCATCGCCCGGGAGGTACTGCAAGCGCTCATGGACCCGGCGACGCCTTGGTGGAACGTCAGGAAAGGCCCGACATGTTGTTGCTAGAGTGAGAGTCGCTGTAGGCCTGCTTCACCGTACACCGTCCAGAGTCGTACTCGGGGAGTGACGGCGCAGCGGAGTACGAGACAGATATCAGGATTGTCGACGTATGGGAGACCAGCGGGGACGCCGACGCCTGCGCGAGGAACTACTGTCACTCTTCAGGGAACGGGACCTAGAAGGGCAGCCTTGGTGCTGCGAGGGCACAGCCTCGGTAGCGGCCTAATCGAGCTCATCTGCGAGAGCTCGGTCGAAAAGGCCCGACCTCGAACGGGCGGGGTCGGTCATGACTCGGGCGATTATGCGGAGGCGCTCGCCCGAGTGAGGGAGTTTGGAGCGCCCTGACGAAGTTCCAACCTTCTCACGCTCCTCTTGTCGGAGGGCGGTTATGGCCTGGTTGATGGCGACTTGGGCCATCCGGCGAGCGTCTTCAGGGGTCTTCAGGCTGCGCTCCCCTTCCTCCACGCTTGTGCCATGGCTAGCGGCCATGAGAACAAGCTGATCACGCAGCGGTGGAGAGGAGGAGAACAGGGACATGATGCTTCCATGCTCGAGGACTGCATTCGAGCCCGAGCTCGCGAGAATGTCCTGCGGCAATGGACGCCATACCTCGAACGTCTTGAATTCCTTCCGAATGAGCGAAGCTTTTGGGCCCCACGGTGGGCGCCGGCTGTCGACGATCAGGATCGCCTGACCACAAATGTGAAACAGGGTTAGTGTGAATGGGGGACCCAAAACGAGCTACGCTCAACGAAGGAACGGATGTTGGTCTGTGCACAGCGATAACGAGCGAGACACAACAGATTATACTGGTTCGAGCCCCCGTGAGGGTAATAGCTCTACTCCAGTCTTCTCCAGAGGCTGAAGAGCTCACTATTCTTGAGTACAAAGGTGGTTTACAGCTCGAGCTTTGAGCGCTCTGGCGATGGCTACTGCCCTATTGCTTGTGTGTTGATGTCATGTCCTTTGCCGATCTGCTTCAGGGGATTTTATACCCCTCCTGGCCATCACCAGAAACGGCGAGAGATATTCCTAGAGTAGTGCATTGTGCGCATTGAGGACGTGCTGCAACCGCCCCGGATCTGACGCCTATGTCCACCTTAACTCCGGGATTCTCGGTCTTGGTAACTGTCGAGTAAGCGCACACCTCCAAGCCAAGGTCGAGGTCGTGCGGGAGCAGAATCCCCACTCCCAAAGCTCGAGGTCGTGCGGGGATCGCGCGGCTTAGGTCGTGGTCGAAGTCCCACGCTACTCAGCCCCGAGCTAGGGACCCTGTTGACTGCGCGTTGACCTGTCAGAGATTCCTCAGTCCCGATAGCAGGGTACAATCCTAAAAGTGTTTCAGAGTTGGTTTTGCATTATTTTGATTTTGGCTGTTACAGTTTGTAAGGATATGAACATTAAAGGCTTCTGAATTCAAAGTAGTTCATTGCCGATTGTTATGGTCTTATCATTAAGAATGTGCTGAGGTTAGCTCTATCTAATCTAGTACTTAATTTGTGAGGTTATACATACATTTTAACTTCTCGATTATACACATATGTATGTGTTCTTTGATATGGATAAAGCATGTATTCTTTATTCTGTTTACATTTGCACGTATGTAACATTTTATGGTTAAAACAATATGGTGACAATAAATTTAGTGTCTTGACCTATTCTGATATTTATGTATGTATAGATATATATATATATTTGAGTGCTACCATTAGTTCTTATTCATGGTACATACATATTCATCTTTGCACTTCGATCATATTCTCTTCATAAAACAATTCAAGTGAAGTTCACTTATTTAATCATGTTTACATGCTCTGGAGTCCTACTGACTTACTAGCATATAGGAATCAACTTTGTTCATTTTAGATTTCTTTTGTACAAATTATATACTTTGGAATATTTATAGCTATGTAGTTAACATTTATTAGAAAATGATTCAAACAAAGTTGAAAATTAAATATTTTTAGATATTTGAGTTCCTCGAGGCATAAGGATTTCATAAAAATTGGTTTCATTAAATTTTGAGTTTGTTTGCAAGATTTTTGTAAAGCATAAGTTTTGGTTCTTTCTTTAAATTTGAATTTCAAATTCATCCAGATATATTTTTCAAAATATTTTTGCATATTCTAGAAGTACTTAATTTTAGATGAATTTAGAATTTTGTTTCATCTTGTTTGGATTAAAGATGCAAATGATATTCAAGATTGAAGTTAGCTCGGTTAAGAAAATACAGGAAAATATGAAATACGTTTTCAGCACAAGAAAGCACTTTCTTATTTTCTTGGTTTATTTTAAATTGCAGCCGACAGGTGGGGCCGATTGGTCAGTGAGAGGGTGTGCGACCGAGAGTCTGTGACTGACAATAGGTCCCGCAGGTCAGTGAAAGAAAACAGAGCGCTTCGGCTTTGGAACTCGCCGGTGGCGATCCTTGGCCGGAGGCACTGAATCGGTAGCACAGCAAGGACCAGTGGGTCCGTGCGCACCTAGGGGTGGTCTCAAGGCTACCGGTGGTAGCCGGAGTTGGCGCGCCACTGAGAAGAGGCGGCGGTGGCCACGGAGGTCAAGCCACGCCGGCAAGAGATGACCGCAGAATTGTGATCGGTACCTAAATCAACATCTACGGGTTCTAATAAGTCCATTTTACCTGCTAATGGCTGCGGAAGATATTTGGGATGAGCTACCACCATGCGCCTTGCTTGGAGAAGATGAGCAGTAGATGTGGCAAGCTTCTAGTGAAGAATCCCAAATATTTTTGAGGGCTTCAATTGTTTGTGTCTTGATGATGTTATGGCTTCAAAGAATTGGGAAATGGTTGAATGTATCGGTGGAATTTTGAAGTCGACCCAAGGTCTAGGGTTCTTCATTCTCAACAGGAAATGGCGGAATTTGTAGTGCTCAGCGAATGATAGTGGATGAAATAAGATGGAAAATGGAGGGCACTTCTCTGCGAATGGAATGTGGTATTTATAGCCGGCTAATTTTTGTAGATGAGCTCAAACCAGTGTGTGAACATGGCCGGGGCTTTGACGCCTGGTACAAGCATTTAAATGGGTGTCTTAGGTGGATCCTTAGGCCAGGACACGGCGTGGTGATCTAGCAGTGAGGAGGTTACCTCGGGTGAGGCAAAGCTATAGAGCTTGCAAGGCTATGGCCGGGGAAATGATCATAGCTCAACGCGGGAGGCTCAGGCTACGAGAGGAGGAAGATGATAGCCCTGGGTTCATCGGAAGGTGGGGCCACCAACAGTGTCAGGCCCACGCGACAGAGAGAGATAGCAGGGGATAACTCTGAACGCGATGCAGGTGGGGCTGGTTTGTTTTAGGGATAATTCTGGCTGTAAAAATTTTAGACTATAATATTGATCCTAGAATTTATAAAAATTATGACAAGCTACTTTGCTTAGATTTTTGTTTTCATATTTTGATTTATTTAAGTGTTTATATCTTGTTTGAAATTTTTGAAACTTTTTTTGAGAGTTCCTGATGACCATATTAGTCTCCTATAAAAATTTCAACCTCTAACTCATTATATTTATTTATTACAATTCTAACACTTGAATTTTCACATTTTTTATTTTTCAATTTTTGAATTTGTATAATAACTAAATGTGATGATTATCCTCTGATAGTTTTACTGTAGAAGGTCCAAGCCAAAATGGAGAAAATATAAAAATTTCACATCCAATTTATGAGAGAATATTTTTATTAAATTCTGACATGGTTACTGTTGTTAGTCAAGGTCTTTTAATTCACCCTTCATTTCATATTTTTAATGCTTGGATATGACTTAAAATTTTAATTTTTGAGATCCTGGATAATTCCAAGGATTTAAAAAAAATCTTATTTTATTGTTTTACATTTCTTGTCTTATCACTTATTCCATAGTTTAATAATTAACAAAAGGATTTTCTTCTTTAAGGAATAATCAAGAAAATCAGGAAAATTCAGAGAAAAATCCAGAAAAACCAGGAAAAACACAAATTGAACTTTTTTAAATATTTTATTAACTTTTTATTACCTTATGGAATTTCAGGATGTTACACCAACCTTTCTATCTATGAAGGAAGAACACATCAAATTTGAGCAAAACTCATGAACTCAATTTAAGACTTGCTCTTGGGGTTTTGATGATCAAGATGATCTTGGAGGACCTCCCACATGTCACAGCAAGAACACTAGTCCAAAACTCTAAAAACGTGATCTACAAGAATCATTCACCCAAGAACACGAGACCGATTTCTTGCAAAAAGATGCATAGATTGCCTAAATGATTGAGATATGATCTGAAGAAGATTCATCCATCAATCGACATCCTTGGCACAAAAAGTAAAAGCGTGTAGAAGAATGGGAGGCAAATCCAAATTGCGTAAATGTAAATTGCAAGAATGTAAGTGCAAAATTTAAGACATAATGTAAATGCGTAAAGTAAATTCAAGCATAAGAAAATGTGTTTTGGATTTCTGGAAGGGAATTTACAAAGCCTCACTACAAGGTAGGCAATGCTCAAAGGAGCACAAAAAACCTCAAAACCTTCAAGAGGGGGAAAGGCTATCCCAACCCCTCTATTTATACTACTCTTGAGTCACCCTCTAACCTTGGATGAGTTCCTTCTACCCTAAGGACCACCATCAAGGGAAAGGATTGACTCACTCGCTCATACATGGGCTAACCCAAAACCCACACATATAACGGGTTATTGCATGCTTTTCAAAGCATACTAATTAGACACGCTACTCTATCATCTAAACCGTGATCCAACGGGCCTCCTTGATCTAAGTAGCTCCTAGTTAGCATCTCATCTATTCCTTATCTTCTTGGTTTGTTCCGACTCTGTCTCCGATCATCTTCCCACGATCCTAGACCGTCTGGACCTCCAACACTCTTTGCATTGTCCCGGCCATCCTCCGCCTCACCATGATAAAAATCCGATGTCCTGCAATCATCAAAAACAAGAAAAATCCATCACATAGTAATGTCCAAAAAGATAGGAAATAATCATCGTAAAATCATCAAATATATCCAATTTCGCTCATAAGAGCCAGTGCTATCACCCCAAGCTGGTAGCACCGCCCTGTAGCCGAAACAAAGAAGAGACGCCCTATGGAATTTTCACACTGGCCAAAGCCTGGTGCTACTGCCCCTAGGCCGATAGCACCCCCTACTGCCAAACCAGAAACACCTCCTTTGGAATTTTCACACTAGCTATAGTCCCATCTACTTATGCATGCCGGTGTTACCAAGACTTGGGCGTAACCTGACCAATTGGTGCTACTGCCTATGCTAGACTGGTAGCACCGCCCTAGCTGGACAGCACTCCTAAATGCTTCAAATTTAAAATCAAACTTAAATCTCCCTCAAACTCAAGCACCACTAGCTTAAACAATGTCAAAACTTGAAAGACCATGTGGAGGTCTATCCATATTTATGATGAGTAATTGACTAGATTTGAGCTTGGTTTGCTTTGGAATTGAGTTTGATGTGAATTGGATTTTTAATTTGAAGCAATTTGAGATTTGATTACCTTTTCCGATGCTACCGGCCGGACGGTAGCACCGGACCCTAGTGCAGTGTGAGAGGGTATGCTTTTCAGGTCTCAGGCGATCCGATGCCACCAGATTTTATGATGATTATTGCATATCTTTTGGACATTGCTATGTGATGGATTTTTCTTGTCTTTGATGGTTGTAGGACGATGGTGCTAGGTCATGGTGAGGTGAAGGATGACCGGGACTAGGCGAGGTGTGTCAAAGGTCCAAACGGTCGAAGATCACTGGAAAATGATCGGAGACAGAGTCCGGGCAAGCCAAGAAGACAAGGAAAGGAGATGATGCTAGCTAGATGCCGCGTGGATCAAGGAAGGCCGTCGGATCACGGTCTAATTGATAGGTTAGCGGGTCTAGGTAGTATACTTTGAAAATTGTACAAGAAAACCCATTATGTGTGTGGGTTTTGGGTTAGTCCTTGCATGGCTGTGTGAATGGGTTAATCCTAGCCCTTGGATGAGTGCTCTAGGGTTGAGGGACTCATCCAAATGTGGTAAGTGGCCCAAGAGTAGTATAAATAGAGGGGGAGGGGTAGCCTCCTCTTGAAGGTTGTAGAGGTTTTTGTGCTCCTTTGAACTTTGCCCACTTTGTTGTGAGGCATTGTAAACCTCCCCCTTTTAGAAATGCAAATCTTTTTCATTCATTCTTGAATTTACATTACACATTTACTTTATGTCTTAAATTCAGCATTTAAATTCCTACAAGTTACTTTCTCGCAATTTACTTTCTTAAAATTTGGATTTGCCTCCCCTCCTTCTAAATACTACTGATCTTAGATGCCTTGAGTGTGTTCATATGGTTTTACATCTCTTTTGCACTCTAGGATAGACTAGAGGTCAACTTTTCTATCAAATTGCAACTCTGTCCAGAATAGGTCTTCGCACAACAATCAGTGTTTGATTTTTAGAAAAATATATAAAAGTTATTTTTGAGTGATTCTTATTGGAAAAGGTATGGAACTCTCATATTCATTTGTAAAAAAATTGGAGAGTCCACTGGTCACACCATTTGGGCGCCATGAGGTGAATACCGAGCCTCAAACTTTCTGCTCGAAGTTCCTGATAGTCTATGATATTTTATTTTTCCTGATTTTTATACAAGTATTTTTTAGGTGAAATTTGGTGGAGTGTTTCAAAACTCATTTTCTCATAGGGATAAAAATTCTCAAAATTTTTAGTTCAACATAAGCCCACCAACCACCTGCTCCAATTAAGGACAATTTCTAAAAAATCTGCTTTTATTTTTCTGAAAGTGACTTTTGTGATTTGGCTTGGTCTCCTTTCTAAAAGCAAGGTTTGATTTGATTACTTTTTATTTGGATACTTGATAACCTGGATTCTGATAAAAAATCCCCACATATTCCATGGTTCTTTTCCATGCAAACTAGGGGTACACATAGTTGTCTAGTTTTTCGAGTTTTGGAGGGTTGCTGAATTTGATTTGCATGATCCTTTCAAGGTCTTAATTGGAGTATTTTTGTGGGAGAAAAATTTTGTTTTATGACCATTCACCCCTCCTCTATTCATCATCTCGATCCTTCAATTGGTATAAGAGTTGGTTTTGCTCTTCTATAGATCTTGACCGATCTTAAGAGCCATGGCGACGGACAAATATTCCACTAAGCCTCCCATCTTTTCTAGAGTCGATTTTCCTTTTTGGAAGTCTCGGATGGAGTCATACATCACTGCCCAGAGCTTCCTGATATGGTAGAAGGTGAAACTCCCGTATGAGATTCCTGCCGATGAGAACGTCATGGCCAGCAATATGGCTGACGTTGAGGTAAATGCTAAGGCAAGAAACATTCTCATACAGGGACTCAGCCATAGTGAGTATGATAGGGTTGCTCACCTGCGATCCGCTCACGAGATTTGGGTGACCCTTGATACTTACCATAAGGGCACTACCCAAATCAAGACCGTGAGGCAGGATCAGCACAAGCATGAATATAACAAATTTGAACAACATGCTGGTGAGAGTCTTGACGAGTGCTGTGGTTGGTTTACGAAGATTTTGAGTGACCTACGAGCAGTCGGTTGCACATACCCAGATTCGGATAATGCTCGACATTTCTTGACCACACTTGACCTTCAAGTTTGGAAAATGAAAGTGACCACCATCAAGGACACTATCAACTTGTGGACCTTGACTCTTGACGGGCTCTATTCCCGACTCAAGACTCATGAGATCGATGTTGTTTCTTGCAAGACGAAATCTCAGTCGATGGCCTTGGTTACTGATCCTATTGGATCTTCTGTTGATATTTCTACTGGATTTTCTCTCTACCTCCTTTGTGAGCTAAGCGATGACCAACTGGAAAAATTTCAGAAAATGAGCTTGCACTTTTAGCTCATAAATTCTCTCATGCATACAAGAGGGTGAGAGAGAGGAAGAGAGGTGGCATGATCACCTGCTTCAAATGTGGTGGCCCCAACCACATTCGAGCGAATTGTTTCAAGTTGAAGAAGAGTAAGAATGACTCTGGTGGTTCGAGCAAGATCAACTACACCGACAAGAACCACAACAAGAAGCCTCTAGTTTGCGAGCCAGTGTGTGAGAAGAAGTACCGCAATTTCTCAAAGAACAAGAAGCTCTTCTACCGCGTCCTTACCGCCTTCGACAACATCAGCCTCTCCGACACAGAGACGTGGAGCAACGAAGGCGAGGATGATCCGCAAGAGAAGAAAAGCGGCGACGAGTTCTTCGTCATGTGCTTCATGGTGGATGCCAACGACATCAGTGACTCCAAGCTCTATAGCAACTTAGACGAGGTACCTTCCTATGACTAGCTCAATGAAGTTTTCTGCAAAATAGAAAAATTTCATGCTAGAGCTAGAGCTAGGTGTATGGAGCTTAAGAAGGAAGTAAGTTTCTTGACTCGGGAGTTTGCTTCTCTTAGATCTTCTCCCTCCCGAGTCACTGATGATTGTTCGTTGTGTGATACTTTGCTTGTGGAGTTATTGAACCTAAAGACTATGCATGATAGTGTGTTAACTGAACTAGATAGTCTTAGGTTGAAAAATACTAGCAATGAATCTATTGATGCTGTGTTTTTAGATGCTAGTTTTCTTCATGCTCATTCTACTCCATCTTGCACTAATTGCCCTAAATTGCTTGTTGAAATTGATGTCATGAGCACTCACCTTAGGAAGCTTTCTTCTAGAAACAATGAACTTAAAATGCATGGTTCTAAGGACCCTGTCAGCTCATGTGAAGGTTGTAAGCAACTAAAACTTGACAATGAAGTTTTAAATGTTAAGTGTGCTAAACTTGCTAAGGACTTACTAGATAAGTCACATGAAAGTTGCTTGCAACGTTTTGTGATTGAGGGGGATTCGGATTAAATCTAAGTCGAACTTAGGAAGAAGATAGAAGACCGAGCCATTAGGATTAGAAATGCTCCGTGCATTTCTTGTAAGGCCCTCAAAATTGAGGTAGCCGTGCTGAGGGAGAAAAATACATGTGCTATTAGATCTTCTCTTTCTGGTTCTTCTTCTTCCTCTCATCCCTGTTTTCTTGTGCCTCTCTCTTCCGGGAGTGTGAGTACCTCATGAGCACTCTCAAGAAGTTTGTAGGAGGCAAGAAGAAGCTCAATCTTATTCTAGACTAATCCAAGATTAGCAGATTCAATCAAAGTTTAGGATTCGACTACTTGAAGCACGCTAGAACTCATCCTCCTACCATTGTGCGTGGCTCCAAGAGTGGTGAGATCGTGGTAGCTCCCAGAGTGAGTACCACTGTGTTTAGGTCTGCTGGGGTTGTCCATAGGACTTCTGATCAGAAGGTTGCTACTCTTGTTACTTCTGCCTCTAGCAAGGCAAAGTATTCATACACTTTCTGTAAGAAGGATGGTCACCTAGTAGATTTCTGCTTCAGGCGTGCCAAGATCACTAGGTGTGAGCGTGTTGCTGCTCTTAGTAGTATTTAGGGTCATCTCTAGACTCTGAGTGCTCCTAAGGCACACACTGTTACTAGACAAGTTGGAGAGTCACCTGTTTTTGGGCAGCGTCCAGGACTTGGTTTTCATACTGTTCATTTGAGTTTTAGTCCTAGAGCTGCTCGTGGTCAGTCTTACCGCCGTACTCTTGATATTCCTCATTTTTCCCATCGAGGTAGATATCAACAGCGTGAGGTGTTTTCTGATAGAAGAGTCAGGCAGCTTCACTAGGATGGTCCAGCCTTTGCACCACGGCTGGTCAACTCAGTCTCAGCTCCTAGACCTTCTACCAGGGTTGCTACTTCTGATCTTGTGAGAGTTGAGCGTCAAAGAGACACTAGATTCCAGTCTTCCTCCTCTGTGGTTGGTACTTTGAGACATTATGTGATTCAATATTGGGTTATCAGGTCTTCACTTTATCCCAATACTAAGTCCTCTCTCTCTCTCTTTTGGCTTGGTCAGGTCCGTCGGATGGGGAAGGGAGATGTTTGGATTGTTGACTCCAGTTGTTCTCGCCATATGACTGAAAACTTCCATTGGATCTCTTCCCTAGTTTGAGCCCCCGGTGATGAGTTGATCACTTTTGGAGATGTTTCTTTAGGTAGAGTCATTGCCAAAGGTATTGTTTGCATTAATGAGAATTTTATTCTTAAGGATGTTGCCTTGGTAAGTAAGCTGCATTATAATTTATTTTCTATTTCTCAGCTTATCGATGACTCTTTCGAGGTAAGTTTTAAGAGTAATGCTTGTAGAATCCTTGATTCTTTAGGAAAGTTAGTTTGCGGGATTTCTAGATTTAGGAGAGTCTTTCGTGCTAATTTCTCTTCTTCTGGAGACTCTCTTCATTGATTGTTTGCTTCCGAGTCCCATGATCTCTCTTTCTAGCATAGGAGACTTGGTCACATTGGTTTTGATTATTTGATCAGAGTTAGCAGCCACAATCTCATTCGTGGTTTGTCTAAACTCAAGATGGTCAAGTACTTAGCTTGTTGTAGGATCGATATATACTAAACTAGCAATCAGAGGGGTGAATGATTGCGCGGAAGCTAAAATCAAATTTTTGATGATTTTTCAAACACCGCAATTTGAACTCAAATTGCCTGAATCGGATTCGACAAAACAGAATGATATCCGTTCACTTAAATAGTAATTTACGAAGATTCCACCGTTAGATTGACGTGAAATTTTAACTATAGAAACTAGATTCAATTTGGAAACTAACCCAATAAGAATGAACTCGATCGGATCTACGAATCTAGAATTATGACATTCGCAAGATAACTGTAACAAACGAAAATTGATCTAACCCTAATTACGAGATTAATCAGAATTTATGAGGAATTAACCAATTAAACTTTTCAGATCAATCACTTGATGCCCTAAACAGATTTTGAATGGATCAAATCAAAATTATTATGGTGAAACTATGAATCAATCTGAAAATAAAACAAGCATGCAAACAAAGAGCGAAAATGAAGAACGAGATTACCAACATATCGACTTGCAAATCTTGATCTTTATTGCTAGAATGTGTTCACAAGAAAATTTCCCATCACTGGGAAGATGTTCTTTAGGGCATCCTTGAACATCTGCACTAGGGCTGTAAATGAGCCGAGCTCGAGCGAGCCTGGCCCTCCAGGCTCGAGCTCGGTAAGGCTCGGCTCGAGCTTGAGTTTGGGTTCGAGCCTGGACTCAGGCTCGAGCTCGGCTCGGTCCAGGCTCGAGCAGGCTCGAGCTCGGCTCGACTAAGCTCGATAAGCTCGGGAAGCTCGGTAAGCTCGAGTAAGCTCGGTTATTTTGTAAGCTTGGTAACAAGCTCGAGTAAGCTCGGCTCGAGAAAGCTCGGTAACAAGCTCGAGAAAGCTCGATTTAAGCAAGCTCGATCCAGGCTCGAGTAGGCTCATGAACTATTCGAGCTCAGCTCGGTTAGGCTCGTGAGCTCGAGTTCGGCTCGTTCGAAGCTCGAGCCGAGCTCGAATCGAGCCTCTCATGAGCCGAACTCGAGTAGCTCGCGAGCCTCGAGCTTTTTTTACAGCCCTAGTCTGCACCAACCCAGCCGGCGGCATGCATATAATGTGCTGCTAAAGGAAAATCAAAACGCCGCAACAAGCGCCGATCTTCCAACTTGCATGCAAAAGACGACGTCCCAGTGCTTCTAGTCGCACATACAAACTAATGTGCCGCCCTTCGCTTACACAGCCGCAAACACAAGGAAATCATCCAGCAAGAAGCCCTCTGGCCGCTGGAAGTGCACTGGCTGCAATGCAAGAAATTATCTAGTTGCTAGGAACAAATCACGTCAAAGCATATGCATGCAAGAAGCCTCCAATCATCTTTTTCTAGTCACGCATATAAAAAGCACAATGGCCGTGAGTCTTGTACAGCTGCCGCAAGTCAGTTCCACGGCCAAGCCAAAAACTCCAGCCATAGAAACAATCCCCTTTTATACGACTCAAAACCCTAACTTCTTATCTCTAATACATATATGCATATTTACCTGGCCCAATAACATATGGCCCAATATATGCATACAATCCAAAATTCACATATGCACGCGTATGGCCCGCGGCCCACCTGCCGCACTCACGTGACTAACCAGCCTCTATGTGCACCATTCTCTAGCCCGAACATCCCGCATAACATACTTGACCATATCAAGACCTCGATTCCTCCCTGAACCTAGTCCCGAACCTCAATTCCTTCATGAATCTAGTTCTGGTCCCGTCATCGACCACGTTCGCCCTCGAGCTACACCTACACATGAACAAACACAAAACAAATCCGAGTACAAGTCCACAACTTGACTCAAAGTCAATCCATGCAACCACTCACACGAGCGCATTGCATCAAGCAAAATCATTATCATGCTATCACAAGCATATAAAATAATCACCTGAAACAACACATGCACGAATACCACAAATACCATGATCACAACCACTTTGCAATGCCAATTTCATCATTAAGCCAATTTTTCAGCACATGATTTCACAATCTCCCCCTTGATGAAAACATTGGCAACACTATTTAGAACTGAACATTGACATTCACCTCACAAGAAAAGTTTTAAGAAATTTTATTTTAAAACAAAAATTAAAGTGACCAAAAAGCAAAGTGAAAAATCTCCCCCTAAAAAGAAGAAAAATGTGTGTGAATGTGCAATATGTGTTCAAAATTCTCCCATTTGATAATGGATTCATCAAGAATACAAAAGAGAGAACAAAATCTTTTTGTTTATTTTTAGTTTATTTTTTATGTACTGAGCATTATAAGTCATCCACAAATATAACAATTTCATCATCAACTCATACTATCAAAAATACTTGCACCCTCAAATCTACACAAAGACAATGTCAAGTAAACATAACTAGAAATCAAGTACTATTAACGATTTTTTTACATGGCATGATCTCCCTTTCTCAACAATCTTAAATCCTGAAAACATTGAATTTCTGTGCACTTTATTTGTGCTTGAAAAACTGATTCATTAATTGATTACAACAATAACAATTGCAAGGAATTATATGCACCATCAGTCTTACTTTTCAACTATGCCAAAGAATCATAAGCTTAAGATTTCATGATTTCGGTCATATACAACCTCTTCCAAGTTCATTTCAAAGTGCAATGATAAGCAGTCTTGTAAAGAAGAAGTGCGATTGTACATAACCTTGATCTTGCATTTATCAACAATCACTCTTTGAGTTTTAGCACTTAACTTTGATAAATTTTGTATTTAGCACTTTTTGAGCAAGATCAAGATAGCCAAGAAAGTTCAACTATGATAACATTTAATTCAAGTTTTCATTCCATTTAAAAAGTCATGTCATAAACTACACCATATATGCATAAACATGAAGTTGCAAAGACCTTGTAGCATAAACATGGTTTCAAATGACATATGTGTATGAAATACAATGCTCATTACTTTTTCATTGTTTTCTATTTTTTTGTTTTTCATTTAAGAAACACACAAAATATAAATTATGTTACAAAATATTACAAAGTTTTCAAAACTCCCCCTAAAAAATAACCTCTTCAAAACCTTCTTCAAAATTGTCACCCAATGGGATTAATTTTATAAACAAAAGCCTGAAAAAACAATCCTACCAATAGGCAAACGAAAGAAATTTTCACCAAAAATCCATTAACTCCCCCTCAAATGAATAACTAATGAAATCAAAAGAGAGGTGATGATATACATGTGTTTCAGTTATCATGGTATGTTCAGTTAAGCATAAGCTTGAATCATGATAAATAAATACTAAGCATGAAAAGGCATGATATAAGATATAAAATTATTGAACTTGCCTGGGGGTACATATGAGCATATGAACAAACATCTTATCTCATACCACAATTAGATATCTATGAATGTAATAGCTCTTATCGCACATGCTTCTTGAAGGCCATGTCAAAGGTGACAACCATTCAAGTCTAGATCACATCTTGCAAAAGACCAAGATCCACTAAGCTTATGTTCCCCAACCCACATCTGAAAAACCCACATAGCACTAGAAGATGTCGAGACCTCGGTACTGGGTTAGAAATAAAGCATTTAGAGATCCAATACTGAGACACACGACGAGTATGCTTATACACAAAATCAAATTTGCCATTTCTCGTGTTTCTAGCAACAAAAGGTGTTTGCACCACCCTAGGTATATAATGAGGAGTAAAGCTTGCCTGTCTGAAATTAGACCTAGCCTTAGCATTTTCTTAATTTTGTTGTTTGGCTAGCCTAAAGCAAAAATCTACTAAATGTCCATCTCTACCACAATGAGTGCAGTTGTACTTAACACGATGTTTAGTTTTAACAGTACAAGAAACATGTGCATTCATCACAGTAGAAGATAAAACACTAGCAGACTTAAAAACAGTTTTCTTAGGCTCATTGACAATTTCAAAATTTTCACTTTCAAATACCTTAACAACAGTGGGAGCATGTGATTTATGATGAGCATAAGAATCAAAACCTAAACCTTTATGATGAGTGCTAACTCTTGATTGATCCAAAATCATGCTTAGGTTTTTCTTTCCTTTAGTGAAACATTCTAAAGATTTTTCCAAGTAATCAACCTTTCGAGAAAGAGTTAAACAATTATTACAGGGAATGTCCACTTTTCTTTTTACTTGCGACAAGTTGCATGAAAGAACCTCATGTGTGAGTAAAGCATCTGTCATTTGAGAAACCCTAGCATTTGCATCATACAACTTCAATTCTAGTATGGAGCATTTAGAACATGAGTTGAATCATGCAAATCAATGATAGAACAAATAGCATGTTTAACAAGTTTCTCATTTTTCTTATTTTCAGTATTAACTTGCTCTAACAAGGTAACATGTTCTTTCATAAGTAAAATAAGTTCGTTGCAAATTAAGTCACATGATTTGCAAGCATCATCATCAGGATTCAAAGATTGAAGTCTAGCAATTTCAGCATTCAAAGATTCCACAATAATATCATGTTTCTTAATTTCTTGTCACGTTTATCAAGCAATTTACCAAGACGAGCAACAACAATAGTTAATTCATCGTAAGAAGGTTCTACCTCACTGAAATCACTGTCGTGATCATTCTCGGTGAAGCTTTCATCGCTTTTAGCCATGAGACACAACCCTATCAATTCATGCTTGCTTGGAGTTGTGTCATCTTCATTGCTCTCCGAATCTACATTGCTCAAATTTATTTGTTCAAGAGCAGAAAGAACCCGGTGGACAACTTTGCGGTTAATGAAGCTCTTCTTCTTTCTATCACTAAGAGAGAACTTCTTCTTCTCTTTTCTTTTGTCAATATCCTTCTCCTCCCTTGATGCTTTATCTGCAAGTTTAGGACAATTTAAACGAATGTGGTTGAAATCACCACACTCATAGCATCTTGGAGGGTCACCACCAACTCTCTTCCTCACTCTCACATTCTGCAAAGCTTTATTAAAACGAGAAGAGAGTGATGCCAAGTCTTCTTCTGGAAATTCCTCAATCTGTTCATTGGTTAGTGAAGACAAGAAAGATAAAACAAAACTTGATGAAAAAGAGTTATCATGAGACATGTTAGATTGAGAGATCAAGGCAATTGACTTATGACCATTCTTCCTAGCAAGAACATCTAATTCATGAGTTTTCAACTTTGAATGGAGAACATCTAATGTAAGTGTACTCATTACCGTTGATTCTCTAATAGATGTTACTTTCATCTCCCAAATTGACATATCTAATACATCAAGCAGTTGTTTAGCATTAGCAGCAGCATCATAGCTAACCCCAATAGCACGCAAATTGCTAAGAATTTTATTAAAGCGTGCAAAGAAATCATCTAGCGACTCACCATGCTTCATCTCAAATCACATGTATTCTTTCTTATGTATATCCTGACGAACCTCTTTGACAGTGTTAAAACCCTCATGGTAATCACAAAGAGAGATTTCCATACCTCATATGCAGACTTGAGATGAATCACGCGGTCAAAGTCGCTTCTTCCCAATTCTTGGATGATCAAATTTCGTGCTTTGCTATTCGCTTCCACATGTGCTTGATTGGTTTTGTTGATGTCATTGTTCTCAGGTACTTGATATGGCTTGTACACTTTCTCCCAAATTGCAAAGCCTTAAGCAAGGTTTTGTCAAATGTATGCCTCCATCTTCACTTTTCAAAACTGAAAATCAACACCATCGAAAATACAAGGTTTTGTCGAATACCTATCCATCGTTGTGATTTCTAATCACCGGTTAAGATTAATTAGAAAAACTAAACTCTGATACCACTTGTAGAATCGATATATACTAAACTAGTAATCAAAGGGGGGTGAATGATTACGTGGAAGCTAAAATCAAATTTTTTATGATTTTTGAAACATCCCAATTCGAACTCAAATTGCCTGATTCGAATTCGATAAAAACAGAATGATACATGTTCACTAAAATAATAATTTCTGAAGATCCCACCGTTAGATTGACGTGAAATTTTAACTATAGAAACTAGATTCAATTTGAAAACTAACCCAATAAGAATCAACTTGATCGAATCTATAGATCTAGAGTTATGACATTCACAAGATGACTGTAACAAATAATAACGAAAATTAATCTAACCCTAACTGCGAGATTAATCAGGATTTATGAGGAATTAACCAATTAAACTTTTCAGATCAATCATTTGATGCCCTAGACAGATTTTGAATGGATCAAATCAAAATTATTATGGTGAAACTATGAATCAATCTGAAAATAAAATAGGCATGCAAACGAAGAGTGAAAACGAAGAACGAGATTACCAACACATCGACTTGCAATTCTTGATCTTTATTATTGGAATGTGTTCACAAGAAAAATTCCCGTCATTGGAAAGATATTCTTTAGGGCATCCTTGCACCAACCCAGCCGCCGGCATGCATATAATGTGCGGCTGAAGGAAAATCAAAACGCCGCCACAAGCGCGGATCTCCGAACTTGCATGCAAAAGACGACGTCCCAGTGCTTCTAGTCGCACATACAAACTTAGACCTAGAAATTGGGCCAGGCCTTAGTGGGCCAAAGACGACCAAAGACGAAAAAAATGGGTCAAGCACGACCGGCACGAAAAAAAATGGGTCGGGTCGGCACGGCCCGAATGGCGATGGCAGGCCTAAAAAAAACGACCGCACGATGGTTACGTGCAAGACGACCCGAATCTGTATTTGGAATCTTCCTTTGCTCATATGAATTTATACTCTACATGAAATCTGTAATTTGTATCTTTTCATGTAGAATCTTCCTTTGCTCATATGAATTTATACTCTACATGAAAGTTGTAGAGAATTTCGATCTGCGCATCTTTTCATGTAGACAACTTTTCCATTTGAGCAACGTAGATAAATTTACAAAAAAGATATTTAGTCTTATTTGTGTAGTTTTGGACCTTGACACCACATCTCTCGGTAATCTGCACTGTAGTTTTTTCATTTTTGTCTTCCTTTCCTCATATGAATTTATATTCTACATGAAAGTTGTAGAGAATTTCGAGCCACATCTTTTTCATGTAGACAATTTTTCCATTTGAGCAACTTATGAATTTATAAAAAAAAATATTTAGTGCGCTGTATAGTTTCGGACCGACGCCACATCTCTCGGTAATCTGCATTTTTCAGGGTCTTCCTTTACTCTTATGAATTTATATTCTACATGAAAGTTGTAGAGAATTTTGAGACACATCTTTTTCATGTAGAAAACTTTTTCATTTGAACAACGTATGAATTTATAAAAAAAATATTTAGTGTGATGCGTTCTCTCCAAGTGCAGTGTTCGGCCGCCGGCCGCAAGCTGTTTCAACAAGCGTGCCTTTGGGCCATGCGGGCCTTGATTTTTGCCGTCCGTGCTGGCCGGCCCGCACGAAGAAATGACCAGCCGTGCTAGCCTGTTTCACGCAGTTGAAGCACGACGGGCTCGGAGTCTTGGCGTTTACCGCACGCCCAAGTCCCACCGTAACAAACTAATGTGCCGCCCTTCACTTGCATAGCCGCCGGCTGCAAACACAAGGAAATCGTCTAGCAAGAAGCTCTCTGGGCGCCGAAAGTGGACTGGCTGCAACGCAAGAAATTATCTAGTCCCAAATCATGTCAAAGCATATGCATGCAAGAAGCCTCCAATCTCCTTTTTCTAGTCACGCATATAAAAAGCACAATGGTCGCGAGTCTTGTACAGCTGCTGCAAGTCAGTTCCACGGCCAAGCCAAAAACTCCAGCCACAGCAACAATCCCCTTTTATACAACTCAAACCCTAACTTCTTATCTCTAATACATGTATGCATATCCATCTGTCCTACTAACACATGGCCCAATATATGCATACAATCTAAAATTCACATATGCACATGTACGGCCCGCCTGCCGCACTCACGTGACTAACCAGCCTCCATGTGCACCGTTCTCTAATCTGAACGTCCCGCATGACATCCTTGATCATCAAGACCTCGATTCCTCCCTGAATCTAGTCCTGAACCTCAGTTCCTTCATGAACCTAGTTCCGGTCCCGTCATCGACCACGTTCACCCTTGAGCTATACCTACACATGAACAAACACGAAACAAATCCGAGTACAAGTCCACGACTTGACTCAAAGTCAATCCATGCAACCACTCACACGAGCGCATTGTATCAAGCAAAACCATTATCATACTATCACAAGCATATCAAATAATCACCTGAAACAACACATGCACGAATACCACATATGCCATGATCACAATCACTTTGCAATGCCAATTTCATCATTAAGCTAATTTTTTAGCACATGATTTCACATTTGCTCTCCCTACCGACATGGCAAGATAGTTACTATTTCTCATCCCCCAGTCACTATAGTAATGACTGATGCACCAGGACAACCTTTACACATGGACACTGTTGGTCTTGCTAGAGTGCAGTCAGTAGGAGGGAAGTGGTATGTTCTTGTCATTGTTGATGACTTTTCGAGGTATTCTTGGGTATTTTTCAAGGCCTCGAAGGATGAGACCTTTTCTCACTTTAGGGGTTTTGTCAGTAGGTTGTCTATTGAGCTCCCTGGTGCCTTACGAGCTATATGCAGTGAAAATGGCACGGAGTTCAAGAATTCCTACTTTGAGAGTTTCTGTGTAGAGTCTGGGTTAGAGCATCAGTTCTCCTCTCCGTACGCCCCTCAGCAAAATGGCTTAGCGGAAAGGAAGAATATGACCCTGATTGAGATGGTCAAGACGATGCTAGATAAATACAGTACTCCTAGAAAGTTTTGGGCTAAGGCTATAGCTACTGCTTACCATATTTCAAATCGCGTTTTCTTCAGAGCACATTTGCATCACACTTCTTATGATTTGAGGTATGGGTGAAAGCCCAGTGTATCTCATTTTCGTGTATCTGGTTGCAAGTTAAAGGATCGAGATGGCGAACAGAGGGGGGTGAATGGTCACAAACAAAATTTTCCTTACAAAATACTCCAACTAAGACCTCGGAAAGATCACGTAAAAGAAATTGTGAAAGACTCGAATAATTTGACAACTATGTGTACCCTTACCTTGTATGGATAAGAACCATAAAATATGTGGGAATTTTTGAGTCACAATCTTGATTGTCAAGTATCCAAAACAAAAGAAATCAATTCAACTCTTACTTTTAGAAAGGAGATTGAGCCAAATCACAAAAGTCACTTTCAGAAAAGCAAAAGCAGAATTTTCAGAAATTATCCTCACTTGGAGCAGGTGGTTCGTGAATTTCTAGTGCTCTAGAAATTTTGGGAATTTTTTTCCTATGAGAAAATGCGTCCTAAAGCACTCCACGAAATATCATCTCAAAACTCCTTGTAGAAAAATCAGCAAAAATCAGCAGTATTTAGAAGGAGGGGAGGCAAATCCAAATTGCAAGAAAGTAAATTGCGAGAAAATAAATTGTAGGAATTTAAATTCTAAATTTAAGACATAAAGTAAATGCGTAATGTAAATTCAAGTGTGGATGAAAAGATTTGCATTTCTGGAAAGAGTAGGTTTACAAAGCCTCACAACAAGGTGAACAAAATTCAAACAAACACAAAAACCTTTACAACTTTTAAAGAGAAGAGGCTACCCCTCCACCCCTATTTATATTACTCTTGAGCCACCTATCATTCTTGGATGAATCCCTCAACCCTAGAGTACTCATCTAAGGGTTAGGATTAATCCACTCACATAGTCATGCAAGAGCTAACCCAAAACCTACATATATAACAGGTTTTCTTGCACGATTTTCAAAGCATGCTATCTAGACCCGTTAACCTATCAACTAAACCGCAATCCGATGACCTTCCTTGATCCATGCGGCGTTTAGCTAACAACTCCTCCTTTTCTTGTCTTCTTAGTTTGCCTGAACTCTGTCTCTTTCATTGAACTTTAGCTTGTTGGATTTAACGGGAAATGCATTTTTGAAACCATGCATATGCATTTCACAATCATTAATTGGTTTTGTTCTTACACAGTTGATCATGAGAATGTAAAACCCTTTGCCAAAATTAGTTGACAGCCACAGAACTGCAACCAAAAGAAACTCAACATTTGTGAGAGAAGGCACATTCCACTCTCCTAAAACCAAGGTAAGCCATGCGTGCAGGGAGAACAAGTCCTTGGCCATAAAACTCATTGCCTGAAAAAACACACGGCGGCTAGTATTTAACCCAATGCAAGCCTCACCGTTCCTCCTCGCCGCTGCAAGAAACTCCAAGAACTCCGCGACCATGGCCATGCCTCGATCTCTCGCTCCCTTCTTCCTCGTCCTCGTCCTCGTCTCCACCGCGCCCATCGGCCGCCCCATCCCGCTCGGCGACAACCTCCAGGACGCGTGCAACAAGACGCTGTTCCCCAAGGTCTGCATCCGGGCGCTGACGACCAACCCGGAGAGCCGGACGGCGAGCGCGCGCCGGCTGGCCGAACTGTCCGTGTACATCGTGGCCGAGGTGGGCACGGCGGTGGCCGCGTTCGCCCACCACGAGCTCAACGACGTCAAGGACGACTCCCTGTTCAAGTGCCTCGACAGCTGCTCCGACGACATTGAGGAGGCGGTGGCGCACCTCAGCGCGCTCACCCGGGAGCTCACCGACGCCAAGTTCCTCGAGGTCAAGTCGTGGCTGTCCGCGACGCTCGGCAGCACGTCCACCTGCGAGGACAGCTGCAAGGACGCGCCCATCAGCGAGATCAAGAACGCCGTCGTCACCAAGAGCCTCGAGTTCGAGAAGCTACTGCGCGTCACGCTGGACCTCATCACAGAGGCGTCCGGCTCCATGTCAGCCGAGGTTGCCGTGCCGCCCTCGGCGTGGGGCGCCAGTGCGCCGTCGCCCTACTCTTACGGCGCCAGCGCGCCGGGACCGTACTCATTCAACGCCGATGCGCCAGCGTCCTCGTATGACGCCAGTGGACCGGCTGCCGATGTGCCGTCGCCATCCCCATCGATAGCCAGCTCGCCGTCATCCGGGACATCCGACGCGCCGGCGACGTCATCGGGCGCCAGCGCTCCGGAGGCCGACGCCACAGCATGAGCGAAAACGTCTGTAGAGGCTTTGATCGGTGCCTAGGCTAAAGATTTTTGTTCTTTCCATCGCAAATTTATTGCTTGTTGAATGAATCTTCAATAATAGATAATACAAGTCCCGACAAAAATGGGTATGATGGGCTGGTTCTGCCCAAGTAGAAAGCCCGTTCAGGCGAGTATGGGCCTCTTAGGAATTCAAACGAATTTGGGCTATAGTTGAGATTGACGAGCATGTAAGAATGAGTGGGGTGATTTGTTGTAAAAGTGACATTAAATTGTTATATGATTTTGACATGTTATATTGGCATTTTCGAGTGAAACTAACGCTCCATACAACATTACATTAGCTTTTCCAAGTGGAATTTCATTTTTTATATGGCGGATACAACTAGTTAAAATCATCTTATAGCTAGATGCTAGGAAAGACAAATCCAGTAACATTATTTTCATGTAATCAATTTATATACTTTTATGCATATTAATAGTCAAAGATTCAAAAAGATTGACCGTCCAAATCTCACGGAGACTTATATTTAGATATGGTTTGATGGAGGGATTAAAAAGCTAGATGTTGCACTTCTTTTATCCTTACAATCATATACACAAATATGGCAGATTACTCAGCAGCAGGGTTCAAAAAAACGAATTTAGAAAAACCAAATGAAAACCGTCAGAAACCGAAGGGTTAGGAAATAAAACAAATTCAAAAAAATTCAAAAAAAATCGAAAACCGTTCGGTTTTTAGTGAGAAACCGCGGTTTTTTGCGAGAAACCGCTCGGTTTTTCGTGAAAAACAACAGGCCAATTGAATGTTCTTATAAAATAATTTTTGAGCGGTTTTCAGCGAAAACCGTGGTTTTTCAACGGTTTTCGAGCTGTTTTCAACACATAATTTTTTTCAAATTTTTTTAATTTTTTTAATTAAACTGGTTTACCGAGAGGTTTTTGATTTCGAATCGCAGTGGTATGCTCGAAAACCACAGTTTTCGAGCGTTTTTCGCCGGTTTTGTGAGCCGCGGTTTTCGAACGATTTTTGCTGGTTTTGTAAACCCTGTCCAGTATAGAAGCAGGAAAGCTTGAACAACTGAAACAAATGAAACTAAAGAGATGTCAACTTATGGAAAATAAACTTGTCACCAACCCAACCTAAAGTTGGCCAGATGGGCCGTGTTAAACGGGCCGGCCCGAGGCACGGTAGTTGGGCCCGGCACTAGGCATGGCCCGGCACGAGATGTATAGTGCCCGTGCCGGCACGGCACGACTAACCGTGTCGTGCCTCGGCCTGACCCTTGGCCCGTGGGTCGGCACGGGCACGGCATGGGCACGGGAACGGCACTATGCAGGCACGGTTGCGGAGGCGAAACCCTAGCCATATAAAATCGATCCCCTCCGGCTCCCAATGCTCCCATTCGCGATTCACCCATTCCCCCCAATCCCTATCCCCAGATCCAAATCAATCCCCTCATGTCGTGAACCCTAGCCGCTCCGCCCGCCCATCGCTCCGCCGCTGTGCGCCTCCACCGCTCGCTCTCCACCGCACGGGCACCATCATCATCGACTCGTCGTCTCTGGTCTCCCACGGTGCATCGCCATCTCGTCGTCGCCGCCACTCTCCAGTCCTCTCCGCGGGTCCGAGGCCGACGATGGTGGAGGAGCTCAATCCTACCTCCATCGACCATGATCTCAGGCTGCAAGGGGGCACCGGAGAAGACTTGGGCCAAGATGACTTGTTCGGTAGCAGCGCAGTGGAAGCTGCTGGAGGCGATGTCAATGGCGATTCCTCTGCTGCCGCAAGTCCGTCGCAGGGTGACGGTGCAAGCACCGGAGCCACGCGTCGTGGCCGTGGTAAGACTAAGAGGCCCAGAGCCTCCACCTCTGATGTGTGGAACGACTTTGAAAAGTTGTTTAGAATCGATAATGGCAAGAAGGTGAGGTATACTGCTAAGTGCCTCATCTACAAATCTACGTTGTCAACTCTTTCTACTGGTGGTACTAGACATTTGTCACGGCACCGTAATAGATGCAAACTGAAAGCCAATCATTCACCAGATTCGATCTTTGCTTGATTCAATCTCGACGACCTTTGTTCATCAATGGGATTCTGATCTGAGGTATCTCGCACTGAACTTTGTCGTTTGATTGCTAGAGAAGATTTGCCGCTTTCCTTTTGTGAGTCTGCTGCTTTTGAGGAATACATTAGGCGTGCCCAAAATCCTAGATTTTCCAGTGTCTCCAGGCAAACCACTACTAGAGATATGGAGAAATATTTCATTGAACGTCATAGTAAGCTTATGGAAACTTTGCAAAATTCTGTTTCATCTGTTGCACTTACTTCTGATATTTGGTCTGGTAATGCTAAGGAGGATTACCTTAGTGGGGTTGCTCATTATGTTAATACTGATTGGGAACTAGAAAAAAGGGTTATAGGGCTTCAGCTGATTGATGTGTCACATTCAGGTGACAATATAGCTGACTGTGTTTCCTCTGTGATCATTGAGTTTGGCTTGTTTGATAAGGTCTTTTCTGTTACATTGGACAATGCTTCTGCAAACACTAGTGCCATGGATAAGCTCAAACCTTTGTTTAGTGGTTATGTTGGATCTGTTTTCTTGCATTAGCGTTGTGCATGCCATATAATGAATCTAATTGTTAAGTCTGGTTTGAAGCGCCTGAAGCCTTATGTTGAGGCTTTCAAAACAGCAATTTCTTTTTTGAATTCTTCAAACCAACGTATTGCTGCATACAAAAGCTATTGTGTTGCTATGGGGGTACGCCCTCGTAAGTTTGGTTTGGACATGGATGTGAGATGGAACTCCACTTATCTCATGCTCAAGCACTTCATGCCATACAAAAGCACTTTTTCAGTCTTCATACATACTCACTATCCCCAACAAAAGGGGGCACCCTACTTCTTGATGTACCTTTGGTATGTTGGTGAACAAGTTCTACAATTCCTAGAGTCGTTTCTATGATTCAACTGTTGCTCGTCTCGTATTTATTATCCCACATCTCCATTGATGTTGCATCACATTCTTGACATTGTTGGACACCTTAACTCATATGAGAATGATCTTACGCTAAGAGATGTAGTTGTTCCTATGAAAACAAAATTTCAAATCTTGGAGGACTATACCAATGCTATATGCCTTTGCATTTATTTTGGATCCTAGAGCTAAGATGAGAGGTTTCAACAATGTTCTTATGTTGTTATCTAATCTCACTGGTACAGATTACTCTAATTATTTAACTGAGGTAAGGGCTGAATTAAATAGAACCTTTTCCAAATATGAAACCAAGTTTGGTGCAGTGAGATTGCAGAGACCTTCACAGCCAACCACTGGTACTGGTAAGAAGAAAACTGGTTGGGGCAAAATCTTTGGGCAGCTGATTCTGCATCTTCTGGCTCTGGCTCTGTTGCAAATTTAGGTGATTCTGTACCTTATGCTTCTCATGTTCATGTACATTCTAGTGGTGGTGGGAGATCATCATCTGTTTCAACTTCTGCCTTTGTTGTTCCAGCGTCTGTTTCTGAGTTGTCAACTTACCTGGACAGTGACAACGTCGCCCACTACGACGATGACTTCGACATTTTGAATTGGTGGCATGAGCACAAACTTACTTATCCCATTCTGTCTATATTAGCTAAAGATGTGATGATAGTTCCTGTGTCCACTATATCTTCAGAATCTACTTTTAGTCTAACTGGCAGGGTGATCGAGGAGCGGCGACGTCGTTTGAACCCTGAAATGGTGGAGATGCTGTCCTACCTCAAGGATTGGGAGCAAGGTGAAGCTAGAGCTCAACACAATGTGGAGGACAAAGATCTTCAAGATTCATACACAAACTTGTTTCTTGATGACGTTTACATTCTGCTGGTCTTTGGACCAAGCGATGATACTACATCAAAGCGCCATGGGCGATGTCGGTGTAATTATGTATTTCTGTTATGTAATGGACTATATGGATTGTACTCTTTTGAACTTCAAACTGAGTTGGGTTGTACTCTTTTTTCCTTTTTAGGGTTTTCTCATGAGGTATGAGTTGTTACCTAGAAAGGTTTTTAATGATGCAGCCAAACATTATATAAACAGCTCAAAATATTTGAAGTTTTTGTTGTATAGTGCTGATGGGCCGGCACAGCACGTAAAGCACGACGGGCTATTCGTTCCGGCACGGCACTATTTTCCCCTCTTCGTGCCGTAACTAGGCCTGATCTTCGGCCCGTGGGCCGGCACGGCATGGCACGATTAACTATTCGTGCCATGTCGTGCCATTCCTAAACGGGTCGTGCCCAGTCGTGCTCGTGTCGTGCCGCCCATTTGGCTACCTATAACCCAACCGATATCGGCGAGAACATCGCAGAAGAGGCTGGCGACGGACGGGTCAAGTTGCAGTCAGGGGAGCTAGGACCACTTCCACCCACACTTCCCTCTTTCAGCGTACGAAACAAGTTATATTTTAAGTTGACGTTAAAATGTTAGTGATCATTCATGTAATGGCCTCAGATGTAAATGGCGGTTCATTCTCTAATGCAATGAAATATACAAGTCAGTTTTGACTTTTCATTTTCTAAAGCAAGACTTTGACTATGATTCTCAGTCATTATATATCACTACTGCACAACCGTATATCACAGACGGTTCATAAACCACATCACAGAGTGAATCGTCTGTATCGAAGTGTCAGTAATAACAATAGGTCATCACAGACGGTTTTGCAACCGTTAGTGAAAAAACCTATTGTAGACGGTTCCAGTTAAGAACCGTATGTGATGTTGATTTTTCATTTTTTTTACTAAATTTTGTTTTATTGGCTAGCCTCCGGAAATGCTAGCCATGTCCTCTAAAACAAAAAACAATATAAAGCATCACCAGCGTTATTGTGACATACATTTTAGAAATGAGCTCCGACCACATATCAACAAACAACGCATCCATGTTAGAAATCAACTCTGATCGCACATTACAATGTACAACACATCCTTTTAAGAAATCAACTCACATATATAAAAACCAATTGAATTCAAAACTACAACTCACAAATTCATAGTACAACGTTTACAAATTAATCGAAACGATATCTAACAAATTCACAACTATTTATGCAAGGCTTGAGTGGTATTCGCATTTTGGATTAATGACCTCACGCATCAAAAAGGCATAGAGTTGTCCTCGAGTACCTACCAGGTCAGCCCGTTCCAACGCAGATTCAACGCATTGCCAATCCTATTGATGGGAAGAGTAAAGTTTTATGTGCATATAAATTAATAAATGAAAATAATTATTGCAAGATTGACAAACCTCTGTAACATTGGTCTTCTTTGAACCAATGAGGAGTTCCATGTTGTGACAAGCGTAGAATCCACATTGATTAGTACCCTTTGGTTGCTGGTGGTACTGCCAAAATATAATAGGTTAATTAGTTCTAAAGGTATTATTATAAAGTATGAAGAATTATTGCGTACTAGCGAATACCAGAAACTTATAAATATGCTTCAGATTCGTTGGGTCCTTCTTATGTGGACCTCCATGAGCTTTGTTGATACTAAAGGACGTGTCGAGTAAATCTTTGATAGGCTTCAACTTGTGGGTGCCGCCCTTTTTAGAATCAAAGTAAATTGTTCGGTTCTGTCTTGGTATAATTACATGTAGAATCCAGTAAAACCTACACAGCCATGTCATCATTGTCATTCAACCTAACTTCAAGCTGCATTATATAGTACAAAACAACAAGTATAGCAACTGGATAAAGCACTTACCCCGGGTTGTGGGGTGAAAGTATGAATTTTTTGTCCCATTGAGCCAGCAATACTTTTTCCACGTAATTGTGGATGACTTCTAAATTTTCGTCCATAGTTTGCTTGAACACCATGTGTGGGTTGAAGAAACCCACTAGTTGTTTCCTTGCTTTTGCTTCTATGATCATGTATCTACATATACAACATCAAGGATCATATATATCTGACATTTATCGATACGACACGAATATACACTGTGATTGCACAGACTTGCAATGTCCAGCATAATGTGTCGAGGGCGTTGATGTTGTATAGTTCGAATAGGTCATTGAAGCCAACTATGAAAAAGCCATCCCAAAACTAGTGTAAGAAATACTCCTCTTTGAAGTTGACCGAGATACTCGATACACGTTGTGCCACCGGCTTGTTGCCTTGTTCCATAAACCAATCTTGAAATCTAACGCAGGCTGATGTAAGCATCTCTTGGCACTCTTTTGGTATGAACGGTTGTCCCAGGTCGAATTGCCTTACCAACGGGGCAAATGGAAAGGCTGACGTGGTCATCTATTTTGATTTGCCCTTGTTGCCACCTCACCGTCTACCAAATGTCATCTTCACGGGAGACGACTTGGCCTGAACTGCAGTATTGGCCTGTGCCTGACGGGACATGGTAGCCGAATTAGCGGGCTCCTTCGGTGCAGCACGTGGCTCAGTAGTGCTAATAGCTCTAATAGTGCTGGTAGCTCTGGCGTATCACGGGGCAAATGGAAAGGCTGACGTGGTCATCTATTTTGATTTGCCCTTGTTGCCACCTCACCGTCTACCAAATGTCATCTTCACGGGAGACGACTTGGCCTGAACTGCAGTATTGGCATGTGCCTGACGGGACATGGTAGCCGATTTAGCGGGCTCCTTCGGTGCAGCACGTGGCTCAGTAGTGCTAATAGCTCTAATAGTGCTGGTAGCTATGGCGTATCACGTGGCTCTAATAGTGCTTGTAACTTTGGTGCTGTTGGGCGGACGTTGAAAGAGATGTTCTTCTTGGCCCACTGCATGAATGTGTCGATGACATCCCCTAGTGTGATAAGTTTCCAAGATCCTTCAGTTTTTCTAGCTCTCAAAAGCAAGCCTTAACCAAATTCCCTGTTCTTTTTACCATTCTTGAAGTAATTCTTCTTCTCAGGCAGAAAGGTTGAGTTTTTGAGATCAATCTTGGAGATCGGTTTGAGATTCAAGTTTCTCGTTGTCCCAAGATTTCATCTACCAAGTTTCTTGAAGTTTTGTTCTACCGATCAAAAGTTTCCTTGATTCTTGTTCTGGGTTGAGCTGTCTGTTCTTGAGGAGCTTTTGAGTCTAGTACTCTCGCCTACTCCAGAGGAGTACTACCAGCTTTTCTAAACAAGAACCTGAACCCTTTTTGGTGATCTTTTGTGTTAGTCTTTTGGAATACTACGTGTGGGAAAGTTTTTATTACGACCATTCACCCCCCCTCTGTTCGCCATCCCGATTCTTCAAAGATGATGTGCATCACAGACGGTTAAATATAATAACCGTCTCTCATGTGTGTGGTTAATTTCTTAAGTAATTTGTCCTAGGGTTAATTTTTCTCTCACCCTTCACAGACAGTTCCAATAATGAACCATTTGTGATGATGTGTCTGGTTTATTTAAGGAATTTTTGTAAGTATTTTTTAAGCAAGTTTTTTTGTAAGTAGTATTTTTAAGCCTTTTTAAGTAGTTTTTTTGTAAGCTTTGTTTTTTAAGTAGTTTTTAAGCATGTTTCTCTAAGTAGTTTTAAGTACTTTATAATTTACAGTACAACACACTCCCCTCATATCAAAAGGAATTAGTTGGAAACATATTTCATCACAATGGAATAGAATGTGTTGCGGCCCAAGAACAAAGGTTTCTTCGAGTTGTCCATCAAGCCTCGGAATTTTACATACTCCCGCTCATCACGGTTCCCTTCTACATCCCGTAGCATCTGATCCAGATTATCATCGTGAAACCTATCCTTATCAAAAGCACAATTGATGTCATCCGAAGTATCATTGATTTCGTCGACGATATCTAGAGTATCGTTGTCTTTGTCGACGATAGTAATACTACTTACTCCTTGCATAATATGCTCTTCACCATGACTTGTCCAACATGTATACCCCCTTTTAAAGCCCTATAGAATCAAGTATGCTTCGATCTGTGCTAGGTTTCAAAACATCCTTAGATTCTCGCAATCAATGCATGAAAAAGACATAAATTTTACCCCTTTGTTCAACATATCTTCCTCTGCAGCTCTTCTAAAAGTGAAGATACTATTAATGTACTCAGTGCTCACACGGTTCTCAGCGAAGTCATGCTTGTCCGTGTGATAGACGGGGTAGTATTTGTTTCCCCCACGGCTTTAGCCTTTGTTGTCGCCTAGATTGCGTATTTAGCCCCTCTCAACCGCGGCTACGGTGGAGTTGCCCTTGTGCTTCTCCCCGCGGTTCTTGTTCCTTTTTCTCATTGCTTGGACGACTCGGGCTTGTCACTGCAAGGCTTCGGGTTGTCGAGGTGGTCTCGGGTTTCGGCCAGATGGTATACTTATCTACCAGCTCGAAGAGCTCCTTGGTAGTTTTGATCTTCCGAGTGGTGAGTTTCCCCTTTAGATCTCTGTCCTTAACCCTGTTCTTGAAGGCAATAATCACTGCCTCATCTGAGATGTCGGGGATCAGGTTTCGTTTATCGCTAAATCGTTGAATGAAGCTACACAGTGACTCTCTTGGCATTTGCACCCACCAATGCAAGTCACTACGTGTTCCGGGGCGTTCATACATGCCCTAAAACTTGGTAAATGAACTGGGCCCGCAACTCAATCCATGACGATATCGACTGAGGTGGGACGTTGAGTAGCCAAGACCTAGCTGCCCCATCGAGAGTGGTAAGCAGGTAGTTGGCCATCACCTTCTCGTTACCTTCGGCTGCTCTCATGACCGTAGTGTAGATCTGCAGCCACTCGATAGGGTTAATCTTCCCCGAATACTTCTCGACCGGACCAGACTTGAGCTTGTCCAGCCATCTTACCGCGTGTAGCGTAGGAGTAAATTCCTTACACCCCTCATTGATGTCCTCTAGGGTCATCGAGCGCTATCTTCGGTGTGCATCTTGCCGAGGGGGGAACCTGTGTTGCGGTGGCGAGCGGCCCCTCGAGGGCGGTAATCCGCCCCGTCATGCATGTCTCACCGAGGAACGAGCTCTTGAGGATGAGGACTCATTGTCTCGCCTCTCGTGGTCTTCGCGGTCTCGCTCTTCCCTTCGATCTCGCAAAACATCATGCAAATCTCGGCGATTATGTGGGATTCGATCTCGGAGGTCTCGTGGTATCCATGGTGGGGTTTGAATGGACCGTCCTAGAAACACGATGGCTAGAACTAGCCATCGCTAATCTTGCTACTTTGTGACTGTCATGGGATGGTCCCGGCAGCCAGCTTCAGGCGCCTTGCTAGCTAGGCTGTCCGATCCTTGAGTTGGCTACTCAAGCAGTCTGAGCTTATGTTGCATCAAGTAGCGTCTTCATCTGGTTGAACACTGGCATCATAGGTTTGGCCGGCTCTAACAGCGGAAGAGACTTCAACAGCATATGGGTGCACTGGACATTGGCTTCAGGAGTACTAAAGATGTCGCTATGGTGGCTCCATTGAGAAGTTGCTCCCATGATGTAGCTGGGTCCGCCGTTGCGTTTGCGCTGCCCAAGAGTCTGCTGCCCCTGAACACCTGGCACCTACGAATGAGGTGTCGTTGGATTGTCCAGGTTGATGTGCTTTGACAATCTGGCCGCGATTCCCACAACGACTGCGGCTGTTGGGTCACGACGATGGTCTACCGTGCCAGGAGCAACAACATCCTCGGTTGCATGCGTTGCAGCAGTTGCTCCCCTAAGATCTTGAGGTGTGCCTGGAGGAATGTGATTCTCTGGTTACCCAAGGCTTCGCCCAGGTCCCTCTCTTGGAAACTTTCGCGGTTGTGCCTTTCTTGGCCTCCGCCATGAACACGTGGCGTTCTATATGACTACTACATTGATGCTGAGGTCATTGCTCTTTTCGTTTATCGCTAAATCGTTGAATGAAGCACACGGTGACTCTCTTGGCATTTGCACCCACCAATGCAAGTCACTCGTGTTAAAGGCGTTCATACATGCCCTAAAACTTGGTAAATGAACTGGGCCATAACTCAATCCATGACAATATCGGCGAGGTGGGGCGTTGAGTAGCCAAGACCTAGCTGCCCCATCGAGTGGTAGCGGTGGTTGGCCATCACCTTCTCGTTACCTTGGTGCTCTCATGGCCGTAGTGTAGATCTGCTGACCACTCGATAGGGTTAATCTTCCCGAATACTTCTCGGCCGACCGGACTTGAGCTTGTCCAGCCATCTTACTGCGTGTAGCGTAGGAGTAAATTCCTTACACCCCTCATTGATGTCCTCTAGGGTCATCGAGCGCTATCTTCGGTGTGCATCTTGGGGAACTTTGTGTTGCGGTGGCGGCGGCCTCGGCGTGTAATCCGCCCCGTCATGCATGTCTCACCGAGGAACGAGCTCTTGAGGATGAGGACTCATTGTCTCGCCTCTCGTGGTCTTCGCGGTCTCGCTCTTCCCTTCGATCTCGCAAAACATCATGCAAATCTCGACGATTATGTGGGATTCGATCTCGGAGGTCTCCAGGGTATCCATGGTGGGGGTTTGAATGGACCGTCCTAGAAACACGATGGCTAGAACTAGCCACTGCTAATCTTGCTACTTTGTGACTGTCATGGGATGGTCCCGGCAGCCAGCTTCGGGCGCCTTGCTAGCTAGGCTGTCCGATCCTTGAGTTGGCTACTCAAGCAGTCTGAGCTTATGTTGCATCAAGTAGCGTCTTCATCTGGTTGAACACTGGCATCATAGGTTTGGCCGGCTCTAACAGCGGAAGAGACTTCAACAGCATATGGGTGCACTGGACATTGGCTTCAGGAGTACTAAAGATGTCGCTATGGTGGCTCCATTGAGAAGTTGCTCCCATGATGTAGCTGGGTCCGCCGTTGCGTTTGCGCTGCCCAAGAGTCTGCTGCCCCTGAACACCTGGCACCTACGAATGAGGTGTCGTTGGATTGTCCAGGTTGATGTGCTTTGACAATCTGGCCGCGATTCCCACAACGACTGCGGCTGTTGGGTCACGACGATGGTCTACCGTGCTAGAGCAACAACATCCTCGGTTGCATGCGTTGCAGCAGTTGCTCCCCTAAGATCTTGAGGTGTGCCTGGAGGAATGTGATTCTCCTGGTTACCCAAGGCTTCTGCCCCAGGGTCCCTCTCTTGGAAACTTTCGGCAGTTGTGCCTTTGCTGGCCCTGGCCATGAACACGTGACGTTCTATATGACTACTACATTGACTGCTGAGGTCATTGCTACTGCTGTCACTATCGCTCTCCGTGTCAACGCACTTGAGGACGCTGGGCTCCAAAGGGTCAAACTTCGATGAAGCACACCTCTCGGCATGGGTCCTCGAAATAGGACTCGATGAAGCCAATGTACTCGGGGTTACTGGCCGGGCTCCATCGGTACAACATGGTCCCGAAGACAATCTCAGATCCCATTGGTGGGGCTTGGCGGATGTCAAGAATTCCAGCATAGGCGCGTGCCGAAGACATGCTCAACCTAACGCGCTAGCTGTCGAAGGTTAGTGATCGACAACATACTTATACTCGGTACCTTCGAGATATGCAGGATCAAGCACGCAATCAAGAACACACGATGTAGACAGGTTCGGGCCTCATCGTTGAGTAATACCCTACTCCTGTGTTGGCGACGGTTAAGATCAATGAAAGGATTACAGATCAATGGAGCTACTCCTGATTATAAGGAAGAACTACGGATCTAGGGGACGGCTAGACTATGGCTAGTAGACGACGACGGTTGGAAGCTTGCGCTCTATGCTGGTTTGTTGTGGGTTGCAATTGGCTCCTTAGGCTTATTGCGACGACGCCCTCCACGGTCCTTATATGGTGAAATTTGAATCTTGAATCGTAGTCGATAAGGAGTCCTTTTCCGCTATGATCTCCGTATCGCACCTGAATTCTCATAACCATCGGGTGTATTCGAGTAGGTCTCCTCGTATCAGGAGTACGATCGAAGATTTCCCTCCATGGGGATATCCTTTCCGTATATACCTTATCATGCTAGTTCAGGCTAGAGATATACAAAATATCCTGGTACCGGTTTAGATGTATGTGGTGTGATTTCCTACTTTATGGCGCATGCCCATATCCCATATCTGGATATTCAACAATAGGGTTAAGCATTAATTTCGCATAATATACCACATGGTAATTAAGTCATAATATTTTAAATCTAAATAATTTTAGTCTCTTGAATTCGTAAAAACAAGAACCCTAAAACCACCTAATACAGAAAGATCATTATAATTAGTCATAATGTGCACTTAGCCCTTAACCAACATATGCTATCATGTGGTAGATATAGCATATACTTAAGAATTTGAGATATATACTTATATAAAATGTCACAAATGAATGTTAGATCATATAGGAGTAGATCCAAAACATTTCTAAGATCAAAACCATCTTAATCTACAAAAATATTTAATTATTAGTTTAGTTTAAGTTAATAATATATTTCATTTTCCATAAACATGAAAACTAAAACATTAATAACTATCACAAATAAAAGCCAAATTATGTGAAACCAGTTCCAAGGCACTTCTAAGACTAAGAACTGCTAATGCTATAAAAATGGTTGCATATCTATATAAATTGTAGTCACAAATCTGAAATGAAATCTAACCTCTTATAGTTTATAGGTTAAAAATAATTATGACTAGAAAATAAATACAACATCACAAGTAAATATTAATGCCAATAAGACCGGCTTAGAAATATTCCCTAAGACAAGATCATCCAATTCTGTAGAAATAATTCTATTTAAACATACTTTGCATCTGAATCTTGCTAAAAGCCTAAATCTCCCCATTACATACCTTAAAATCTATAACTCAAACAAATAAATCTGCATGATGAGAAATCAAGATTAAAGATGTTTTATCACCAAAACCTTCAATTTTAATTTATTTTGAATTTGGTTTCAATTGACTTCATTTTGCTTCTTATTGTTATTGCTTCTTATTGCTTTTATATGATATACACGCATAGACGTTGATGTACTTGAAACTGCTACTAAGACTTCAACCCTAAGTTGAGTTCTAAACCAACAGAGTAAGGCAAGCACCCCGCTTTGATCATATTGATCCCAGTGTATTAATTTTGTTTGTTTTGATAAATCTATTTATGCATGCCTATATTTTCAGTAAATTTGCTATATTGTGGTACTGGTAAATCTATCTGTTATCGCATGGAACTTCCTTAATAAGTATTGAACTGAGAACCTTGATAACCCTAGAATAAGATTAGACAATACAGAATTATTCAACTTAAGTAGAAGTGATTACATAATAATCATGCTTAGCCACACTTTAGTAAAGAAACATGTTGCTGATTATAATTTAACAAGGTTGCATATGATATTAAAGGTCATAGATATTCTGGTAAAAATAAAAATAAAACTATAATTTTGATGCAGGCGAGTATTGGCAATAGTCGGATGTACGAGGGATAGACTTGCACGTAGTGTAGGGAGAGATTTCTCATCTGGGTTAGATTAAGAACCGAATTGTTGTGTTGTTTTCAAGCCAAAGAAACCGTACAACCACAAGTGCTGGTATGGGACAACCTTAACCTATGAAGTTACTTAGAACTGACTTTGCACATTAGAAGGATGAAATAGTATAGGCTCTACGGGAAGGTTTGCTCATAGGGGATTCCACACCGAGGTGTGGGTAAATGCATACAAATAAAATGGTGTACGCCTTGCTATGGGGAGAAACATGCGTGGTAGGGATAGACTGCCAGAATTACTGCGTAAATGACAGGGATGGACTGCCATGTCTTTGTTGTGAGTTTCTACTGCCATAGCAAGGGTTTGTCGTCACCGGGTTGATGCAAAGATAAGTCTAGGTAATATAACGGTTATGTCATGACTCTCTACGGCACACTAAAGGAAGTGTACTAATGACGTTGCACAAAAACTCAGCCATGTCTTATGGATAAAGTTGTACACCTCTATAAAGTGTAAAACTTTTCAAAAAGTCACTCCCGCGGTCATGGACAATTGGTAAAGTCATCACATAGTTAGGTGTTTCTTTATTTCAAAAAAGAAATGAATTGGACCCATTTGTTAGAAAGTGTTTGTTTTAGATTATTTGCTAGAGAATGGCAATGAGATGACGCGATACTCACAATTATAGAGGACTATGAGTTGTTGTATTTATGCTTACATATTGTTATATTTATATCAGTCAAACATACTTTACAAAATTCTGTTTGCAAATTACTACTTGATTTATATGTTAAATTTCGCTTTATGCAAATTAATCTTAGAAGCCTCCTTTGACATAGCCTATATTATTGTATTTTGTAAATACACCTTAAATCTTACTGAATACGAAAGTACTCAACCTTGCTTAATTAGTTGTTTTAGATGAAAAAAGGAAATGAAGCCCGAAGATATATGCTACTGCCGCAGGATACGAAAATCTCGATAATGCGATTTTCTAGGGTTTATACCTTGTTAGTTGCTTGAGGGTTATGCGACACACTACAAGACTTCTGAATTTTCGTTGCAGTTTACTTTGTCTTTAAAGACTATTGTATAAATAGCTTCCACTATTATATGTAATAAATTGTGTATGGATGTGATTTTAATTTGTAAATGTGCATACTAGCTACTGATCATAGGACTAGTACTGTATGTACAAAGAACCCATAGTTGGTATTTGATGCCAAAAATGGGGGACTTACATGCACAACACCCTCCCCAGACTAACACATGGAACCCATAGTTGGTATTTGATTCAAGACTTGGTAATTTAGTTAGGTCTAGCCAAAAACAGACATGTAGTTGCATGATTAGCCCAGTTCAATAGTTTGCAAGGTTAAGTCCTTAATTGATCGAGGTAAGACTTCCAATTATCTCAGATATCAATAATAAGAAGATTTGCATAGAATCACCATCCCAGATATCACACTGACCCACCATAGCACACAGCCTCTTGCCACTTGCCCAATATAAATTATTTGTCACTCCAATTGATTATCATGCAACATATACCATCAACAACTCAACATCATTGTGTGACAACACATTACATACCCTCTTTCAAAATATATTTCATAGACCATTAATCATGATTGGATTTGAAAAATCAAAATGATATCAATAACCCATTGTATAGCTAAGCACACTAACTGCATTCTAACCAACCCACATTGGCATCTATTAGTATCCGAATAATAATTATCCATTCTAGAGTGACAAATAATCATGGCATACAAATAACAAGATAGTTATAAATCAATTGGGTAGAATAGACAAATCCCAAATTAATTGAAAACAACTCTAAGCATAAAATACCATGCAATAATCTAGAATAATATACTATTTGCAAAACTGGGTTCAATATGATTAAAAGCACAACTTGCCTTAGAAAAGCTCATGTTCGTGGTCTGGACCTTAAACTTAAGTCAACTCTTCACCCTCGAACACTCTGGGTATTTCAACTTCTATGTGAATCAAGACGAACACTAAATAAATATAAACTAGAGATCAAATAATCTCTAAAAATCAAATAAAATTCACTATTAAATAGATCTTGAATTTACAAATTTTATAAATTTGAATCACCTCAATCGGGCCTTTGTATAAAGAAGAACGAGCTTTCGAAAGATTCAAATAAAAGAAAATACTAGAAAATATGAAATTCCTGATTTATTTTTCCAAAGAAAAATCGATTTATGATGCCATTCTGACGTCAGCAATGAATTTCCCCTAATAAAAATAAATAAATAAATCTCCTTATTTGGCTGACATGTGGACCCCGGTCCATGGACCAAGTCCACAGGAACCGCTCGGGTCCGCAGTGGACCGGCTCACAAAGACATTTGACCATCAAGCGGACCTGACCGGCACTGACGTGGCTCAGCTGACATGGCACACATGCAAGCGATGACTGCTAACGTTGCAACGACATAGCGCACATGTGGCATCAACATGGTGCCACATTAGCTCAGACGGTTCAGCTCCAACCCGACTGGCTTCGGCCGACGGACAGCGGTGCAAACCACCTACGCGGGGGACAACGACATGGAAATGGCAGAGGAACAATGAAGATGACTCAGGAGCTTGCAAATTTAGAAGGCCTTGATGCAACGAACCCGGATCTAGCCTCGTCTTCAACCGAAACGCGGCAAAGAAGAAGATCTTGGCAAAAAATGATGGCGGCGCAACTTGAGCTCTCCGACGAGCTTTTGTGGCCAAATGGCGATGGCTTAAGCAATGGAAAGCGGGGCAAACGACACGGCTGATCACAAGGAACATGATTGTCTCTGCTTTTAAAGCCCTTAGGCACCATGCCCGAGTTGGATTCCACAACGTTTGACACGGGGATGACGTGGAGATAGAGATAGCTAGGGTTAGGGTTCTGGTTGGTAGCGGCGCGCAGAGATGGGCTGGGCCGAGGTGGCTACATGCTAGTGAGTTGGGCTGGTGACACGGAGATGGGCCGGATCGAGTGGGCAAAGTGGCTGGCGGACCATGACAACAAAGCCAAACAAGATTGGACTGGCGAAATTTCGGTCCAAAGGCAAAACTCAAAATAAAAATCATTTTCGAATAAAAATAATTCTAAAAATTCGTATAATTCCAAATAAATAGCAAAAATATCAGAAAAATACTTTGAGACATATATATATAGAACTCAAATAAAATATTTTGGACAAAAGTTTATATAAACTTTGCACATAATTAAATATTATTTGCAACAAGCTTAATTCAAAAGTAATATTTAAAATCCAAATAAATTCTAGAAAATTCCACAAATTACCAAAAATCACAAATAGCAATATAAACTCATGAAAAAAGCAGGCCGCCGCCTGCTTGCTCGTCAATGCTGAGGACAAAGAGGTTGTCGCGGCACAAGGGCCAACTGAGGGACACGCGATGGAGAAGGAAGCGATGTTTTTCTTCTTCTTCTTCAATTCTTCTTCTTCTAATCGTTCTATTAGGATGTGGAGAAGAAAAAATATATATATATCTCTCCCCCTTGGCCAGTGTGGACGGCCATTTCATGGCTTGCGTGGTGCCTGCAGCCGGTCGGATCTGAACAGACATCGCCTGGTGCAAAGTGCAACGGGATATAAAATTAAGCGGAGTTATGTGCAAAGGAAGATAATACCTTATGTTTTACGTAAAGAAGGTATAACTACATAGTGCAAAGTGCAACTTAAAAAAAGTAATGATTGACAATCTCAATGAAGATTGCAACTTCAAAGTAAGTATGACAACCTGGTAGCAATGGCCGATAATGCCGCAGAGAGATGACACGGAACGGTTTATTTTTCAAAGCTGTTGTTAAAAGGCAGTCGTAGAAAATCTAATACCTTATTTCCCTAAAAAAGTTGAGAAACAAAAAGGAGAAGTTCACATTTCAGGCTAGACTGGAGCAAACTCAATTAACTCAATACATAATGTACCATGCCATTACTTCGTACCATGTTGGTCATACAGTCCGAATACATCTCTTAAGAGCACTAAACACCAACTCAGCTTTACATTTGTATCACGACAAATGTGCAGTGGAATCAAGCCAAAGAGTCAAGGATATGTAGGTACATTTGATTTCACCAGCACAAATTCACATTCATCTTGATTCAAGCTAGTATATAGCAGTGGTATACCATTCGTACTATCTTTCAATGCTTGGTGCAGTCGAAGCCTTGACAAACAGACACCCAAACAATTATTACAAGAAGCAAAAGGATTCCCAGAACCACCAATTTAAGTTTCATGTTCTGCAACCATGTCTTCCTCCGAATTTTCACCCCCTGTTTCTTGAATTCCTGAGCCTAAATTACATAAATTATAAATGAGATGAGATGCACTTTGATTATGTATATCATGGCCAAGCAGCACACGGAACAGATTGTTTGAACAAGTACCTGACTACGTAGATCGGAAGTCTTGTCCTGAAGTTCACTCAACTTTTCACCGCGACCCAAAGTCTGAAAATATCACAAGAAGCAGAAGTGAACAAACAATAATATGGATAGCTCAATTCAAGCCATCACTGTAAAAACTGAAAGTGTTGTGAGAATTCCATAAATGGGTAAAACTGTGGGACAATCCTCACTGTTTTTTCCCCCTTTGTTTATGTGACAATTATTAAGTCCATTGCAGTCATAGGACATAATATTTATAAAGGCACAAATGACTGTAACATTTATAAAGGACAAATAGCATCCTTGGGAGATGGCACCTTGCTATCCCTCACTGTTATTTATAAAGGACAAGTAGCAGCCTTGGGAGATGGCAACTTGCTATCCTGATGTCTAAATGCCAACTTTAATGCACTATACTATAGTAAGCACGACTATCATACTGTTGTGTGTTTATTTGTACACTTTTAATACTACTAGCATTAAACGATATTAACTTGTAAATTATGTACAAGTGCAGTACATTTATATGAAAGGTTTGATTCACTTAATGCTTATTCTACATGTGCTTATGGAATTATCATGTATATTAATATGACACACTAATACTGCCAGCAATCTAAAATGTATAGAAAATATTTGTGTCCAATACTACACAACATATATTTGTGTCCATGAGACAGGATAGCACACGTCAATCATGCAATCTTGCACAATAAAAGGTAAGTATAAACACAACAAAACAACAGTGAAAAAGTTGAGGGGAAATATACCTTCTCTATGTTGTCTAACATGATATTTTTAACTTCAGAAACTTGGGCTTGAACTTTTAAAGTTTTCTCTATTTCATCTGAATGGTCAAGAACATACTGCATGTGCTGCTTTATAACTGGCCTGCAGTGAAAAAGCTCACTTTTCATTTTAGAAAAAAAAATCCAGATAGATAAAACATTCTGTGCAATTGTCTGAAGCACTTATCAACAGACACACCCGTATTCTTTATTTAGACTTTTTGCAAGAGCTGTATCCGCTTTACCACCTCCATATCTCTTCATGAAGTCATCTTTCAGCCTTTCTAGAAAGGCCACCGAGACATTCTTTGGAGCGGATTCCTTTGCAACTACACAATAAGCTACAAAAAACGCAAAGAGCAAAGGTGTCACCATGACTATAGATAATTACAATCTTTATTTAACTAAAATTTCTAATCAGATCTCCAGGTCTCCAACATAACAATACATAGTTTTAGGATAGATAGAGTTCACACGTGACCATGGACACACAGTGGTTGATAATCGACATTGTTTTCAAGCTTTTGTAGCTACAGGATGATGATGTTTTCTTCCTTAATGTAGGAACAGAAATCCGTCTTCACATGCATGAGATTGCCATCATCAGGGAAGGAGCAGGACATCAGGATTTTTTTCGATAAAGGAAGCTTTTATTAATCTTAGTAAATTACATCAAGGTGATACAATTATACTAAGAAGACTCCCGACCTCTACACAGCTAGGGTGTACACAGCCAAACACACACACACACACAAGAAAAGACAAAGGAACCGTCGCGGCAAACTACATCACACAATATTGTCTTCAAGACTATCCACCATCATAGCAACACTTGGACGCGATAAAAACTCTCCAATGACAACGCCTCCAAGAAGGACTCGTCGCACGCACCGCCATTGCCATGATCCAACCGGTGAAGGCGGACCAAAGGTTTTCACCTCGAGAGTAAATCCTCGGACTACAAAACAATGCCTTCAACAAGACCATTGCCGGCACAACCAACTAAGGTCGGACCTAGGATTTCTCCTGAAGTCGAATCACGGAGATCGATGTTGCAACCACCGCATTCGAGCTAGTGCCGCCATACCACTTAATCTTAGCCAATAGCAACGGCCATCTTCTCAAGGCGGACAAACAATTTTTAGATGTTCGACTCTCGATGATAGATTAGCGAGCTAGCCAATAGGCACCACGATCATCAAGTCCATAGAGTGCATCTAAAAATGAGTTAATGTCGCCTAAGAAAAGCGAATCCGCGAATCGATACTAAGATGACATGTCAAAAGAAATGTATGAACAACGCTAAAAAGAGATGAAGACGCTGAAGCGAAGAGTAGTCACCGGTGAAGCAGGACATCAGGATGGAGGTAACTAGTAACAAAGAGCATTATACTGCATGGTTAGTGTTGTGGACAGTGGTTGGAGTTCCTTGTATACTGCCCCATTATGCTTGCTTCATGCACCCTGCCCAATTGAAAAGCAACTTGCCTTCTCTACATTCAAATATATATCTTATCAGTCCCTCCTGGGATCACAAGCACGTATCCACAGTCCTATTGTTTGTAGGAGTTATTTGCTGATTGGTGCTGCTATTTTTCTTTTGCATCATTTTCCAATTTTTGGTTCTCCATATGTGATCATCCCACATCTATAGCTCGATATGCGGTAACATTGAGTTATTTTTCCTTCTTGTGGAACATGGTAACGTTGGGTTCTAAATTTGTTTAATTTACAGACGGTCTCCTGAAATGGTCTCTCTTTCTTCTCATCTAATTTTGTTCCAGTGCGACATGTCTGCCGTCATAAACATTGGATCAACAAAAGATTTAAAACAGCCCGGAGTGAACTTCCCATCCAATTGCTACAGAACTCGAACTCAGATTGCTTAACTTTACTGATTTAGATGCAGGTATCAAGACTGAAACATCCCTACTAAACATTTTTAGCACAGCTAAGAAGCCATTGAATGAACAATTCTTGCCCCATATAGCACCCTCACTTCTATTAGAACACCACCGATAAAAACGCAATAGGTCACGGCATTAATTGATCATGCCTCACCGTAGCCGCAGTGGACGAGAAAGTCGAATGTGTGCCGATCGCAGGCGTAGCTGGACCGGGCCGGCGCGCCACTGGGGTTGGCGGAGCCGGCGGGGAGCCGCTGCAGGCACTGTGAGGCGATGGCCGGGAAGTTGCCGGTGAACTCGGTGTACTCCGCCAGCACCGCCGTGCCGCGCGCCACGAACGCGTAGATCAGCCACTCCGCCTTGCCGGCGCCGTCCCCCGCCTGCTTGCTCCCCGGCGCCGGCGACGCCATGGAATCCGGGAGACTGCTGCCGCAGGCAGATCTCAGGTTCTTGGCAAGATCGGAGTTCTTGGATTGGGAACGAGAGGGGAGAGATCAAGAAAAGGGCGGTGGGGTGAGGATTTCGTGATTTCTTGGTGCCGGGGCAGAGTATCGAGTGCGAGTGTGCTGGCAGCGCCCGGCTTTTCTGCTTGCTTTCTCTGTCTAGTGCTGGTCTGTTTCTTTGTTTATGCTTATTGATAGGGGTGGGCACTTTTAAACCGAAACCGAAAAACCGAACCGAACCGAATTAACCGATAATTTCGGTTTTTTCGGTTTTCGGTTTCGATTTTATTATTGTGCTATTCGGTTTCGGTTTGCGGTTGGTTTTCATATTGCAAAAACCGAAAAACTGCTTAATGTGAATTTCTCTGATTCGATCATCGGTAGTCGCAGACGGACTGACGATGCGACCACTGCTCGCTACTCGCCACTCGGCCACTCGCCAAGCCCGCCCCGATCAATCGGTCCATTCGGTCGGCGAGCTCACAAGTCACAACTCAAGAGTGAAGACCAACCCTGGCAAGCTAACCTAGTTCCCCATCCCAATTCCTTCCCGGAATCGGTAGCGCGTTGCAGCCTGCAATCGATCTTGATCTTGATCTTCCCAGGCTTGGCAAGTTGCGGCAGCAAACCTCCGGCCCTTGCAATCCGAACTCAGCGCCTTCTTTCGCTCCTCCGTTGCTTTGACCAGCGGCAAAACAAGCCGTCTGCTCGGCGTCCATCGATTGCTTCAAAGAAGACGAAGTGAGTGTGATTACTCAGTCATTCGTGTTTTGGTACAAAGTTTATCCGCCATTACTCATTCGGTGGTCATTCTAGTAATTTTACTTTCATGTTTCTTTCTCCAAATGTTCATTTACATTTCTTTTTCGCTTAGGTGGCGTAAGGTCGATAGAGGCAATGAAGGAAGAAATCTTCATTCTGTTTCTTTTATAAATTAACTTAGGTTGTTTCAATCACCTATACTCATTGTTAGCTTTTGACAAGTAAATTATCCTGATGCTTTTAGACTCACAATGTCTCAAGTCTCAACGTTCCGTTAGTTTTTTCTATTCACAGCGTTGAGCAACCACCAAAAATTTTGAGGAGCTACCAAATTGCAGTTGCTTGACCAACGGTGGTAACCTCTTTGTTATGATCGTGTATGGTGTGTGTCTTTGCTCTGCCTTTCTTGCCTGAGTCTTGGTGGAGTGTGGACGTGTGGTGGAGTCTGGAGTCTGCATTTTGCAGCACCTGGAGAGTGGTGTTTGATGGTTTAGTCTTTATGCGTGCTTGCTTGATGGCTTGATCATTATGCCTTCTTCAATTCTTCTACATATTTTGAATTTTTAAGCTCTTAATCTACTAATTAGTATTGATGTGTGATGTTATAATTAGTATTGATGTGTGATGTGCTATATTGGATAATGTATTTTAGTTGCTTGTCATTACTCATTATATCATATTTGCTGTTGTTTGGTTATTCGACATTGAGTTTGATTGATATTTGCTACAGTGTTTCTTATTGGTTAACGAATAATAAAAAAAACGAACCAAATAATTCGGTTTATTGGTTCGATTTTTCACTAATTCGGTTGATTCGGTTTCAAATCCTCCAAACCGAAATTTTTAAAACCGAAAAAAAGAACGAAAAAACCGAATGGGCCTACTTATTGATACTGATTGCTCCGTCCTTCTTTCTCCTGGTTTCGGCTGACGAACACTTAAAAGTTTTTAAAAAATATGGTAGCATATTCGGTAAAAATTATCTTTACCGTAAAAACCATACTTAAAAGTTTTAAAAAATTCTTAAAAAATTATCATAGGGGATGTGAGTTTCTACAATCCTGTAAATTTTGAAAATAAAACTCAATCGCATTTGAAAGAGAAGCTCACCTCCCCTACATATGATAATTTTTTGAGAATTTTTCAAAACTATTAAGTGTAGTTTTCACGATAAGGATGGTTTTCACCGAATATGCTGCATATATATAAATAATTACTTAGGGCACCATGATATAAAAGGGAAATTTTCTTAATGTATTTTCATGCGAAATTTTTAGGATATTGAGTTTACACAATTTACTAACTAGTTCAAACAAGTTTAAACTGAAATTCAAACTAGAGTTTCTCTTTTTTATGATAGTTTGGTTGTAGGTATGTACAGATTATATATATAAATCAGTAAAGCATGTGATCCAAACTAGTTCAAAGCCTTTGAATTTGAGTATATTTTTTCAAAGGTATGTGTTCCATTTGAATTGTTATAGATAGCCATATACCCAAAAACTAAAATTTTTGAAAAATATACTCGAATATGACTTGAATTCATGCATTTGAAATCATGGTGCTCAGGCACCATGGTGCCCTGATCTAAAAATGATATTTTCTTTATGTATTTTCAAGCGAAATTTTTAGGATGCTGAGTATAACCGGTTTACTAACTAGTTCAAACAAGTTTGAATTGAAATTCAAACTAGAGTTTCTCTTTCTGATGATAGTTTGGTTGTAGGTATGTACTGATTTTATATATAAATCAACAAATCATGTGATCCAAACTAGTTCAAAATTTTTGAATTCGAGTATATTTTTTCAAAGATATGTGTTTTATTTGAAATGTTAAAGATGGGTATATACCTTACAACTAAATTTTTTGAAAAATATACTCGAATATGGCTTAAATTTGTGCATTTGAAATCATAGTGCCCAGTCACCATGGTGCCCCATTTTAGCTTCCTATGTATATGTATATGTATATGTATATGTATATGTATATGTATATGTATATGTATATGTATATGTATATGTATATGTATATGTATGTATGGATATATACGTATATGTATGTATAGGAAGCCTTTTCCGTACTCCTAGGAGTACATGCACCCACCTCTAATATACTACTTAAACAAATGTGTTATATTCTTTTATCACATTCGGTATACTTTAATAATAATTCTAAGATACTCTAATGCGATATGATTAAAAAAATTTCATTGAAGCCCTTTATTTCTGCTTTATACATTTTTCCATATGTAAAAGAAGTGTATACACAAATTATGCTATAAAAAGTAGATCATGATGAAATTTTTCATGAAACTCACTTTGGATTATCTTATAATGAGTATTAGAGTATACTCAAAAAGATAAAAAGGTATAACAATATCATTCAAGTAGTATGCTTAGAGTGGGAGTACGTACTCCCAAAAGTATAGAACCATTTTCCTATATGTGCATATATAGCTACCATGCCACCTGGACATAAAAAAGGCATCCTGCTATGCTCCCCGAGCGTGGAAGCGTGTCCTTGTGTGCTCCTATGCTGCCGCGACACGGTGCTTTTCGCAGTAGGGAGGGGGCTATTTTTGCAAAAACATACTTGAGGGGCTAGATTTGCCAAAAAAAAATGTACAGAGGCTAGATATGCATAGTGTACTCAGTTGAGTTAGTGATGCTTTTCTTTTCACATAAATTCTCTAGATAACACAGTCGGATTTTTTTCAATAATATTTTTTAATAAAAATTTACAGAAATAATATACCTAAAAAATAACAGAAGTACCCACCTATCGCCATTTGAATTTGAATTGGCGATCGAGCTCAGTCGCCAATTCAAATGGCGATTAAGTCTTTGTCGCCAGATTGAATTGGCGGCGAAAGTCTTGCCATATGAGCCGCGTTCTCTGTCGCTTGATCCAAGCCGGTGGTGAGAGAGAAAAAAAAATAGCCCTGTGGTCTTCGGCCTCTCATTCGACCAAGCGAAACAAACGAGCAAGCGGTGCCGTGGAGAAAAGAGAGGAGAGGAGAGGAGAGGAGGAGGAGAGGAAGAAAAAGAGGGGGAGGAAGGAGAGGGGAGGAGGAGGAAGAGAGGAGCAGAAAGGAGAGGGGAAGAGGAAGAAGAAGATTTGTCATCTGTGAAAGTAAACTTTGTATGAATAATTTAAATTTAAATTTAGTAATATAATTTATTGACCAGATTAAATAGATTGGTATGTATTAGGTTTGTAGGATTTAGATATACGATATAGAGGCTGGATTAATTAGGGTTGTAAGTAATTAGTGTTGTAGTGTAGCAATAGTTAATCACGCATATGACTTAAAAATTAGATTATTTAGTTCTGTTAGTAATTAGGTTTGTAGACAAATAATAGTTTTTTTTACATTGATGAGTTGACAACCGGATTATTTAGGTATGTAAGTTATTAGTTGTATAGAGTAACAATAGTTATGGACACTAAAAACTATGCATTTCAAGTTCATTGTTTCTAGAAGAAAGCTTCCTAAGGTGAACGCTCATGGCATCTATTTCAGCAAGTAATTTAGGGCAATTATCACATGAAGGAATAGCATGAGCATGAAGAAAACTAGCATCTAGAGAGGAAGCATCATCAGTCCGAGTGCTAGCATTCTTTGATCTAAGACTTTCCAGTTCAATTTCCACACTATCATGTAAAGTCATTAGGTTCTCAAACTCCACAAGCAGGGCATCACACAAGGAACAGTCATCAGTGACTCAGGAGGGAGAAGATCTAAGAGAAGCTAACTCCCAAGTAAGGATACCTACTTCCTTCTCAAGCTCCATACACTTAGCTCTTGCTCTAGCATGAAATTTTTCTAATTTGCAAAAAGCCTCACTGAGCTGGTCATAGGAAGGTATCTCATCCGAGTCGCTGTAAAGCTCGGAGTCGCTGATGTCGTTGGTGTCTGCCATGAAGCACATGCCGGAGAAGTTGTCGCCGCCTTTCTTCTCTTGCGAATCATCCTCGCCTTCGTCGCTCCATGTCTCCTTGTCAGAGAAGTTGATGTCGTCGAGGGCAACGAGGGCGCGGTGGAAGAGCTTCTTGTTCTTCGAGAAGTTGCAGTACTTTTTCTCATGCGCCGGCTCGCGAACTGAAGACTTCTTGTTGCGGTTCTTGTCGGAATCGCCAGAGTCATTCTTGCCCGTCTTTAGTTTTGGACAATTTGCTCGAATGTGATTGGAGCCACCACATTCGAAACAAGTGATCACACCTCCTCTTTTTCTCTCTCTCACCCTCTTGTAGGTGTGAGAAAATTTGTGAGCTAAAAGAACAATCTCAGTTTCTAAAAACTTGTCCAGACAGTCATCGCTTAGCTCACAAAGGGCCGAGAGAGAAAAGATAGCAGAAGAGTCGAAAGAGGAGGAACAAATGGGATCAGTAACCAAAGCCATCGACTGACATTTCGGCAACTTCTAAGGCAAGAAATATCCTCCCGAAATCGGCTGTGATGTGTTCATCGGCAGGAACATCATACGGGAGCTTCACCTTCTGCCAAATCAGGAAGCCCTGGGCAGTTTTGTATGATTCCATCCTCAACTTCTAAAAAGGAAAATCAATGCCGCAAAAAATGGGAGGCTTGGTGGAATACTTGTCTGTTGCCATGGCTCTTGAGACCGGTCAAGATCTATGAAAAGAGCAGAATCGGCTCTGATACCATTTGAAGGATCGAAATGGCAAATAGAGGGGGTGAATGGTTGCAATCAAATTTTCCCACACACAGTATTCCAAAAGACTAACACAAAAGATCGCCCAAAAAGGTGGAGGTTCTTGAGAGGGAAAGCTGGTAGTATCCTTCAGGAGTAGGTGAGAGTACTAGACCCAAAAGTTCCTCACGAACAAATACCTCAACCCAGAACAAGAATCACAAGAACTTTTGATCGGCTGAATAAAACTTCAAGAAACTTGATAGATGTAATCTTGGGACAATCAGAAACTTGAATCTCAAACCGATTCTTCAGATAATTCTCAAAGTTTCTATCTTTTTGCTTGAGAAGATAAGGCACATCAAGAAAAACAGAAAGAACAGGGAATTCGGTTCAAGGCTTGCTTTTGGGAACTTGAAGAATAGGAAGATCTTGATAACTTATCACAACACGCGAAAATCGTACAGAAAAGAGACACAAGATCAGCAACTCATGAACGTAACAGACGCAAGAAGGAAAGCATATAGAAGGAGATGAATCAACTTGCGTAAAGTAAATTTGCATAACTTAAATTGCATAAAGTAACTTGCATAATGTAAATGACAGGAAGTAAAATGCAAGTATTAAAATCTTTGAGTGGTAACTTGTATTTCTTGAAGGGAGGTTAAAAAGCCACACAAATAAAAGTAGGCAAAGCTCAACAAAGCACTCCAAACCTCTAAAACCCCTCAGGGATCCTCCTCATGTGGAAGGCAACCCCTCCACACATATTTATACAACTCTCGGGCCACCTACCACCCTTAGATGCAATCCTCAACCCTATAGTCTCATCCAAGGGCTAGGAAGAGCCCACTCACACAGTCTGCAAGGGGAAACCCTAAACCCGCTAACACAGGGTTTTTCTTGCACGGCTCTCAAAGCATACTACTAGACCCGCTATTCCTATCAACTAGACTGTACACCAACAGTCCTCATTGATCCTCGTAGGATCTAGCTAGTATCTGCTCCTTTCCTTGCCTTCTTGGCTTGCCCGAACTCCATCTCCGGTCATTTTTCGACGATCTCCCAATCGTTCTGGACCTCCGACATGCCTCGCCTAGTCCCGGTCAACTTCCGCCTCACCATGACCTAGCACCGTCGTCCTGCAACCAACAAAGACAAGGAAACCATTCACATAGCAATGCCCACTGTCGGTGTACTTTGCACCGGGATACCCTCTCACTTGTGATTAGTGGGCCGAGCGGCCTAGCCAAGTGGCGGCTTTGGCGGCAGTGGGCAATCATGCCACGCTGGCTGGGCGGGAAGCCACGTGGCCTAGCGATCACGCCCTTTCGGGCGGCGGCCGTGTGGCCCCCTACCGAAAGCAAAGCGGCGATCAAGCCACGCCATGGGCGTCGGCAGGTGGCGGCTCGACGGCGGCGGGCGTTCGGGCCCCTCGTCAGGCCACAAAGGCAACCAAAGGAATGAAGAGAAGGTTTCGCCTCGAAGTCTCCTTCCCCTGACCCGCTGTGTCAGGGCCATTGATTACAAGGAGTTCTGCTATCGACACGACGACGGCCCATCCCTCTGACCTCTCACCAAACCCATGCAGGAGCGTCATATCCCGGGCGGACCGGGCGAAGCCACTCAGCGGCATAAAATGAAGCCTGAAGGACAAGGCTACAACGACGGGTGTAATAAATGAGTCATGGGTCAATGTAAGGCTGGAATGATGGGAGTAATTAATGAATTGTAGATCAGTATAGCGTCACCTTCTCACCTGCCCGGGCCAACCCCGTCTATATAATGGCGCTCTGGTGCATGGGAGAGGGGGGACAAACGGTTGGAAGTCGGAGAACTTACCCAAGCTCGAGACCATAAGAACCCTTGTAATCGCCTCCACAGTTCATCAACAAAGATCTAGCAGGACGTAGGGCTATTACCCGCGTTGGGGGCTTGAACTTGGGTACATCACCGTGTTCATTGATCGGTTGATCCTCGGGATCCCTTCCGCGAGAGTCATTAGGGTTTCCAGCCACGAAGACGCCCTCTACCGAACCATACCTTCCATCTTGGGAGTAGTCAACCTTTTCCGTTAACGAGGTCCTATTAGGTGAAATACGCCGACAGGGGCACGCCAGGTAGGGGCTAGTGGTTGGCTCACCCAACCATCTCTCCGGCGGATTCGGCCTTCTGTCCGAAGGGACCTTGCATCCGGTGATGGCGGGTTCACACTCGCAGCAGCAAGAGGTGGCGGAGGCTAGAAGCGCCCAGAACACGTCCCGACGCTCCCGTCGGATGAGGAATCGCCTCATCTTGCCCCCTTGGCGGTGGTGCCCTTAGCGGCGCCGAACTTCGGTTGGCGTCGGTGGCCATGGAAGCGACCACTCGATCGAGAACCTGCATGCGGTCTGTCTCCTCTTGGACCACCCTCCGGTGGAACTTGCAGGAGACACCCCGGCCACACCGTGGCTGTGGGATATTGCTAGCCCCATAGACTGCGGCCCAGCTCCACGTAGGGATGCCGCCGTCGGGGTATCGGCACCACGATCGAGGTGCGTCGATCGCACCAAGCTTCAGCGCCCAAGGAAGCGCTCAGCGAGAGGGCGAGTAAGAAAAGGCGTGCAAGAAGAGGTCCGACTCGCGAGAGCCATGAGGACCTGCGGGCTCATCTGGAGCAGCGTCGACGGCGGCGCGGCGGTGATTTGTGTGATCACCTGCAGCGTCGTCACGCCCGCGACGGACAGACAACCCTGGGGGTGAGAGCTCCTCCCCCGACTCTCACCTTCAAAGTGAGGAGGAAGTTCGCTTGTCCGATTCTTTGGGGAGTCACGATCCGCACTTTCCGGCACGGTGTCTGGGCTCGGGTTCAGGTGGACGGCAGGATTCCCCCTACGGCGTCGAATGCCATGCGTTCTCCTAACGGCTGCGTCGTGTGGTGTGGCCTGACAGGTTCCGCCCGGCCTCCATCGAGAAGTACGATGGTACCACCAACCCTGAGGAGTTCTTGCAGATCTACACCACGGTGGTGCGTGCCGCTAGCGGGTCTGAGAAGGCCATAGCCAACTACTTCCCAACGGCCTTGACAGGGTCCGCCCGGTCATGGTCAATTGAACCTCCGCGAGGATCGGTGCGCTTCGTGGGAGGAGTTGTGCGGCCTCTTCGTCGCCAACTTCAAGGCTCCTTCGCCTACCGGCGTGGAGGATGATTTCCATGCCCTCGGCGGGGAAAAAGTCGTTCGCGACTTCATTAACAATCTGCCACTATCGCAACACGATCCCCCAGATTTCGGAGCAGACGGTCGTCATCGCCTTCCAAAGAGGCGTTCGAGACCGCAAAATGCGGGAAAAGATGGCGACCCGCAACATCGCCACCACCTTTGAGCTCTTCTCCCTAGCGCACAAGTCTTTGACGGAGGCTCGGGGCGGTGTCTAAGCTTGGCGAGGATCTGCGAGGACAAAGCCAGACTTCGAGGTCCCGCCCTGCAAGCAAGAAAACGCAGGCGCAAAGCGGTTGAGACCAGGCGGAGTCACCTGGCCTTGGCCTTGAGCATGAAAGACGCGCCGTGTAGGCGCGACCGCCGTGACCGGCGGGATAACCGTCGCGACCGGCGGGATGACCGCCGCGGCCGGCGTGAGGACTGCCGCGGCCGAAGGAACGGCTACCGCGAGGAGAAGGAGGGCAAGCCTTTCTGCCCGATCACAGGACCAACACTCACGACTTGGACAGTTGCGGTTATGAGCAAGATGGTCGAGCAGCGGCTCAAGGAGCACCACCCTCACGACGACGATCAAGACGAAGACCCTACCTCGCTGGCCTTCTAGCAGGCAGACCATACCATGGTGTACATTCATGGTGGCTCGTCCATCTACCCCTCCAACGCATCCTACAAGCGGCTGAGGAGGGAAGTCTGCACTACGGCGTCGAGTTCAGGAGCGTGTCGGATGCTGAAGTGGTCGGAAGAGCCGATCACCTTCAGTCAGGCTGACCACCCTGAGGGCACTGTCGGCATAGGTCACCTTCCAGTCGTGGTTTCACCCACGATCCGGAACGTGAAGCTCGGACAAGTGCTCGTGGATGGAGGGAGCTCTATCAACCTTCTGTCCTCCAAGGCGTTTGGTGCTCCAAAATTTGAGCAAGGAGCTGCGCCCGGCCTTGCCCTTCTATGGCATAACCCCAGGGGCTGGCTCGATCCTCCTAGGCCAGGTGCGCCTTCCCTCACCTTCGGGGAGGAAAGCAACTACCCTACGGAGCTGATCGACTTTGAAGTCGCCGATTTCGACCTCCCGTACAATGCAATACTTGGCCGACCGGCGTTGGCTAGGTTCATGGCGGCAACCCACTATGGATACATGGTGGTGAAGATACATGGTAGCCAGGTTTATCGGGTGGACAGGCCAGAAGCTTTGCGCTGCCACAAGCACGCACTGGACCTGGCCGGCGCCACCTACGTGAATTCGGCTAATGCCGCCTTTTCAGGAGCCCCTCAGGAGCAGACCTGCGCTTCGCCCGGCTCGGCCGGTGAGGTAAAGATGGTCTCTCTGAGTGAGGGCGAGCCCGGGAAGTCCGTCTTCATTGGTGCCAGCCTCAACGCCAAATAGGAAGATGCGCTCGTCACCTTCCTCCGGTCTAATTCCGACATGTTCGCCTGGCAACCGTCCGATATGACTAGAGTCCCTAGGGAGGTGATCAAGCACCGACTGGCAGCGCTCCCCGAGGTGCGCCCAGTCCGCCAAAAGGACCGGCGCCAAGCACTAGAGCGGCAAGACGCCATTCGGGAGGAGGTAGAGAAGCTGTTGTGCGTAGGGATCGTTCGGGAAGTCTCTCATCCTGAGTGGCTTGCCAACCCTGTGCTTGTCAAGAAATCCAACGGGAAGTGGCAGATGTGTGTTGACTTCACCGACCTCAACAAGGCCTGCCCGAAGGATCCTTACCCACTTGTAAGTTCAACCTTCATTAGTTATGGTTTTGGTGTAATGACAAATCTAATATTGAGATTATCCATTAATGTGATTTTGTTATTAATGACAAATCTTATATCGAGACTAACTTGTTTATTTAGAATATCATTGATTAGTCTCATCGCATTGAAAAATGGAAAACCCAAGGTATGTTTGCATATTCATTCTAGTATTAGTTGCATACTTTGGAGTCAAGTTAAAATATGAATGTCCCCATTATATTAACCACAAAATATGCATCATGTTTCCCAATCCATATATTACATGGATGCACACACTTAGGGGGAGTTTATAGTTTAACTTGAAAGTCTCTTTGTATTGATCTAATTCTTATTGACACATATAAGGATCAAGACAAAGAAACTAAATACTTGAGTATATATTTGAATTGCCTAAGTTATAAGTATACTCATGGTAATATAGGATATACTCCAATATAATCAAATTGAATATGTGCATATTATCTTCAAGTCAATTATATTTATGCACATATACATGTGGGGTTTATTCTATAGTTGATGACTTAGAGTAATGATCATTTCCATATAGCCTACACATAATGGATCATTACTTTTCATCAACATGAGTATATGAAAACTTGTGTAGTTAATATATACTCATATCAATTTAAATGATAATTTAAATTGAGTTCATTTATCTTATTAATCATTAAAGAACACTTCATCATGTGTTGATGGTGTTAAGTAATTAATTGAGGACAAATGAATAGTTCTTAAGTATAATGAAGCATGTATTGCATTATTGTACTTAAGACACATTTAATCATTCAAATTGATTTAGGTTGTGCTCAATTGATCTAAAGGCATCCATTATGTGTTAATGGAGTGCAAGAGATAATTGAGACAACCGTGCATCTTGGACTAACTATTTTATGAGTTGTGATTAAGTTAGGTCTAAAGATGGATGAGATGATGAGAGCGGGATAAAGGCGGCATCATGAGGTGATGGGCGTCAAGAAGTGGATCGAAGTTAAAGAGGAGTCGAGTGATGATCGGGGAGTATCAAAGCGATGATCATAAAGACCCCAAAGGGGATTGCTTGCTTGTGCGACGAAGGTAAAATTAGATAGGCTAAGGACTTTGTGGTCTTTGAGTCTAAGGTTTTTATCGCCGTACTATTAAGAGGGGTTGTCTCCTGGCTTGAGCTTCATCATGTGTTGGTGATCTCAATCCGCGTTCACTAAAGCTCAAACCTTTTGGATTTGGTTTTTGCATAAGGGTTAACCATTTGGCATGTGTTGCGAATGGGTTAAACTTATGCTTGGTTGTTGTTGGTTTATGCTCTGATTTGCATGTGTTGCAAAGAGGAAGAGCGTATGTATTTGGTTTTCGCATAATGCTTTGATTTGCATGTGTTGCAAATAGGATAAGCTAATGCGTTGGCTTTTGCGTGAAGTTCACTTTTGCATGTGTTGCAAATGTTGAAGCCTCATGTTTTGATTTCGTTCAAAACAATCTTTCAAAATCTTGTGGTTGCTTGGAGCTAAGTTTTGCATGTGTTGCAAAAGGAGAGAGCTCAAGCATGATTTGATGTTTGTGTGTTTGTATGGAGCTAGAGGCTTGCATGTGTTGCAAGTAGAGAGCTCGTATGGTTGAAATGGTTTTGGTGTGAAATTGAAGTTTGGTTTTGGTGTTGCATGGAACTAGAAAATTGCATGTGTTGCAATTAGAGAGTTCATGCACCTTGATTTGATGTTGCTTGGAGCTAGACTTTTGCATGTGTTGCAAAGAGTAGTGCTCAAGCATGAAATGTCGATCTGTTTATGTATAATTTTAGAGTTTTTTACTCTTTTCCTTATTGATTTTGAATTCATCCGAGTGGTTTGACTCTTTTTGTTTACAGCTCGCCTCGGAAACAAATATAGCCCCGAGCCGCTTGAGCTCCGCCTCATGGCCCCTTCCTGTGCCGCATTTTGGGTGTAAAGGAAGAAAAATATAACTCAGAATAGATGCGACAAGACACTGTAGAGTGTAGCCTCCGACTTATCGCTTAGTTGGAATCAACTAAGTAGCAAGTCAAGAGGAAAGCCATAACTAATGCAGTATTTCTTAATGTAGGAAACAAGATGCGATTAAAGAGTTTGCGCATCAAGAACACTATTAAATATTAGCCCTACTATCTTTGTAGTTGAGGATCAACTAAGTAGCAAGTCAAGAAAGCCAATAATTTTATAATGACTAGCCGCTTTATGCTCCATGTGTTGTTGATTTATCGTGTAAATCCTTGCTTTTGTATGAGTATAGGCTTGGACGAGTCAAATTGGCGCTTCGGGGTAGTGGCAAGCTCGTGGCTTCTTGGTTATGCCAGTAAGCCTTGGTCGTGGTCTGAAAATATCGCGCGGCGTATGGTATTCGTCGGGTTCGTCGAAATCTAGCGCCGGCGGGCGCGCTGTGCGTCGCGCCGGTTACGGGAATTGGCGCGTAGGCATGACGTAAATGCCGCCGTGAATTGGCGCTTCAATGACGCAGCGGGTTAATGCGGGTCGCCGGTTGGCGCCAGGGCGCAGCGAGTTTGGTCGCGTCGAAGTGGCGCCGTGGCGCAGCGGTTTGCGCCAGTATGGCGCTGTAGCGTGGTTTGTGCTTCGTGTCCGAAGATTAAGCGCTTCGAAGCGCAGCGTGGCTTCGTGGCCGCGTCAGCTAAGTAAGCCGCGGCGTAAGCCCGTGGCCGCCGGTTGGCGCTGAAAGCGCGGCGCGGTTAAATGGCCGCAGCCGAAATTGGCGCTTCGAAGCGCGAGCTTCGCTCAAGTGGCTATGCCGGCGGTTCAGGCTGCCGTCTGTTAGAATTGGCGCTAAAGGGTTTCGTGGCCATTAATGTTCGAAGCCGAGGCGCGAAAGCGAGGTTTTAGCCGTCGCAGCCGGCGCCGAAGCGAAAGCGTAGGGTCTTGGTCAGCCAAGGCGCTTCGGGGCGCAGCGTAGGCTTAATGGTCGTCTTGAATACGCGCTTCGAAGAAAGTGCGGTGAGGTCAGTGCTGTCGAAATTGGCGCCTCGGCGCAGCGTAGGCTCTTGGTCGACGAAGGCTTGGCGCTGGTATGGCAACTCTAGGGTTGCGTCAGATGCGGCGAAAAGGGTGTGTTTATTGAGTTATTTGCAAACTCGTTGTCTTAATAAGCAAGGGTTTATAGTCTGGAATCCCGAGAGCATGTGAGTAGGGCTTTGCAGCAGGTGTTGGCAAGTTGAGCTGAGTCTTGTCGGCGTTTGTCTGTCGGCAATAATAATGAAAAAGGGGCTAAGCTTTGGATCGGGCTTCGATGGTAGCACAAGGCGCTTACGATGTATCTGATTCGAGCTCTCAGCGGTGGAGATAATACCCTAGTCATGCTGCTGCAGGATTATGTATGTGGCTAGCTAATAGGCGATGAGATTGTCTTACTGGGTCCTCTCTCCTTCTCCCCACCCCTTATATAGCTGAGGAGGCTGGACAAAGGAGAGTCCTAATTACGGTTACAAGGTGGAGATTTATTTCTTTCCTAATCCGCTTAATATGGGTTTGAGCTGGCCTATCCCCCTTGGTGGTCTCGGACCGGACCTACTTACATGTGTCTTGTGTTGTGGCTAGGGATTAATCTCATAGACCGCGTTTTGCAAATAGATCGTTCTCTACTGGGTGCGACTTTTCCGGAGTTCTAGTAAAAAGTTAGAGAGTGTTTTCGGTTTTTGGTTGACTTTTGCAGTGCGGCCGTGACACGCTGATTGCAAATTGACATCTTGGTCGTGTCGGCGTATAGCATCGTTTTCCGGATCCGTTGCCTGTGGCGGCGGACCGGCCAAGGTCCGGTCGGACCAGGAAAAAGCTGATTTCGCCCATTTTGCCCCCAAACGGCTAGTTTTTCTTTGTGGGCTATAAAAGGAGACCTTGGGGGTAGTGGCAAGGTGCTGGTGTTATTGTTAGTGTCTTGGCTCTTGTGTGAGTTGTGTAGAGGTGGTTTGCATGTGTTGCATCCCCTCAAATTGATTCTTGAGCTAAGAGTGAGACTAATTGCATGTGTTGCAATTAGGAAGTGGTTTGAGAGCCTCTTGTGCATGTGTTGCACTTGAGGGAGGCCTTGGTGCATGTGTTGCACGAGGTGATCACCGGGAGCGCATTCGTTGTGCTCGGTGAAGTTCAAGCGGAGGAGCGGCTTATTACTCTTGGAGGTTACCGACTCCTAGACGGCGTAGGCGTCGTGCGTGGGAGTTCTCAAGGTTGTGAGAAGCCCCGGCGAAGTTTGTGAAGGTTCGGGTTGAGCCTACGCGAAAGCGTGGAAAACCCGCGACTAGTGGAAAGCAGGCGGTGCTCGGCGGAGCCGGTCCAAGGGTTTGGGCTTGCCTCAACGTGGACTAGGGGAGGCCAAGCAAGTCTCTCGAACACCACGGAAAAACATCGTTTGCCTCTTGTCTCTTTTACTTTCAAATATTTACATTTATTGTATATTGTTCAATTGCTTGATTGTAATTAGAATTGCTTAGTATTAGTTGTTTGTTCAACATAGCAATTCTAGTATAGAGACTCAATTTAGTTAGTGCACTAGTGAGCCTAGTTGATTTAGGCTTTAATTGTCAAAACCTATTTATCGCTTCCGCATATATCTTTGATTAGGTTTTGACTTAGGGGTGTATTAGAGCGAATTGAATTAGTGAGCGATTAATTTTGTAAAACGCCTATTCACCCCCCCTCTAGGCGCATCCTCGATCCTACAAGTGGTATCAGAGCCACGGTGACTCTCATTTTAGGCTTAACCCTTAGAGAGTAAAAAGGATGGCAACTAGAGGTTTAGTGCACTCACACGATCCACATATGCTAAATGGGTCAAATTATGCTTCATGGAAATTATTTATGATTGATTATTTTAAATCCATGAGCCCACAAATTTGGTGGATCGTAGATATCGGCTTTTCTTCTCCACTAAATGATATTGCTCCAACTAAAGGAGAGGAGAAATGCCTACATCTCGACGCTCAAGCAACTAACGTTTTATTTAGTGTTGTGAGCGTAGATATATTTAAACTCATTCGCAACATCAAGAGCGCTCATGATATGTGGATCAAGCTTCAAGAAGAATTTGAATCATCCACATCAATTGAGAATTGCATTGAGGAAGATATGTTGGTTGATGAGTATTCATCGTCAACATCAAGTGAAGAACCGGCATCTCCATCAACCTCAATCTCCACCTCAAGCGACGACGAATATTCACTTCCATCAAGAATCCGTTGCTTTATGGCGAAAGGTAAAATTGAGGTATGTAATGATGAAAATGAAGATGAGCCCTCTTATGATGAATTAATGAATATGCTAGAGGAGCTGAATGAATTTCTTGGAAAGGAGAAAAAGAAATACAAAGTCTTGAAATTAGAACATGATTTGCTTCAAAATGACTATAATGTTCTAAAACAAAATCATGAGAAAATCCTTTTTAAGGAATTCACTAAAGCTAGTATGGATATTGCTACTCAATGTGATTTAGTAGATGAATTGCCTCACTCAATTCCTATCACAAATAATTCATCTAATAAATGCATATCCACCTCTAGCGATGATATACCTTGTTGCTCTAATTCAATTGCTAGTACTTCCTCTATGCTTGTTGAGACTAACCTTGTAGAGGAAAACAATGAGCTCAAGGCCCAAGTCATTAAATTAGAAAATGACTTGAAGAGGTGCGTAAAGGGAAAAGCCATCCTCGACGAGATCTTGAGCAAGCCAAAGGCGCCTCAAGATAAGAGGGACTCGGCTACAACTCCAAGAGGAGAATAGCAAGATGAGGCACAATGCAAGACACACGAAGACAATCAAGTGCTTCAATTGCAACAAGAAGGGCCACCTAGCCTCCGTGTGCCTCTCCCCACCACCTTTATATATAGGGAGGAGGCGGTTACAAAGGAGAGTCCTAATCGATTACAAGGTGGAATTATATCTCTTTCCTAATCCGTTTAATATGATAACGGATAGGATTACAATTGTATCCTCCTAGCGGGTCGGTTTCTATCTTACGGGTTTCCTTGCTGCGCGCGGCAACTTTGCCTCTTGAGCAATACCCATCTTCATGCGATCGACTTGGCCTATCCCCCTTGGGTGGTCCTCACGGCTTTACCATGTAGATACAAGGTCCATATACTCCCACAGTAGGCAGGTGCTTCTGCGTCGAATTGCACGCCTTCTGAGTGCAGCTCAAGCCGAGTCAAGCTTCATCTTGAAGTGCTTCCAGTTCTTGATGTAGTTTCTGACTTGTTTTCTTTTCGGTAGAGTGCCCATTGTAAGCAAAAGATCGTGAAGGACTCAATAGAGCTCCAGCGTTGAATTATATCCATTTGTTGCGGCGTCACGATTGGTGGCTCCTCATAGGGTATACTGTATTCCAAGCGATATCTGAAGTCAAAAGCTTTTTCCGCTCAAAGCGTAATTCAGCCTTGCTTCCTTTAAATTCATTAAATGGCAAAGTTGCTGATGTAGTAGCCACGAAATCATGTATATGCAGAGAACTTAGGCAATGTAAAACCATTCACTCGGATGTGGTGTCCATTGGTTTATGTATAATTTTAGAGTTTTTTACTCCTTTCCTTATTGATTTTGAATTCATCAGGTGGTTTGACTCTTTTTTTGTTTAAGCACTCTGCCGAAACAAATATAGCCCCGGCGTCGAGCTCATGGCCCTCTTTCGAACACGCATTTTGGGTGACTAAAGTTCATGGTTCATGGGGTCGAGTTTCACAACTTCGGAATCGGCCTTTTCAGATTCATTTGCAATCGTTAAGTAAAGGAAGAAAAATACAACTTCGAAATAGATGTGCTTGTCACACTGTAATGGAGTGTAGCCTCAGACTTCTTTACTTAGTTGAGAATCAACTAAGTAGCAGAATCAAGAAGGAAAATCATAACGAGCGAGTATTTCTTAATGTAGGAAAGCGATGCTTGACCCAAAGAGTATTTGCGCATCGCTTAACACTATTAAATATTAGCCAAACTTCTTTGCTAGTTGAGGATCAACTAAGTAGCAAGTCAAGAAGCCAATAATTTTATAATGACATAATTTGAGTAAGCAGTGACTTAGTTGCTTTATGCTCCATGTGTTATTGACGATCGTGTGCGTCCTTGCTTTCAAATGTGCGAGCATAGGCTTGCGGTCGAGCGAAAAATTGGCGCTTCGAAGCGCGGCGTAGGCTTCGTGGCGTCTTGAGTTAGCGCTTCCGCCTAGTGGCGTCGCTCGTAGTCTTGAAAATATCTTCGTCGTATGGCGTATTCGTCGCTTCGTGGCGTCAAGATTAGCGCTTCGAAGCGTAAGCGTGGCTCCGTAACGATGCGAAGTTAGCGCTTGGAAGCGCGACGTAAACGCCGTCTGCGAGATTGGCGCTTCGAAGCGCGACGTAGCTCTTAACGTCACGAATTGGTACTTCGAAGCGCGGCGTAAACTCTTGGCGCGTCTGCAAAGGTGGCGCTTCGAAGCGCGGCGTGCTTCGTGCCGTCTGCGGTATGGCGCTAAGTAAGCGCGGCGTGGCTTCGGCATCCGAAGATTAAGCGCTTCGAAGCGCAGCGTGGCTACGTAGCGCCGTGCAGATATGGCGCTAAGTAAGCGCGGCGTAACTTCGTGGCCGTCACGAATCAGCGCTTGAAAGCGCAGCGTGGCTTAAATGGCCGTGCGAAGATTGGCGCTTCGAAGCGCGAGCTTCGCTCAAGTGGCCATGCGGTTAGCGCTTCGAAGCGCGGCGTGCTTCGTGGCCGTCTGCAAGAATTGGCGCTTCGAAGCGCGGCGTGGCTCTTAATGTTCGAAGTTAGCGCTTCAAAGCGGCGTAAACTCTTAGCGCGTGCGAAGATTGCTTCGAAGCGCGGCGTAAACTCTTAATCACCGAAGTTAGCGCTTCGAAGCGCGGCGTAAACTTAATGGCCGTCTTGAATTAGCGCTTCGAAGCGCGCCGTGAGCTCTTAATGTGCGAAATTGGCGCTTCGGCGCGGCGTAAACTCTTAATTAAATCGAAGGCTTAGCGCTTCGAAGTATGGCGTAAACTCTTAGCGTGCGAAGATTGGCGCTTCGAAGTGCGGCGTAGGCTCGTGCTTACGTCTGCAGTTGGCGCTTCAAGCGCGAAGCGTGGCTCTTAATTTGTCGAGATTGGCGCTTAGTCGCGGCGTAGCTCTTAGCCGTCTGCTTGAATTGGCGCTTCGAAATGCGGCGTAAACTCTTAGCGTGCCAATTGGCGCTTCGAGGCGCAGCGTAAACTTCGTGGCTGCGTGCTGAAATTGGCGCTTCGAAAGCGGCGTAACTCTTAAGCGCGTCAAAATTAGCGCTTCGAAGCGCAGCGTAAACTCTTAGCGCGTCACCGAAGTTGGCGCTTCAGCGCGGCGTAAACTTCGTGGCCGTGCTTGGTTAAGCTTCGAAGCGCGGCGTAAATCTTCGGCGTGCACGAAGTTGGCGCTTCGAGTATGCGGCGTGGCTCTTAGCGTCTTGCGGGTGGCGCTTCGGCGCCAGACGTAAGGCTCTTAACGTCTGCGAGATTAGCGCTTCAAAATGCGGCGTGGCTTCGTGGCACGTCTTGAGAAGTTGGCGCTGAAATAGCGCGTAGCTCTTGGCAAACTTAAGTCGTAATAGAGGCAGAGGTGCTTGATTAGTGAAAACACATCACTAAGCCGAGTAGCAAGCTCTGAGTTGTTATAGCGACCAGCAAAAGCGATCGAAGAAATTTGGCAATCTGACAGAGTTCGAAATGTCGGCAATCGATGAAGAGGCGCCGGTTTATTGCCTCCATGCATTATATGTGTCGGGGCTTATCACCGACACCAAAATAATTTCTGAAACAATAATCGGGAAGAAATTTAGGTAGTATCTTTTTGCAAAAATTACACAGTGATCCAAAATAATTTTTTAAACCACTCGGATATATATATAAAAATTAAGCTGCATATTTAAATGCATAATTTAAATATTAGAAAGACTTAAATTTGTTAGCTCGTAGTCTAATCTTGGCACAGTTCGAGTGGTCGGGATGGCCGAGGCAAGAGACGGACACCTATCATTGCAGGACTTCTCGTCGATCATCTCGAAGCAGCATATGGAAAGGCTTGCTACCTCCTGTGAAAACTTCATGCCGCAGACTTCTCCGCGAGCATATATGGCGGGCAAGAGAACGGCGCTTGCTGGCCTTGATTTCTTGCATCTCAAGTGGCGAGCCAGGAGATCGGGAACCTACGCTAGCCTCCACCTTGTAGTCGGAGTGCTTGAGGCGGAATTTCTTCACTGCTTGCTGGGGTAGCTTCGTCCCGTCATCCTGCTTTTGGGACACTGGCGAGAACTCAGGATATTTTGCATGTATGCATGCAATCCACGCCAAGGGGCGTCGCCGAAACAAAATTCTACCACCGGAATCACTGCAGGCGAATCACGCATGCATGGAAGCTTCTTGTCGTGGAGAAATACTTCTAGCGCTAGAAAATCTCGGGCCATTACAAGAAACTTCGGCCATGGGAGAAAAAGCTAGACTTCCGTCGAAGATTGCCATCAAGCTACTTGAGATTGATCTTAAGCGCAGCCCTACAGCCATTCAAAATGACTATAATGTTCTAAAACAAAATCATGAAAAATCCTTTTAAGAATTCACTAAAGCTAGTATGGATATTGCTACTCAATGTGATTTAGTAGATGAATTGCTCACTCAATTCCTATCACAAATAATTCATCTAATAAATGCATATCCACCTCTAGCGATGATATACCTTGTTGCTCTAATTCAATTGCTAGTACTTCCTCTATGCTTGTTGAGACTAACCTTGTAGAGGAAAACAATGAGCTCAAGGCCCAAGTCATTAAATTAGAAAATGACTTGAAGAGGTGCGTAAAGGAAAAGCCATCTCGACGAGATCTTGAGCAAGCCAAGGCGCCTCAAGATAAGCGGGACTCTGCCACAACTCCAAGAGGAGAATAGCAAGATGAGGCACAATGCAAGACACACGAAGACAATCAAGTGCTTCAATTGCAACAAGAAGGGCCACCTCGCCTCCGTGTGCCCTAACAAAGTGGATAACAAGGCCACACCACCAACAATGAGGCAAACCGGCAAGAAGCAAGTCAAATCGGTCAAGAGAGGGCCAAATAGCGTGACGTGCTTCAATTGCCGGGAAAAGGGACATTTCGGTAAGGATTGTCCCAAAGGTATCACTCCTAAGCCTGTTCTTATTAATGAAAATTATTTGCTTAGGAAGGACAAGAATGGCAATGTGTCTGCCAAGCTTGTCAAGTCCCTTATGCCCGTTCAAAATGATATTCATTTGCATAGGAAGAGTAATTCTAGAAATGTGTTTGCTCAAAATGCTAGATTTCCTAAGACTATGAAAAATCATGAAAATCATGTGCTTAGGAAAAATAACTATAGCAAAACATTTGCTAGAAATGCTAGATCCTCTAAGCGTTCTTACTATAATGATTATCACATGCTTAAAAGAGATCAAACTAGAAATAGCTTTGCAAAATATCATTGCCCTCCTAAGTCCTCTCACTTAAATCCAAATACGTTGCTTAGGAGGAATAATAATAATCGCAAAACTATTCCTAGTCATGCTAGTCAATTCAATAATGTTAAAATTAGGACCATTTGGGTTCCGAAATCAATTATGACTAACATTGTCGGACCCAACAAGGATTGGGTACCAAAAGTCGCCTAAAAAGATTTTTAGGTGATATGAGATGGATTGGACGCTAGCACACTCAAGAGGAAAAGGATTATATTTTTCTACAAGTGGTGCCAAGCATGAAGAAAATCAAGTCCATCATGAGCCAATGCCATCTCGGGTAACAAGTATTTAATTTGATTCTTATATCTTATAGCCTTGAGTAGGTTATATTGCAATATTAGTGAAAATCAATTTAGATTACTTGTTTTGAGAACTTGCTCTCGCCTCTTATCTATTCTCTTATTGAAATCTTGAGCAAGTTTTTAATAGTGGCACATTTAGGGGGAGTGTTAATTCATATTCATGTGTATCACATCCCCACGCAGCCCATATTAATATAAGTGCATATATATATAATTTCAAAATCAAACCATTTAGCCAAAAGTCAAAACTTTATATACTATTACTAATCTTGTGAAAAACTAGTTTAAAATGTATACAAATGCTTTTGAAATGTTTTTCAAAGGTTTTGGTTTCACAAAATCTATTTTGAAAAGAAAATGAGTTTTAACTCCAAAAGCTAGTTACTAGTATCTTGTTTTGGATTTAAACTTAAAATTTTCATAGAATTAAAAGTAAAAAGATTTTGAAAATAATTCCAAAACGAAAATTCTAGAGTTAGTCATTCTTAACAATTTTTGTGTTCAAAAGTTTTTCAAAAGACCAATCTAGAAAAGTTATTTGATTTTGAAACTCACGAAAAATTATGCTTGACCGTAATGGTCATATTATTGCACTTAGTGAGTTTCTCCATTTGGATCAATTCTTGTGTAAAATTTTGATTCAAAATGGTATTCTATACTCATACACAAAATTCAAATCCATATATCTTACCCCATGCTTCATTTGAATTCTTTGTGTTGCTGAATTTGACCTTGTTCTCTATTGCTTCTTCATTTGGACTATTTAGGTCAAAAGTCCAAAATTGAATTTAAAAGGACCAAGTTTGTAAAAAGATTTGAAAAAGTATTCTATTATGTATTTTAAAGGTTTTACAAGCTTCCAAATTGAAAAACTATATATTGAAATCTAATGTGGCTCAAAATGATTTGATTTAATCCAAAATGGCCTATTTAGGCATATAGCTCAAATCTTGGCATTCAAGTTAGATTTCACCATAAATCTTGGCTAAAAATATTCTTGATACACCAATCTAAGCCATGAAAATTGAAATTGCATGAAATCCAAATTGAATTGTATTTTGAGGCTTTTCATGAAATTTGATTTCTTTTTATGTCTCAAAGCGCAAATTGCCATATCTTTCAAAATAAAATTGCTTTTGAGAAAATTCTTTTTGCAAAACCTTCTAATTAGTCCAAAGTTCATCTCTGCAAATTTTCAAATTATTTGGACTTCATTTGAATTATTTTTGACAAAATTTGCAAAAGTTTGCGCTTTTATTCCGTCAAAAGGGCTGATTACACACGCCAAAAGGCTCTGACCGGACCCAATGTGGTCGGACCGGCCATGGCAATGTCAGCTCTGAAATTTTCAAAATTTTCGAGTTTGCTTTTGAGACATCTTTTAATTGGTACTTCCTTTTTCAAGAATTATTTTTGTAAAAGTTTCTTGTAATTACAAAGTTCATTTTTGCAAAATTTCAAAAGCTCTGGAATTTATTTGAAGGAGTTTTCTAGTGGTATCAGTTGTGAGCACTTTAATTAATTTAAAGAGCGAATTTCACTTGATCTTTTGAAAAGACAAAACTTGTGCCATTCAAATGCATATAACTCCATGATTCATTCGTTGAACATCTTGGGGAGTTCATTTATATCAAGTTTTGGGCACTTAATTGCTTCCAAGTGATATCATGTGTTTGATTTGCTCTGATACTCTATCTTTGCGATTTCATTGATCTATATTGAGCTTTTCTTCCTTTTTGATACCCGTAAGTATATATTGCTCTAATTATTTTGCTCTGATACCCATCGATGTTACCGATAATTCCTTCAAGTGGTATCAACTCTTTGTGATTTGATCCTAAGTGGTATCAATCGAGCTTTTATTCATTCCATATGCTTACAAGTGGTATATTTGAGTTTCTCTTTTCTTCTAGTGATATCCTTAATTATTTGGATTCCTTTTTTAAGTGGTATCATTGATTTCAATTATTTCCTACAAGTGGTATTTCATTACCTCTTTGTAGCATTATTGCGATACCCACATTCTTGATTGAGATTTTTCCTCTCAAGCTAAAATTGTAAGTTCAATCGCCTAAGACTTCTCTGTGTAAGAGCCTTTATGAGTTGAAATACATTAAAGAGGAAATCTCTTGTTGAGCATTGTTCTTCATGAAAATTTGGAAATACTCATTTCTTGTGGATCTTCAAGCAAAACCTTTGAGATAGATTTAAAGTGATATCTAATTTCTCAAGTGGTATTTCTTCTTGGGTTCCTCGTTGTCGTGCCCCAAATTTTCACGGATTCGGACACTCTGTGTATACCGTACTAGTCCAGGATCACGCTTAGTACACACAGGATAAACGAGGTTGAAGTACCACAAACATACACAATGGAGATAAATAATAACGCATTTCAAGCATAATATAGTCGAAGTTACATGACCTTATGGTCGCCTTACAATAATTCAGCACGCAGGCTTATAAATATCATCAAGATCAAGTTCATTCAATGAAGCAAAATACGATAGCGGAACCACTACTAGCCACAAAGCTAATGAAAGTGCTCAACCCCTTAGTCCTCCTCGGCTTCGATTTAACTCTTCATTCCAAGTCGGCACGGCTTCTTCTTCTTCTGAGGTTTTTGTCGATGCAAGGGTGAGTATACAACATACTCAACAAGTCATGCACAATGCATATCTATTACTACATGCATGGCTTATTCCAAAGGAAAGGCTTAATTGGTTATTTTGCATAAAGCAAAGATTTCTTTTAATCGGGTAATCCTATTAGATTAAAAGCAAAGAAAATCAGATTATTAATAATTAATTTTTCAATTCTTTCTCAAGAGTTTTGGCACACACCTAATTTCATTCATCGCCGCACACGACCACCCATCCACATCTTTTATTTTTAAAATCTAACCCTTGACCTGTAATCACCGAGCAATGTCCAATACCATGACACGGCTATTCAATAGTTTCACACACACACTGCAGAGGCTGTACACTTTACCCACAGATACAATGCTCACCACACTGAGCGATTGATTGTAACAAAGTCTTTCAGAGACTAACACTTAGCAGTGATCCTCTCAAGATTGCCTTCCTAACACTTCCCTCACGTGAGCCAAAGTTTAGAATGTGCACATACCGTTAGATGGGTACCAAGTCAGCAAAGATGTACGCCTCCCGCATTTGTTACATTTTTGGTGTAACTATCACCCCGAGGTATCAAAGGAAAGATATTAGAAACCTACTTAACTAGGTCCGTCCCATTCCGCATAAGTGGTTGTACACGAACTCAGCTCAAAGGCTCGCAAGGTTAAGTCCTTAATTGTCCCGCAAGACAACCATTTTATACATCTCGCACACGGCCTTCACAATCTTTTCATACATTCCATTGCCACAGTGCCCACTCGCACAAGCCTTCTTGCCACTTGCCCCGTTCAAATCATTTTCCCACCCCACTTTAACTTAAGCAACACATGCCATTTTCCACATCATTCATGAATAGCACCACACGTGTCACTATCCCAGTTCCAATTCATGACATCATCGCATTTTCCAAAATGCGTTCCATAATTGTTTAGTCAATATTCATTTGATATTTGAAAGACGTTCAACGCATATGAGCAAGCTAAGCGACTAATCACGGTCTAGCCTCCCGTGTTGGCATCATATTAGCATCCAACATAATTTAAACATCCTAGGGTGACAAGGTATTCAGGGCATGTAATAATATTAACAAAGTGGCATAATTCAATTGGTATTTTAGCTATATTTCCCACAATAAGCAATATCATTTTAATTAATATAGCATGCATAAATTGAATCAAAATACGCTTTTAAAATCTAGGGCAATATGGTCAAAGCATGACTTGCCTTCAAGCGGAGTTGGTTCTCGTCGAGGTTCAAGCGACGGTCTTCAAATTCTCCTCATGAAACCCTACGACTCTGAGTCTACTCGGCACAAGCAATCACACAATAAATACACTATCCAGACAGCAAGATAAATTCTAAAAATAAAATAAAAATAATCAATAAATAGCTCACATTTTTACAAATTTTGGGCTTTGGAATCACTCAAATCCGAGTTAAAATGCGAAAGTTATAGCATTTCTAAGTTTGCTGAAATTCAAATAAATAATAACCGAATTATTCTATTTAATTTCCTACTGAAAATCCGGATTAATTCCGCCGCACACGCGGTCGCACAGAATGAGCCACGCCACCTTCGGTCATCGACAGTGTGGTCTTGATGACGTCATGCTCGACGCCAACACAACCGGGTCATTGACCGACATGTGGGCCCCAAAGTGAACAAAAGACTGGCCACTCAATAACCGACACGCAGCAGTAAAAGCTGTTCGCCACGCCGGCGCGTTTAATCCCTACCGTTGATTTAAATCCAACTACGGTGTTACGAGCGATGCTGATTGCTACAAGGCCTACGTGCTAACAAGAGCAAATGATGAGAAATCTACTATTACTTGCCACCGCTACGGCTCACTATTCATCGCACCGACGCGGACACATGCACCGCGTCGGATGGAGATCCAACGCCACCGGTATTCAAGCGATTCACTATTGCTAAGCCTCACGTGGCCTCATCGAGCCGAAGCATCCAAGCATCGACGGCCATTTTCAACGAACGGCTACGGCGACGCGGGACACACAGATGTCAGTCGGATGAAGATCCAATGGCGAACTATACCGAGCACATCCCAGTCACCATGCCTACGCGGGCTAACGAGGACCCCACGATCACCATCTAACGGCCGATATCTAACGAGGTATATTCAAAAGTAATCCAACGGGAAAGACGGGCGCTACCTCTGGCGAAGGATGCAGACGGACGGTACGTGGTCGCACGCGAGACGTTGAAGAAGGAACGGCGTGGGTCACCGGACTTGAGAAGAAGCAAGCATGCACGTTTCCGTGCTTTCCGGCGGAAGAGGTAGTCCAAAATGCGTCTCGGCTCGGGAACTTCGGTGAAGGTCTCGCGACGGCGGGAGCGGCGGGTGACGGCAAGGGCACGAAGGAAACCGCGGAGGTGAGGGCAACTACGGCGAGCTTGAGCACCTGCTAGAAGACACGAGAGCAAAAGGCGAATCTGACCAAATATGCGGGCGAGGAGACCAATTTAACCACCATAGCACTGCCGACGAGATGCCTCGTGTTATGCGTGCAAATCCTCGGCAAATCACGGCGGCCAACAGAGATACAGGCGGCAGAGCGCCTGGCCCGAGGAGCCTCATCCTATCCAAATTGCTCGATCGCGAATCAATCTGCGTGGATTGATCCTCGGCTCTAAACGAAGCAGTGCCGCGATTGACAGCCAAGACGATCAAGATCCAACGGTGGAAACGACGCGGTGTTTAGGGTTTCTCAGTAGCACAAGGTTGGGCGGTAACATCTGTAGCTGTAATTTCCAAATTTTCTCAATAAAAAATAAATCCGATAATTCAAAGTAATTATTTGGGGCACTAAAATATTCAAAAAATTCTAGAAAAAATCTAGAAAATATTTTGGAGCATTATATTAGTGAAAATCAATTTAGATTACTTGTTTTGAGAACTTGCTCTCGCCTCTTATCTATTCTCTTATTGAAATCTTGAGCAAGTTTTTAATAGTGGCACATTTAGGGGGAGTGTTAATTCATATTCATGTGTATCATATCCCTACGTGTGCCCATATTAATATAAGTGCATATATATATAATTTCAAAATCAAACCATTTAGCCAAAAGTCAAAACTTTATATACTATTACTAATCTTGTGAAAAACTAGTTTAAAATGTATACAAATGCTTTTGAAATGTTTTTCAAAGGTTTTGGTTTCACAAAATCTATTTTGAAAAGAAAATGAGTTTTAACTCCAAAAGCTAGTTACTAGTATCTTGTTTTGGATTTAAACTTAAAATTTTCATAGAATTAAAAGTAAAAAGATTTTGAAAATAATTCCAAAACAAAAATTCTAGAGTTAGTCATTCTTAACAATTTTTGTGTTCAAAAGTTTTTCAAAAGACCAATCTAGAAAAAGTTATTTGATTTTGAAACTCGCCGAAAAATTATGCTTGACCCATAATGGTCATATTATTGCACTTAGTGAGTTTCTCCATTTGGATCAATTCTTGTGTAAAATTTTGATTCAAAATGGTATTCTATACTCATACACAAAATTCAAATCCATATATCTTACCCCATGCTTCATTTGAATTCTTTGTGTTGCTGAATTTGACCTTGTTCTCTATTGCTTCTTCATTTGGACTATTTAGGTCAAAAGTCCAAAATTGAATTTAAAAGGACCAAGTTTGTAAAAAGCTTTGAAAAAGTATTCTATTATGTATTTTAAAGGTTTTACAAGCTTCCAAATTGAAAAACTATATGTTGAAATCTAATGTGGCTCAAAATGATTTGATTTAATCCAAAATGGCCTATTTAGGCATATAGCTCAAATCTTGGCATTCAAGTTAGATTTCACCATAAATCTTGGCTAAAAATATTCTTGATACACCAATCTAAGCCATGAAAATTGAAATTGCATGAAATCCAAATTGAATTGTATTTTGAGGCTTTTCATGAAAATTGATTTCTTTTTATGTCTCAAAGCGCAAATTGTCATATCTTTTAAAATAAAATTGCTTTTGAGAAAATTCTTTTTGCAAAACCTTCTAATTAGTCCAAAGTTCATCTCTGCAAATTTTCAAATTATTTGGACTTCATTTGAATTATTTTGATAAAATTTGCAAAAGTCTGCTGACTTTTTTGTCGTCGTCAAAATTACTGCCAAGCCAAAAGGTCGGACCGACCCAATGTGGTCGGACCGCCATGGCAATGTCAGCTCTGAAATTTTTAAAATTTTCGAGTTTGCTTTTGAGACATCTTTTGATTGGTACTTCCTTTTCAAGAATTCTTTTGTAAAGTTTCTTGTAATCCCAAAGTTCATTTTTGCAAAATTTCAAAAGCTCTGGAATTTATTTGAAGGAGTTTTCTAGTGGTATCGCCAGAGCACTTTAATTAATTTAAAGAGCGAATTTCACTTGATCTTTTGAAAAGACAAAACTTGTGCCATTCAAATGCATATAACTCCATGATTCATTCGTTGAACATCTTGGGGAGTTCATTTATATCAAGTTTTGGGCACTTAATTGCTTCCAAGTGATATCATGTGTTTGATTTGCTCTGATACTCTATCTTTGCGATTTCATTGATCTATCTTGAGCTTTTTCTTCCTTTTGATACCCGTAAGTATATATTGCTCTAATTATTTTGCTCTGATACCCATCGATGTTATCGATAATTCCTTCAAGTGGTATCAACTCTTTGTGATTTGATCCTAAGTGGTATCAATCGAGCTTTTATTCATTCCATATGCTTACAAGTGGTATCTTTGAGTTTCTCTTTTCTTCTAGTGATATCCTTAATTATTTGGATTCCTTTTTTAAGTGGTATCATTGATTTCAATTATTTCCTACAAGTGGTATTTCATTACCTCTTTGTAGCATTATTGCGATACCCACATTCTTGATTGAGATTTTTCCTCTCAAGCTAAAATTGTAAGTTCAACCGCCTAAGACTTCTCTGTGTGAGAGCCTTTATGAGTTGAAATACATTAAAGAGGAAATCTCTTGTTGAGCATTGTTCTTCATGAAAATTTGGAAATACTCATTTCTTGTGGATCTTCAAGCAAAACCTTTGAGATAGATTTAAAGTGATATCTAATTTCTCAAGTGGTATTTCTTCTTGGGTTCCTCGTCTAACCCTATTAGGCAAATTTGTTGGATTCTTCAAAAGAATCATGTTGAAAATTTGCAAAGCCTAATAAAATGAGGAGTGAATTATTTGAATGTGTTTCAAATAACCCGTGTGATACCCTTACTTCGCTTTTTGTGCTTATCTTTACAAGTCGTATTTAAAATTTTGTTCTATTTGAATTCTTGTTTGTTCTTAAAATTTTCATTTGGCTTAAACTCCTTTAATTCCTTGCCAAGGTCATAAGTGTTCTTTCTAATTCTTGTATGACCTTCATTAAAAGAGATAGTTAAATGCCAAGGGGGAGAATATTTAAATGGAGAAACCATATTAGAAATCCATTTTTGGTGTTTAATGCCAAAAGGGGGAGAATTAGTAGCTTAATATCATTTGGCTTAAAAAGGGAGCTTAATATGATTAAGGAGGAGAATTGATTTCTCATATGCATTCAAAAATTGTCAATGCTTATATTGTTTAAAATATGCATATGCATTCAAATAGCTTAAATTCTCTCAATATGTTAGTTTTAATCCAAATGTGCTTATTAAGCTTGGATTTGCCATTAATCACCAAAAAGGGGGAGATTGTAAGTTCAACCTTCATTAGTTATGGTTTTGGTGTTAATGACAAATCTAATATCGAGATTATCCATTAATGTGATTTTGTTATTAATGACAAATCTTATATCGAGACTAACTTGTTTGTTTAGAATATATTTGATTAGTCTCATCGCATTGAAAAATGGAAAACCCAAGGTATGTTTGCATATTCATTCTAGTATTAGTTGCATACTTTGGAGTCAAGTTAAAATATGAATGTCCCCATTATATTAACCACAAAATATGCATCATGTTTCCCTTGAAATCCATATATTACATGGATGCACACACTTAGGGGAGTTTATAGTTTAACTTGAAAGTCGATCTTTGTATTGATTTAATTCTTATTGACACATATAAGGATCAAGACAAAGAAACTAAATACGAGGAATTTGACCAGTATATATTTGAATTGCCTAAGTTATAAGTATACTCATGGTAATATAGGATATACTCCAATATAATCAAATTGAATATGTGCATATTATCTTCAAGTCAATTATATTTATGCACATATACATGTACATGTGGGGTTTATTCTATAGTTGATGACTTAGAGTAATGATCATTTCCATATAGCCTACACATAATGGATCATTACTTTTCATCAACATGAGTATATGAAAACTTGTGTAGTTAATATATACTCATATCAATTTAAATGATAATTTAAATTGAGTTCATTTGTCTTATTAATCATTAAAGAACACTTCATCATGTGTTGATGGTGTTCCGTAATTAATTGAGGACAAATGAATAGTTCTTAAGTATAATGAAGCATGTGTTGCATTATTGTACTTAAGACACATTTAATCATTCAATTGATTTAGGTTGTGCTCAATTGATCTAAAGGCATCCATTATGTGTTAATGGAGTGCAAGAGATAATTGAGACAACCATGCATCTTGGACTAACTATTTTATGAGTTGTGATTAAGTTAGGTCCAAAGATGGATGAGATGATGAGAACGGGATAAAGACGGCATCATGAGGTGATGGGCGTCAAGAAGTGGATCCCGAAGTTAAAAGAGGAGTCGAGTGATGATCCCGGGGGAGTATCAAAGCGATGATCATAAAGACCCCAAAAGGGGATTGCTTGCGCGCAGCGGCGAAGGTAAAATTAGATAGGCTAAGGACTTTGTAGTCTTTGAGTCTAAGGTTTTTATCGCCGTACTATTAAGAGGGGTTGTCTCCTGGCTTGAGCTTCATCATGTGTTGGTGATCTCAATCCGCATTCACTCAAGCTCAAACCTTTTGGATTTGGTTTTTGCATAAGGGTTAACCATTTGGCATGTGTTGCGAATGGGTTAAACTTATGCTTGGTTGTTGTTGGTTTATGCTCTGATTTGCATGTGTTGCAAAGAGGAAGAGCGTATGTATTTGGTTTTCGTATAATGCTTGGATTTGCGTGTGTTGCAAATAGGATAAGCTAATGCGTTGGCTTTTGCGTGAAGTTCACTTTTGCATGTGTTGCAAATGTTGAAGCCTCATGTTTTGATTTCGTTCAAAACAATCTTTCAAAAATCTTGTGGTTGCTTGGAGCTAAGTTTTGCATGTGTTGCAAAAAGAGAGAGCTCAAGCATGATTTGATGTTTGTGTGTTTGTATGGAGCTAGAGGCTTGCATGTGTTGCAAGTAGAGAGCTCGTATGTTTGAAATGGTTTTGGTGTGAAATTGAAGTTTGGTTTTGGTGTTGCATGGAACTAGAAAATTGCATGTGTTGCAATTAGAGAGTTCATGCACCTTGATTTGATGTTGCTTGGAGCTAGACTTTTGCATGTGTTGCAAAGAGTAGTGCTCAAGCATGAAATTGTGTTTATTGAGTTATTTGCAAGCTCACAGTGTAATAAACCGAGGTTTATGAGTTTGGAATCGAGAGCATGTGAGTAGGGCTTGCAACGGGTGTTGGCAAGTTGACTGGGTCTCGTGTTGACCTTCACATGGCTAGGGGGATTAATCTTATAGACTCGGATTTGATTTGCTTAATACGTTTTGCAAATAGATCTTGAGTTGATTGCGAAATGTGTTTTTGCAAGTTGATTTTGGTGATATTTAAAAATATCTATGGGTGCTTAAATCATGAAAATGGGTGGAGATTATAGCCCTCGTGATAAGCTTCGCATAGAATCAAAAATCACCCAAATCGGAGTTCGGAGTAAAAAGTTATGAGTGTTTTTGTGGCTGATCCAGTGGTGTGACCGGATTGAAGGCGGTGCGACCGGACGGGCGGTGCGACCGGCCTAAGCCCGGTCGGACCGGACCTCCGGTGCGATCGCTCGTTCTCCGGTGTGACTTTTCCAGAAGAAAGTGTTTTCGGTTTTTGGTTGCGCGGTGCGACCGGTCGGTGTCCGGTGCGACCGGACACGCGGTGCAACCGGTCGGCATGCGGTCGGATCGGCCGTAATCTGTCGTTTTCCGATTGTTGCCTGTGGTGGGCGGACGGACCAAGGTCGGTCGGACCGGGAAAAAGCTGATTTCGCCCATTTTGCCCCCAAACGGCTAGTTTTCCTTTGGGGGCTATAAAAGGATACCTTGGGTGCAGTGGCAAGGTGCTGGTGTTATTGTTAGTGTCTTGGCTCTTGTGTGAGTTATGTAGAGGTGGTTTGCATGTGTTGCATCCCCTCAAATTGATTCTTGAGCTAAGAGTGAGACTAATTGCATGTGTTGCAATTAGGAAGTGGTTTGAGAGCCTCTTGTGCATGTGTTGCACTTGAGGGAGGCCTTGGTGCATGTGTTGCACGAGGTGATCACCGGGAGCGCATTCGTTGTGCTCGGTGAAGTTCAAGCGGAGGAGCGGCTTATTACTCTTGGAGGTTGCCGACTCTTAGACGGCTTAGGCTTCGTGCGCGGGAGCTCTCAAGGTTGTGAGAAGCCCCGGCGAAGTTTGTGAAGGTTCGGGTTGAGCCTACGCGAAAGCGTGAAAAACCACGACTAGTGGAAACGAGGCGGGTGCTCGAGCGGGAGCCGGTCCAAGGGTTTGGGCTTGCCTCAACGTGGACTAGGGGAGACTGGCAAGTCTCCGAACACCATGAAAAAATATCGTTTGCCTCTTGTCTCTTTTACTTTCAAGTATTTACATTTATTGTATATTGTTCAATTGCTTGATTGTAATTAGAATTGCTTAGTATTAGTTGTTTGTTCAACATAGCAATTCTAGTATAGAGACTCAATTTAGTTAGTGCACTAGTGAGCCTAGTTGATTTATGCTTTAATTGTCAAAACCTATTTATCGCTTCCGCATATATCTTTGATTAGGTTTTGACTTAGGGGTGTATTAGAGTGAATTGAATTAGTGAGCGATTAATTTTGTAAAATGCCTATTCACCCCCCCTCTAGGCGCATCCTCGATCCTACACCCCTGCCGCACGTCGATCTCATCGTCGACTCAACGGCAAGATGCGAGCTGCTGTGCTTTCTGGATGCGTACTCTGGGTACCACCAGATTAGCATGGCGGCGAAAGACGAAGAAAAAACTACTTTTGTAACCCCCATGGGTGTTTATTGTTATATCAGAATGGCTTTTGGGTTAAAAAATGTTGGTTCTACTTATCAACGCGCCATGCATATTACTTTCCGTCCACAGATAGGGCGCAATATTGAGGTGTACATCGACGACTTGGTCATAAAAGTGAAAAAGAGCGAAGAACTGATTGAAGATCTGGAGAAAACCTTCGCCAACCTCCGGAAGAATTGCTTAAAGCTCAACCCCGAGAAGTGTGTGTTCGGCATGCCCTCCGGAAAGCTGTTAGGATTCCTCGTGTCTAGGAGGAGCATCAAGACCAATCCTGACAAAATAGTGGCCATTGAACACATGAAGCCACCAGTTCGGCTCAAGCAAGTGCAGTGCCTGGCTGGTCGCCTGGCCTTCCTTGGGCGATTTATTGCCCGGTTTGGAGAAAGAAGCCTACCCTTATTCAAGCTGCTGAAGAAGACAAACCACTTCGAGTGGACTAAGGAGGCTTAACGAGCGTTTGAAGACTTGAAGCAGTACCTCTCCTCCCCGCCGGTACTGGTCACCCCCAAGCCCGGTGAACCATTGCTCCTGTACATCGCTGATACCGCAGCAATGGTGAGCGCGGTACTGATGGCAGAGAGGGAAAGCGTCCAGAAGCCGATCTACTACGTCAGCAAGGTGCTACACGAGGTGAAGACCAGATACCCGCAAGCACAGAAGATGATGTACGCTATCCTGGTGGCGTCTAGGAAGCTGCGGCACTACTTCCAGGGGCAAGAAGTCATGGTGGTCACTGCCTACCCCCTGCGAGAGATCCTTCACAACCGGGAAGCTGAAGGCCGCATCGCCAAGTGGTCGGTGGAGCTGGGGGAATTCTGTCTCAAGTTTGTACCCCGCATCGCCATCAAGAGCTAGAAGCTGGCGGAGTTTGTTGCCGAATGGACTCCCGCCACTCCTGAAGCTGAAGAAACCCCGCGCTTTCCCCCTGGACCTTATTCTTCGACGGCTCCTTTAGGCTCGAAGGCGCGGGGCTGGAGTAGTCCTGGTCTCCCCGACCGACGATATCCTCCAGTATGTGGTCGCCCTCGACTTCAAGGCTACCAACAACATCACCGAATATGAAGGCCTACTGGCAGAGTTGCGCGCCACCTCAGCATTAGGCGTTCGGCGCCTCCAAGTCGAAGGTGACTCCCTGCTGGTCATCAATCAAGTGCGGAAGGAATTTCAATGCTCTGACCCTACCATGGCCGCCTACTTGGCGGAGGTCAGAAAGATGGAGCGCCACATCGAAGGACTGGGACATATCCATATCCCTCGACGTGACAACCATATGGCGGATGGGCTTTCACAGCTCGCGTCCTCAAGAACCTCTGTCCCGGTCGGGGTCTTTGAAGAAAGACTATCGTGACCGTCCGTCGTTGCCCCCAGTTCAGACGGGGACGACGGTGCAGTTGTCGCGGCCTCCAACTCAGGCGGGGAGGGTGATGCAGCTGTCGCGGCCTCCAACTCAGGGAGGGTAGGTAGCTCACCCGCCTTAGCCCCCAGGTCCAGGAGGGAAGGCGGCGGTGCCGCCGGCGGCCTGGGAAAAGCTTGGCCATGCGGAGTACCCGGGCGATCATCGTGTGATCGCCACTCTTGGCCAGGAAGGTCAGTGGATGGATCCTATCCTAGCCTTCCTGCGAGACCGAGTGATCCCCGACGATGATGCCTCAACTGAGAAAATTGCACGCAAGGCCAAGTGCTATACTCTGGTAGGTGGGGACCTATACCGCCAGAGTAGAAATGGAATTCTACTGAAGTGCATCACTCGGGAAGAGGGGAGCAGCCTGCTCTCCAATATCCATAGAGGCATGTGCGAGAGCCATATGTCCGGCCGGACGCTTGTCGGCAAAGCGTTTTGCCAAGGATTTTATTGGCCTATTGCCCTCCAGGATGCTTGCGAGCTGATGAGGAGATGCGAAGCATGTCAATTCTTCGCCAGGCAAATCCACCGACCAGCCCAAGCTCTGCAAACCATCCCACTCTCTTGGTCGTTCGCGGTCTGGGGGCTGGATATCCTGGCCTATTCGCTGGGCCTGTGGGGCTTCACCCACCTGTTCGTCGCCATCGACAAATTCACCAAGTGGGTCGAAGCCGAAGCAGTACGTGCCATCACGGCTTCCGCTGCTATCAAGTTCATCCACAGGATCTTCACCCGCTTCGGAGTCAACAACCGCATCATCACCGACAACGGCACTCAGTTCACCAGCGTGGCCTTCCTGGAGTTTTGTGATGAGATGGGCACCAAGGTATGCTTTGCTTCAGTCGCCCAACCAAGGAGTAATGGCCAAGCTGAGTGCGCCAACGCGCTGGTGCTGAGGGGCTTAAAGACCAGAGCATTTGATCGACTCCATAAGCGGGGGGCGCGGTGGACAGAAGAACTCCCGACCATGTTGTGGAGAGCAGTTCCACCCTATCCCCGCCAACGGTAGAAGGGAGAAGAGGTTGCGCCATCGGAGCAGAAGCAAGGTTTTTGGGCAAGAAAGATGAAAGGGCAAAGAGCAAAGTGTGCAAGGATTAGAAAGCGTGAACTGCTTGTTGGGGGCGCGTATATATAGGCCCCCCGCACAGACGGTTCGCGAGCAGGCAAAAGGACGCGACGTTTCGGGTCCCAAGAAAAATCGGCAGAAGTGGGGAGGACCGAGATGATTGCGTGCTCAGAAGTGGTGGGCCCATCCAAGAACGCACCGACATTGAATGAGGTCCAAAAAGAAACTGGCGCGCATTCCAGGATGGACCCAGGGGCTACTGTCGGTGTACTTTGCACCGGGGTACCCTCTCCGATGTAGATTAGTGGGCCTAGGAAGCGTCCTAGCCCACGTGGCGGCCTGGCGAGCAGGTGGGCGATCACGCCCTGCTCACCGGGCAGGAAGCCCACGAGGCCCCCTGGCGAGCAGGCGGGCGATCATGCCCTGCTCGCCGGGCGAGTGGCCCGCGTGGCCCCCTGGTGAGCAGGTGGACGATCAAGCCCTGCCCGCTGGGCGTCGGCTTAGGTGGCGGCCTGACGAGCAGGTGGGTGTTCGGGCCCCCCTCGTCAGGCCACGAAGGCAACCAAAGGAATGAGGAGAAGGCTTCACCTCGAAGTCTCCTTCCCCTGACACGCTGTGTCAGGGCCATTGATTACAAGGAGTTCTGCTATCAACACGACGATGGCCCATCCCTCTGACACCTCTCACCAAACCCATCGCAGGAGCAACATATCCCGAGCGGACCGGGCGAAGCCACTCAGCAGCATTAAATGAAGCTTGAAGGACAAGGCTACAGCGACGGGTGTAATAAATGAGTCATGGGTCGATGTAAGGATGGAATGATGGGAGTAATTAATGAGTTGTAGATCAGTATAGCGTCACCTTCTCACCTGCCAGGGCCAACCCCATCTATATAAGGGCGTTCTGGTGCATGGGAGAGGGGGGACGAACGGTCGGAAGTCGGAGAACTTACCCAAGCTCGAGACCATAAGAATCCTTGTAATCGCCTCCACAGTTCATCAACAAAGATCTAGCAGGACGTGAGGCTATTACCCGTGCTGGGGGCCTGAACCTGGGTACATCACCGTGTTCATTGATCTGTTGATCCCCGGGATTCCTTCCGTGAGAGTCATTAGGGTTTCCAGCCACGAAGACGCCCTCTACCGAACCATACCTTCCATCTTGGAAGTAGTCAACCCTGTTCGTTGACGGGGTCCTATCCGGCAAAATACGCCGACACCCACAATCATATTTGTTGATTATCTCAAAATAGTCAAACGCAACTTAAATTACAACTAGACGGCAAACCCACATAATCTAGCTTACTCGGCATAAACTACTCGGCAAGCCACAAGACTGACCACTCGGTTAATTACCTGGTTAACCACTCGGCTAAACACCAAACACCCTAAGGACGACTACCAGCGCCCCAAAGAAGATTCTCAGAAACTTAGACATGGCTATTTTACTGAGTCCTTGACAAACCTTTTGCCTGCAACAGAATACTTAACCAAGAAGGAAACCTGTCAAGAAGCTAAAAGCACCGCAGTAAGGACTGGGGGCACTCGGCACTCGGGCTTCATCAAGGGAAGAACATCAGTCAAAAAGCTAGACATATTTAGTAAAGACAGGAACCACTCGGAACACAGTACTTAGCAAAGAGACCAGTCGGAAAGTTAGAGGAACTCAGCAAAGGCTGACAGCACTCGGCACTTAGTACTCAGCCAAGGAAGAAAGCCAGTCGAGAAGCTACAAGAACTCAGCAAGGAAACACGACTTGGTTGAAAACTTATCAAAATACTCCAAGACAAATTTAACTTGGATCAACCTTTCAATCTTGTCAGCTACTCATCAGATCAACCTCTAATCTAGTCAATTACTCATCACACACAGGTATAGACCTCCATATGGTCTTTCACATCTGCTTTTTGAAAATTTCAGGACATTTTTAGTTTTCACTATAATTATTGCCATGGTAATTTTCATAAGCTATTTTTATTTAAAGAATAATTACCACTTTTTACTTGAGATAATGTCACACTCGTGTCCCTTTTGTTATTTCCTTGTTTGAATAGTTTTTTAAATTTATGGGCAAAATTCAATCATTTTCCCATCTGGAATGACGAAAGTTAGCCAAATCATATTTATGGTTTGCTCCTCTAGGCATCATTTTTATCGTTGCCCTTGGTGAAAATTTCTTTTCTTTTTTGCCAAGCACAAGATGAGATGACTAGAGTTGAAGTTTACATCAATGACGATAACAATTGAGATTGGTAACTTGCTGACCAGAAATTTCCTGGATCCTAAGATAAATTGTTGCCATATTTATTGTTATAGTTTATTCTTGGCTCCATGATTTGTTTGTATAGGATTTCAAACGTTCACCATGGCGTTTTCGATTTGCCATGTTTGTATTGTGGACAGACTGCAGATAGAGACATGTTACTTCTGGTTTTTAGGAGAAATATAAGGAGGATACTGACAGAGAAGAAATTTCTCCGTTGATTTTTCATCCTTCTACTAGTTCTGGTTTTGTAGTTCTTATATCTTGAACTTAAAAAAAAAAGATTTCCATTGCCGGTACTGGAACATGGGTCTCTCGGATGAGAGCCGAGTATCCTAAGACTACAACGGATCTTGACATCTGCTAGGAGTAAACACCTGAAACCCGTAAGTTGGATTGGATGCAGCCTTCAATTTTATTGCGGTGGTATTATCTTGAGAAAATTGCTCTTATAACTCTCATTTGGAATGGGTTTGCAAAAATACCACTCCGAACTTTTTGACTTCTTCTCATATTGTCTCGTACTCCATCGACTTGCTCCGTCTGTCACTCTGTTCTTCCACCCAAACTAGATCGTAATTTGATCTCCAACAAACGGACCTCTTCTTCCTCCCACCTCTCCTCCCATGGGCGGTGGCTTGGAAGGCAGCTAGGACATCATCAGCTCGCTATCTGACGACCTGCCTCCTCCCACAGCCCCACTTCTCTCTCTCTCTCTACATCGGAGACATCGGCGACCAGATAGGAGTCGACACGAAGGCGACAGCAGCGGTGGTGCACGCGATGAACTGCGTCCGCCACGACGGTTCACGACATGGGCAACTGCCAGATCTCGGAGTGGTGATGGCGAGCACTGCGGCGGTGGCGGTCGGAGAGAGATGATGGCAGTGGCCTCAATTCTCGCGGATGCCTGCTTAGATATGATGTCGGCCATGGCGTCGATGACCCTGAGCTCCACCGCGGCCGCCGTCATCCCGTGGCCCACTGGCAAAATCTGGTCACCACCAACCACCGCCGTCCCTCACAAGATGCACCACTGGCCACTGCTGTCGGATGAAACCGCCGCTGCTGTTAAAGAAGGGGGCGAACGATCATGGGTCGTGTTCCACCTACAGGAATATATACGGTAATCGAGAGGACATCTGGGCGGCGGTTATCTATATCGGCGACAAGAGGAGATCATCTGTGGGGTTTGCCATGCATTAGAGGTTGTGGCGTTGAATTTTTGCCAAAACGGATGGCGAATGGCAATTATAGAATTTGCTATTAATTTTATGTTCTCTTTGTCGCCAATAATGATCACACAGTGATATTTGTAAGAACTTGGCTGTGTGCATTTGCAGAGACCGGATTTTATCCATTATCTAAAAAAAAAATGGGCCTTTAAGATAGCTGGTTGTTATACACTTTGAATCGATTCACATAAGAAACCCACGCGAACAGACGTTAATTTACACTCATAATTCTACCCTTGTAGTTTGAACATGACAAAGCTTGTCATACACTTTGAATCGATTCGCACGAGAGCACATGAGTACTACAGTACGTATAATAATCCTTGAAACAAAGACATGCACCTATGGTCCATGGACACAACAATATCCAGGGGCGGAGCTGGGCCTCGAGCCACTAGGGTCTGGGTCCGAGACCCAACTCAAATAGCAAGTGCAACTGTACAAGTAACCCTAGCTTGCGGTTCCCTGCACTGCCCTACTCGCCGCACACCCAGCATCGCCTCCTCCCTCCCCCGCGTGCCGCACCTCACTACTTGGTCTTGGGCTGCTCGCCCACATCCTAGGCGGGGTCATGGGCCATACTTGAGTGAGTGTTCCTAACCTAATAAAGCATCTTAGTTCTAATCGCTGGTAGATGTTAAAGGAAGAAAGAAATTTTGGTCCTTGATTCACTTGTTCGTCACATATCCTGTCAATGCCATGGATGTCTGTTTCTTGCGCTTATGGAACACATTCTTTCGTATATCTATAGATCCCAGTTGCTAGTGAATTATACAATTACACAATATTACTGAAATTTTCGTACACTATAATAGCTTACGCTAAACGTTTAGCGGCCATGTAGCGTAGACAAACTCGCGTTATTAACAGAGTTTTCCAAGTCTTCTCTTGCTTCTTCGGTTTCGTAATTCCTCCGTGCAAAATACATAGGCTGTTTCGGCATTGGGCGCGGCATGGCTTCATTGTCCAGCATGGACACCACTAGTGACATGAGTAGCCTAGCATTTGGGCTATCCTGAACACACAAGAGTCCAATCAGGGGCGGAGCCAGGATTTTGGGTTAGGGGGGCCACGTAGACCAACTAAAAATTATCATAGTATCCATCAAAAAATATTATAGCAATATCGATGCATTTAAATTTAAAAATGACATAACCACACGTTCACATAAGAAAAATATGACATATTTTTTAGAATAAGAAACTTACATCTCTATTAACTTAAATTTAGTTCTGCGACTACCTAGAAAATCATACAAGTCAATAAGTTCATCTGAACTAATTTTCGCTGCTAGTTCTTTTTCAATATAAACTATCATGCAATGTCAAAGAAAGTCATCTCCTATTTTATTTCGAAGGTGGGTCATGACAAGTTTCATAGCTGAAAATATTCGCTATGTTGTTGCTGTTGACACCGGAAGAGTTATGACCAATCGTAACAACCTATCAACCATTGAATAATGAGAAGCTTTATCTGTTTTATATAGTCCATTTATTAAGTTAGCAAGAGAAATTAAGCATTGCATACATCAAGTTAAGAAAAATAGAAACTTTACCTGTTGAGAATGGACTAGATCTTTATTTGTTGTTTGCTAATGCTAGCTACTACTAATTAATATCTACTAAACCTTATTTTGGTTGAGGGGGGCCAGGCCCCTGCCCGCCCCCGCCCCCCCTTCCCTCCGCCCCTGCCAATATGGATGCATTGCAAGATTTCACTTGGTGAATAACTCTCCAAAGCCAATGTGTCCACGAAATCCCTTGCTTTTCCATCTTTCCATAAGTTCCAAGCCTGAAACATGGCAATAAAATTCCTATTTATATTTGCTATATTCTGTTCGAGTTTTCCAAATTTGAAGCATTTGGTAGCACTTTAATTGTGTATTTGTGCTGTACTTTTGTTATACCTAAATGTCCGTAGTCTTTTAACAATAGTAATAGTAGCTTATTTTTGGCCCGAGGCTTACATAAATCTTGGCTCCGCCACTGCATGTGTATGCTATATTCTTAGACTTGAGGTTGATGCATGTGCTCGAGATGTGTAATGATTTATTTAGGGGTTGCCAAATGCTACTCCGTAACTGTGTACGTAGTTATAAAGGTGACTTTTGGGTTTGTTATGAAGCATGCTGCGAGGCATGGTCGATTAAGATGGGATTTGCCCCTCCATTCAACGGGAGAGATATCTCTAAATCTCTCGAGTGATAGGATTTCAGAAATGCATGGCCATGCTACTCGTGGCTAAAGAGTTAACCATAGTTGGGGATTCTAAATCACGTAATTGAGAAAGAGTGGTCAAGCTATCTAAACAAGAGTGGCGCGTTCTCGTCTTGGGTTTGACCGATAACATGAGGCAAAGAGAAATGCATATAACTAAGCATTGTTATGATTTGTTTGATGTGATCTTTATATATACTCAGGAGTTAGCACATCCTGCTAGTAACCGCTACCAATTAATGGTCGAGTAAGAGTACTAAGACCATGTCCAAGTATATGTGAACTTATAGAGTGTAACGTCCCAAAAATTTCGCTCTTCCATAATAGTTAACAGAGTTTTATTGCAATTTTTGAGTTTTGCAAATTTTCCAGATTTATTGGAGTTTCTTGGAATTTATTTGAATTATTTCAAATTAAGTATATTAAACTTTTTGTTGAAAACTAATTATATATAGATAAAATTTAAATAAAGTTTTGCCAAAAATATTTTATTTGGGTCCAAAATATCTCAAAATATTTTTGAGATTTTTCTCGGATTTTTCTTGGTGTTTTTGGTGCATCAAATAAATCAAAACTATTTTCTATATTTACTTTAAAAGAAAATTGCGCGACAAAGGAATTAGCAGTGTAGGGCCGAAGCCCAACACTATTCTTGCTCCGTCGCTGCTGTGCAGCCTAGCGGGCCGTTGCGCCGGCCCAGCTTCTGGAAGATCGCCCCATGGCCGTAGGATTTGGATTGTGCGGCCGAAGCGAGGAGGAAACCCTAACGTCAAGCGACCGTTGGATTCAAGATCAAATGCTCGGGATTAGCTGCTACAGTGAACGCCATCAGTAGATCTCAGACGTTGATTCAAATGGATGGGCAAGATGCGTCGTGTCCGCTCAAGATCCGCCGAATCCAGGCTGTTGAGATCCGCCACGTGTTTGGTTGAGATGTGGTGCATTGAGACTGTCGATCATGCCACGTGGATGGCCGTCTGTTGTCGTCTCGGGCAAGGAATCGGAGTCCGACATTGGTACGCCGCCGCCATATGCCGTTAGGGTTTCGATTTCCGCGCTCATCGCTGTGGTATTTAAGGGGGCGCGTGGCTCTCGAGGATCGCCAGAATGTGCCGCAGCTTTCCTCTATAGCATCTTCGCCCAGGGAGCCAAGAAGCATGCACTAGAGCTCACCGTGGACAACCAAAGCTCCGCCGAGTGTTTTCTCTGTGGTGCGCCATTGTCAAGCCGTGAACTATCGCGTTTACCCTAGATCCGAGCCCGCCGAGTCACGCTACATCGGAAGGAGGAAGCCTTGTCACCGTTCCACCGCCAGATCATCGCCACCGTAGTCGTCTTCCCCAGCCCCGGTGGAGCTTGCCCCACGCAGCCATCGAAGAGATCGGGAGCTTGTGACCGTTGGATCATCATCAGACTGCCAGGACCAAGCCACGTCGCGGAAGAGAGTAGTAAACGCCTCGGGTACCCCTCGCCGTCCGATCAGGGTTGGACAATCAAGATTTCATCGTGCTAGATCATGACCATCTACCGTTAGATCAGATTGGGTGGTCACCGCTACGCCGCATGGCCAAGATCTATGACCGTCGGAATCAATCGGAATGGTACTAGATTCGATCGCATGGTGAGCCGTTAGATCAGCGTTGAGTGACTCAGATCGAATTCGAATTGGACCAACCAGGAGTTGACGCGTGGCACGTGACATCAGCGCTGGCATCAACCGGTGCACGAAATAGTGCACTGATCCACGATGAACTGACTATACGGTGCACCGAGTCCACAACACAGTGCCAAGGCCACGTGTCAGCGTCGGGTTGGCTCGGGTCAGATGCTGACGTCAGCATGACGTCATGATGACGCAATAAATCAGATTTTCTTTTATAAAAATAATTCAGATATTATTTTATTTCTCAATTTTCTAATTTTATGATTTTATCTTCCGAGAGCTCGTTCTCCCTCATACAAACTCTGATTGAGTTGATTCAAATTTCTAAAAATTTGTAAAATTGAGATCTATCTAATGGTGTAGTTTATTTGATTCTTGGAGTTCATTTCATCTTTGTTTTGGATATTTATTTGCTTTTTTAACTCGATTCGCGTAAACGTAGAATTGTGCAACGCTTCGAAGAGGATTTGACCACCCAAGATCAACTTCCAGATCAAGACCAGGAGGTTTGCCAAGACAAGTTGTGCTTTGATCATGTTGAACCCATGTTTATAAAGTTGCTATTTTGTTTTACAATATTGCATGTTATTTCACGAGTATAAATGCTTTCAATCTAATTTGGGGCTTAGCTATCATACCTGTTGATCTATACCCTACCTTGTCAATTATATGTCATGATCTTCTAATGGCGTCTCCTCTGTTGACACTCTAAGACATTTCTTAAGCTGTGACACATGGAGCACATTATGTACTCCTACCAACGACTACGGTAATTCCAACTGATAAGTAACCTCCCCTCGACAACTCAAGATTTTGAACAGATCAACATATCTTGGTGCAAGCTTTCCTTTAGCGTAAAACCTTTTAACTCCTTTAAGGGGGGTAACTCTGAGATATACCAAATCATCTGGCTCAAATATCAAATCACGGCGATGATTATCAGCGTAGCTCTTCTGCCTTGACTGCGCTTATTTTCAGCCTCTCTCTGATCATAGCAACTTGCTCTTCGGTTTCCTTGAGAATATCAGGTCCAAACATCGAACGCTCTCCCGTTTCATTCCAATTCAACAGGGTATGACAAGCATGACCATGTAAAGCCTCAAATGGTGATACTTGCAAACTAGCCTGGCAACTATTATTATAGCTGAATTTTGCATACAACAAACACTTATCCCATGAAGTAGCATAAGCTAATGCACAAGCTCTTAGCATATCTTCTAAAATCTAATTAACTCTCTCAGTCTAATCATCTATCTACGGATGATATGCTATACTAAAATTCAAATGGGTTCCTATTGCTTCATGCAACTTATTCTAAAATCTCGAAGTGAATTGGGTACCTAATCTTCTTTAGCACAACATGCAAACACATAATTCTTGACATATACAGTTCTACCAAACAATCGCCTAAGTAAGTAGTCTTGACAGGTATGAAATGAGCAACTTTGGTCAAACAATCCACGATGACCCAAATGGAATCATATCCTCTCTGAGTTTTAGGCAAATTCTCAGCACTATGGATTTTATTACTAGTTTGCCTCCCACTCCCACTCAGAAATTTTCGATGACTATAGCAAACCAACAGGTCTCTGATGCATTACCTTACTCTCTGACGCACACCACATAGAGCAATATGCTCAACTACTTCAATCATGTTAGGCCACCAAAAGCTGTCCTTGAGACCTTGATACATCCTAGCACTTCCTGGATGAATCGAATACTTGGAATCATGAGCTTCTTTTAGAATCAACTGTGTAAGCTACTTCTTATTCGATGCACAAATTCAACCTATAAACCACATGGTTCCTTGCTCATCCAGATTAAAATCCTTAGCTAAACTTTCATCCTTCTTGGACTTGATCCTATTGATTTTCTCATCAACCTACTATCATTCCCTGATCTGATCTTCTAGTGTTGGTTTCACTTCCAAAGTAGCTACAAAACCTTGTAGAACAACTTCTAATTTTAGCTTCTGAAACTCTTTGCACAACTCCAGTTGATCGCTCGTTATCATCGTATTTGCACTACGGCTCTTACGACTCAAAGCGTCGGCTACCACATTAACCTTCCTAGGATGATAATCAATTCCAACATTATAATCCTTGATCAATTCCAGCCATCTTCTTTGCCTCATATTAAAATCCGACTGGGTAAATATATACTTTATACTCTTATGGTTCGCATATATTTCACATCTATTTTCAATGAGATAATGACGCTATATTTTCAAAGCATGCACTAAGGCAGGTAATTCCAAATTATGTGCTAGATAATTTTCCTCTTGCGGCCTCAATTGGCTCAATGCATAGGCAACAACTTTGCCATTTTGCATCAACACACATCCAGGACCTTATCTTGAAGGTGCTAATGTTAACCGCTTCTTCAACTCCAGAAAACTCTTTTTGCACTCAGGTGTCCACGCAAACTTCTTTTTTTTCTTTTTTTAACATCCATGTAAGAGGTCTAGCAATCATCGAAAATCTTTCCATCAATCCACGGTAATATCCTGCCATTCCCAAAGAACTACGAATCTGAATAACTGATTTTCGTTGCTCTCAGTGCAACACTGCTCCTGTTTTGCTTGGGTCATGAGCAACTCCTTTAGCAGTAATCATATGGCCAAGGATTTCAACTTTCTCCTTCCAAAAGTCACACTTGTTAAACTTAGCATACAGCTGTTACTTTTGTAGCATTTCAAAGACTAATCTCAAATGTTCCTCATGCTCTTCTTTCAACTTGGAGTAAACAAGTACATCATCAATGTACACAACAACATACTCATCTGAACATTCCATGAAAACTTTACTCATCATATTCTTAAATTATCTAGGAGCGTTGATCAATCCAAAAGACGTGACCCTTAACTCATATTGTCATATTGCACCGAAAACATTGTCTTAGGAACATCCTCCACACGAAACTTCAATTGATTATATCCTGATCGAATATCTATCTTGGGAAAAACTCCAGCTCCTCTTAACTGATCAAACAATTAATTGATCCTGGCAATGGGTACTTATTCTTCATCATTACCTTAGTGAGTGCTTGATAATCGATACATATTATTAGACTTTCGTCTTTCTTTCTGACGAACAGAACAGCGCTTCTCATAGAGACTACTGAATCTCACAAAACCTTTCCCCATAAACTCTTCAATATGCCTCTTCATCTTAACCACTCATCAGTTGGCATTCTATATGGTCTCTTCATTATTGATACTGTTCCAGGCATTAACTCAATCATAATCTTGATCTCTCAATCTAATGGCATACCAGGTAGGTCTTCAAGAACACATCAATGTATTCTCTGACGATTGGCACATCCTCTATACTGGCAACTTCGACACTATTAACCTTTAGCTAACCAACATGAACTGCAATCACTCAAAACCTTTCTTTTATATTCAAGGTTTAAAACCGGCATAACTTTCCGCCCGCAATCCAAAACAGCTTTATGTCTGAGCATCCAATTAATTCCAAGAATAACATCAAGGGTTTGAGTACCTAACGTAATACGATTCATTTGCAACCATACTCCATCATTAAGCAACTGAACTTTTAAACATCTTGGGTTAGATCGAGCATATATAACTGAGTACCTTCTAACAATGACAAATCTTCTGGCTGACAAGCTTCATGCTAAATACCACTGAACTGACCATCATTACACATGCATCATTTTCAGGTGAACCATCAACACAAGGTGAATACCGAAAGATACGTCTGACCCTTTTTGATAATACCTTCATTACTAAACTCCACAACTAGCATACCAACCACCGTTACTTTATTTATTTAAACAAGTAAACCTTTACATGGATTTCATCACTAATCACTTTCCTATACAGGTGAAGAGATGACACACACAGGGTAAATCATTGGTCTAGACTTCCTCGATTAACATTGGCGCTAAAGTTTTGACTAGAGCAAAGTTGAGATTGCAATGAACTGGTATGGTTACTTTCTTTCGAGGGCAATTATTGGCGAAATGCTCGGGCTTATGGCAGGTATAACAGAGCTTAGGGCAACCTCTCTTCCTTCTTGAGCGTTTGTTGACTTAGTAGTGTCTTCGCTCTGACGCCTTTTCTTCAACTGGTTCTCTGGGCAAACTTTTCTTGCAACTTCACCACTCACTCTTGGCATTATGTTCTTAACTGAGATAACTTCTAGAATGATCATGCCTGTAGTAGTTGCTTGTCTTCTTTGTGAGCATTGATTAGAATAATGACCTTTCTTGCGACATCTGTAACAGATACATACCCCTTGTTGTGCTTCGTTACTGCAATTGCATGCTCATTATTGTCCATCTTGTAATTCAGGGCTAGTTGCTTCAGAGGGTATTCTCTAGACCAATGACCTTTTTATCACATAAGAAACATGCTATTGGTGATAGCCTCTTTCTGCTCTTCTGATGAAGGTTGACACGGTCGGGGTGATACGCCTTTAGTTCTTCAAGCAGCATCTCCTATGCAGCTGACATTCCACCTCTTTTTGACAATTCTTGAGCAACTGCAGCTTGAAGGTCATTTTGCTGGCGCTGGGTCATGGCATTAACTATCAGATCCAAGGGACATTGAGTTGGACAATGATCTCAACCTTCACAAAGGTAACATGTGATGTTGCTCATGGGACACTTTCCATGAGAATGACTTTCTTTACAACTAGAGCAATTAATCGCATGCTCATCAGCGGTATGTCCTATTTCTCCACAGTGAATGCACGCACAATCTTCTAACTTGTTTGGTTGAAAGAACTTCATAGAACAACATCTAGAACTCATGTGGGGTTCAGGAGAAGCATTCCGGTCTGAATTCGCCATGACCACACTATTCTCTAGTGAAGCAAAGAGATAATGAAAAACAGTAACGAACTTCCTCCAAGAGATATTCTGCGGGGTTTCATAGGCAGCACAATACTTCTTCCACCATTCAGTAGTAATTCCTTCTAACAGGTAAGAAGCATACAGGACCTTCTCGTCACCTTTACATTGAGCAATGAATAATTTTCTCTTAATAGTCTTAAGCCAATCATCCGCTTCCGAAGATGAAACATTTCCAAAAAGTATTGGCGGACGAGTCCTTATGAATCTGATAACCTCGAGCTGGGACAAGGATCATTAAGGGCATCTTGAAATGCATTGCTGGCGTTGGCTTAATTAGTCATATTCTGGATTTGCTTCGTCATTGCCTGCATCAACTGAGTCTGAGCAGCCAAAAACTCTCTAAAACTCTGCATATCCATCTACATTGACGGTTGAAGAACTGATCCATCCTTAAAATTTCCACTGAGTTGATTACCACTTTCACTGGCTCCATTGTTACCACTAATCCGAACCATCTGCTTGATTGCTCCACAGGGATTAGGGGAGAGGGAAATAGCATAGGCAAGAAATAGAGATATTAATGCAAGAGAGATAGGTTTAACCCAATAACTTAAGCAATCAATATTAATAACTTGGTATGGTTGCTTACATAAGACTAAAAACTATGCAACATATATTGCACACTCAACAATCAAGAAAGAACCAAATCAACCTAAGCACACAAAACTACCACTTCATGGGTGACAATCTTATCTTAAATAGACGTGACTCCCACACATGACTCTCAACAACTACTCAAAGAGCTGGGTCTTCTATCTTCTGGAACACTTCTTTGATCCACTCCTCCTTCAGTTTGATGATTCCTTACTTCACAAGCTTCAGGGTTGATAACGAGCACTCGATGCTTCATCCTAAGGTGTGGCACAAAGCAAGATAGCTCAGGTAAGATTTCAACTTGATCTAGCAGGGGTAAAGAGAAAGAAACTTCAACAAAGGGGAAAGAATAGAAGAATGAGATAAGTCAAGAACACATTATTCCTTCAGGTTAAGTCTTTTACTTCAGAAAATAATTTTGAAGATCCTAAAGAGACGACCAGACTATCTAGGGCCTAGACTTACAGCCAGTATGGCTCTGATACCACCTCTATCGGGACCTAAATATGCAAATTCGGACCCTCTGTATATACTGCACTAGTCCAGAATCACGATAGTGCACACAGGCTCAACATAGATAAATATCACAATCATACACAGCAGATACATAATAAATAGACTTCATATATTGATTAATACCTGTTGAATAACCTTATGGACAACTTACATGACGATGCCTCGCAAGGTTGAATAACAAATTAAACTGCAGCAAAATGAAAACGTAGATAAACCCCTCAGTATACCATAGGCAACTGACAAGGCTCGCACCCTAAACATTCATCTCTTCATGGTACTCCTCGAAGTTGATATGGGCTCCTCAACTAGTGATGTTGGTGGTGGCAAGGGTGAGTACATAAAACACTCAACAAGTTGTGCACAGAATGCAATTTTAACATAACTATATGTAAGGCTTATTCCAAAGGAATGGCTATCATGGCTATTTTGCAGCAAAGCAGCATTTATAAATAAATACAATAAATAGATTGTAAAGACAGTAAAACAAATAACAGTAATAACAGATTCAGCATTTCTCAAATAAACAAATGTATCCCATCTTAAGTCAAGTTCCAAACCATCCAATGGCAACCAGTCATCCATCCCAAGTTTTCATTTTATAAAAATCTAACCCTTGACTGTAATTCCCGAGCTATGCTCAATACCGCGAGCACGGCTATCTGAATAGATTTTACATTCTGTAGAGGTTATGCACTTTACCTAGACGACATGATATTCTCTTTGTGCCTGGCCACTAGCACACTTCCTTTGGTGTGCCGACAGAGAAATCATGACAAAGCCTTTACAATGCTTTGTCTTAACCTAATACTACCCGCTGAGGTTTCAACACTGAAGGGTTAAACCGCCACAACAAGGCCCCCCTCTTGCGCCATATGAGTTGATCTGTGAACCTGTGACTCACACCACCAATGGTAGTACCAAGCTAAAACATTGCAAATTAATTAGCTAGGCTGTTCCATAACAGATATGTAGTTACATGATTGACTTAGGTTAAAAGCTTGCAAGGTTGTCCTTAGAGTGACTAGGGCAAGAGTTCCACATACCCTCTGCCATTCCTGGCCCACCTTGGCACACTGCCATTTGCCACTTGCCCCAATCTAAATCATTACCACCCCAGTTGATTACCAAGCACCACATGCCATCAACAATTCAATATCGTTGCATAACATCCCTCGCCACAACAACTCAATCTCATTGTGTGACTACACATAACACACAAATTCATAACATTGTTCCATATTCCATTAGTCAAGATTATTTATCGAAGATTCAAGTACATGTGATGACGTGGCATGGCTAAGCAAACTATTACGATCTAACCATCCATGTCGATTGTATACTAACCAACTATAGTGAACCAATCTAGGGCGATAATAAATTATGGTATACAAATGACAAGGTAGGGTATAGATCAAATTAGTAGATTAGGCAAGTCCCAAATTATTTCAAAACAGTTGCAAAAACAGTTATATGCAATAATGTAAAACAATATAGCAATTTTATAAATATGGGTTCAATATGACCAAAGCACAACTTACCTTAGAAAAGCCCTTATTTTTGCTCTGGACCTTGGTCCTGACTTGATAGATCTTTCTCGGATGCTTCGCACAATTCAACGTCTACGTGAAATGAGAGAGGAAACCAAATAAACACTAAAATTAGAGAGCAAATGAACTATAAAAATCAAATAAAATTCACCATTAAATAGATCTTAATTTTACAATTTTTTAGAAATTTTAATCACCTCAATCGAAGCTCGTATAAGGTAGAACAGGCTCTCGAATGATTCAAAAATCAAGAAATTAAAATTCAAATAATAACCCAAATTATTTTTAAAATGAAAAACTGATTTATTGCGTCATGCTAACGTTAGCACCAAACCAGACCAATCGCGCTCTACCACGTGGCGCGATCTAGGGACCTGGTCCACGAGACCTCCTTTGGTCCACCGTGGGTGCGGTCCACGACGCCTCAGCCCCTGTGCCCACCTCGCGGCGAAGCCTAATTGGTTGCAGCACCGCCCGCGATGCGCACCCCGATGGCCAACGCGTGGCGGAATCAGAACCGCCCGTGGATGATCCAACAGTCACAAGTGACGGCGACGCTAGCGTCTACGTGACCTAATCCAAATCGTTCGTGAAAGATCAAATGGCAACGTGGCGAGATCTCGGGCGTATGTGATCCAACGGCTAGGAGCTCTCCCAAAGATGATGACGATGCGGCGGTGAGACTTCACCGAGGTTGAGGAAGAAGACCTTAGCGGTGGCAGAATAGTGTCGATTCAGCGACAAGAAGTGGCGAATCCAAAGCAATGCGATGCAAAGATCTCGAATATGGAACAAGAATCGCAGAGGAAGGCTTGATGGCGACGTCCTTGGCGATGAACCGCAACGGCTTCCTAGACAACTCCGATGAGCACATCCACGCAAATTTAGGCACTAACAGCAACGAGACTTGGGGCAAAATACTCATGAGCTCACGACGATCCTTGAGAAGTCATCCACGCCTTAAATAGCCCTAGAAACCATGCCCTACATGGACTACTAGGTCTACTATACACGGCGGCGGCGACGTACTAGTGGCGGACTCCAACAATGAGTCAAAGACAAATTCCCATCAACCGTCCACGTGGAAGATCAGCGGCCATGATGCGCACAGCGGCGATACAATCGAGCCATCAACGAAACGGACGCACGAGATCGATTCGGGTTTCGGCGTTGATGGCGATCGTCTGATGGAAATCCAACGGCTTTAAGTGACTGGGCCGCACAGATGTAGGACAAGAGCGCACAGTGCTGTGCTCCTGCCCAGTACTGTTCCCAATGATTTTCTTGGATTTTTTATTTAAAATAATTATAGAAATTAGTTTTATTTATTTTAGATAATACAAATATTAGAAAAATCCAAGAAAATTCTCATAAATACTTTGAGATATTTTGAACTCAAATAAAATATTTTTTTGCCAAACTTTATATTAACTATATCTACATTTATCTAGTTTCCATTAAAAGGACAATATACTTAATTTAAAAATAAATTCAATGAATCCCAGAAAATCCAATAAATTCAGAAAAATCACAAGATGCACAAATAGCAATAAAACAATAATAAAGGCAAATTTTAGGATGTTACAATGTGGCATTGGTGTTTGTGTAAATGTTTCAGGCCATTATCATCCCTACATTTGCTTCAAAAATTCTTTTAGTGCCTCAGTTTTAATAATCAGTGTAGTATTAGATTTTTCAAAAATAGCAACCCAACTCCAAAATTCATGACATGTTTGGAGAGCCTCTCCAGACTAGTTAGAACTTAAATAAAATATATTGAGACTTTGTGCAGTTTCAAATAGATTTTGAAAATTTAAAAACAATTGCTAGAAATTAGAAAAAGGTATTTTCTTAAATGCAAAAAAATCTAGAAAACCCAAAAAAATCCTAAAAAATCATAATAAATACAGAATAATAATTTGGCTACTTACCATTTAATTTTTGTTAAAATTTGGGATGTTACATATGTGTTACTTGGTCATACACTTGTATTATTGGAATCAAATAGACAATAGTTAGTAATTCACTATGTTAAATCCATGGAAATTTTCCCTAAGGTCAATTCAGTGGTTGCAGGATTGTCGATAGATGGATTTACTAAACATATAAATTGATGGTTGGCTATGCATTTACGTTGCATCGGTGGAACTTTTCTTCTCAATTTAGGTTGTACTTAATTATAGTGAATTGATCCTAGTAATGTGTATATGACTAAATTAGTGCTTAGCATAAAAGGTTAATTTTGTGGAAATAGCACCTGCATATTCAATCAATGGTTGTGAGCTATTTGAGCAACTCATATGCAATTATATCAGAGCTTAAATGATAGTTAGATGGGTTGTATGTGCTGAATATGTGAGGACTCACCCTTGCTTATTATTATTATTATTATTATTATTATTATTATTATTATTATTATTATTATTATGTACTTGCTAAATCATAGACTCACCCTAACTTATTTATTGTTTTTAGGTGATCACTGAAGACAACATACATGGGATAGGAGTAGCACAGTCACTTAAGGGAGATTGGCGCCACTGACACTCTTTAAAATTCGTGATTCACTTTATAACACCCTGGCCCACTGTCATACACTCAGATGGACCCGTGTGTCATAGACACATCACTAAAAACCAACGAATTGGGTGTCACTGGACTAATTATTCCGTCACTTAATGTGTCCTATCATCCACCACAATTATTTAGTATTAGTAGTTCATTAATGGAGCAATAAAGTGTCTAATCAGTTTACTCATTGAACTTTTATGGCACAACAATAGTCTTGTGAACTTACTTAAATTTATATAACTTGTCGAGAAGTTTGATTGCTTAATTATTTGTTTTAATCTTCGTTCGACGGCATCACCAAAAGGTAAGTTTGCTCCCGAACACATGGTTCCTGGCGTTCTCGGGCGTGTGGACCTAGTGTTCCCAAGCTTGTGGACTTAGGCGTTCCCAAGCACATGGCCTCAACCATTCTTGGGTGCATAGTTTCAAGCTTATTATTGTTTATTGTTCCTGCCCATATTACTATGCTATTCTTATTAATCTTGTTTAGTGGTAAGTGTGTGGTTAAGGTTTGATGAAATTGTATGTAAAATTATACTAAAGATCATTAATATATAATAAGGAAACATTTTGAGCACTTGTAATGCTAGGGTGTTACATATATTTATAAAAATAAGTATACTTTAAAACGTATATATATATATCACCTCTAATAAAATACATACACCATTTAGGTGGTCTCCTATCTATACTTTGCATTGCATGATAGGTGTCCGGACCGGATTTTTAACTTCAAACCCTCTGTGTATACCCATGCTAGTCCAGAAATAGCTAGCACACAATAGAAACAGTGATGATAACACAATCATATCACGAAGCAAACAATATTTATTAAGCAAAGAAAGTATCAACCTTATGGCCAAATTATTACAAATAGACCAGCCTCATGGTTTGAGTTCAATAAGAAGTAGCGGAAATAAAATAATAGTAGCAGAATGAGCCAATCCATATGCCCGAGAGGCAATCGACTGGCGTACGCGTCCTAGTAGTCCGGATCACCTTCATCATAACCACAAGCATAGAACTTGTAGTTACCTTCAGCCTCAGTGCACTCCTTTGTGAAAAGTTGGGAAGTTGCAAGGATGAGCACAAAATGTACTCCGCAAGTCTTGGAAACATAATGCATGATAACTATATGCATGGCTGAACAATTGAAGGCATAATACGATTCCTTTAGCATAAAGCAGAATTTAACTTTAAATACCAATAGTAATTTCGTAAAGCATCATTTGACCAAAGCATAATTGAATAATAATTGAATTTGATATAACAACTACACAGATTCCAACCACCTGACTGGCTCCAACCGCCAAACCAAAACCCGTGAGTTCCAACCACTCACGGATTCCCAAACCATCATTTTTATTTTAAAAAAACCATAAGATCTACAATGTGCTAGCGTACCTTGCCTGCCCTTGACCATGGGCACGGCTACTTAAATAGTTTTAACTCTGCAAAGTGTGTACAACTTTACCCACAAGACATGATCGACTCCTGTCGCCATGCAATTAACACACTTCCTTTGGTGTGTCAGCAGAGAGATCATGACAAGGCCTTTACAATGCACGACCCCGCTACTAACTTCGCCCGCTAAGGTTTCACCGCTATTAGGGTTCTGCTACCAATCTGAAGCCCCTCTTGCGCCTTGCAAGTGTCTACATCCGGCACCCACATTCAATCAAATGGCGAAGCCAATAACGAGACGCACAAATAAATTAGCCAGGTCGTACCCATATAGACTTGTGGTTGTACGGTAGTGCTCGGTCCATAGTAACACATGCTTCGGTCCTTAATTGACTAGGGCGGAACATTCACTTTACAAGGTCTCGTGCATCCAGCACCCACTAAACATCCATCCGCTCCGGTCTAAGCCATTTCCACTTTATTTCAATTAAATAACAGCAGCAATACCAATTGCCGCAACTCAACAAATAAGTTTAAATAATATTTGAAAAGATTTTCCATAATGGCGTAATACCGAAATGATTAAGCTAGACTAAGCAATTCTACTGTCCCATACTACACTATTGGTTATTACCAGATAAAGTAGCTAGTATCATCTAGGGTGACAAAGGTTGTCATGATTAAAGTCAATGAGGGTCTAATAAGCTGGTATGTAACTAAACCTTAACACCACAGTTAAAGTACTTTGCGTAAAAGTAAGCATGCATAATTTGAAACAACATAAGGTTTTCATAAAAATTTAGGATCAACATGTTCAAGAAAGACTTGCCTTCGTTGACTCCTGCTGGTTCTACCTCTGCCTGTTGATTCGCTTGAGTTTCGACTGTGTCGTCTTCACGTGAAACGAGAACAAGTAAACATTACATATTCAAAAAAATTCAAAAATTGAAAAGAATGGTACTGAAAGATAGATCATGAATTTATATGAATTTAGAAATTTGAATCACTGGAATCGGAGCTCGGACGGAGGAGAACGGGCTCCTGAAAGTCTCTAGGGTTAGGAAAATCAGAGAAAAATCAAGAGGTAACACGTGGCAGGATCGGATTGGCTGGAGTTTCGGGTTTTCTGGAAAATCAGAAAAAGAAATCTGAATTTCACCTACATGTAGGGCCCACATGTCGGCGACCGGTTCACAACGAGCCGAGTCAACCGTGAGGACTTTGAGATGACGCGGTAGACCAGACGACGTGGATGCCACGCGGAAGCTAGAGGTCGAGGTGGGCCGACGAGAGACACAGGCGACAGTGATGGTCGATGCAAAGATTTAACACGCGTCGCACATCCAGTGGCGGCGCGGGATCGGGTGGCAGAGAGACGAGGGCGGCTGCGGCAATGTGGCACAATCGGGAACGATGACCACAGATCAGACGGCTAGGGATCAAAGACGCAGTTCGACGATGAGGGCGGTGGCGCGACCTATCGGGCTCGGAGAAGATGACGCGGGAGGCAGCGGAGGAGTGACGGATCGGGCGCGGGGTTCGACGAACCAGGAAGAGGGCGCTGTGGGCAACTCGGAGAGGTGAGTGGCGCCGACGGAGACCAATCGGAGGCAAAGATTGGTGGGGAAGAAGTGTTCGGGCGGCGGCGCAACTACGGCGACCTCGTTCTCGGCAACGGAGAGGTCTCGGGCAACACGGAAGAGCTCATAAGTCTTGGAAACATAATGCATGATAACTATATGCATGGTGAACAATTGAAGGCATAATCTGATTCCTTTAGCATAAAGCGAATTTAACTTTAAATACCAATAGTAATTTAAGTAAAGCATCATTTGACCAAAGCATAATTGAATAATAATTGAATTTGATATAACAACTACACGATTCCAACCACCGGTGGCTCCAACAGCAAACCAAAACCCGTGAGTTCCAACCACTCACGGATTCCCAAACCATCATTTTTATTTTAAAAAACCATAAGATCTACAATGTGCTAGCGTACCTTGCTCGCCCTTGACCATGGGCACGGCTACTTAAATAGTTTTAACTCGCAAAGTGTGTACAACTTTACCCACAAGACATGATCGACTGCCGCCATGCAATTAACACACTTCCTTTGGTGTGTCAGCAGAGAGATCATGACAAGGCCTTTACAATGCACGACCCCGCTACTAACTTCGCCCGCTAAGGTTTCACCGCTATTAGGGTTCTGGCTACCCAGTACAGAAGCCCCCTCTTGCGCCTTGCAAGTGTCTACATCCGGCACCCACATTCAATCAAATGGCGAAGCCAATAACGAGACGCACAAATAAATTAGCCAGGTCGTACCCATATAGACTTGTGGTTGTACGGTAGTGCTCGGTCCATAGTAACACATGCTTCGGTCCTTAATTGACTAGGGCGGAACATTCACTTTACAAGGTCTCGTGCATCCAGCACCCACTAAACATCCATCCGCTCCGGTCTAAGCCATTTCCACTTTATTTCAATTAAATAACAGCAACAATACCAATTGCCGCAACTCAACAAATAAGTTTAAATAATATTTGAAAAGATTTTCCATAATGGCGTAATACCGAAATGATTAAGCTAGACTAAGCAATTCTACTGTCCCATACTACACTATTGGTTATTACCAGATAAAGTAGCTAGTATCATCTAGGGTGACAAAGGTTGTCATGATTAAAGTCAATGAGGGTCTAATAAGTGGTATGTAACTAAACCTTAACACCACGCTTAAAGTACTTTGCGTAAAAGTAAGCATGCATAATTTGAAACAACATAAGGTTTTCATAAAATTTAGGATCAACATGTTCAAGAAAGACTTGCCTTCGTTGACTCTGCTGGTTCTACCTCTGCTGTTGATTAAGCGCTTGAGTTTCGTATGTCGTCTTCACGTGAAACGAGAACAAGTAAACATTACATATTCAAAAAAATTCAAAAATTGAAAAGAATGGTACTGAAAGATAGATCATGAATTTATATGAATTTAGAAATTTGAATCACTGGAATCGGAGCTCGGACGGAGGAGAACGGGCTCCTGAAAGTCTCTAGGGTTAGGAAAATCAGAGAAAAATCAAGAGGTAACACGTGGCAGGATCGGATTGGCTGGAGTTTCGGGTTTTCTGGAAAATCAGAAAAAGAAATCTGAATTTCACCTACATGTAGGGCCCACATGTCGGCGACCGGTTCACGACGAGCCGAGTCAACCGTGAGGACTTTGAGATGACGCGGTAGACCAGACGACGTGGATGCCACGCGGGGAAGCTAGGGCTGAGGTGGAGCCGACGCAGATGACACAGGCGATCAGCGGTGGTCGATGCAAGCCGAACACGCGTCGCACATCCATGGGCGGCGGGATCGAAATGGAGAGAGACGAAGCTGGCTGCGGCAATGTGGCACTGTCGGGAGCGATGACCCACAGATCGACGGCTAGGGATCAAAGACGCATTCGGCGATGAGGCGGTGGCGCGACCTATCGGGCTCGGAGAAGATGACGGGAGGCGGCGGAGGAGTGACGGATCGGTAGCGGGGTTCGACGAACCGGGAAGAAGGCGTATGGGCAACTTCGGAGAGGTGAGTGGCGCAAGCGGAGACCAATCGGAGGCAAAGATTGGTGGGGAAGAAGTGTTCGGGCGGCGGCGCAACTACGGCGACCTCGTTCTCGGCAACGGAGAGGTCTCGGGCAACACGGAAGAGGGCGGCGGGTGCGGCGCGAAACGGAGAGCACGACACGAGGTGTGGCGGTGGCTTTTATAGCCTCGGGAGGCGGGTCCACGTGCGGAATCTGAGGATGACTACGGCTAGGATTTCAAAGCTGGCGGCGGCGGTAGCGACGGCATGGCTCAATCGGAACCGTCCACAAGGCGTCGATCGGACGGCTCACATCACACGGCTACGCGGGCGACTCTGGACTGCGCGATCAAACCCGACGGCTGGGATCGTCTCGGCCTAGGGTTTGCACGTCGCGATTGGGCTGGGCCGAGACGCAGGCAGGCGGAGCGGGTCGGGACGATGCGGACTGGGCTAAGTCACGGGTGAGCTGGGCCGGGCGGCGATGAATAGAAGTGGGCCGAGCAAGAGAGAGGAAGGCAGGCCAGGCGGGAACAGGAGTGGGCCGGGGAAAAGGATTCGACCGGGAGGAAAAAGAAAATAAAATATTTTCTGAATTTAGAAAATCCCAGAAATTTGAATAAAAGCAAATAAATTCAAATAAATAGCAAACAAATTCAGAAAAATCTCCAAAAATACAGAAAAATTCCTTGAAGTACAAGGAACTCAACAACAACTGGAAATCTTTAGTTTGATGGATAGATTAGTCAAATTAAATCCTTTTATTTTTGAAAAATTCAAATTAAGCTTTATTTAATTTGAGGAAAATGCAAATATTTCATTTTTAAATTCAAACACTCAAATTTTTGGAATGTTACAATATGCCTCATACTTTGTGGTCCCAGTACGGTTAGGAGAGGCTACTCTCGGGAGTAGGAAAAGACTTCTTTTAATAATATAGTACATATATAGATATTTACATATATTGTTATGAAAAGTAACAATAAAAGTTATATATAACTCAGAGGGCCAATTATTTGCGAATGGAGGGAGCAATTCATTATCAGCTTTGCTTTAGCAGTAACGTCCGTGCTGCCAGATATAATTTGGGACAAATTTGAACTGAAGAACAGACAGCGATACCATGAAAAGTTCTTGGAAAATATCCCTTCCCTTAAAAGCTTATCACATGGTCAGAATGAAAATCTGTCACCTACAATACATATTCGAAAATTGACAATTACTTGTACACTCCAAACGGAAGCTTGGCAAGAATCTAATCAGCATGGTCGTACAAGCTCTTTCCTAATTCCCGACAAGGTTTCTGCACAAGTCAAAAACCATTCTCAAGTCTCTGATACATCATACACTAAACTAAAGTTCCTCAAATCCTTCTTCATCGGCATCCTCCTCCATTCTTTCAAAATGCATCCGGAAGCTCTCCATCTATCAAGCAATGATAATGTTTAAAAAAAAAAGGGAGTGAAATTGAATTATATGACATCAAACTTTCAAAATGCATCCGGAAGCTCTCCATCTATCAAGCAATGATAATGTTTTTTAAAAAAAGGGAGTGAAATTGAACTATATGACATCAAACTTTCAATTTGTGCAATCAGGCCCCCAAATTATAATTTTGTTGATTTGAACCCGTCAACTACTCAAAATTGACATAACACAGTGATAAACTATTACTAAAACCTTGTGACGTGTTTTAGACAATTTTTCTGCTAAAATGATACATTATAAATATTTTTATTTTTTATATATGAACTTTTTGCCAATTGACGGTTTTGATGGGAAAATTATCTCCGAAGGACATTGATAAGACTAGTAATAGTTAATTACCTCATTAAATTTCAACTGTCAACCCTCGTTTGCTCAGATTAATGTCCATGTCATAGATATATTAGTTGGAAGTGTCTCATTCGATAATTTTAGTGGGCATGATTTAACAAAATCAGAAGGTGGAGGGGCTCATATCAAAAACATTAAATTTAAAGGGCTTGGCTGCACAAAACTGAATAGTTATAGGGCCTACATCAACGTAATTGGACTTTGGGGGCTTGGTTGCACAAACTGAAATAGTTTTGAGAGCTTACAATGCAATTTTGCCAAAGAAAAGCAAATGAATGCTAAAGTCCCCCTGGTAGAAGATACTAATCTTGTACTAAATCAAATCAAAGTAGCCTTTTAACAGCAAGATTTCTTCTAAAGAAACATGTCAAAGTTCTCAAATATCCAATTCATTTCAGTAACAGGATTAAGGGTTACAGTGAGCTACATAATTCTACAAGTGATAAGAAGCATGCATGCAAGTGTTCCTACATACCATGGGAATTGTGAAAAGCTGGCTGATATGCTATTTCTATTTTAATGATCTCTTGTGGAAGATTCATCAAGTTCACCATTTTAGCTTGATTGCTCATGTGGGTGTGTTTTTCATAGTTACCAGAAAAGTGATTAGTCCAAATCATGACGCGGGATTCAGGTTCACGATTCGCCATTTTTTTTCAATTTCCACTGTGAACACGGACCCTGTACCCTAAATCGGTTCGGGTTTGAAGAATCCGGTTCATGATTCACATGGGCTTTACATGGAATCTAGTAACTATCGTGTTTTTTTTTGTCTAGGGCCAGTACTTAGTACTAACATGAGGACCCATCAACCCAGTCCCTTGGCTGTCCAATCACTAAAGATTGCAATAAGACAGTCAGAGACAAGGTCCAGACATGAGAATGATCAACAGGGACCTCATGTGAAAATAATTTTTTTCAGCTCATGCCAACCCCCAAAATTATTGAAGTGAAATTCACATGGAAGTGTCTTTCATTGGTTTTATTACCTGTGCATCCGAAAAACGCAGCTGTTCTGCAACAAAAAGGACTCCACCATGTTTTTTCTGTGGAGGTGCTAGACCCAAGGTAATATCCGTTGCAACATTTTCGAAGTGAACAAAGCTGACCCGAAAGCCCCAAGTAAAGAAAAGGTTTTCCAGCCTGTCCTGCTGTGAGACCTGCGCAATGTAGGACAACGGTGCTGTTATTGACTAGGCAATTTAAAAGTATAGATGTGATTTTGTAGTATATAGTCAACCATATCTGCTGATGCTGTCCACTCTGGAAAATGTGGCACCTCTCCTATGAAGATACTCCCTTTCATTGCTAAATTGCTAACAACAAGCAAAAGGTCTTCCAGGCTTGTGGAAGTAAACAGAGGTAAACCCTGAAATGCCATGTCAATTTCGTCATACGAAATGCACTTTCAAGGGCTTTTCCTATGCAATAGAAGCCCATTAAGAACCAGGAAAGATACCTAGTCTTTAAATGAAAGATAAAAAATAAATCTATTAATTGGAGGCTCCTCTAGGCACCTCCACATAAATCCTAGGTGGGAAAAGGTAGAAATTCCTACATTGATCAAAAAAGAAATAATAGCTAAAAATTCTCACATTAATCACAAAAAGGAAATGGAATATAAAGCCTTAGGTCATTCTACAGTTCGATAAAAGTGGTGTTGAGAGCCTACAGTGAATTGAGAATTAGGACTAAATTTCAATTATACCAAGGTACAATTGCAGAACTAAAAAAATTTAAAAAAATTGAATTAGGATTAAATAAATCAAAATTCGGAATTACAATTATTTTTGAAATAAATTAAAATTCTGAAATAAAATAATGTTTTAAAATTTATAAATATTTATGAAACATAACATAATATGAAAGTTATTTAAAAAAGATCCAAAGATAAATAGAAAAATCCAAATTCAAATTAATAAAGAAGAATCAAATTCTGATTAAATAAATAAAAATTCGGAACTAGAACTGATTTAGGAAAAATATAGATCCTGAATTAGAATTAGTTTAAAAAAATCCAAAAGGAATAAGTCCATTTTACACCATTCAACTTTCCAAAAGGTCCATTTAACACGCTAAACTACAAAACTAGGTATTTAAACCCTTAATCTTACAAAACCGAGTCAATTTACATCCTAAGGCAGTTTTAGAGGGTGGTTTTGATGATTTGGACCCTACTGAAGATGGTTTTTCCCATATTGGCAGCTAAGACATTGAATTTTGGTAATAAGGATTCAATTTAAGGGTATTGATATCAACATCATCGCCATCTTTCTCACTCTTTTCTCTATTTTTACATTCTCTTTCTTCTCATTATCATTCATTCTCGTTTGGATCTACATTAGTAAAAATCAATGACATGGCTGCCAACATAGCTAAAACCACAAAAAATACCATCCCTATCAGTAAAACCGCCTTAAGATCTAAATTGACCCAATTTTATAAGTTTGGGATGCTACATACCTGGTTTTATAGTTCATGGTGTTAAATAAACATTTTGAAAAGTTGGTGGGTGGAAAATGGACTTATTCCATTCCAAAACAAACTAAGGGTTTAAATAAATTCAGAAATATATTTGTGAAATTCAAAATAATAATTATTAATTAAATAATTTTCAAATATGCAGAGATGCAAATTCGAATTAAAATTAATCATGAAAAAGAATCAAAATTCAGGTTAAATAAATCAAAATTCGGAAATAGAATTAATTTCTGAATAAAAATCAAATTCAAATTTTATTGAGTATTAGGAAGTATAATTATGAAACTTAAATATAATAAGTTCATAATAAGTGCCAATCTGGGATTTAGTATTATATTAGGAGTATATACTTATATCGAAATACAAAATAAAAAACTTCTAATAAAATTAAATTCGTAATTATAATTTCATAATTGAGATGAATTCTGAAACACAATTATAATCATAGAAAATATTAAGTTCGAATAATAATTAATTTGCAAAACATAACTAAATCAAAATTGAGGAATTAATTGACTAGTATAATCAAATTCACAGGTCGAAAAGGAAATGACAACACAAAACTAATTTTAGAATAAATATTAATATAGGCACATGCAAATATATTCAAATTTGGTCATGAGTACATTGTGAAATAAAATAAAATTTAGAATATGTAAATAAAAATTTTGGAATTATGGTGATTTAGTCTTGAACGTAATAAGTGCGTATGCTCCCCAGGTAGGCCAAAATGAGAGTGCTAAGAGAGTTCTGGGAAGACTTAGATGGTTAGGCGGTACCCACCAATGAGAAGTTGTTCATAGGAGATCTCAATGGTCATGTAGGTACAACAAATCAGGTATGAGGTGGCATATGGAGGTTTTGGGTATGGTAGTAGGAATCGGGAGGAGAGGAAGTTTTGGACTTTGCTATAGCTTATAATCGATGATAGCCAACACTTTCTTTAGAAAGAGCAGGTCTCATTTGGTGACCTTGAGAGTGGCCAAAACTCTAGTCGGATCGACTTTGTTCTCACAAGAAGAGAGGACAAACAAGCATGCTTGGATTGTAAGGTGATACCGGAGAGTGTGTTGTCTCCCAACACAAGCTTGTGGTGGTGACTTTCGCTTTGGTTGCATGCCTATAGGGATAAACAAACCAAAATCGTGAGAACAAAGTGGTGGAAACTCAAAGGGAGGCATCGGAGTCTTTAAGGAAAGGGTTATCGCGGAGGGCCCTTGGAGCGAAGGAGAAAGCATAAACAACATGTGGGTGAAGATGACAACTTGCATTAGGAAGATGGCTTCGGAGTTGCTTGGAGTGACCAAAGGGAGTGGAGGTGTACCTAAAGATACTTGGTGGTGGAACGAGGATGTCCAGAAGGCTATCAAGGAGAAGAAAGAATGCTATAAGCGCATGTACCATGACAGGAGTGCGTACAATATAGAGAGGTACAAGGTGGCAAAGAAGACCGCGAAGCGAGCCGTGAGTGAGGCAAAGGGCCGAGCCTATGAGGATCTTTACCAACGGCTAAGTACAAAGGAAGGAGAGAAGGACGTCTATAAGATGGCTAGGATTCGCGAGAGGAAGACGAGAGACCTCAATCAAGTTAAATGCATTAAGGATGAGAGGGATCAACTCTTGGTGAAGGAGGAGGACATCAAACATAGATAGCGTGAGTACTTTGACAATTTGTTCAATGGTGAGAATGAGAACATGACTATTCAGTTGGACGACTCCTTTGATGACACCAATAGACGCTTTGTACGTAGGATCCAAGAAACTGAGATTAGAGAAGCTTTAAAAAGGATGAAAGGGGGCAAGGTGATGGGCCTTGATGGTATCCCAATCGAGGTGTGGAAATGTCTTGGGGATATAGCTATAGTATGGCTAACCAAGCTGTTCAACCATATTTTTCGGTCGAACAAGATGCCCGAAGAGTGGAGGAGAAGTATATTAGTACCAATCTTCAAGAACAAGGGAGATATTCAAAGTTGTACTAATTACAGGGGGATTAAACTGATGAGCCACACTATGAAGCTATGGGAGAGTTATAGAGCATCGTTTGAGAAGAATGACGCATATCACCATGAACCAATTTGGGTTCATGCCCGGAAGGTCGACTATTGAAGCATTGTTTTTAATAAGACAAGTTATGGAGCGGTATAGGGAGCAGAAGAAGGACCTACACATGGTTTTTATCGACTTGGAGAAGGCTTATGATAAGATACCACGGAATGTTATGTGGTGGGCTTTGGAAAAGCATAAAGTCCCAACAAAATATATTACCCTCATCAAGGACATGTACAACAATGTTGTGACTAGTGTTGAACAAGCGATGGTGACACAGATGACTTTCCGATTAAAATAGGACTACATCAAGGGTCACTCGAGCCCTTACCTCTTCGCCTTGGTGATGGATGAGGTCACGAGGATATTCAAGGAGATATCCGTGGTGTATGCTTTTTGACGATGTAGTTCTAGTGGATGAAAGCCAAGGGAGTGAATAGGAAGCTAGAGTTGTGACGGACCCTAGAGTCGAAAGGTTTTAGACTTAGCGGGACTAAAAGCGAGTATATGAGATGTGACTTGTACTACTAGACATGAGGAGATGTGAGTTTGGAAGGTCGGGTAGTGCCCAAGAAGGATACCTTCGATACTTAGGATCGATGCTACTGAGAGATGGGGATATTGATGAAGATGTTAGCCATAGAATTAAAGCGGGATGGATGAAATGGCGTCAAGCATCTGGCGTTCTCTGTGACAAAAGGGTACAACAGAAGCTAAAAGGCAAGTTCTATAGAACGGCTATTAGACCTGCGATATTGTATGGTGCAGAATGTTGGCCTACTAAAAGGCGGCATGTTGACAATTAAGTGTCGCAGAGATGCGTATCTTTGCGTTGGATTTGTGGTCATACAAGATTGGACCGAGTTCAAAGCGACGAGATCGTGATCGGCTAGGGTAGCTCAATTGAAGAAAAGCTTGTACAACACCGGTTGAGATGGTTTGGACATGTACAACGGAGACCTCCGGAGGCACAAGTGCATGGCGGCATCACAAGACGCGATAATAATGTGAAGAGAGGTAGGGTCCGGCCAAATTTGACTTGGGAGGAGGCAATCAAAAGGGATTTAAAAGGATGGAATATATCGAAAGAGTTGGCTTTGGATAGAAGTGCGTGGAAAGCAGCTATCCACGTGCCTGAACCTTGATTAGGCTTTATGCCTCGTTTTGGTATAGTTTTAGGTTTTGTTCTACTTACTCATCTCTCTCTTTCTCCATTTGTTAGCGGATCGTTTTGGGTTTCAACTCTAGCCTACCCCAACTTGCTTGGGACTAAAAGGCTTTATTGTTGTTGTTGTTGTTGATAATTATGTTGTAAGGATGGGGTTGTATCCTTTATTATAAGATCATCTACGTAAGGATGGGATTGTATCCTTTATTATAAACCCTGGCCATGAGTACCCTCCATCTATGTAAGGATGAGATTGTATCCTTTATTATAAGACCTTGGCCCAAAATCCGCTCAAAGCCCAAATCACCATAAGGTGGGCCCACGCATGCATAGCACTGTGCTTACAGTTCCATCCTTGCTTAGTGTAAAACAGTTAACCCGAATGTGCTATGTTTGGACCCAACAGGCATTATATATCACTACAACTTACTTTACATAAGCAATGTAGAACTAATCCCACCACACTAATAGGCTAGGGTACTATATTCACCATCACTTAAGGGCTGACACTTTCGACAGCACACCATATACAGGGCAAATGCATAGAACCACCTCTTGATACACGTCCATGCGTCCAGTGTCAGGCACATATGCTATGTTTTGCATCCACTCCAGGCCCACACGCCCCACACGCTATTTGTCCATGCCCCTGTTCTATACGCGCTTGTGCAGCAAAGGTTGATGTTCTGATAACATCTATAACACCTGACCCAAAATCCACTCAAAGCCCAACCTACCGTATGGCGAGCTCATGTATGCATAACATGCTACTTACACTTTAGTCTTTGCTTCGTATAAAAGAGTTAACCTAGAGATGCTATATTTGGATCCATCGGGCATTATATGCTATTACAATTAACTTTAGAGAAGCAATATGGGACTAATCACCACTTTAGTGATGGGATTAGTTCCACAGTACTTGTCTAAAGTGAGCTGTAAATTGTAATGCCAATTGGTTCCAAAAAGCACCTCTGGGATAACCCTTTTACACAAATAAAGGATAAACCTCTGGGATAACCCTTTTACACGAATAAAGGATAAAAGTATAAATAAGGTGCTATGCGTATGTGGGCTCACCGCATGAGTTGGCTGGGCATTGAGTAGATTTTGAACCAAGACGTTACATTTATGTTCAAGCAAAGAATAATCAAAGTTTTTAGACTCCCTCCTCAACTGAGCCTCAAAGACTTGGCGGCGACATGACCGGCCGATCAAGGGCGAGCACCCAACCGTCGGCCCTTGGGCCCATGCCCAACCAACACCCACAACATTTGGTATCAGAACCAATCATCATGGCTTCCGGTGCCGAAGAACACAAGACCATGAGGAGCCTCTATGCTGAGCTGCACTCAAGAATCCATGACCATGTGATGCTTGTGAACGAGGTCAAGGTGGAACTGATGGCGAAGGAGAAGCAACTGGTGTGTTGTCAACACCACTGTACTGTTGGTGCTGGCTGCAATGTAAACAGCATTGGCTCTACTGCCAGTGCTACTTCTCTGTCACCACCAGCGGTGATGGTTGCTCTCCCAGAAGTGCTGCTGAGGGCAGCATCATTGATGCCTTCGCCAAAGAAATAGTTGTGGTTTCACAGTTGTCTAATCCACCTTACTGAACAACACCATGCCTTCACTGGTGTTGAACACGACAAGTGCCATGTAGGGGTCAGCGATGTCGCTGCATTCTACCTACCACTATTATGCCCCGTGGTAGGAAGGACAACACTTTCTGTCCTGTGTTGGTTGCCCATGGCACTAGCCTCTTCCTTAACATTGGCCAACGCCACCACCTACCTGCCAAAGCTGCTGATCCTACGCCCGACATAGCATCGATGATGCAGCTTGGCTTAACTGCGGGGTCACGACGGGATTCGTTCATGGCCGCCACCCAACAGCACAAGGATGAGCTGTCTTGTGAAGGGTGTTGAAGCTGTTGACATGGGTCCAACAACATCGCAAGGCAAGGTTATTGTATCACACGAAAAAATTGATGCGACTGTTCATGAGGTTACTCATTTGATAGGGAGGTTCTCTCTTTAGTTGGGTAGATGCATGCATATCTCATAGTTTGTTAATCAATCTTGTTAGTTGCATAATTTTAGATTCCTTGTTTAGAGATAAGTTCCTTAGTTGTCAAGTCACCCTACATCTATTTAAGGATGGGATTGTATCCTTTATGTTCAAACAAAGAATAATCGAAAAAAGTTTTTAGTCTCCCTCCTTCTCAATCGGGCCTTGGAGCCTTGACAAAGGCATGGCCGGCCAATCAAGGGCAAGTGCCCAACCCTCGATCCTCAGACCCATACCCAACCAACACCCACAACACTAACATACCAATATCCAACATCATTTCAATTATTCAAAATGCACCTTGCATCGTCACCCCATCACCTTATTACTTGTCTTTGTTGTCTCAGTGGTCAGTATACCATAAACCATGAAGCACTAATATTAGGATGTTAAGTACTGCCCATTAGCTGGTGTTGATAAGCCCACGAACACCAGGTGTCATAAGTGGTAATAAGACATCACCGTCTCTTCACAGCTGAGTGTGTTGGGGCATTTTCTTGCTGCAGAATCTCACAGGTATGGCAATATACCAGATGCTCTCACCGTAGAGGCATTGGCAGCACGAGATGGCCTTCAACAGGCTGAACGTCAAGGTTTCCGCTTAATACTACCAGATGCTCTCACCGTAGAGCCATTGGCAGCACGAGATGGCCTTCAACAGGCTGAACGTCAAGGTTTCCGCTTTGTGGTTCTTGAGTCAGACAACTTGACGCCCATCAATATAATCAAGTCCCGTGATGGAGCAAGATCGGCAATAGTGAGCATATGACATGAAATCCAAGAGCGTAGCAGGAATTTCAATAGCATTTCCTTTAGTCATGTTTATCATGAGACTAATTTGAGTGCTCATTGTTGCGCGAAGAGAGCCTCATGGGTAATGCAATGTGTACTTGGGTGAATTATACTCCGGATTTCTTGTTGGAGGCGATTATAAATGATTGTAATCCAGTTTTAAGTTAATAAAGCTCCTGTGGTTTGCTCTCCAAAAAAACAAAGCTGTGAGTGTGTTGTAGCCTAGTGTGAATATGTATGGTGTTACGTGTACGCTGGCTAAGTGGGTACACACCGGGTTTAAAAAAAACTAGATTTGCCAAAAATTCTCAGAACGTAGCAAAGCACCTGGACCAGGATTTCTAAAACCAGAAGAAGACCCAAAACCGGAGGGGGCGACCGGTTCTGATTTTTGCCTAAAACTGGCCAACATCCACTGGTTTTTGCCTTCTGAAATTTTCATTTTTTGCAGATTTGAAGTTTGGGATATGTGCTAGAAATTCATTTGAATGGGGGGATTAGGGTGGTGAACCAAAGGGGGTAATACCGGGTGTACATCGGCCACTTTTTGCCGGTTTTGGTACCCTGACTGAGACTGTCCGGTCCCAAGCTGGTTTCTGGTTATTTTCCAGTCAAACTAGTTTTTGTTTTGTTTTCCGTATGTTTCCTCATTCCTGAGAGTTTTAGTTTTCATCCCTGTTGTATTATTAATATTCTACAAATATACAATCGACGCAAAGTAAAATAACAGAGAACTAACACAATTCCGGATGCATCCTCTGGTAGACATAGGGCATGTAATGGCTGGTGCTGGAAGAATGGACATGTAGCAAGTGATAATTTTGCATATTTGTCTTGAAAGCAATATGCTGGTGATCGTACATAGTAACAGAAGCGCAAGATTTTTAGATGGCAGGTGTATGTCAAAGTGTTTGTGTGGATGAAAGGCTTGTCCTATATTGGATTTTGAGGTTATGTTAGATTGGTACATAATTCACTAGTGTCAAGACACAGCAATTGGTTTAACCCTTTTAAGCTGATGTTACTTATTGAACCTTAATACCACACTACAATTCTAACACACCATAACCGCACAGCTGAATTATTAAATCCCGAGATAAAGAAGCATCCCTGAACTAATTTAATGAATTAGCAAGGGCAGTGAAATGAAAAATTGAATGGTTATAGTGACGTTTTTCCTTCTTTTTTTTAAGGAAATAGTGAAGTTAACTACCTGCAGTACCCACAAGCTTGGCCTATTCCCATTGAAGCCATTTTTGCACAAGCCCTCATGTAAATCAGGGGATTCTAAAGGAGTATGAAGCACAACACAGTTTCTCAATACTTTTGCTCCTGCTCCTGTCATACCACAATAAATAAATAAATAAATGTACATGAGCATGTGGCAATCCTTTCTGAAGCTCTCATCAAGTTTTGTTTAAGAAATGTAAAAGATAGATAGCATGGGAGCTTGTTATATTGTTACTATTCTCCAATGGTACAAATGTAACAGTAGAGAAGAATGAAAAATGAATCATGAATATGTTGCAGTGAAAATATTGCCTTGATGATTCTATTCAATCTCAAGAGATATATTACTGTTTCAGATTCTGAACAATCAGCACTCAGCAGGTAAACAAAATATCAGACATATGTCTTAGATAGAAATGACTAACACAGGCATGCACCAATTCCTCAAAACAGATGAAAATAGGACGCTTTATGTAGCATAACACTAGATCACACCTCTGAGCTGCTGGGCTGCCATACTAAAGACTCTTCCAGGTGATATATCGTACACAACAGACATCCTTGGCCAGCTGAGCCTGTATGGACGAGTGTCCATTCCATCTGTCAACAGAACAATCTATAAGGAATAAGCCAGCAAATTCTCCAGAGGTTGAGTGAACAATAGCATAACATTTGTTTAAATTTGAGTACCTGCCTATGACTGTCTGAACTGCTTATCAAGTGCTGCAATTTGTCATCAAGATATCTGGTCGCTAACCTATAATGGTCCGCACATGGCATCAAATGTGAAACTACAGAATCCACATCTTGATGTGCCACATCAAGCGAAAGTAAAACAGCAGCATATGGATCAATAAAGAGAGGATCTGCAATCACAACATTATTAAGAAACATTAGAATTAACAAACAATCATATTTTAAGCTGTGTAGCAGCTGTAGCCCATTAAAAAAAACGATACAGCCATTATCTGAGTTTTGCTGAGAAGATTCAACAACTGTGTCTAGCATTGCCTTGTGTGGGTGTTACGTGCACGATCCGCACACGCAACGGGGATGAGATAGGGCCCTTAACGTGGGCGAAACGAGCTGTTGTCGAAGCTAGCGCCTTGGCTGTCGGAGCCACCGCCGATTATCGATGGCGCGCTGATCGCTAGAGACTTGGTTTACTTATTGCTTGGATGCATAAAGTGATACATGATATCCCTTTTATAAGGATGCTAGACTTGACCCTAAGAAACCTATTCTTGTATTAAGGAAACTAATCCCTATTACATGGAAATAATTTAAAAGAAACAAACCCAAATAATAAGGAAACTAATTATTCTAATCCTAATTAATGACATCTGCCATGCACCACATCCTGGCTGTTATGGCTCGCTCGACCCATAACATTATCCCCCCTTGCGAATCAACCTTGTCCTCAAGGTTGAAGTTTGGAAGATTCGCACGAGATGAAGCGTTGGGCCTTGATTACGACGAGGCGTGGAGGTTGGAGATGCGATCTTCGATGGTCACCGTGGTAGGAGGATCGTCGGCTCGATACCAAATTATTCGTGCACGATCCGCACGCAATGGGGATGAGATAGGCCCTTAACGTGGGGTAAACGAGTTTGTTGTCGAAGCTAAGCGCCTTGGTATCTGAGCCACGGCCGATTATCGATGGCGCGCTGATCGCTAGAGACTTGGTTTACTCATTGCTTGGATGATAATACGTGATACATGATATCCCTTTTATAGGGATGCTAGACTTGACCCTAAGAAACCTATTCTTGTATTAAGGAAACTAATCCCTATTACATGGAAATAATTTAAAAGGAAACAAACCCAAATAATAAGGAAACTAATTATTCTAATCCTAATTAATGACATCTTGCCATGCACCACATCTGGTTGTTATGGCTCGCTCGACCCATAACATTATCCCCGCAGGAGGGATAATGTTATGGGTCGGCCAAGCTTCATGAACAAGACTCCACGCATCTTGTTCATGTGAACAATACTACTGACAGAATGTGCAACGGTCCATATTGCTAAGGAAATAAGAAATCAAGGATTAGGTTAGATTAGTTACTATAGATAAGATTAGTCACTATAGATTAGGATATTGCTTTCTTAGGCTCCAAGTTAGCCATCCTATAAAAGGGATGTCATGTATACTTTATGCATCAAGCAATGAGTAAACCAAGTCTAGCGGTCGTGATCGCCATCGGTCTGGCATGCCCATGGCGCTTACATATTTGCTAGCAGGTTAAAGCGATCGCATGCAATGGTTTAAATCGTTACGCACGATCCGCATACGCAACTGGATGAGATAGGCCCTTAAAGCGGTAAACGAAGCCATTAAATTATTACGTGCACGATCCGCTACGCAGCGGGGATGAGATAGGGCCCTTAGCGTGGGCGTAAGCGAGCTATTGTCGAAGCTAGCGCCTTGGTACATGCAGAGCCACCGACGATTATCGATGGCGGCCTGATCGCTAGGGACTTGGTTTACTCATTGCTTGGATGATAATACAGTGTTGTCCCTTTTATAGGGATGGCTAAACTTGACCCTAAGAAACCTATTCTTGTATTAAGGAAACTAATCCCTATTACATGAAAATAATTTAAAAGGAAACAAACCCAAATAATAAGGAAACTAATTATTCTAATCCTAATTAATGACATCTTGCCATGCACCACGCACATTTGTTATGGCTCGCCGTCCCATAACATTATCCCTTGCGAATCAACCTTGTCCTCAAGGTTGAAGTTTGGAAGATCGCACGAGATGAAGCGTTGGGCCTTGATTGGCGAGGCGTGGAGGTTGGAGATCACGATCTTCGATGGTCACCGTAGTAGGAGGATCGTCGGCTCGATACCAAATTATTCGTGCACGATCCGCTGCATATGAGGATGAGATAGGGCCCTTAACGGGCGTAAAGCAATTGTTGTCGGCTAAGCGCCTTGGTGTCTGAACCACCGGCCATTATCGATGGCGCGCTGATCGCTAGAGACTTGGTTTACTCATTGCTTGGATGATAATACGTGCATGTTGTCCCTTTTATAGGGATGGCTAGACTTGACCCTTAAGAAACCTATTCTTGTATTAAGGAAACTAATCCCTATTACATGGAAATAATTTAAAAGGAAACAAACCCAAATAATAAGGAAACTAATTATTCTAATCCTAATTAATGACATGCTGCCATGCACCACGTCCTGGCTGTTATGGCTCGCTCGTCCCATAACAGTGGGACTGAGACATAATTGCTGTTCTAGGTCCTTTTGAAAATAAATGAGCATGCAAGATGCAACTAGAACAGGTAACATTAGAGTAATCATGTCAGAACACACAATGAAACATTACACTATGTCAACATGTGCACAAACAAATAGTTTGCATACCAAGCTTGTATGCATGTAGGACTTTTTTGCCCCACAAAGCACAAAAATGGATTGTCAGTTGTTACAGGCTTGTACACAGTAAGCAACAATCTATGGTGCTGAAATAGCAAACAAAATATGATTATATTTTGACAAGTAAACATCAACTGAGGACAGGTCTGTATTAACTTGTCCTAAAATTAACCTGTTCTATGGTCAAGAGAAGATGAGATATTCGCTAGCTAATTGGTCTGTATTTTGTAGATGAGAACTCTGTGGCTTGGGAGCAAGGTTGTCATGGCATCACCACAGTGTCCTGCAGCTGGAGAGAGATGACATGGCTGTTCGCACAGGCCTCAGGTCTTTAGGCGAGTGCCTGGGAATGCTGAGCGATGCCATGGTCACCTAGGCGTTGTAGAACCAACACTGGCAAGCGCCTAGAGGGGAAAAAGCCCTTGAAGAATCGGGTTCCATGAGAGAGTTGGAGAGAGAAAGCAAATCGAGGGGGCTGCTGTGAACAGAGCCGCGCTGCCACCGAGGACACCGCTTGTGCCCGCGCACACACCGCCGCCAGTGCTACCGCAAGCGCTGGCCTAGCCACGGTCGCCGCCCTCCACAGCTGCTGCGCTGCCCACCACCTGCGCCCGCACGTGCACAGCCGCTCTCACTTCTATCATTGCACGCCACCCCTCTCCCTCATTTCTTCTCAAGTTAGTCCTCCCTCATTTCTTCTCTCTTTGCTTTGATTTGCTCTTGTTGTTGGCTTGGTCTGCTCTTTGCTGCTGGCATTGTTAGCTCGCTCTGCTCTTGCTCACTGGCGTCACTGGTTCACTCTGCTCTTGCTCGCTCTACTTCTTGCTCTGTTGTGCTTTGCTTATATGCTTGTGCTTGTGTGCTTACTGTTTATAGATGTCTGAGCAAGCTGCCAAGGGTGGTGACACTTACGATCCATCCAAGGATCCAAAGAGGAAGGCCAAGTCAAAAGGACCCAGGATGGAATATGCATTCTGGCCAACTGAAGACAAGGATCCGATGGAGTGTGCCCTTTGTGGGAAGCATGTGCACTCAGGCATAAAGGGGTTAAAGCAACATTTCATTGGGGGGTTTGGGGGATAGTGTTAAGTGCCCCAATACCAGTGCCCCAATACCACTACTGAGATCATGAGAGAAATGCAAGACTGGATGAAGAAGACTACACCAAAGGTGCCAGTCAACATTGAAGAAGATAGTAGAGGGGAGGAGGCTGGTACTGACGATGAAGTCCAACAAGTATAGCCGCCAAAGCAGCATCAACCAGGTCCTCTCATCCATCTGCATCTTCAAGTCCAGCTGCTAGTATCATGTCTCCAACTACAAGGTTAACTCCAAGTTCCGGGACAGCCTCTAAAAGGAAGGCTGTGGCTGCTGCATTGTTCAAGAAGCCAGCACTGCTGAAGCAAATTAAAATCCCCGAAATGCCATTGAAGTCTCCTGATGAAGTGGTAAGGCTGAGACATACGCAAGGAATTAACCAACTTAGCATGTATAGGAGTGGAAAGAGCAAGGAAGAAAGGCATACAATGATCAAGTACATTGCTAAGTTCTTCTATGAGAGCAACATTCCATTCAACGCAGCAAGCTCAAGGAGCTATGAGGAGATGGTTGAAGCAATTGGGCAGTATGGGCATGGCTGAAGCCGGCTAGTTATCATGAGTTGAATATTCCATTGTTAGAGGAGGAAAGGATGGAAGTTAGCAAGTTGAGGGCTAAGCATTAGTTGTCTTGGAAACATTATGGCTGCTCACTAATGTCAGATGCATGGTCAGATAGCAGGGGAAGACATTTGATCAATTTCCTTGTGAATAGTCCAGATGGGACTTTTTTCCTGGGGTTAGTTGATGATTCAAGAGGGGTTCATGATGCTAACTATTTGGCTGACTTACTTGAGAAACAAATTAATTCCATCGGTGCTGAGAATACTGTTCAAGTAGTCACCGATAATGGGGCTAACTACAAGGCAGCGGGAAAGATTCTAATAGAGAGATTCCCTAGTCTATATTGGACCCCGTGTGCTGCCCATTGTTTGGATCTTACACTTGGGGACTGTTAGAAGTGCAGAAGCAACAGCCACAAGGGAGAGGATAGTATTCTTGTGGGCAACTGGAGAGTACGTCTCACCGTAGTCACGGCCGTGCTCCTGCTGAAAACCACGAGCGACAAGGCGCGCCTTGTGGCGCTCAAGGGAACCGTCTGAGCGAGTCTTGATCTTATAGACCTACTTACATGTGATCGGGGTGACGGTGGAGGGACAAGGGACAAGATCCCAAGTACCAGTGCGCTCAAGAGCAGCAAGCTCCTCAGCCATCACAAACTGCCACTCAGGATGAGCAACAGCATCGCGGTAAGAGGCAGGCTCAGAGGAGGTGAGGACAGAAGCGGAAAACCCGTATCGGTCAGGAGGGGAAATCGTGCTTCGATCACGAAGAGTGTACCGTGGGGGAGAAGGGGCAGGATCCATAGCAGAAGGAGGAGCCAAAGAAGGAGAAGGATCTGAGGAGGAGGAAGGAGTCCGACGAGAGTAGTGAAAATGGACAGGAGGTCGAACAGGAAGAGGAGAAGGTGGTAGAGGAGGAACTGGAGTAGGTGCAGGAGGAACCGGAGTGGCTACAGGAGGAGAAAGAACAATGGGAGGAGAGGGACGTATGGTGGGAGGTGGAGAGGGTGGTGGAGGTGGTAAAGAGGAAGGAGGGATAGTGAAGCGGGCAGGTAGACTGAGAAAGGAGAGAGACTCAAGTAAGGAGGAGGTGTCGAAGGAGGAGTCAAAGGAACGGGACTCGTCAAAGAAGGGACGAGACTCGTCGAACGTGACATTCCGAGAGACCCGAATCCTACGACAAAGAGGATCCCAACAGCGAAACCCCTTTCGCTCAGAGTCATAGCCAAAGAAAGCGCACTGCACCGACTGAGCAGTCAGCTTTGTTCGCTCACGAGGCTGAAGAAGAACGTAGACAACACACCCAAAGGTGCGAAGGTGACTGTATTGAAGGGGTCTGCCATAGAGACGCTCAAGCGAGTGGCACTGAAGAAAAGATGGGCGGTGAATGTTGATGAGATAGACAGCCGTAGAGATAGCCTCTGCCCAGAAGTGGGGAGGAACAAAGGCAGCGAGCATCAGCGCTCGAGTAGTCTCAAGAAGGTGACGGTGCTTGCGCTCTGCGACTCCATTCTGCGCATAAGCACCAGTGCACGAGTTCTAAGGAAGGGTGCCCTGATCAAGAAGAAACTGACGAAGAAGCAAGAGAGAGGTATCGCCAACAGAAGTCGTATGAAACACCGAATGGGTGAGTCGAATCGAGTATGAACCATGGTGAAAGCGATAAGCGACTAATACCTGATCACGAGACTTAAGAAAGTAAATCCAGGTGAACCGAGAATAATCATCAATAAAAATGATATACCAACAATGACCCCCTTTCGAAACGAAGGGGGCCAGTCCCCAAACATCGGAGTGTACTAAATCAAAAGGACGACTCGATACAGAATCACTACTAGGATATGGCAGCTGTAGCTGTTTGCCAAGCTTACAGCCCTAACAGGGAAGGGAGGTATCACGAGAGACCTTCCCAAGAACACCACGACTCATCAATGAAGACAGACGGGACTCTAACATGTGACCCAAATGATGATGCCACTGAGCAAAACTGGTTGAGGTGGTAGTGGCGAAAACAATGATCTCGGACCGGAGACGATGGGCCGAGGAGGTAGACGTGGAAGCGAAGCGGAAGGAAGACGGCCGATTAAGTTCCTACAAGCGTGGGAGTCACGGGTCCGCCGGCCAGAACCAACTAGCGTCCCTGTGCTGCGAGCCTGAATAGAGTAGGAATCAACATCCAAAATAATACGAAAACCAAGATCAGAGAGCTGGCCAGCAGAGATCAGCTGCATAGTAAGATAGGGCACATGAGAAACTGAAGGAACACAAAAGGAAGGCGTGTGAAGAGTGCCTGTCCAAAGAATCGAGAGAAGTGTACCATCGGTAGTCTGACGGACACAGAGTGTTGGAGATCTCAAAGAACCAAGGTGTGTTGGATCTGGTATCATATGGAAAGAAGCTCCGTAATCAAGGTACCAAATACGAAGCGAAGCAGAGGAGGTGGCCGCCGCGGGGAAGAGGCGTGGGAATCTGGAGTCCAAGCGAAGCTCCATGCGATCAAGTCACGAGTCAAGGCTGAACTCAATCGAGAACGACCGGCCCAGTCTTGCCAATGGTCTTGGAGGTACTCCTAGAAGTGGCACTCGCCCTCGAAGATGCCTCAAACCTTCGCTAAATGGTGTGGCGACCTTCTTGCGATGAGTGCGGTGAGTCACCAAGCCTCTGGGTGAAGCCGCGATGAGACCCCTGTGACCGAACCTCCTATCGGTCAAGGGGAGAGCGAGCAGAAGAGGAAAGGCAGATCGTGGTGAGAGAACCTCAAACGCCAAAGACGGCCGCAGCGCAGGAGAGAACGCCACGAAAACGGGTCTCCTCTGCACGTGCCTGCGTCAGGGCCTCCACCATGGTCGGGAGCGCGGTGGCGGGCGAGGCCGAGCAGGTGGCTCAAACTCCGGGCAAAGCCGGGTGAGGAACTGGAAGACCCGAGCTCCAACACGATGATCCCGAAGGCGAACACACTGGCCACAGGAAGTGTTAGGTGGAGGCTCCAAAGCGTCGAGCTGACGGTACATGTCATTGAGCCGTGATAGAAGTCATCCACAGTGGAATCACGCCTCTTGAAGAGTCTCGGCGAACCTTGAAGAGAGGTGTAGAAGCTGGTGCCGCCGGTAGTCTTGCCCGCACGCACTCCCACATCACACGCAAAGCGAATCCAAAGTTGACCACGTCGAGCGCGGTCAAGGCGCGATCTCGCCAATGAGGGCGGACAAGACGAACCTCTCAAGCGCCTTGATCCTCTAGCGCCGAAAGCGATAGTGTAGGCGTCAAGCGCCGCTCGTGAGGCCTCTTGTCGCGGCGGCACACCAAAGATTATCAAGACCAGTGAGGTCAAGGCGGAACTAGAGGCAACGCGGTGGTAGAACAAATACGGTGAGATGCCCCAAAGACGCCGATTGTCGAGACAAACACGAAGCGAGGTGGACCACTCGCGGAAGTTGGTGCCGTCGAACCAATTTATGGAAGTCGCGACCGGTCCAATAACGCGAGAAGGGCCGCCATGACGCCGAAGTTAGAGTTTAGAAGCCCCACCATGATAGAATAATCTTGGTGGAGCTCTAGCCTGATGAAAGAGAGCAAAGACCAGAGCAAAGCACAAAGAGAGCCTACCTCAATGAGTGGCGATCTTTGGAAGCAGACACTGACGAGGAAGCGAAGCGATCCACCATTGGAGGAAGAAGCAACCGCGGCTCGGACTAAGGTCGAGGGCACAGAAATGATGGCGGCCGGCGGGCGAGTCCAGCGGCTCAAAAGTGCGAGTCCCAGCGACGAGGCCCCAGCGAGTGGCAAGGTATGAGACCAGCCTTGAGTCCAACCGGCGTCGAGGCGCTCGAGTCTGTGTGGCCTTGAAGGCTTGCCGCAGAGCCGAGGAGGCTTGAGCAGACGGAGCGGGAAGGCGAGGAGAGAAAAGAGAGAAAGGAGGAGGCGTGCGGGGCTCGACGGCGGCGACTTTCGCCGGTGGCTAGCCGGAGAGGCGACGGCGGCTGCAGTGGAGGAAGGTGAAACCTAACCCTAGTGGTCTTCTGATACCATGTTAGAAGTGCAGCTGTCCATTCCTCAAGAGCCCAATGGGCTAAAATACATGTACAGTAGAAGAGGTAAAAAGGCAAATAACACCCTATACATATGGTTAATCTAACAGGGACATCCAGTGATATGGATGTTAGGATTCCAGAATTGATGGAATGGCAGCATGCATTCAATGGGCCAAATGGGCCAAAATATACATGTACAGTGAAGGTGAAAAATGACAAATAACACCCTATACAAGTCTATTTTAACACCCCTCAAACTCAAGGTGGATCCACAACATTGAGTTTGGAGAGATGAATCATCATTTGCGCCTTAGTTTGTGCCTTGGTGAAGAAATCCGCGATCCGAACCTCGGAAGACACATCTTGAAGGGCAACCACCGCCTTTGCACTTGCGATCGAACATAGGAAGCATCAACGCCAATGCTTGGTGAGCTCGTGCTTCACCGGATCTCGAAAGCAATCTTGATCCTTGGCAGTATTATGGGAGCACACCGTCAGAGGAGTAGAGACAGATGGACTAAAAGTGCGCCAGAGCCATCAGAACCAAGTCACCTCGGTAATCCACACAGAGGGTAGCGCTTCATAACTCGGCCTCGATCTTTGGAGCGAGCAATGATCTGCTTCTTGGTCTTCGAGCAATCAGAGAAGAGCCGAGAAAGACACAATAAGCAGAGAGTGACTTCGATCGAGAGAGTCACTAGCCCAGAAGCATCTGAATAGGCTGAAGGCGCAAAGGGCTAGAGCAAGAGAAAAAAGACGGCGATCAATGGTACCACGAAGATCTGCGGAGGACTCGAAGGAGGTGGTATGAGTGTATCGAGTAGGAGTCTGCATAAAGCGGCTCGGGATGTGAGCAGTGTGGGAGATGTCGGAGAGTAATGCCAAGGTAAACAAGACTCCTAGCGAGGTGTGAGTGGCAGTAGGATCCTCAAGAGAATACCGATGGGGCGAAGTGAAGGTGAAGCTCCATAGGAGTGGCAGCGATCGTTGATCGGTGAGACAAGCCCGATCAAGGAGATCTGAATGTACTTCATTTGGGAGAGGTAGTAGCCCTCGGCGTGGAAGTGACCTCAATCCCAAGGAAATACCGAAGAGGACCCAAATCGGACATCTGAAGCTCGCCATCTGAGGCGCCTTCACAAAGGCAGCGTCTGCGGATCATCACTGTGATGAGCATGTCATCCACGAGAGAAGAAGAAGAGTGCGACCACGAGGAGAAGTGTGAGCGAAGAGAAGCGGTCGTGCTCACTAGCAACAAAACCAGCAGTGGTGACAACAGAGGTGAAACGCTCAAACCAAGCACGAGGGGCTTGCTTGAGCCCATAGAGAGAACGACGAAGGCGACACACGTGGCCATCGGCCCAAGAATAGCCAGGAGGTGGGTGCATGTAGACCTCCTCACGGAGCTCACCGTGAAGAAAAGCGTTCTTCACATCAAGCCGGGAGATGGTCCACCCGTGACGGAAGCAACAACCACAAGTGTGTGCAGTGGTCTGTGAGCAACAGAGCAAAGGTCTCCTCATAGTCACGCCCATACTCTGCTGAAAACCACGTGCAGAGACGCCGCCTTATAGCGCTCAATAGAGCCATCGAGCGAGTCTTGATCTTATAGACCCACTTGCGTGATAGGAGTGATGAGCGGGGAAGAGGGCAAGGTCCCAAGTGCCGGTCGCTCTAGAGCATCAAGCTCCTCACCATAGTGAACGCCACTCGGGATGAATAACAAAGATCGCGATAGGAAGTAGGCTCAGAGGAGGCGGTAGAAAGGAGAATAACGAAACCATAGCGATCGGGACGAGGAATCGTACTCGATCACGAAGAGTGTACATGATAAGGGGGCGGAGAGGTACACTCAAGAAGAGAGGACTCAAGAGGAGAAGACTCTGAAGTGGGAGTAGGAGCTGGACCTAGAAGGGAGGAGGAGGCGGGAGGAGGTGGACGACGAGTGTAGTGGAAGCAGACAGAGGAGGCGTAAAGGCAAAGGAAGGCTGCTTGAGGTGGCGAGGAGAGGGTGGAGCAATGGATGAAGGGTGCTGGAATGGAAGATGAGGGTGATGGTGGCGAGGTGGAGATAAAGGTAGAGACGGAGAGGATGGTGGTGGGCGGAAGGAAGCATCGGTAGAGTGAGGAAGGAGAGCGAATCAGGAGGTAGAGTCGCGGGCTAGAGGAAGGATCACGGGTGAAGAAGGATCGAGACTCATCAAAGGTGACATCTCGGGAGACCCGGGATCCTGCGCGAGCCACAGGTCCCAACAATGATAACCCTTGCGCCAAAGATCGTAGCTAAGAAAAACACACTCAACAGATCGAAAGCGATCGACCGTCGCTCACGGGTGAAGTAGAACAAAGACAACACACCGACGCATACGAAGGTGATCAGACTTGGGGAGGCTCAAGAAGAGGCGCTCAACAGGTGGCACCTCAAGAGCGAGTGGAAGGTTGGAGGTTCACAAGGTAGACAAAGACTAGAGCGACCTCGGCCTGGAAGTGGGGCGGACAGAGGAGGACAGACATCATCGCTCGGCGATCTCAAGGAGGTGGCGATGCTTACGCTCGAGACACCATTTCGAAGCGTGAGCACCAGACAAGAATCTTGAGAAAGGGTACCTGGTCAAGGAGAAACCAGCGGAGAGAGGTGGATAAGTACTCGCCAAAGAGTCGGCCACGAAAGACACGAATAGGCGAGTCAAGCGTATGCGAACCATGGCGTGAAGGCTGGTAGGCGGACAACACTGATGCCTAGAGGTCGGAAGATAGATCCATGTGTAACGAGAGAAATCATCAATAAAGATCACATAATAGCGATGACCCTTTCAAACGAAGCGAGCCGCCCCATACATCGTAATGAACCAAATCAAATGGTGAAGAGACACAGAGTCATCTGGTGGGATAGGGTAGTATGAGTCGCTTCCCAAGCTTACACACATCTACAGACAGGAGGTATCACCAGAACCTTCCCAAGAACACCACGACTCACTAACAAAGAAAGACGAGACCACACATGTGACCTAACCGATGATGCCATCGAGCAAAAATGGCGAAGCGAGGTGGCGAGGACAGTGACATCGAGAGGCAATGATCGGTCAGGCTTTGGAGGTGGGCGTGGCGGAAGCGGGTGGCGCGGCCGATCAAGCTCCCATAGACGCTGAGAGTCACGGACCCGACGGCCAGTACCAACCAGGGTCCCGGTGAGGCGATCTGAATAGAACAAGAGTCGACCTCAAGAATGATCGACAATCAAGGTTGACAAGTTGACCAAACAGATATCGGTACCAAATCGAGACGAGGAACATGTGAAATGAAGGAACATGAAAACAAGAAGTGTGAAGAGTGCCCGACCAAAGAATCGAAAGGAAGTACCATCACCGTCTTGGACAGACATAGGGATGGTGAAGAACTCGATGGGCCAAGGTGAGTGGGATCGGATGTCATATGAAAAGAAGCTCAGAGTCAAGAATCCGAGGCAAGCTGTATACCTGAAGGAAGACTAGCAACAGACGGTCTGGAGAAGGAGTCGCCCCAAACGGCGCCCATGCGCTCAAGGCGCCAGTGTCACATCTGCATGATGTCAAGAGGGCATCGGTGGGCGAGAGCACCAGCCCACCACCTCCACCCTTGCGGTTCGAGGCCGCCTCTGCCTTTGCTCAATGGTGTGCCTGTCTTCTTGCAATAGTTCTGCCGAACCATTGCACTAACGTGTGCCCGCCACAAAGAAGCCTCCTAGAGTCTTTGGGAGAGGAGCCGTCGTAGGAGCCGTCGCAGGAGGTGGTGTGGAAGTGATCAGGACAGACGCGGAAGACGAGAGCACGCCACGAAGACGAGTCTCCTCAGCACGAACCAGAGTGAGTGCCTCAACCAGGATCATGCCATGGCGAAATGGCAAGTGAAAGCACGAAAGCCGCTCGAACTCCGTCGAAGTCGGTGGAGGAACTCAAAGAGGCGAACAAAGACTCTTGTGGTCCCGATGAAGGCCCAGCAGCCGCATGGTCGATTTGTAAGGAGGCTCTAGGGAGTCAAGCCGACGCCACACGCTGTGTCAGAAATCTGCTGGTAGAAGGCATCAACAGTGGAGTCCTGCTGACGAAGAGAGCTCGCTTGACTCAACAGAGGTGTAGAAACGCATTGCTTTCAATTGGGCGAAGCTGCGACGCTCCCACATCGGTGAGAAGAAGGAAGAGCGGCTAGATCCATGGCAAGCTCAACCTTCATCTTGCTTAAGATGACAAGAATGAGCCGAAGTCTCATTCGCCGCCCTCAAGAGTCTGCAGATCGGCGACATCTTGATCGCGTCTGCTCGTATCGCTAGAACATCTGCGAGGGATGGAGCACCATCTCGACCACCATAGGTGAATCAAGTAACCGGCCCGGTGGGCGAGGCAAGCTCGAGTGAGATGACCCCATAGACGCATTTGTCAAGAGAAACCGGCATAGTGGACCACTCCGGAAGTTGGTCCCATCAAACATAATGGCGGAGAGGCATTGGTCCGGCGAACGAGATGCACCGCCATCTTGGATGAGCACGGAAGGGTGGTGGCGAGTTTTTTTTTTTTTTTTTTTTTTTAATGAAGTGCTCTGCTCTGCCTTTGCTTTCGGTGGTGGCTGGCGGCTGCTGCTGACGGAGGAGAGGCGAAGAGGCAGGCGGCGTTGAAGAAGAAGCCGAGAGGGCGCGACCGTGGAGAGGACGCCGAGAGGAGAGACAGCGTCTGGCGGCTGGAGGCGGAAGCAGAGGCCTCGTTACAGCGGACTACGTCGACCCGCGACGGAAGCGGCGGCAACAGCAGGTCTTCGCTGCAAGGAGAGGCGGCGGCGACGGCGATGGTTCCTCTCCGGCGAAACCACAAAGACCGGTAAATGAGACGAGGAAGACCCGGGCGAAGCAAGGATGGCTGGCCTTGTGATGGCGACGCCAGAGAGAAAAGAAGAGAGAGGAGGCGCCGTCGCGAGGCAATGGCGGCGGGTGCTGCGTCGCCGGTTAGGATGGCGGCATGGGGCAAGCTGCATAGAGGAAACCCTAGCTAGGGTTGTAGTGTAGCTCGATACCATGTTAGGATTCAGAATTGATGGAATGGCAGCATGCATTCAATGGGCCAAATGGGCCAAAATATACATGTACAGTGAAGGTGAAAAATGACAAATAACACCCTATACAAGTCTACTTTAACAATGGAGTTCAAGGGTTGGATTGCCAAAGCAAGACATGTTACAACGTTCATTTGTAGGCATTTGAGGCTTATCGATGCAATGAGGGAGTTGACAGGTGGGAGAGATCTTGTGAGGTCTGCGACTACTCGGTTTGCGACATCTTTCTACACTTTGCAAAGTATGTATAGGCACAGAGATGCTTTGAGAAAGCTCTTTGTTACTGAGGATTGGTGTAGATCCAAATTGGGGAAAACTCAAACTTAGAAGAATGTATCCGATGCTGTGCTCTCCACAGCATTTTACAATGCTATGGAAGATTGCATAAGAGCATCACGCCCCATTCTTATTATGTTGAGGCTTGTTGATGGTGATGAGAAGCACGCAATGGTGGAGCTTACAGTTGCTATGGATATTTGCAAGGAGAAGCTCAAGGAGAGTTTCTGAGGAAGGGGAGACTGTTGGAGAAGAACATAGAGATTATTGACCGGCGGTGGGAGGGCCAAATGGAGCAAAAGTTACATGGGGTTGCATTGTTTTGAATCCACAAAGATTTTTTGATATTTTGGAAAGTAACACTGTGACAGTGATCGTGCAACAGCCATACGGAGTACTTTTAATGAAGTGATGACGAAGTTGGTTAATGGTGATGAAGAGTAGCTATCCACCATTGATGTCCTAGCCAACTAGGAGCTTCGATACCACACTAGCAAAGATGTAAAGGAAAAAGAAGAGCCCTCGTGAGTTCTCAAAATTCAAATTTCAATGGTTCAATTAGTTCTTTATTTCTTTCTTAGGCTTTCTAACATAGAGTTGCATGTTCGACACTTTACCTTTTAGTTGATTGGTGGAAATCAAATGGTGGCCTAGCTAGTGTTCCCCTAGGCACTAGGTATTAGACGGGCGGTAGACCAACGCCTAGCGCCTAATTGCCGCCTAGGCGGGAAAAATTGGCCTAGGCGGCTAGGTGGGAGGGAGGGCCTAGCGCCTAGGCGTCGCCTAGGCAAGCTAGGCAGCCGCCTAGGGGAACAGTGGGCCTAGCTATCCCACTACAAAAACACATTTTTGGTTTTGTTGTTCCTCATCCAGGTGTGAAACATAATTGAAGCACATTTGATTTTGTAAGTATATACAAAGCAAACAGTGTCATTCTTCAATTTTCAGCCAAATAGATGGGACAAATTAGTTTACTTATGGGCTATTTTGTGTGTTGTTTGATTGTTTCCAGCTCCACACCAAGAAGAGGAACTGGCTGGAATTTGATAGATTGAATGATTTGGTTGACATCTCATATAACAAAAAGATTGCATCTAGATTTCAAAGGCTTCATGAACAAGGTAACAAACAGAACCCTTTGTTCCCAGAAGAATTCCAATGGGACAATGAGTGGGTCGACAAGGATGCTACCAGCTACCGAGGTGGCTGCACAAGTGCATGCCGGTGAGGATGATCTTCTATAGTCTCATGTTGATGAGGCTCTCAATGCAACATCCTTGCTTGGTGGTCGCAATTTTCCTGGGAGAGCTCGTGGGGATGTCCAAGGGAACCAAGTTTATAGCCGAGGTGTATCTCCATCAACTCGTAATCATGAGGGAGAAAGTGTGATGGTGTATGATGATGAAAATGTTGAAGATGACTTTGGACAGCCACCACCTTCTCATGAGAATGGTGAAAAACATGCTAAAGTTGAGCTTGGCCATGGGGATGAGTTAAAGTTGGACGATGAGTGAATTTGAAATGTGAAGATGAGAGTAGAAGGCTTTTGAGTTATTTTGTTGTCATGTGATGGTGATGCAGATGCACTCATGCTCTATCACATTTATTTCTATTATGTTGTCTACTTATCTTGTCACTTTGAGAAGTGAAAAATCTTGCTAGTTGCTATTATGGTGTATGGACCTTATTATGGTAATGTTAGTTAACTTAGTTTTTATTTTGAGAATTTGTGCTGTGCTTATTTAATTCCCTGCCATATAAGGTATATTCATTGAATTTCCTGCCATATGAGGTATTAAATGAGGTATATTTATTTAACTCTTAGTCATATAAGGTATTATTTGTAAATTTTATTATCACCGTCTAACTATCACCATGGCGGGCGCCTAATCATCCTTGCGCCCCCCACTTGCTGCGACTTGCGAGAGCGCCGTGACAAACCTTGCTTGGAAGTGGCAGAACTGAGAGCAAAAAACATTAATCTTCGTGGCAGAAGGTTCTTCAGAATGGAAGATGGGAAACCAGGAGTGTGGAAAGAAATTATTGACGCCAAATATCTTTGAGGACCAGAGAACAATTTGCTCTGCCCAAAAAGACCTAGATGTAATCAGTTTTGATTTGGCTTATTGAAAGAAATCGTATTTTTCCAGGGAAGTACAACATAAAGTTATATCAGGTCCTCAAACACGTTTTTGGGGGGATGCTGGGCTGGGGGACAGCCCTTTGAAATGTGAATACTGAACCATATACACCAACGCGGACTAATGTTTTGGTGAAAGATGCATGTGCTAATGCTCAAATCAATGTGCAATTTAGAAGAGCTCTGTATCATCATGATTTGATGGATTGGTTGACGTACAGAACAAGGTGGCCCAAGTTGTGCTAATAGATGATAGGGACAACATCAGGTGGGGGCTCGAGATGTCAGGCCGGATATTGTGCCAAATATCACTGTAGGTTGCTGAGACACACAGGAGCTGTATCCATGACAATGCAATGTCTCTGGAAATGTTGAATCCCACAAAAAAGCCAAATTCTTTATTTAGTTTTAACTTACTGACTGCATTCTTCTGGGATGAGTCTGAAAAAAGATAAATTTGGGCAGGTGACGAGTGCTGCAATTATTTTGCGGCTGAGACAACTAATAGTTTGTTCTTTCATTACTCTCATTCTAAATTGATGTGGACTGTTGTCGGAGATGCTCTAGAACGGAGCGACATCCCTACAACAGTATCTGTCTTTGGGATGTAGTGAGGAAGTAAGCAGAAGTCCTTTTTTTTGGCTTTGTGGCTAAAACCTAGGCCATCTAGAATCAAAATGATATGTTTTTGTTTTATCACAAGCAGGCTGATCTATTTTTCTTGTGCTCTGGAAGAATTTTTTTCCCTAAACAGTAAATATCTGGAAATGAAGGACACAATATGTAATGTCACAAGGGTAGTGGCTGTGCTGCTGGCATTCCTGATTTTTGTAGATACTGATCCAGTTTTGTCATCACTTTTATTTCATTTTTAGCTGGATGAACTGTGTCATGTTTTGTATTGGTAGCTTTCACAGTTGTATGTTCTGCAGTATATCTTGGTCCTTGCTTGATGTAATATCAGAAGAAGCTAGCTCCTAACATCTGTAAGGATTGCAGTTTCTTTTTTGAATGGAAAGGGAACTGTGGGCCAACTAGTTCTTTCAGTCTAACAAAGGATTTACTCGTTCCAAAGTACTTCCATATTTCTCCCTCCAAATTGCCAACATTTCAGATGTCAGAACCACAAACATCGACAACATCAGCATCCACGTTCCATGATGGCAGAATACTTCTCGCTTTTATCAGGCAATATACAACCCTGAGCATATTCTCTTAGACCGTTTCACTCGATTAGTATCTACCAAACATGGTCACAGTCTGTTCCCTAGTTTCAATCAAGTAGAAGAGATTGTTCTGAAATAAACAATTCACAACGATTTCGTCTTGCCCAAGTGGAAAATAAAATGCAATTCTGGGGAATTCAAGATAAGTACTGTTGTTTTACTATTGTAAACCTCGCATACGTTCAATTCGTCGAACAAGCAGTGCGCAATGTAGTGCCAGTACCAACAGAATCGACGACCCAAACAAGCAAGAGCACAAGGTATGCTTATCGCTGACCTGGGAGGCGGGACTCCTCGTCGCGGAGGCGGGCGGCGCGAAGGGCGACGAGGAGGAGCGGGTCGAGCTCCTCCTGCTGCGGGAGCGGGCCTCCGCGGGGGACGTCGCCCGCGGTGGCGAATGGCCCCCGCGGCGAGTGCCGCTTCGTGCGGCTGCTCCACGAGGAGGCGGCGAGTGATGGGGGCTGGAGACATGGGGGTGGCGGGAGCGGCGGCGGGCGGCTCGCGGACAGAGCCGGCGCCGGCGCCGGCGAGGCGAGCCTCGGCAGGACGGGCATGGTGCGGACGTCACGTGCTGCCTGGTCTCTTCGTCTATCCTGTGGTTGTGCCTGGTCTGTCCCGTGCCAGGTCTTCTGGATTTACTAAAGGTTATTTCTCGATTCAGGTGAGGATTGAACACTCATACACGTGAAATTTTTGCGTTTTAAATGGGGCAACGTATCATGTGCACATAGGTTTTTCTGTGTACATACCGTGTACATCAGCTAACAAAAGTCACAAAAAATTCTAAAAAAAAGTGTAGATGTACTTTATAGATTGCCCTACCTATGTATGAAATTTCAAGATCAAATTCATTATATATCGAGAGTTACAAAAAAGAGAAAATTCTGACTCGATATATAATGAATTTGAACCTACAATTTTATACATAGGTAGAGCAATCTATGAAGTACATCTACAATTTTTTTCAAAATTTTTCGTGACTTTTGTTAGTTGGTGTGCACGGTATGTATACGGGAAGGCCTGTGTGCATAGGATATGTTGCCTTTAAATGGACCTAAGAGGTGTCCGTACATTATTCTTCTATGAAAAACAAATGCATATAATATATCAAGCATTGCTCAAAAATTTATTTAGCACCCTAAACTATAAAAATCAGACATTTGACCCTCTTAACTTTACAATCCAGTTTAAACAACGCTCTAATATTGCCCGCATGGTGTGATAATGGACGGTTTTGCCATGTAGGATAATATGTGTGGCAATGTTTAGATGAATGATAGGTAGAATTCACAGTGGCTTCTCTTCCAAATCGAAATAGAGAAGAAAGAAGTTACAAGAGATGATAGCTATGGAAGCATGATTAGGACCTCAGTAAGGGAGAAATCTATGTTGGCTCACCTGCTATGATCTAGCCAGTGTCTCACCCTATATAGCAAAACCGCTCGAAGGTTATTTGAATCATATTGCGAAGTTCAAAGTGTTAAATGTCTGCTTTCATAGGTTAGAGTGTTGAATGGACTTTCAATCAATGTTCAAGGTGTTATATGGACCTTTTCTCTTCTGATATATTATAAGTTGTTTTATATTGTGAATGCGTGCTCTACTTGAATAGTTGTTATTTGGGTTGTTCTATTGAAAACTAGATACCTCCTTAAAATAATTGTCAATTCAGTCTCATTTATTTTGGGAGCCATATTATGGCATGTATAATGATGTAATGTTAACCATCCATACGCTTTTATCACGTAAGATTTTTTGCTAACATAAGGGCGGAAGAAAGAGGAGACAGAGTATAGATGTCTTTTCGTGAAGAGATGATTATATAAACAACATAAAACATCATTATATCAGTGGAGCATGAAAATTTATCACAGGATTCGTGGTTTATTTGCTTGGCCGAACATGAAATTGACAGTGGAGCAACATGTTAAGGCATGTGAAGTGTGTCAACAGGCAAAAGTGGAACATGTCAAATTGCCGGGTTTTTGCAACCGTTACCAGTTCCAAACCAAGCTTGGACCATTATTAGTATGGATTTCATTGAGGGATTGCCGATATCTCATAAATATACAACTATCCTTGTGGTAATTGATAAATTCTCTAAGTATGCCCACTTCTTGCCCTTAGCTCACCCATTCACCGCATTCAATGTGGCTCAAGTCTTTTTTAATCAAGTCTACAAGCTACATGGGTTACCACAAGTCATTATTTCGGACAGAGACAATATCTTCATGAGTATGTTCTGGCAAGAGCTCTTTCGGTTATCTGACACTCAATTGAATATGAGCTCGGCATATCACCCCCAAACCGACGGGCAAACCGAGCGCCTTAATCAGTGTTTGGAGACATATTTGAGGTGCTTTGTGCATGCTTGTCCAAAGAAATGGTTCGAGTGGCTTGCTTTGGCCGAATACTGGTATAACACAACCTATCAAACAGCAATTGGGAAAACTCCGTTTGAGGTGTTATATGGCCATCCACCGAGACACTTCAGGATTTCCAATTTGAATGCAAGTGTGGCGACTGATGTCAACGAGTGGTTGCAGCAAAGGGAATGGATGACTCGACTATTGCAGCAGCATTTGGCTCAGGCATGCTTAAGGATGAAAGCTCAAGCGGACAAACACAGATCAAAACGAACATTTCAAGTGGGTGATGAAGTTTATCTTAAATTACAACCTTATGTCCAGACCACTATGGCTACACGCAGTAATCAGAAGTTATGCTTTCGTTTTTATGGTCCGTATCAGATATTGGAGCGTATTGGAATGGTGGCTTATCAGTTGGATTTGCCCAAGGATAGCAAGATCCACCCAGTGGTGCATGTCTCGCAGCTCAAAAAACGCATTCCTCTATCAATACCAGTCGACGATACACTGTCTGTGAATTGTATTGCAAAAGAAGACCCTGATGTGCCAATGGAAGTTTTGAAAAGTAAGTTGATCAAGCAGGGTAATCATGTGATCTCATCGGTGCTGGTTACCTGGTCAGGACTACCGGTGTCTTTCGCAACATGGGAGAATTCTGCTTCTATCAGGTGTCAGTTTCCCTCTGCACGGGCTTAGGGTCAAGCCGTATTCTGACGGGGAGGGGATGTTATGTGCCGGATAGTGTACAGGGACCAACAAGGTAAGTGCAGGCGATGCAGTAAGCAAGGGAGACTGGGTGTGTTTTCTGAAGGCTTCGACTTAGTCCTGGGTTTGGCTGGGTGTGAATACTTGAGGCATGAGTAATTGTATTTGGAGGGGTCCACATGTAATAGATTTCCAGAGGGGTTTATATACCTTGCAAACATCTATTTTGGGTGAAGAGAAGAGAAATCTAAATGCCAATTCCCCACCTATTCCTCATTCTTTTTTGCGCTCTACTCTTCTCTTCCCTATTCTCTAGATGATCACAGTAGATCGACGTTCACTGGCGATGAAGAATCGAGAGCTTTTTCATGGCGACAGCGCATGGACGAATCTTCAAAATCTGGTGGGTTTGCGGCGTCTTGATCCGATTGGCTTCGGAGTTAGCGCACACGGGGCGCACCTTTTTATATCCTCAACGATCGTGCTCCACACTATTGTAAGTGAAAATGTAAGAACAAATGATGTATGAACTTGTATGTGTTTCATTCATGAATCGATCAATATATACAAGTTGAACGGGTGGCTTTGCACCCGTTCGGGATTACAGGGGAGGGAGAGAATGAGAGACAGTTGTTGCTTTGATTCGTTGCTTTGTTCATCCGTTGTGTCGGTTGGTGATGAAGCGGTTTCTTCAGTGGATGAGATCATCCATTTTGTTCATAACACACACAAGACGGACATGCTCCATGTCCATGGCAAACGCGGTCGGGTGCAGCGAAGTCCCTCTCAGACTTCAGCGTGGTGGGGTTGACAGGTGGACCCCACCTGTCAGTCTCACACAGCACAGCAGGTTGGCTCAGGCTGGACCAATGAGGTGAGCTTGCACGGAGCAACTGGGTCGGCTTGCATGCGGAAAGAATGGGCCAGACCAAAAAGGTTTCGGCCCAAACCGAAATCAGGGTTTTTCAATTAATTTTCCAATTAAAATAATTATAGAAATTCAAATAACTTCAAATAAATAGCAAAAATACTTGTAAAATTCCAAAAAATATTTTGAAATGTTTATAAATCAAATAAAATATTTTTAGCAAAAGTTCACTTAAACTTTACCCAATTTTAAATACTATTTCAATAAGGGTAATTCAAAAATAATATTTAAATTCCAAATAAATTCAAAAAATTCTCAGAAATGTTAAATTACAATAAAATAATTTAAAAACAAAAATTCGGATGTTACAGTAACAATTTATGATCTATTACTCATATGGCTTATTGTTATATATAGTAGAAATTTTTTACTTTATGCTAGTGTAGCTACCTGTATCCCTTTATCTCTCGCCTCCTCAGGATTGGTGTCGGCGTATTTCACCGGACAGGACCCCGTCAACGGACAGGGTGTCCTCCAAGGGTGGAGGATAAGGATCGGTAGAGGGCGTCTTCGCAGTTGGAAACCCTAATGGCTCTCGCACGAGGGATCTTGGGGATCAACGGATCAAAGAACACAACGATGTACCCAGGTTCAGGCCCCCAGAGTGGGTAATAGCCCTACGTCCAGCTAGATCTTTGTTGATGAAGTATGGAGGCGATTACAATGGCTTTTTCAGTTCGTTCTTCTTCTCTTTTTTCTCTCGGTCGACAGGCCATCCCCTTCTCCATGCACCAAAGCTCCCTTATATAGACTGGACTGGCTCGGGCAGGTAAGAAGGTGACGTCATACTGATCTACAACTCATTAATTACACCCATCACTATGGTCTTATCATACTAACCCACGACTCATTTATTACACCCATCGTTGTAGCCTTGTCCTCCAAGCCCCATTTAATGTTACTGTGCGGCTTCGCCCGGTCCACCCGGGATGTGACATTCTTGCGACGGGTTAGGTGTGAGGCGTCAGAGGGACGGGCCGTCGTCGTGTCGCCAGTAGAACTTCTTGTTAGGGAACGCGGTATGCTACGCTAACACAAATTAAAATTTCTACCGCATAACCAGAAAAGCTACTCGTAAGAAACAGATCACAGATTGGATTACCACTAGACGCGCAGTTGCGGAATCCTTCGCGCGTTGGTGTAGTGGATCGTCCTCACGCGGATCGTCCTTATGCGGATCGTCCTCGCTGCGGATCGTCCTCGCTGTGGTTCATCCTCACCGCGCCGCAGTAGCAGCAGTGTCACCACAGCAATCCACACGTCCCGGGATGGAACGCCGTGCGTCGGCGTGCAAGAACCATGTCGCTCGGCAAGGGCAATGAGAGGTGGAGGCTAGGGATCTGGACGTGAACAACATCATGCACGCCCACTGTAACATCCCAAAATTTCAGCTCTTTAATTAAATAATATTATTTTATTGCTAATTATGGATTTTATGATTTTTCTGAATTTATTTGGATTTTCTGAGATTTATTTGAATTATTTGAAATTAAATATATTATCTTTATGCCAAGAATTAATTATAAATGTATAAAGTTAAAATAAAGTTTTTGTGAAAATATTTTATTTAAAACCAAGATATCTCAAAATATTTTTGGGAATTTTATTGGAATTTTTAGAGTATTTCTAAAGCCTTAAAGAAATCAAAACATTTAATCGGAATAATTAAATTAGGAAAATTAGGAGAATATGGAATGAATATAACGGCCCGGCCCAAACACTGTCTTGAGCCGGACCGGATTTAAGTGGATTAATTCCACCGTTGGATGAAGATCCAACGGCCTTCATCACGTAGAACCAAATAAGGAAACCCTAGAGCATCTCGATCACGGATGGAAATCAAACGGATCGTGGTCGCTGCTCCGAAGAAGGAACATGGCGCCATTGCCTCCGGCAGGAAACCTGCGCCGCCGCCCTTCCTTCCATCCTTATCGCGCCATGCCGGGTATAAAGGACCCCTTAGCACCCTCGATGATCACCACACCTCGCACAAGATCTTTGTAGTTGCGATTTCGGAGGAGCCTCGAAGTAGCCGCAAGACGCCATCGGAGTTGCAAGGTTCGCCGAGGATTTTGCGCCAAGAATCCGCCGCAGGTGTCTCTTCCGCCGCAAGGATTGCAGATCCGAACTTCTCGCATCACGCCGCAGATCGGATTCGTGGTATTGTCGTCGCCGGAACCAACGGAACGCCGCTGCGTGGTCATCTTCTCCGAAGTCCGCCGGTTGCCCCCGCCGCCGTTCCATTGCCGCCGGAGAAATATCGCCGTCGGATCCTCAACGAACGGACGGGATCGGTCCACGCCGACGATCGAGGTAGGGTTCTTTGCTTGACGACACGTGGCGCCACGTGGGCGGAGTTCTGAGTTGGCGATGAGTTGGCGGCACACGTGGGCACATGTGTCACCGGCGTCGGAAAATCAGATTTTTCGATATAAAATAATTCGCTAAATTCGGAAATTCTATTTTCGGGGTTATTTTCGAGGATTTTCCAAACTTCAAACCTTATAACTTTTGCATACGAACTCGGATTGAGGTGATTCAAATTCCTAAAATTTGTAAAATGAGATCTTTCTAATGGTGGCTTTTATTTGAATTTTTGAATTTGTTTGCTCTTTGATTTTGGTGTTTATTTGCTTTTCTCTCTCGATTCGCGTAGACGTTGAATTGTGCGAGGCTTCTGAAGGGGATTTCTCAGCTCAGGAGTTATTTTCAGACCAAGACCAGGAACTTAACCAAGGCAAGTTGTGCTTTGATCATGTTGCACCCATAAACTAGATTGCATGCTATTTTGATTTAACTTATCACTTATTATTTCATGAGTATAAATGTTTTCAACTTAAGTTTGGGATTAGCTATCATACCCTTTGAACTATACCCTACCTTGTTGTTTGTATGCCATGCTTCATTGTCACCTTAAGTTGGTTACTATAGTTGGTTAATAATGAAATCAACATGGATGGTTAGAACGGAATAGAATTGCTTAGCCATGCCACGACATCACATGTTCATGGAATAATGATTATTAATCTTGACTAATGGTATATGGAACAATGATGTTAATTTGTGTGTCATGTGTGGTCGCACAAAGAGATTGAGTTGTTGTGGCGTGAGTCACGCATAGCGATGTTGATTTGTGAAGAGCACGTGGTGCTTGGTAACCAACCAGGAGATAATCACTTTAGATTGAAGCAAGTGGAAGGGCAAGGGTGCGGGGTGGGCTGATGGGCAAGAGGGTATGTGTAAGACTTGCTTTAATCAATCCTAAGGACTTAACCTTGCGAGCCTTTGACTGAGTCTAACTTGCAACCACATGTGCCGAATGGGATGACTTAGGCGACTAATTTGCAAATGCTTAGCTTTAGTGCTATTATGGTGGTGTGAGACCCGAGTAGTGGTAACGGTCCTCGCAGGGGTAGCTCACATGGCGCAAGAGGGGGCCCTGGATGTGGTAACCAGTCCACCGGTGTTGAAACCTTAGCGGGTAGCTTGGGTTAAGAAGATGCATTGTAAAGGCTTCGTTACGATCATTCTTTGTGTGGTGCATGATTGTATCATGTGGGTAAAGTGCATAACCTCTGCAGAGTGTACAATCTATTAGGATAGCCGTGCTCACTAGTATTGAGCAATGCTCGAATTACAATCAAGGGTAGTTAACTAAAACTTGTCAATCTGTTGGGATGGCAAGATGCCATGTGGTTAATGGAAATTGAGTTAGGATGAGACTTGGGTTGATTTGAAAACAATGGAATCTACTTACTTGTTATTACTTGGTTTCTTGTCTTTTCAATCTACATTATGTATGTTTACGAAATGTCGCTTATCGCTTATGAGCCACTTAACCATTCCTTTGGAATAAGCCCGCATATAGTTATAATAGAAATGCATTTTGTGCACAACTTGTTGAGTATGTTGTATACTCACCCTTACCTACAAACACAAACAACGATGGAGGAGTCATCGCCTGGTGCTTGAGGAGGACTTTCGGTGGACACAAGTCACTAGGCCAAGCCTTGTCGATCGCTTTGTGGTGTCTTGATGAGTCACTACGCCTTCTACGATTTTCCATTGATTTGTCTTACTTTTATCTTAGATCGGCGTATGGTTGAATAAATGTAGCGATCATAAGATCATACACTAGTTATATGAAATAAATGAAGTCTTATTGATATTATCGTTGTGTATGATGTGATGCTTACCGATGTTAAGCCGTGTGCACTAGCATTGATCCCAGGAATAGTCACGGCATACGGTGGATCCAAATCGGTGGATTTGGGTCCTTACAAAGGTGGTATCGAGCCATCTTGTTGTAGGTCTTGGCCCTAGATAGTTGGTCGTCCCTATAGGTCCTTCAAAATTATTTTCTAAAGTAAAAGTTCTAAACCTAGAAGAATAATGTGTTCTTGACTTATCTCATTCTTCTATACATCTTACCAAAAATTCTTTCTTGTCCCTTCTTTGAAGTCTCTTACTCTTACCTCTTCCGAATTGAGTTAAATTCTTATCTGAGTTATCTAAGTAGAAAACGATATACCACACTTTAAGAGATGTCGTCGAGTGCCTACCGATACCATAAAGATCACAAAGGAAAGAATTATCAAACTCACAGAAGAGTGGATCAAAGAAGTGTACCAAGAGCTAGAAGACTCAAGTGCTTCAAGTAGCCGTTGAGACTCGAGTGAGAGTCGCGTTTCCTAAGATAGGAGTGTCGCCCATGTGAGCGGTAGTTTTGTGTGTTTAGGTGAATTGGTTCTTCTTAATTCTTGAGTGTGCGATATGTGTTGCAAAGCTTTTAGGCTTATATAAGCGACCATACCAAGTTATTAATATTGATTGTTTAAGTTATTGGGTTAAACCTATCTTCCCTGAATTAGGATTCTTGCTTCTTACCTATGCTACTATCTCTCTCACCTAACCCCCTTGAGGTAATCAAGCAGATGGTTCAGAATAGTGATAGCAATGGAGATAGTGAAAGTGGAAACTCTAAGGATGGATTAGTTCCTCAACCGTCAATACCGATAGATATGCAGAACTTCAAAGAGTTTTTGGCCGCTCAGACTCAGTTGATGCAAGCAATGACGAAACAAATCTACGAATATCACTTGAGAATGATATGGCGCAATAAATTCAAAGAAGAATACCACCAATGTACCTCGCTCGAGATCCGGACAGCTAGGCGAGTTAAAGGATCGTGCGTGCATTATTTGTGGAGAGATAGGACATACCGCAGACGAGCATGCGATCAATTGCTCGATTGTGAAGGAAGCCATTCTCCGGAGAATGTCCTATGGGCAACATCACATGTTACCTTTGTGAAGGTCGAGATCATCGCCCACCTCAATGTCCCTCGATCCGATAATGACCGCCGTGATACAACATCAAGAAGAATCTACGGACCCTAGTTGCTCAAGAATTATCAATAAGAGGGAAAGTTAAGCGCCCAGAAGACGCCGCTGGAGAATTAAAAACACAACCTCCTAAACTCATCAACCCCGATCAGAAATCGAGAAGTGGCAATCACCGGTAACATATTTCTTAAGTGATAAAGAAGGTCATTGGTCTAGAGAGTGCCCTTTGAAGCAACCAACCCCGGATTATAAAAGTGAAGATGAGTACAGTTGCACCTATCAAGGCAAAACGATTGTGCTACTCTTGTCGGGAAGAAGGCCATTTTATTAAGCAATGCCCACGGAGAGAACAAGTATTTCCTCTGACCATGGGAATACCGAAGTTACTTCCGTCCCAGACATAACGCCAAGAGTAGGCGGTGAAGTTGCAAGAGAAATTTGTCGAGAGAACCAATTGAAGAAAAAGCGTTTAGGTAAAGACACTATTCCAATCAACGAATGCTCAAGAAAAGAAGTTCACCCTAGACTCGCTATAATCACCACAAACCCGAGCATTTTGCCAATAAGTGCCCTCAAAAGAAAGCGATCACGCTAATTCGAGTCAATCCTAACTCCGCCTGTTGAAGCCTCGGCACCGAGAGGGCAATACCCAGCAGAAGTCATCATTGTCAAGAAATGTTTCTCTTGCAATGAGCGAGGACATTTTGCCAATAAGTGTCAAGAAAGGAAGCGTTACTCGATTCGTTTCAATTTGAGTACTACCCCGCTCTACCAAAGGATGTGAAGTAATCGAGTACCAAGATATCCAGAGCATCGCCTCCAGAGAATATCGCGGAAGACTCAATCATAATCACAACAGATGAGGCCCAGACACCGTAGAAGTTGTCTTTGAAACACCGACGTCAACCCCCGCCACGATCCGCAAGGAGATGACTCTCTCGCCGCCAACCAAAATCAAGAGGACAAAGATAGCTATCCAAGAGCACGCAACCCTCCGCTTGATATCGTGGTGGAGGCGAAGAGGAAGATTAGCTAGATGTTTAGGATCATAATTCACGATTATTAGTCGTACCTAAAGTAGTAGTTGCCAATTTAATATTTCGTTATCATAAGACCTATAGGTCCAGTTCTGTAATAAAAGAGATATGTCAGCAAGATACTTTGAAGTTTTAGGTTATTGTTTATGGTTCAAACTATCAAGAATTTTACGTGTCGACTAATGACCCAAATTTTGAGTTATAAGCATGAAGAATAAAGCAGTTATGGAATACTTGGATAAATTTGTGGTTATTTTTATAGACGATACCCTTGTGTATCCCAAGTCAGAAGAAGAGCATGCGGAGCATTTGCAATTAGTTTTGGGGAAGAAGGAAAAGCAGTTTGCATGTACGCCAGAGGGTAAAGAAAAGTTTCGGTAGCTAGAGAAGCAGTTAACATCCACACCCGTGATAGTACTGCCGGATGTTCAGAGTAGTTCGACATTCTTGTGATGCATCGAGACAGTGGAAGCCGCATGAAGAAAATTATCCGACCCATGAGTTAGAGTTAGCGGTAGTAGTTCATGTTTTAAGGTATGACGTCATTATCTCATTAGAAATAGATGTGAGATATATATCACGGACCATAAGAGCACGAAATACATATTCAACGAATGATCTTAATATAAAGCGAGAAGAGGGCTAGAATTGATTAAGGATTATAATGTTGGAATCCAAGATCATCCTAGAAAAGCTAATGTAGTAGTGAAGCTTTAAGTCGTAAAAGCCACGGTTTAAATACGATAGAAGCCAGCGATCAATCTGAGTGCTTGTCATACCCGTTGAATTGGAATGAGACAGAGGCGTTAGGTATTTGGTAGGAGATGCTCAGAGAGGTCAAGAACAAGTTGCTATGATCCGAGAAAAATTGAAGACAAAGATGATCAAGGCAAAAGAGTTATCTTGATAATCACCGTCGTGACTTGAGTTTTGAGCCCAATGATTATGTGTACCTTAGGGTTACTCCTTAAAGGTGTAAAGAGGTTCCATGTCAAGGAAAACTTGCACCTAGGTTCGTTGGACCATTTAAAATTTTGAACCGCCGAGAGAGGTTGCTTATCGCTTAGAATTGCGAGTCATTGGCAGGGGTGCATGATGTGTTCCATGTGTCACAGCTCAAGAAATGTCTTTGAGAGCCGCTAAGCGAGCCGTTGGAGGTTATTGAGTTGCGGGAAGATCTCGACCTATAAGGAGCACCCGATCAAGATTACGGATATTATGGAGCGAGGACAAGGAACAAGTCCACTTGTTTTTGCAGAGTCCAATGGAGTAATCATTGAAAATAAAGCAACTCGAACGTGAGGATGACTCAAAGCGTAATTCGAACCTATTCTCTAGTTAGCCCTGAATCTCGGGTCGAGATTAAGATTAAGGGGAGGTTTGTAACATCCCAAAATTTCAGCTCTTTAATTAAATAATATTATTTTATTGCTAATTATGGATTTTATGATTTTTTTGAATTTATTTGGATTTTCTGAGATTTATTTGAATTATTTGAAATTAAATATATTATCTTTATGCCAAGAATTAATTATAAATGTATAAAGTTAAAATAAAGTTTTGTGAAAATATTTTATTTAAAACCAAGATATCTCAAAATATTTTTGGGAATTTTATTGGAATTTTTAGAGTATTTCTAAAGCCTTAAAGAAATCAAAACATTTAATCGGAATAATTAAATTAGGAAAATTAGGAGAATATGGAATGAATAAGAATGTGAACCGGCCCAAACACTGTAAGTGAGCCGGACCGGATTTATGGATTAATTCCGACCGTTGGATGAAGATCCAACGGCCTTCATCACGCCGAACCAAATAAGGAAACCCTAGAGCATCTCGACCGCCGAATGGAAATCAAACGGATCGTGGTCGTCGTCTCCGAAGAAGGAAACCGCCGCCGCCTCCGGCAGGAAACCGCGCCGCCCTTCCTTCCATCCTTATCGCGCCATGCCGTATATAAAGGACCCTTAGCACCCTCGATGATCACCACACCTCGCGCAAGATCTTTGTCGTTGCGATTTCACGGAGGAGCCTCGAGTAGTAGCCAAGACGCCATCGGAGTTGCAAGGTTAGGCCGAGGATTTTGCGCCAAGAATCGCGCCGCCGGTGTCTCTTCCGCCGCAGGATTGCAGATCCGAACTTCTCGTGATCACGCCGCGATCGGATTCGTGGTATTGTCGTCGCCGGGAACCAACGGAACGCCGCCGCCGTGGTCATCTTCTCCGAGTCCGGCCAGTTGCCCCGCCGCCATTCCATTGCCGCTCGAGAGAAATACTGGCCGTCGGATCCTCAACGAACGGACGGGATCGGTCCACGTCGACACTGAGGTAGGGTTGCTGCTTCGACGACACGTGGCGCCACGTGGGCGGGAGTTGCTGAGTTGGCGATGAGTTGGCGGCACACGTGGGCACATGTGTCAGCTGACGTCGGAAAATCAGATTTTTCGATATAAAATAATTCGCTAAATTCGGAAATTCTATTTTCAGGGTTATTTTCAGGATTTTCCAAACTTCGAAACCTTATAACTTTTGCATACGAACTTCGGATTGAGGTGATTCAAATTCCTAAAAATTTGTAAAATGAGATCTTTCTAATGGTGGCTTTTATTTGAATTTTTGAATTTGTTTGCTCTTTGATTTTGGTGTTTATTTGCTTTTTCTCTCGATTCAAGAGACGTTGAATTGTGCGAGGCTTCAAGGATTTCACTCAGAGTTATTTTCAGACCAAGACCAGGAACTTAACCAAGGCAAGTTGTGCTTTGATCATGTTGCACCCATAAACTAGATTGCATGCTATTTTGATTTAACTTATCACTTATTATTTCATGAGTATAAATGTTTTCAACTTAAGTTTGGGATTAGCTATCATACCCTTTGAACTATACCCTACCTTGTTGTTTGTATGCCATGCTTCATTGTCACCTTAAGTTGGTTACTATAGTTGGTTAATAATGAAATCAACATGGATGGTTAGAACGGAATAGAATTGCTTAGCCATGCCACGACATCACATGTTCATGGAATAATGATTATTAATCTTGACTAATGGTATATGGAACAATGATGTTAATTTGTGTGTCATGTGTGGTCGCACAAAGAGATTGAGTTGTTGTGGCAGCGGAGTCACGCAACGATGTTGATTTGTGAAGAGCACGTGGTGCTTGGTAACCAACCGGGAGATAATCACTTTAGATTGAAGCAAGTGGAAGGGGCAAGGGTGCCAGGGTGGGCCCGATGGGCAAGAGGGTATGTGTAAGACTTGCTTTAATCAATCCTAAGGACTTAACCTTGCAGCCTTTGACTGAGTCTAACTTGCAACCACATGTCTCGAATGGGACATTTTAGTGACTAATTTGCAAATGCTTAGCTTTAGTGCTATTATGGTGGTGTGAGACCCGAGTAGTGGTAACCAGGTCCTCGCTTGGGGTAGCTCACATGGCGCAAGAGGGGGCCTGGATGTGGTAACCGGTCCACCGGTGTTGAAACCTTAGCGGGTAGCATTGGGTTAAGAAGATGCATTGTAAAGGCTTCATACGATCATTCGCTTGTGTGGTGCATGATTGTATCATGTGGGTAAAGTGCATAACCTCTCGCAGAGTGTACAATCTATTCGGATAGCCGTGCTCACGGTATTGAGCAATGCTCGAATTACAAATCAAGGGTAGTTAACTAAAACTTGTCAACTGTTGGGATGGCAAGATGCCATGTGGTTAATGGAAATTGAGTTAGGATGAGACTTGGGTTGATTTGAAAACAATGGAATCTACTTACTTGTTATTACTTGGTTTACTGTCTTTTCAATCTACATTATGTATGTTTCTGAAATGCTGCTTTACTGCTTATGAGCCACTTAACCATTCCTTTGGAATAAGCCTGCATATAGTTATAATAGAAATGCATTTTGTGCACAACTTGTTGAGTATGTTGTATACTCACCCTTGCCTACAAACACAAACAACAGTGGAGGAGTCATCGCCCGTGCTTGAGGAGGACTTTCAGGTGGACACAAGTCACTAGGCCAAGCCTTGTCGATGCACTGTGGTGTCTCGATGAGTCACTACGTCTTCTACGATTTTTTGCATTTGTCTTACTTTTATCTTAGACTGGCCGTATGGCTGAATAAATGTAAGCGATCATAAGATCATACACTAGTTATATGAAATAAATGAAGTCTTATTGATATTATCGTTGTGTATGATATGATGCTTACCGATGTTAAGCCGTGTGCACTAGCATTGATCCTGGGAATAGTGCGGCATACACGGTGGATCCAAATCGGTGGATTTGGGTCCTTACACCCACCTTTCTCCTCTCCTTATATAGCCACACGACGAAACCCTAAGCTAGGGCCCATCAACGCATTAAGCCCACGAGGTCCATTAATTACGGATCCAATCCGAATTAATGCGTCCCAGCCCGTTAAGTGTGTGACCCTGTAGGTTCATGTACATTTGGACATAGATTCGGAAAACCCTTTTCGAATCCAATAGCTGGTAGCGGTTCCTTGCAGAGCATGCCAACTCCCAAACGCATATGATCAAATCGGATAGAACCTTTCAAAAGTACTCATGTAATAATCTCTTTGCCAAACTATATAAAGATCGAACTCAAGGCGAGAAGTATGTCATCCTTTGATAGTTCAATCCATCTCTCGTATCCGTGATATATTAATAAGTTGTGATTGACTTCTCAATCACGGCATGGCCATGCACTTCCTTAATCATATCACACGAATAGCCTAGACATATATCTCCGTTACACCGGAGTGGCAAATTTCATCTTGACTGCTCACTTCCTTCTGCATATTTCATAGCAAACATGAAAGCTACCTTTATAACTATCCGGTTAGGAAATAGCGTTTGGTGGCCCCAAGGTAAACTATTACACATGTAGGGAATGTGACAATCTCAGGTCTAAGGATCATACATCCACTATGTATGAGATACACTGATGACACATAAGAATGTAACATTCTCGCAGTGTCCCATTGCGGGTTTATCTAACCCATGTTCTTCATCACGAGTTCACAAAGTATTGATGATATCTCCATATCCTATGATATATGAAACATAATCATCGATCAATACATGTGCTGATCTATTCATCGTTGTCCTATACGATGATACCCGATCAGAGATACTTACAGAATTATATCAATAAATAGAGAGTTTCATAAGCAAGTCACATACTTGTTGATCAATATAATGATATAATTCATTGGACCAATGATTATATTATTATTCATAAGCACAGTCATGTTACAATCATCTATATGACTGCCTCAAGGGCATAACACCAACACATCTCGCAATCAATGGCCCTGACACAACGAGTCAGGCTCTGACACACCATGTTAGAGGAAGGAGACTTCGAGACGAAGCCTCCTTTTCATTCTTTTGGTCGCCTGCGTAGCCTGGTGAGAGGGACCCGAGCGCCCGCCTGCTCGCCAGGCCACCACGTGGGCCGACCGCCCAGCGAGAGGGGCCTGAACTTCCGCCTGCCGCCAGCGGCCACGGAGGCCGCCACGTGGCCGACGCCTCGTGGCAGGCTCGATCTCCCTTTGCCGTCAAAGCCGCCATGGAGGCCGACGCCGACGCGAGCTGTGGCTCGACGCCGCCGCCGCAAAGCCGCCATTAGGCCAACGCGAACGAAAGCAGGCTCGACGCCACCGCCGCCAAAGCGCCACGAGGCCGCCACGTGGCCGACGCCGGCGGCAGACTGTCGCCCACCGCCGCCAGCCGCCACGGGCTAACGCGCTACGCGGCAGGCGACTGTCGCCCGCCGCCAAAGCCGCCACGAGGCCGCCACGTGGGCCGACGCCCGCGGCAGGCTCGTCGCCCACCGCCCGCCCAGCGCCACGGGCTAACGCCCGTGAGCGAGGCTCGATCGCCCACCGCCGCTAGGTCGTTACGTGAGCTTACTTATCTACGGCAGAGAGGGTACCCTGGCGTAAAGTACGCCGACAATTGGCAAAGTCAGAGATGTTTTTGCCATTGTTTTTGATGGGCTTGGAGGCTCACATGTCCGTCAAAGACATGATAGTGGTGAGGACACCCATGAATTTCATCCTCATGACAACATGAGCGTGGGGCTCATGCAAGCGGCACCCCAGACATGCTCTTCGGTGTGGTTTTTGGTAGCCCTTGCAGCGACGGTGTTGATGAGCCTCGCGACCATGGGTGTCAACTAGTGCACCATCGGGCTGCTTCGTTGAGGTGCCATGCTAGAGGGCCACAATCCTATGCAAGCTACCATACTCGTCGGCTGTCCACCCTGTTGGCTTTGCTGAGGTACATAGCCTTCTCCCCAATTGTCGCGAGGAATGAGCAATGAGTTAGCATTGGAAGCAATGAAGCAATCATGAGATTATATTTGTCATACGAGTGTCATAACCTTACTATTGTACATGAAGCAATTATCTTATTTTGGGTGCAGCCTAGCTGTGTTAGTAGCTTGTAAGAGCAACAATGCTTTGGCTGTGGAACCACATGATTACTTTGGCCCTATTGGGTACATCATATACTCTAGCTTCTCGTTCGGATCTTGTGGAGTTGTACCAAACACCCAACTTTCCAAAATGACATGAGCCTAATTCTCACTCGGAGTGGAGTCGAAAATTAACAAGTAACTCAGAGTAATCTATGGGCGGGTCCTTGTGGGGAGCTAGTCCATCCGAAGCAAATATACCCCTGGAAGTTGATGATTATTACTAGCAATTGCCACTAGTATACCTCTTCGTTCTCCTACGTTGTCTCTTGCCTGTCAAGCATCTCGTGTGCATGTCGAGTCGAGCAGAGGGGAGGGCAAACATGGTGACTTGATGCGAACGACCTTGGTGGCTTGTACAAGATCCACATACCAGTGGTGTTGGTGATTTCCATGGCAACCATTAGAGACCTCCGCTTCATGTGCTGCTCCCATCAAGGTTAGCTCTCACTTGCCTACCCTTTTTCTCCACCCTCACCACTAACCCTAGTATCCGCCTTCATTGTCGTACCTACAATCATCTTTGCTTGCACTTTCCTCCTTGTCCATTGGCCTTCTTTGGCCACCAGCTAGGCCCCCAAGTAGCTCCACCCTACTAGATTTGAGCTTCTGTTGCCACCCTTAGCCCAAACATCCACAGTCATCCCCAACCTTGGCTTTCGCTACCCTTAGTTCTCCCTACCGCCTAGCCCTCAACCATCACCACCACCGCCCTCAAGCCTAATCCTTTATGCTACCATTTTGATATGAATACCCATGAGCATTTGCAAATATGAGTTTGCAAGGGGGTAATTATTTTTGGGCTTGTGCATTGTTCTACAAAATTTGAACATTTTGTCATTTACAATATGATTTTTAGTATGAATTTGTGTACAAATACAAACGAGTAATACATAACTATAATTTAAGTGTTACAACAAGGTGTAGTGTAACATACCAATTTTCACCAATTTTTCTTGCTTTAATAAATCTTAACTCAGACTTTGATAAATTAAAAATATTTAAATTTAAATAACTTAAAGTTATTTTGTTTGGTTCCTTATGTTGCAAGAAATTTTTTGTATTTTCTTGGATTTTTCTGAGCTCATTTTGTATTTCTTTTGATTTATTTGAATTTCCAACATTTTCTAAAATTTACAAATCAAATCTAAATTCGTTAAATCCTTTGGGTTGAAATCGTGTTCTGGCCCAAGTCACCATCTAGTGCAGCTGTCTCCCCATGGCCAACTTCTTTCCTAGCCTACCCAGCCCGATCACACCACCTTTGGCCTAAACATTAGTGTCGTAGTCAGTAGCCAAGTCTGCTCTCTCTCTCTCTTACTGACAAGCCGATCCTGCCAATTAGTTGTCTACTAATCGTCTTCACCATGTTGGCCTAGGAGTCCAATATTGTTGCTGTAACTGAGCCAAACTCCACCTTCATCGCTTATAAAAGGGCCACTAGGACTCCACCTTCTGTATCACCTTAGCACGCCGCCTCCATAAACCATAGTGTCTGTCCTAAATCACGTCTATGTCATTGTCCTCATCAAGTTGAGCCACCACCACCAATTGTTGCCGAAGGAAGGAGCTTGCTGATTTTCTATTTCATCACTTCTCTGCCAAATCCTTCTACATCATCTTGTGTTCCAAAGTTCCCTCGTCCAAACCCCTCTATCAATCGAAGCCAAAGAGCTTAGGTCGCTAAGATCAAGGTTGTCTTCTTCTTCACCATCCGAGCTCCTTCACCATTCAATTTCTCCACTACTAATGAGTTTCCACCTTCATCATCTTTGTTTCAAGCATAGCCCTATTTTGTTGTATCTCGTGCTTTTGTGTTGGAGAACTTCTCTAGCGCCACATCACCACGAGCCATGCTGCTCCACCATCTTCATCTTTGTAACCGGCCGCTGTGGTTGTTACTAGCATCAATGGACTGCATCATCATCTTCCTTGCCTCAATTCTGTTCCTATGTGTATCTTCACATCGACCAAAGATCACCATATGCCGCCATTCACTTCTTCTTCTCAGCATTGGCCAAACTGCTGCTGCCGAGCTTCGTTCTTCCTCCACACTAAGATTGAGGTCAATTCCTTCTATCCAAAGCATCTAGTCCTTCTCCTTATTGTTTCCTCTCGGTTAATCCATCATTTCACCACCCATGCACTGCTACCACTTGCACCTATCTCTACCAACATTTGTGCTCATTGTTGGTCATGTACAGTGCACCTCTGTCTTCACTGAGACCATCCATTAACTCCTTGTATAGCCCTCATTCCATTTTGGCCATCACTGGAGCTTCGCTGACTACTAGTTGTTGTTGACGTCGTCAAACAAAGAGCATCCTTTGTTTCTCTATCGTGCCCTTCCTTCTCTCCTTCTCTTACTTGTGGGCCCATCTCTTTCTTACTTGTAGTCCAACCCTTTGTAGCGACTCCCATTTTTACATAAAATGCAAAAATAGAAATCTAATGTGCATTCAGTACCAGTCCCTGGATCAGTAGCTAGTACGCACATTTACAACAATTGGAATCACAACCATACATCATAATATTAATGCGAAAGCTAATTATACAATGTATTCATATACATCAAAGTAAATATTAAATAGCACAGGAGAAGCAAAGTCTTGTAGTGTGCCCATCCAACCCTCAGGTAACTAACAAGGCATAAATCCCCAGAAAGATCACTTTACTTCTAATTTCTGTAACATGCGACGAATAGATATTCTTCAGAGCTTTGTTGTCTTATCCACCTAAAACAACATAATAAACAAGGTTGAATACTTTCGTACTCAGCAAGACTTAAGGTGGTATTTGCAAATGCATAAATGCAAGCTATGTCAAAGGAGGCTTCTATGGTTAATTTGCATAAAGCAACATTTGATTTGTAAGACAAGTTGCAATTGAGAAACGGAATTTGTAAAAGCATATTTGATTGATATAAAAGTAACAGTAGAGCATAAGTAACAACTCACAGTTCTCCATAACGTGAGTGTCGAGATATCCAATTTCCTGCCAACCCATGGCATAACCACAATCTTTGCCAAAACAAGGCACATTAGGTGAAAATCATCCCATTTTAAAAATAATAAAATATCTAGCTATGAGATGATGTTACCAAGTGCCTTTGACCGTAGACACGGCTAATTAATTAGATTTACACTCTGCAGAGGTGTACAACTTTACCCACAAGAAATGATCTACCATTTTTGCCAGGCCATTTAACACACTTCCTTATGTGTGTCGGCATGGAGATCATAACATAACCGTTACATTACCTAAACCCGACTTTGCACCAACCCAATGACATTAATCCTTGCTATGGAGAAGAAACAAGAATGGTAGGGATACCCTGTCTTTTGTATTGGAAATATGAGCAGTACCTCTGCAATAAAGGTTTCTTCTCATAACAAGGCATACATAGTTATACCGATATGCATTAGGTGTGGAAGCCCTTCACAAGCAAACCTAACCAAAGTGCTTATATTATCTCCCGCCTACCAATGTGCAAAGCCAGATTTAAGCAACTTAATAGATTAAGAATGTCCCATACCAATACTCGTGGTTGTACAGACACCTTGGCTTGAAAACAACCCATAGCTTGATCCTTAATCCGACACGGGCAATACTTCATCCTACACTATGTACAATCCCCTTGTACATCCGGCTATTGCTAATAATTGCCCACATCAAAACCATAGTTTTATTTTGAGTTTTTATTCAAAATACCCACATCTGACATCATGTCGTAACCAACATTTTCAATTTCTCAATAAACAATTTTGATTTGATCATTTACATTGTTGGTTCTAAAGCAGGGCTAAGCATAATTATTAAATCGCATATACCCAATTTGACATTATGTATTGTCTAACCCCATCCTATGGTCATCAAAGTTCACATATCCATACTTATCAAGAAAGTTTCATGAAACAACAGGTATAACTACCAGTACCACAAATTAGCAAATTTACAGAAAATTAACACATGCATGAAACCAGTTGATAAACAAAAGGAAAATTAAATACTAGGATCAATATGATCAAAGGAGTGCTTGCCTTACTTATTTGTCATTTATGACAATGTTGTAGTTGCAGCTGACGGCATTAACGGCGGGGTTAATGACGTCAAGTTCTACACGTCGTTCAACGGAAATATAGCAAATAATAAACTTTAATAAGGGAAAAAAGAAAATAGATAGTAAATCAAATAAAGACTTGCTATAGAAAGCAGGTGTGTTTTAGGTTTGGGTTGAATGATTTCACGTTCTCATGTTTTAGTCAATTAAGTGTGCACATTAAATTGTTATTTATGTATTGCTTTGGCTCCTTCGTCTTATGCCCGCCAAATTACCAAGCGCCGGGAAATCATTTATGGTACAAAATACCATAGCTCGTAGGGTGAAATACTCTCTTTTGTATGCATCCCACACCACGACCCCCTCATTCCACAATTGTACCAAATCCTCGATCAATGGTGCAAGGTACACATCAATATCATTTTCAATTTGTTTGGGTCAAGAGATTAGCAAGGACATCATGATATACTTCCGCTTCATGCACAACCAAGGAGGAGGTTGTAGATACCTATGAAGGCCAGCCACGTCTTTGTGGCGGTACGCTCATGTTACCAAACGGATTCATTCCATCGGTACTCAACCCAAACCTTATGTTCCTCATTTCGGCACCAAACTCCTCATGTTTCCAATCGATGTTTCTCCATTGAGCCGAATCAATGAGGTGTCTCGACTTGCCATCTTCCTTCGAGACTCATAATGCCAACACAACAATTTTGCCTCTCTGGGATTTGCAAACAACCGCTCAAGGCGGGAATGATGGGCAAGTACCACAATACCTTGGCGGTGCACCTTTAGTGACCTCTTCACCATCGTTGCCTCGGCTCTTCACGCTTCTTGTCGTTCACGCTTCTCCTTTTGTTTGTCTTAGGGAACTGCGCACACTTGGACAAGCGTGCAGCTCTGATATGCGTTCACGGTACAAGATGCAATCATTAGGACATGCATGTATCCTTTCTATTTCCATTCCCATGGGACACGGTAGCTTCTTCGCTTCATAAATGCTTGTTGGCAATTCGTTTCCTTACAGGCACTGTCCGATAGAAGAACTAGAAGTGCATTGAAACTTGTATCATCCAGCGGTGTTTTGCCTTGATTCGAACAATGCAAGGACCGAACCCAACTTGGTGTATTCCGCTTTGCAACTTTGTGAGCAGCGGTTTGGCATAAATCTTCCATCAAGCTTTTAAACTTTTGAACTCTCTTTCCGTGTAATTACCCTCCACATCCGCAACATTTGCTATCTATTCTTATCTTACTAATTTAAGAAGCTAAAATTATGTATTCTTTTATTTATAATATCCAATTCAAGATGCAAAAATTATTTAGATTAATAGAATTAAACATTAGTCAATTTGTTGCATGATGTATATATGCGAATAGTATTCATTCATTAATTAACATTGCATAAGAATTAGTTTTGGGTAAGCTGGAACGGTTATGATAAGTTACTGGATATATATTCATGATTTTTAAGAAGGTTCTGATGATACAAATATCTTAACTATAGATTTCTTCATTGTTACCGAGCTCATTAACTCATATTACAGATTTCAGAAATCATACTACTTAGGGTTGTTTGGCTGACAAGATTTATATACAGAGCATGGTGAAATGAGATTATTTCAACAGAATAAGGTAGTCTATACTTTGGAGAGCATTTCTTATGGATTTTATAAATTTTAGGGTTTGGACGATACATTATATTCATCATTAAAAAAGCTTATATGGTATTATAAAGTTTACGTCATACAGAATCGGCAAGAAGGTGAAGCGTATGATTAACACTTAAGGGTTTTGAATTAGCTAGATTTCGTTGATAAGCAAGTTGTAAATAATATGTTTTTCTAGAATATGGTAGTCCATATACCAAATAGTGTTTCTAAGCTGGCCCTACCAAGATTTGCATTTAGACGAGTTATTTTACAGGTCGTCGAAAAGATTTAAGTGGTTTAGATTCCTACGCGATTAATTCACAAAGGGTGTTTGCAGAAGCAGAATTTATATGCAGAGAAAATTCTAAATAGAATATTTTTCCAGATTATAGTAGTACATATGTTGGAGAATGTTTCTAAACTAATTTCCCTAATAATAGTATTTAGACAAGAAGTTTTATAGGTTGTCGAAAAGGCTTAAATGGTCACAGAATTGACTTTATTGGAAATTGGATTTCATTTTAAATTTGCGACTACACTAAACATGATTACTCACTTATTTTTTTTGGCATAAGCAGGGAATGACCTTAGAAGTGTTTTGAAACAAATTGTGTTATTTTGATTTCTGCCGAGGTGTTTTATATGCACATGTGTATACACATATTTATCCTTTACACTAGGGTCTTATTCATGAAACAATTTAGGTCAAGATTATTTCTTAAATATTTTGGCATATTCAGGTAACCCACTAAAATACTAGTTTTTAGAAATTAGTTTCATTCAGTTTAGATTTATTTTACACAATGTATTCACTTTTGAACATTTATTGTATTGAACTTAATCTTTAGCATAAAATAATACAAACATATATGAAATTTAAATATTTTTATATATTCAGGTTGCTAGTAGCATGAGAATTTCAATAAAATTGGTTTCATCAAAATCCAAGTTTGTTTGTAGAATTTTTATGTGAAGCTTATATTTGGGCTTTTTCTTTAAATTTGAATTTCAAATTTATCCAGATGTCTTTTTCCAAATATTTTTGTATAATATTGAATTAATTGATTTTATATGAATTTAAAATTTTATTTCATCCTATTTGGATTAAGGATACAAAAGATATTCAAGATTGAAATCAGCTCGGTTAAGAAAATCCAGGAAAAAGGAGAAATACATTTTCAATACTGGAAGGCACCTTCAATGGCTTGAACAGGAGGAGGCTTACTTTGGCTGACAGCAAGGGCCCACCGAGCAATGAGAGGAAACAAAGAAGGAACCAGGGCACGGTGCCGGCGACGAGGCTAGGCCATAGAAGGTGGCAATGAGGGGAAGCACCACCCGATGGCGCAGACTCAAGGAGGTCTCGATGGGTGGTGGTGGAGCAATACCAACCGTGGGCTAGTGGCGGCGAAAATGGCGACTCACCAGAGAAGAAGACGAACACAAATTGGTTTGAATGGGTAACTGATTAACCATTAGGGGTAGCCGTAGTTCCATTTTTGGGGTTCACTGGAAGAGAGGAGCTCTGAGGAGGTCCACCACCGGTGGCTGGATCTGGAGAAGAAATGGGCTCTGGCGACTAATGATCGGCAAAGAGGAGCTGAAATTGAGGTTGGCTATGAGTTCAGGGATGTTTAGAGATACTCTATACTCAATGAATTGAAGAATTTCTCAAAGAATCCCTTCAATCGGGTTTTACCTCTTTTCTCACCTTACTGTGACAATGGCAGCAAAGACAATAGAGTGTGGCTAAGTTTGGGTAATGAAGTGAGGTAGAGGAGATATGGAGGTGCTATGAGCTCTTAGAGAGAACCTTGGTCGGCTTAAATAGATAGGAGGAGTCTTGACTATAGGGTTTGCGCCATTCTTGCAGCTGCACTAGAGATGAGCTCAACTGCGGTAGTGAAAATCATGTGAAATCATTGCCATGGAAGGGCATGGGTGACTTTGAGGGTTTGCCGTTGTAACACCCCAATTTTTGCTTTTCTTGCATGTAAATGGTATTTTGACTTTTTGGGAATTTCTGGAATTTATTTGGATTTATTTGGATTTATTTGGAGTTATTTTGAATTAAGCCATTTATCAAATTAATTAAATAATAGAAAAGTTAAAATAAAATTTTGCTGAAAATATTTTATTTGAGTCACAAATGTCCTAAAATATTTATGAGAATTCTTCGAATTTTTCGATATTTTTAATGCCCCAAATAAATTATTTTATTTTAGGAATTAATTTTATTTGGAAAAGGATTAAAAATCGATGAACGATCTTGGAGAAATCTTGTGCGCCTGTTCGAAAACCCTAAGCGCCGAGCCGTCCGATCCTCATCCGAGCGCTCCACGTCGCGCCACGTCGCCAATCCGAAGTCATGCCGGATTCGCCGCCTGCCGTGTGGGCCTCGGTCTCCACGCTTTTCACGAGGCGAGGCGCTATTTAAAGCGCCGCCACCCGTGATGTGATCCTTCTCGCGCGCACCGCCCGTACACTTCACGCCGCCAGAGTCGCCGTCGCCTCGCCGACGAGCTCGCCAAAGTTCCCAAAGCCAACCGCCGAGTTCTTGGCGTCGTTTAAATCACCGGTGATTCTCCGCGTCGCCGTGCCACCACCGAACTCACCTTTCCAAGCGCGTCGGGAGCCACTTCTTCGCACGGAGAAGCACGGGAACGCCGTCGGCCACGTCTTCGTCTCCGTCTCCGGTCGAACTGCGCCGCCGCATCGTCGCCGGGTTTCACGAGCTTCGCCAGCCGGACGATCCCCATCCGACCGCTGAGGTGAGCCCACGTCGCCCTCGAAACAGTGAACTCCAACTTCAAACCTCCACCGTTAGATGCAAATCCGAGGGCCGTAATGCCACGTCGCCGTTCATCGCGTGCGTGTCATCGATAACGCGGACCCACACGTCAGTCGCACCGCACCGCGCCTTTGGCGCATGAGTCGCCGACAAAGACGGGCCCGCATGTCAGCCGCACCGAACCGGTGACGTCAGGCTGACGTCACGGTGGGTCCCATCTGTCAGTGAGTCAGCGATGACGTCATGCTGACGTCAGCACGGGAGCCGGTCAGGGCTGACGTCAACAAGGCCACGTGTCATTCTGTGGTTGCGACGCGTGTCATAGATGACGCAATAATTATTTTTCCGAAAAGAAAAATATTTATTTAATTCGGTTTAGTGATTTTAAATGTATTTTGAAACTTCAAATGCTTATAACTTTCGCGTTTTAACTCCGATTTGCATGATTCCAATTTCTTTAAATTTGTAAAATTGTGATCTTTCTGTTTATGAATTTTAATTGAATTTTTAAGCACTGTTTGTCTACTATTTATTTATTTATTGGTGTTTAATTGCGTTACGCGTAGACGTTGAAGTGCGAAGGTTTCGAGGAGAAGTTTCGACCGAGAGCAAGTTCAGAACCGAACCAGCACTTTTTGAAGGCAAGTTGTGTTTGATCATGTTGAACCTATTAGAGCAAATTATTTTGATTTAAACTATTGCATGCTAATTTGATAGAAATGACTTTGAATAAGTTTTGGGATTAGTTAAATGCCTAGTTCTTTGTATGCCACCTTGTCGTATATAATTGTAAGCCATGAATCCTTTGTCACCCTAGGTTATGGACTAATAGTTGGACATTAATAATTAGCTAACATGGGTTGAGTAGACCGAAGTAGTATGCTTAGCCCTGCCACGTGGACATTTTGTGATTTTGGAATACCAAAGTTAATATTGACTTAATGAGATATGGAATGTATTTTGTGAATGAGACATGTGTTATTGAGTTGATGATGGCACGTGGTGCAATGGTAAAGAACCGGGGTGGGAAAATGATTTAGACTAAGGCATGTGGCAAGGTTGTTTCTGGTGGGCCAAGAGTGGCAACTGGGCGGTTGTATTTGGTTTTTATTGGTTATGGGTATTTGAGTTCACACTTGGTTAGTCTTGCCTCGGTCAACTAAGGACTTAACCTTGCGAGCATTTGAACTGAGTCTTTCATACAACCACAAGCTCCGTAATGGGACGGACCTAGCTGAGTAAACTGGGAAATCTATTCTTAGTACTGTCGTGGTGGTGTGGGGCCCGGGAAGCGGTGAGAACTCACATGGCGCAAGAGGGGGCCACAGGTGTGGTAACCATCCCTCCGGTGTTGAAACCTTAGCGAGGCGTCTTGGGTTTAGACGAAACTTTGGAAAGGCTTTGTTATGGTTATTTGCCTTGGTGGTATTTGACTGTATCTTGTGGGTAAAGTGTATAACCTCTGCAGAGTGTACAACCTATTCGAATAGCCATGCTCACGGTATTGAGCATCGCTCGGTGATTACAGTCAAGGGTTAGATTTTTTTATGAAAATGACTTGTTTATGGAAAATGCTCGGATTGGTGATGATGAACTTGACTTAGGATGGAAAAATGATTTATGAGTGAAATGTTTGTGAAAGCTATTATTCCTACTACTGTTTTACTGCTTTGCAATCTATTACTGTTTATCTTGAATGCTGTACTGCTCATGAACCATAGCCTATCCTTTGTACTAAGCCATGCATGTAGAATATTAGAATTGCATTCTGTGCATGACTTGCTGAGTGCTCAAAGTACTCACCCCACAACAACACAACTTCAGTTGAAGAAGAAGCAACCCCTGCTCATGAGGAGGAGTATCAGGAGGAGCCGACGAACTAGGGAGCGAGCCCAGTCAGTTGCCTGTGGCAAATTGGTTGGCGCCACGAGTTTATTTTATTTCTGCTGCTTTTGAATATTTTAATAAGTACCCGCCCTACGAGGCGTATCTTTGTAACTTGACCATAAGGTCTTCCAACTAGTTGAGTATTTAATTAAAGTACTTCATTATTTCTTTGGTTATGGTGTGATATGTACCAATGTTGAGACTGTGTGCACTAGCGTGATCTGGACTAGTGCTGAATACACAGAGGGTCCGGATTTGCACATTCGGGTCCCGACAGCCGTGGATGAGAACGATTGGATAAGCTTCTGTTGTAGTGATAATTGGCAACAGAGTTGGCTCCAATCGATCGCACTGGGAAGAAGAGCAAAACTGTGATCCTGCCAAGTGGCTCATCATCGTTGTTTTATTGATTTGAAATAAAACCTCCTTGACCAAATGAAGCAATGGCGGTTATGTAGGGTTGTAGAGAGGTGTGCTAGAGTAGATGACTTGTTCTTGCACAATTGCTTGGAGTCTTGCCAGTGCTCAACGTGGCAGAGAATTGATAGCAATTGGTTTGTCATGGCAGGCGCAAGGAAGCTTTGGGCTTTGATGGCAATCAGAGCAAGTATCGCTCAGATCATGTCATGGCAATGTTTTAGAGTGGCGGTTATTCAATCCTGTGGCTTGCATCATAGCAGAGCTTGGCAATGATTTGGATAGGATGTTGTGGTAGAAAAATAATGGGGCTTTCAATAGCCTTGGCAGAGAGGAGTGAACCGAGTTGAGGAAGAGCAAGCTAGGGACAAGGTAGTGGCTAGCATGTGGGACTAGCTGAGAGGATATTGGTCACTGCCATGTGGGGCCATGAGCACTGCTCTATTGATTTGAAATGAAACCGCCTTATCTCCTTGCTGTTCACGCCATGATGAGCTGAATTGATTCATGGAATTCAGTTAGCTATCTTGTCTAAAATTTAATGAAAATTTTATGAAGTGTACTATGGATGAGGAGTATTATCTTGAAAAATTTTCAGCTCCAGATAATGTCTTTAGAATTTATAAAAATTCTAACAATATACTATGCATAGATTTCAGTTTTCTGTTTATAAATTTTTTGGAAGTTTATATCTCATCAATAATTTCTAAAAATTTTTTAAAGGTTATTTATGGGCTTATAAGTCTTCTGTAAAATATTTAACTTCATATTATTTATTAAAATTCTGACATTGGTATTTTCAAATTTTCAAACTTTTCTATTTTTTAATTTTTATAATTAACAAATGTAATCATTATTTCCTTATATTTTTTACTGTTGATTTTATGATCCATAATGAAGATAATTTAAAATTTTTGGTCAAAATAATGACGGACTATTTTCATTTAATTCTAAAATCTTTACTATTGCTAGTCAAGAAACATTAATAGGCTTTCATTTCATGCATAATTGTTTGATATGATATTTTAAAATTCATAAATGAGTCTCTGGAGTTTTCATGGTTTTAGATAAATTTTTATTTATTTTATTGTTGTAATCTTTTTGCTCGATCCTCTCTTTATCCATTATTTGAGTTTATACTAAAATTATTTCTTAAAAACAAAAATTCAATAAAATTTATGATTAAATGATATTTCAAAGTAAATTATAGTTTCAACTCATTTTCATATTTTGATTGATTTAAAATTTTATTTTGCAACTCAACCTTTGATTAAGGTTGGATTTCAAGGTATTGAGATGAAAGATAAGATTTTAATTCATTTTCCGAATTTTCATTAAAATTTGATTCAATTTTATTTTTAAATTTTAAATTTTTATTTTTCTTATTTTAAAATTTTCAGGATGTTACACCCTTCCCTTCTCTCTTTTCCCCTATTGTCTCTATGATAGGTGGACCCCACCACTGCCTTGTACCATGTCATTGCCACCTTGCCAAGCTGTAGCCATGCAAGCACCCATGTGTCTAATTCCAAACCTATTCCCTAAGTATCTTTCATGGGCCTCCCATTCGTTAGTGGCACATGTGTCAACGATAAGCAGACCCTACATTTCATCTACCAAAATCCAATCTTAAGCCTATCGTCGGTCCAATCTGAGTTCGTTCATGTGTCACCAACGTGTAGGCTTGGTCAACCTTTGCCACATCAGCATCCATGTCACCTTCCACTTTTTCACCTTGCTAGCCGCCACCTTAGCCTCTCCGCCATTATGTCATGCCCCATCAATGTACACGTGGTACACCCATAACCTTAATCCTAGATAGTTTGGTGAACTTGGTGAACCGTGAACTGAGTCACTTACATGTGGACCCCATTTGTTAGTGTCCTATTCTAGTTCACTATTAATAGTAAGCCTTTCTCCATGGACTCGATCTATGGACCGAGGGCCCATATGCCAGCCTCTACCTTTTTTATTTATTTAAATCTAAATGAAAATTTCCTAGGATATTCTCTTTTCTATCTTATTTATTAATATTTTCCTTGCCGATAAATCTTCCAAAAGTTTGTTCTCCTTCATACAATCTAAAATAAATTTTCCTTGCTGATAAATTTTCCAAAAGTCTGCTTAAGTTCGTAGTTCATCTAAAATAAATCCCTTCATTCCAGTACCATTCATTCATAATTTTGAGTTTATTTATTTGTCTTTTTGAGTTTTGCTTACATTTGCTCTTTCTCTTTCATTAGATGTAGATGTCTAGAAGTCGTTTCATGGAGCTGAAGCTAAGGAAGTGTAAGACAGAAGATAAAGTGATTGAAGATAAAGAAACATCAACATAGAAAAAGCCAGGCAAGTTGTGATTTGATCATGTTGAACCCAGTTTTATAAAAGTTATTTTGATTCAAATTATTGCATACTAGTTCAAATTATTAACTGTTTAATTATATTAGGAATGAGTTATGCAACCTACTTGGATATACCTACCTTGTTACTTGCTATGATATAGTCATTTGTCATCCTAGGATAGATAATTAATAGTTGGTCATTAATATAGAACTAACGTGGGTTGGTTTAGAATGTGGTTAGTATGCTTAGCCATGCAATGAGTTATCGATATCATTTCAAGTTGCAAATTCAATCATGACTAAATGAATATCGAATATTTTTCTAAAAAAGGTGTGTCATGTGTTGTCACACGATGATGATATTGATAGCATGTGTTGCACGATTATGAACTGGGGTGGTACATGATTTAGTCTGAGGCAAGTGGCAAGATGTTGTGTGCCTGGATGGGTCTATGAGACATTGGGTTGGTATGATGACATGTGAATGAAACTGATATGGTTGGTGTGAATAAGTATATTGGAAGATTTTCCTTGTTCAGTTTAGGACTTAACACTGTAAGCCATTGACCTAGGCAAATCATACAACCACATGTCTGTAATGGGACATACCTACCTCAATAAGTTACTAAGTCTTGACAAGTAATACCTCAAGTGGTAGACTAAGCTATGTGCGAGGTTAGATAAGTTGTGTGTTGCAGTAGCTCCACATCTTGAACAAGTATTATTTATAGTCCAACAATGAGTTCTTGCCATTCTTCTACTCTGTGTGAGGGTGGAATGGTGAGTTTAGGCTAATCAGGATGGTCAATATTCAGATGTAGTTTTTGAAAGATTTTGTTGTGATTTTCTTAGTCGCACATGTACGAAAACTGTGTTATATGGGCTATCTAAGATAATCATATCTTTTGGTTAAAGTATATAACCTTTATAGAGTGTAAAAACTATTCGAATAGCCATGTCCCTGATTATGGATAATGATAGGAAATTTCACATAAGGATTAGATTTTATAAAATAAAACAAGGATGGGAGGCTATGTGCTAGGAAGAGAAAATGGTGTAGGCTGTGTGCCAACTTAGTTCAGTTTAACTTGAAAAATCTCTTAGTAATTTATTATTATTATTTGTTTTCCTTATGGTTTCAATCTATTATCTCTACTATATAAAGCAAGACTTTCTTCCCGCGTCACTTTATCAAAATTACCTATATTTGCCACTACTCTTTAATTACCCACCTTTGCCACTATTAGTGCTCTTTGCAAATTAACTTTTTATCGCAAATTGAGTTTCAACCATTGTATATTCAGATTGAACAATATTATTCAAACAAGGTTAGTACTTTTTGTAAATAAATTTTTGTCACAAATTGAATTTTCGTTGCAACGCACGGGCACATGACTAGTTCTATTTAAATGCTAGTTTGCTTTTGCGCAAAAGTAACCATATCAGTAATTCTTTGAATAAACCTTACATATAGTTATTAGATTTGCATTCTGTGATGCAGCTTACAGAATGCTCCATGTACTCACTTTTCCTATAAAATAATGATGCTCACTTGCTTGAAATTTAATCAAGACATCAATGGTCAGTGATGACTACTTTGAAGATGGTGAAGAACTAGGTTGCCCTACCCTAGCTAATAGACTGTGGCATATGGATGGGTTTCACTTGAAGATATTTTGTTTCCTTCCGCTACAGTTTATTTCGGTTGTTTGCCTCATAAGGCAATAATTTAAGCCTTGATCATAAAATCGCTACTCTGATATTTATTGTTAATTGTTTTTTCCTGAACTGTTATGCATATGGAATGATATAAAATCATTGTTGCCACTGTGTGCGTTAGCATGATCCTGGATTAGTGTAATATATATAAAGGGTCCGAATTTGTATATTCAAGTCCCCATAGGTAGCAAGCTAGGTCTGTTTGTCTCCAATCACGTCTCTTATGGTTTTTGAGTCAACCTATTAGTCAAACACTTTCCTGAGGCATCTTCAGATTAGCAAAGTAGTGGATTCTCAGAGAATTAGAAACAAGAGCTAAAATATGAGAATCTAGAGTTGTACCAAATAGTGCCTTTGTTAGTAGAAAGAAGTGTCATCTTAGAACATATGCAATCAAATGATTTTAACTTTCACTAACAAAACTTTTATGGACGAAAAATACTTTCAAAATATTACAATTTTATGATGTTTTACAATAATATTAGAGAAAATTTCATATATAACTCATGTCTTAGCCCGGTACTAAAAAATACCGCAAGTAATGTTAGAGAAAATTTTATGTTGTTTCATCATTCATGTAATTTTGCATCCTTTTAATTTCAGCTCGATAGCTGAACAATTTGTAATAAGACCGGGCCGTGTGCTTTTGCAGAGGCCGGAGTTAATTCCATTGTCTAAAAAAAAAAGTAATGTTAGGTTCTAGCCGGTAACGTAGGAGGCGCAAATCTCCCATCTATTCTATACCACTTCCGTTAACTTAGGGCTGATATGGTTAAAAAGGTACCAAAATGCCCCTTCTACCTCTATTTCCTTTCTTGCCCACAAACCATAATAGACCGCGTCGCTTGCGAGTGAAGCGAAGACGTTTCTATACCACTTTGCCCACAAACCATAATACCGCAAGTAATGTTAGGTTCTAACCGGTAACATAGGAGGCGCAAATCTCCCATCTATTCTATACCACTTTCGCAGCGAAGTTTCAAGCGCTCCTGCTCCGCTGCTCTTTACTGTGCTATTGCTCCCTGACTCCCTCATCTTCGTATCCCCGCTTCCTCTCCTCTGCACTTTGTTGCTTCACGTGATTATCTTTGCTGTGAATAGTTCTTGCCTTGGGAAAGCAAGAATTGGACGCCCTATTACTTTTGTGTGTGGATTACATTTTTTTGTGCAAAATTGTAGCAAAATTTTTGGTGGTCTCCACACGTTCTCGATGGTTTCTGATTGGGAACAAAGCGGAGGCACATGGCAAATTGAAAGCGTTTCTTGCCGCCATGGATTGGGCTGTGTTTTCCAAGGCGCCGTCATGGGGGCACGATGGTGGCGGCCAATTCCGGTTTGACCATGCTGCCCTTCGCTAAGATGTCTTCCCCTCCGCCGAGCGCATGGGCGGGCGACGGCGGCGCAAAGGCTGGTCGACGGCAGTCGGTCAGACCTCAGCTGGTGCCACAAGTACCAACGACGCACTCCAAGACGCCGCGAGTACCAGAGAAGAACAAACGAGAGTCGGGATGGGGAGAAGATGAAAGATGACGAACTTTGATAGTATTGGGTCGGAGTCGTCGGACCAAGTAATTGTCAAAGTGGCTCGAAGGGCATTTGGTCAACTTGCGCGTGAAAAAAATAAATTGAATCGGAAAAGAGTAATGGGAGTTGAGAGAAGTGGTATGGATGGGAGATTTACGTGACCTCTATGTTATTGGTTGGAACTGGGTATTTTTTGGGTACCGAACTGAGACTTGTGCTATAGACTAGTTCAATGCCCGTGAATTGCTACGAAAAATAAAATTGGTAACAAAACATAAAGGTAAGCAATAAAAGAAAATTATTTTACAAGATCAAACATTTATCTTTCCCGATTACAAAATTTTTTCCAGAGAATTGTGGTAGAAGTCGAATGTATGAGTGTATATCAAAATTTACAATCTCGCAACATATTCTTCTTACCTTCATTCTCACCCAAACACTTGTCAGATCTTAACGTCTTCAATTTGGTAGCCAATATGAATAAATACTCGCTTTGGGTTAACATTGTGAGGCCGTCAGATGCGTCAGGCTTGATGTGTCAAAGAGCTCCATGAATCTTTGATTGGTACTTCTCGCAGTGCAGCGCCCAGAATACACCTGGGTCAGAATTTAAGGGCCCTGTTTCTCAGAGGAAATAAATGCTATCATTTTCAAATATCCATACTATGCTCAAGAAGCATCAGAAAGAGAGGTGCTAAATCCCATCAAGAAGCATCCAAACAAATACATCACAATTGATGCTCTAATGGAGGTATAGGGATCAATTGAACCTTTTTGAAAGTAGAGAGAGCAATGTGAGCTGCCGCAAGTGCAGAGGACTAAATGTGCCATTTACCCGCAATAAAAGAACATTCACTCTGATTGGTTCTCTACATGAGCTGATACAGACTCAGTTGGTTCAAGGACAAATACCTGCAACATTGCTTTTCTTTCTTCTTTACGCTGTGCAAATGCAACGTACAATGGCTTCCCAGATATCATTTTGCCATTCATTTCAGTTAACTGTGCACAAGGAAAACATGTCAACCACAAATGACAATCAACAGTTAATCAGATACAGGAAGTAAGCTTACAGCCTGAGATGCTTCCTCACGAGTTGAAAACGCAACAAAGCCATACCCTTTGCTAACACCATTTTGATCACGCATTACCTGTTAATCAAATTCAGTCAGCTAAGATCATACATCATCAAGAAACAGAGGTGAAAAGAAAAAAAATAAAGGATGCAAAACATGAAAGCACCTTGCATGAGGTAATTTTGCCAAAGTTAGAGAACAGTTTACGTAGCTGATCATCTGCAATGCTATCATCCAAATTCTTCAAGTATAAGTTTAGTCCTTGATATTTATCAGTAGCATCTTTCATGCTTTGCTCAAATCTTCTTTTCAACTCCATCTCTCTTTTTGACTTCTTCTGAGCTCTACCAACATACCACTCCTTGTCATTAATTTTCTTTCCATTAAGTTCCTCAACAGCACAAGCAGCAGCATCTGGATTCTCAAAGTTGATGAAGCCAAAGCACCTTGATTTACCATCCATATGCCAATCATGACAACAGCACTTGTAATATCCCCATATCCACAAAGCAAGAGTGTTAACTTACAACGTCAATGGTGCTAATTTCCTCAAATAAGTACTTCTTGGATTTCAGGCTCTTAGAGAATTTCTGAAGAGCAAATGTTATTCTGGTGAAGGAATCACAAGTTTTAACATCCATAAATGTGAATATACAGTGGTAATACGTAAATTAGTTAACAGTAGGAATAGGATATTTTCTCCTCAAACATTGGGTGGTTTAACATCAGCATCATATTGTTGTTAACGATAGCTCGTACTGCTAGTTCTTAAACTTCTGCATGTTTCTTTTTCAATAAAATGCATATCTGCACAGAAAGACATGAAAACAGAGAATACCTCACATATCATTGCAAGTGGTAACTGTTAATTTAGATCCTTCTACATGTCAACATATGTATATAAGCATCACACCAAAGCAAATAGTTCAGAGTTATTTAGTTTTATGATAAAAAACCCAGCAAATGCCTTATTTAGTTTTAACAATGTCATTTATTACTCTGTAGAAGATTAGAATATTAGGAACTTGAAGCTTGACCCATTTCAGGCTGACCTAGTGCAAGTGCTTCAAATTGGCTGACACAGCTTGTAATTGCCCTGTAATTGCACAACACGGCTGATTTATCCTCATGGTTCCCCTAAAATGTTTGCTAGGTATAAATTATAATGCTAAAGGGCATCAACAAAAGTGTAAACATTATCCTCACTACTTGCCCCTTCTTACACAATCTAAGCTAAAACAATACGAAAGAGCCAAAGTGATGGCATCATCTTCACGCACAGCATACACCCTTGTACTATCATTAGCCACACAATCCAAATTGCCTATTACGAAACCAATCTCACAAAACAACAAAAAATCCTGTTACATCAGAGACTCCATACATATTAGGCCCTGTTTGTTTTAGCTTTTGATTCTGGATTCTGGCCCCAAAAGCAGAATCAGAAACAAACAACTGATTCTAGGCTCACCCATATACACTAGAATCCACAATCTACTTCATATGTGCTTTTGGATTCCAGCTTTTGAAAAATCAGCTTCTCTACAACCACAATCCAGAATCAGCTTTTAGATAATCCAAAGCTGAAACAAACAGGCCCTTAGTCATTAGTGGGCAAAAATAAAAGTTTCACATAGTGTGCAGTACAACATACAACAACTATTCCAGTGCTATCTGGGAGTAGAAATTAGATGCCACAGAAGGAAACCAAGGGCGTGTAAAATTAGATGTCACAGTAGGAAACCAAGGGTGCGTACCTGCTCTTCGAAGGAGACCACACGAGGCTGGATCTGCGCGAGTGCGTAGTGAGCAACCTCCTTCTGAGCGTCGGGCTCCAGACTCCCCAGCTCCTGCACGAACGTCTGCAGCAACTGCTGCGACACCACGAGCGGCACCTCGTCCGACACCACTGCACTCGCACCAATTCAATCGTTAGACCCAAACCAAAACTAAAACATCCAGAAATATACGGTTAGGCCAAAGCAATGTACACACAGGTAGTCCAATAGTCTCTTTTGCATGGGAGAATCATACGAGAAAAAGTGTGCTAAAAGATTTAACTCTTGTCTCCAAAGATCTATCTAAGTTGCTTCGAAAATGGATTGTAATCTATTAGCCGGTACTTAAAATGGATTGTAATCTATTAGACGGTACTTAAAATGGTCATTTGTCTTCACTAACATACAGAACCACAAAATGGAGAAGAGACAGCAAGTCAGACTGTAACGTTAACAAAATTTTGTGTAAACAGCATAGCTCAACCACTTATTTCTCCAAACCATGCCAATAAAGTAACGAACACTGTAAGCTTAATGGAAACTGCAAATCTGTGAAATGATCAATAGAATGTAACAAATTTATTGAATAGTGAAATTGTTGACCTAACCAGAGACAAGGAAGATGAGTTATCAGTAAATGAGGAATCAGCTTGCAGAACCTATCAGAACCTTGCATTTTACATGATAAAACGACCAAAGGTAAAGTTCCAGTATGAAAAAGCATCTTACAAGAAACCAATAAAATATTTCACATCACACATGGTAAACATCGGTAAATGTCCTAATCAGTAGGGTCTAAGATGCTCAAGTGAATTCATAACACTGAAGCCCCAGAACACAATTACAGTTTAATTTTCCTATTTCTTCACTAACTGCATCATGAAACCTCAAAATGGCAAGTCGGAGCTGAATGAACCAACAAAACAATAAGACAAACCAAGTATACATGTATCTGCGTATGGATATAAAACTTGCTATCGTTAGTATACAACAGATTGTGAAGAATTAATTAGAGCTTCAAATTCGCATTAAAACATGTAAAGCACACATACTGGTGAGATGACATTCTAGAATAGTACAGTTTATTTTTCCTATTTCTTCACTAACTGCATCATGAAACCTCAAAATAGCAAGCCGGAGCTGAATGAGCCAACAAAACAATAAGACAAACCAAGTATGCATGTATCTGCGTATGGATATAAAACTTGCTATCGTTAGTATACAACAGATTGTGAAGAATTAATTAGAGCTTCAAATTCGCACACATACTGGTGAGATAACATTCTAGAATACTTGTTCAAAACAATATGCACAACAACTCAAAACTTTGTACAAATCAAGACAATAGAATGAAGATTCACATTATACATGGATAAATAATCAGATTGCACATGGGCAAACAATACTTTGGAATTAAGTCACCAGGGAACTGCCAAAATGTTGACAGGGATGGGAATACACTGCATATGGTGATGACCTAAAAATCTCAACTACTGCATAATTACTTTTGGGTGCAACCGTATAAGTACCCATGTGGTCACAATTTTGTGGTCACAATTTTGCAGGCAAATATTCATGGATATGAGCAAGACAAATGGTGATTACTGGCACAAGAATGACATGGTCACCAAACCAACTCCTAGAACATACTGAACCGCCATCATGCAGGTTTTGGCCTGCATTAATCAATTACAAAATACCTATTTTCAGTAACTTCCAAACATGAACCTCCCACATTGAAAGTTAACCAAGTAATTATCAAAATATCTGCAAGAGTAATATGTTCCACATTTGATTTGCAACATCGCTTCTAAGGCACTGAGGCACACTAAACTAAAAATATCAGTGCTTTCCCTGAAACAAGGAGGCAGGCAAGAAATTTATGCCTATGGCACAAGTAGCACTGCTTAGCTAAACTACTAAGAATAATAGAACCAAAAAACAACTAAAATTAAAGCATCATGCTTCAAGCATCATATCATATCAACCATGCACATCATGTTCTTGATTTTGTTCCTATGTCTTACAAGCTGAGAAACTCAATCTTCCCAGTGTAACATGTAATGCAACAATCAAATCAAACATCATCTGATCAGCCATTATCTTTTGTGTGAATCTAACTTGTTTTTAATATAACTAAAATTTTGGCTATGATAACCGGTAACACTGGTATTAATCTTTTTAATGTTCAGCTGAAAAAAAAACTCCCTGCATGTTAACTGAAACTTCATTTAAAGCCATATGTAAGTAATCGATTATAACCTAAAGGGTGTTTTCTTCGCCCTTACAATCACAAGAACAGCTTAGACCAATACATAGCTAGTTAAGATCAACAAAGGCAACCTAACAAAACAAATTAATTCAACAGTAAGGAACAAAACTTGAGGAGCATAAATATAAAAGAGAACCAGGATCAACCATGGCCAGGCAAAGGCATGCAGAGATATTGCAACCATCAATTGAGTTAAAGTTCAGAGGGATGAGATCAGTTATCAGACCCTTCTTCAGATTCTCTTGCAGCCTCAACCGCATCAGGCTTCCTCCAAGCTCTCTCAGCACGGCTCTCTGGCACTTGACCGTTCCCATTCTCCTCTCCTGTGACCGGGGAACCCCTCCTCCCAAAGGACCTCTCAGGCGGCACCTCCTGCATCTTCATCGCCTCAAGCTTCTCGTCAATCTTCCTCCAGTCCTCCCCCTTCGCAGCAAGCACCTCCTCACGTGGGTGGGCTACCCCAAACGGATTTGACGACCTGATTTTTGGTTGAACTTCCAGCTTCTCCACCTCTTTATCCTCCTCCTTCCTCCAATCCTCACCCTTCGTAGCAAGCACCTCCTCACGTGGGCGGGCTGCCCCAAACGGGTTGGAAGACCTGCTTTTTGGTTGCAACTCTCCCTTCTCCTCCACTTTATCCTCCTTCTCTCCATCAGCGCCATTGGCTAGTGGCAAGGTCCGCTTCTGCAAAACCAGACGCGGCCGAGCACCGCCGCTCCCACCACCGTTGCTCACCTCCTCCCTCTTCCTCCCCCAAGAAGCGGCGTCTGGACCGCCATCCCTATTGAAACCCCAAACTGGCCCACCCCTCCGGCTATCGGAAGGCGGTGGAGGAGGCGGAGCATAGCTCTTGTTCGAGACCCAGCTCGCAGACTCATCAGCGCGCGAGTCGCCCCCAAACGAGTTGACACGCTCCCTCCGCTCCGGTAGCGGAGCGGGCGCAGCCTTCTTGGTGGAGACCCAGTCGTCATGTAATACCCCGTGGCTACCGATTCCCCCGTCGGAGCGTGAGGCACAACGATGAACGATCGTGGGGATAATTCGACTCAAAGAAAGAGCACAAATACAAGAAGCAACTCAGTATATTTCATTCATACCCTTCTGGACGCGACGCTATGGCTTTATATAGCCCGACCTCAACTCCAGCGTAAGAAAAGAGAAACGACAAAAGTTTACAGTGAATTAGTAAACCTCCACCCTCAGATCTTCAGAGTTTACTCTTCCTGCATCTGGACCGTTCCTTCCTTAGGTCTCTGCTTACTGCTCTCTGCTTCAATAACAACCTTCTCTTCTTCTCTGCTTACTGCTCTCTGCTTCTTACTTTTCTGAACCTCAACAGCCATTACAATTTCCCCCCCATCAGAACTTGCTTGCCCCCAAGCAAGGGCATCTGGAAATCTGGTGCGCAACACAGATAAATCCTCCCAAGTAGCGGCCTCCATGGGAATACCTGTCCATTTAATCAAGCCTTGGACTATTGCAGCATTTCCCTTTTTTACCAATCTCCTTTGTAAAATCTGCTCGGGTTGAGGGGAAACAGAATCCAAGTCAGCCATCTGTGGTAGCACCGTAAACACAGGGGTGTAATTGGGAGTATATGGCTTCAGCTGTGATACATGAAAAACAGGATGAATGTGACAATCACCAGGAAGATTTAATCTGTAAGCAACTTGTCCAGTCTTTTCCACAACTGAATAAGGTCCAAAAAACTTATATGATAATTTGGGGCAAGGTCTGTTAACAAGAGAGGACTGGGCATAAGGTTGTAACTTCAACAACACCATCTCTCCAGGTTGAAACTGCCGCTCCTGCCTGTTCTTATCAGCTTGCAATTTCATACGATTTTGAGCACGGGCAAGATGCTGTTTGACAAGCTCATTGTAAAACTGTCTCTGCAAAACAATGTCACCCACCTCTGGAAGTTCTCCTGCATAAGCTTGTGGAACAGCGCCATAACAGGGATCAGTTCCATACAACACCTTGAAAGGTGAACAACCCAACGCTGTGTGAAAATTCGTGTTGTACCAGAACTCCGCAAGGGCTAACCAACTCTTCCATTTCTTGGGTGTATCATGAACAGCACATCTCAAATACATCTCAAGGCACTGGTTTACTCGCTCACTTTGGCCGTCAGTTTGCGGATGATACGCGGTACTATATTGCAGTTTGGTGTCAAACATTCGGAACAATTCTTTCCAAAATAAGCTTGTAAAAACTTTATCTCTATCAGAAGTAATAGTACGCGGCATTCCATGAAGTTTGACAATATTTTCCAGAAATATTTTAGCGATACCTGGAGCGGTGAACGGGTGACGAACTGCTATGAAGTGAGCATATTTGGAGAATCTATCCACCACGACCAATATCACATTATAGCCATCGGATAAAGGAAGTCCTTCTATGAAATCCATTGTAAGATCTTGCCAGGCAGCATCTGGTGTTGGCAATGGTTGCAAAAGACCGGCTGGTTTGGCTCGCTCACTCTTAGCCTGTTGGCATACTAAACATTGTTTCACAAAGTGTTCCACATCCCGCTTCATTCCATTCCATGAAAACAATCTCTTGAGTCTCTGGTAAGTTGCTTGCATACCAGAATGGCCTCCGATTGCACTACTATGAAATGCAGCAATGAGTTTGGTTTGAAGCGCAGAATTGTTTCCGATCCATATCCGCTCTTTATGATAAATCAGACCTTGACGTAATACATATCCCTGCTCATCAGGACTGCAAAGGGCTAACTGACGAAGATGTTGCTGAGCCGAAGAATCGGTGACATATGTATTCAGTACTTCCTGCACCCATAGTGGTTGAACTGCTGTCGTTGTCTGCATAGCCATTAACTAACCGACGCGAGACAATGCATCCGCTACCAAATTTTCCTTGCCTTTTTTGTAGACGATTCGAAACCGTAATCCCATCAGTCTTGTCATGGCTTTGCGCTGCATTTCAGAGTGTAAATGTTGTTCTTCAAGATAACACAGACTCTTGTGGTCGGTTCGGATCACAAATTCATGAGGTTGCAAATATGCTCGCCACCTTTCCACTGCTAACATAAGAGCTAGGAATTCCTTTTCATAAATGGACAGGGTTTGATGTTTTTTGCTGAGAGCTTTACTGAAATAGGCTACTGGATGTTCTTGCTGTAACAAAACAGCACCAACTCCACTGTCACATGCATCTGTCTCCACTTCGAAACCCTGATCAAAGTCCGAAATCTTGAGTACAGGAGTTGTTGCCATGGCCTCCTTCAATTGCCGAAAAGCTTGTTCAGACTGTGGACTCCACTCAAAAGCCTTCTTCTTCAACATGTTAGTAAGAGGCTGAGCGATGATGCCATAATTGCGCACAAATTTCCTATAATATCCAGTTAAACCGAGGAACCCACGCAACTCAGTAACCGATTGTGGTTGAGGCCAAGAGAGCATCGCCTGGGTCTTTTGAGGGTCGGTAGACACCCCTTTATCAGAGATCACATGTCCAAGGTACTCGATTTGATGTTGAGCAAAAGAGCATTTAGTCCTCTTGACATACAAGTGGTTATCTAGGAGAGTTTGCAAAACAACCTTCAAATGTTCAATGTGCTGAGCAAGGCTTGAACTATAGATGAGAATATCATCGATAAAGACTAATACAAACTTGCGAAGATACGGTGCCAAAACTGCATTCATCACACACTGAAAAGTTGCAGGAGCGTTGGTAAGACCGAAGGGCATAACCTTGAATTGATAATGTCCGTGATGAGTTTTGAATGCAATTTTAATTTCATCTTCTTCCTTCATTCGTATCTGGTGATATCCAGCTCGCAAATCCAACTTGGAAAAATACTTGGTTCCCGCCAATTCATCGATCAACTCATCAATAACCGGCATGGGAAACTTGTTCTTCACTGTGAGATCATTCAAGCGTCTATAATCCACGCAAAAACGCCACGATCCATCTTTTTTTTGCACTAGAAGCACTGGTGAGGCAAAGGGACTCATGCTTGGTGTAATGATGCCAGCTTGAAGCATGTCTGTTACTTGTCTCTCAATCTCATTCTTGTGCAGAGGAGAGTATCTATACGGTCTGGAATTCACAGGCACTGTTCCAGGTATGAGGTGGATTGAATGATCATAATCTCTCTGTGGAGGTAAGCCCTTGGGTGCTTCAAACACCTCTTTATACTGTTCCAGAACAGCCACCACTGCTGGGTCGATAGTTTCCTCTCTGGGTGGATCTTCACGCTCAAGTACCACCATAGCCAAGATATCATTTCCTTTGTTCCATTTATCCAACTGTTCAGCTGTCATTGCCTTCACTGTAGTGTCTTTCCCATGTGTAATGCCTTGCAATTTAACCATCTTTCCAGCATGCATGAATTCCACAGTCTTGTTTTTCCAGTCACACTTCATAGGACTATGCAATTGCAACCAATCCATGCCCAGAATCATATCATACGCTCCTAAGTCAATGACTCTCAAATCTGCTTGAAATGTATGCCCTTGCATCCACCACTCCATTCCCGATACACTCTGGTTACAGACCAATTTATCACCATTTGCCACTGTGACATCCAAAGGTTTGATGTTCTGTGGTATTATCCCGAGCTTGTGAATGAACCCCTCATGGATGAAACTATGAGAGATTCCAGAGTCTAACAAGACCAGCATCATCTGATTTCTTACTAGTGCCAAAAAACGAAGACTCTTAGTCTCCTCCTCGCCGGAAATGGCATTGAGAGACAGGTGATATGCGTCAAGTTGTGGGAAATCTGATTTTTCCAGTGAGTCCAAGACTTCGTCAGACAACACTTCTTCTTCAGTTTCTTCCCCAGTTATAGCCTGTAATTGAGCAGGCCCCTTTTTCTTACATTGCAAGTAATGGTTTGGCTCATATTTCTCACCACACCGATAACACAATCCATTGGCTCGTCTATAATCCCTCAACTGTCGTGCCCTCCAGAGTTCGCCCGGAACCATTTTCGTTGTAACTGGTGGTGATTCTGTTTTGTTCACTCCTACCCCTTCTTTGTTAAGTCCGAACTTGGACTTCCATTTCTTCCCTCTCTCCACAATATCCTGTTGAATTTGGGCCAACAATGCCGCTCTGTCAACAGTTATAGGCACCTGTCCTTGCACTGCTCCTCTTAGTTCAAATTTTAAACCCCGGATGAAATGTGACACAAACAATTCTTCTCCATGATATGGGTTATGCATAGAAATATTATACCTCAATTCATCAAATTTTTCCTTATACTCACTGACAGACCCCACTTGTTTAATCTCCACCAATTCCCCCAACAATTTTTGATGATCATAAGCACCAAACTTCTCTTCTACAGCCTGAATAAACTGGACCCAATCGCCCAAATCATTCTGCACCTTATAAACCTGCAGCCATCGTGCCGCATTACCATCCATATGAATTGTGGCCGCATTAACCCATAATGCCTCTGGAATGTTGTACAACCGGAAATAATCAACACACTTATGCCTCCATAGCCGTGGCCCATCTCCATCAAAACGTGGGAAAGCAAGTTTTGGCAGGGGGGTTCTGTTCTGAGCACCTACCTCCCTGACGGGGCGTGAATTCATTCCATTACTTCCAGGTGGACTTCCTTCTGAGGCTTTACCACGCATGTCGCCAGTTGATGAAGAAGGTTCCGTTCCATCACCCTTCCACGTTTTCTGTGGTGCCGGTGTAAACAACGCCTTCCCGGCGTCATCCATACTCCTGGTTTCCTCCAACACCCGCCCGACGGTGAGTTTAGCCACCGCCTGCGCCGTGTTGTCCAGTTGCCTCGCCAGAAGATTCTGGTCCTTGGAGCCTTGCTCTACCGTCTTGGCCAGCAGGTCCGCTTTCGTATCGATCATCTCCACCTTCGCACACAGAGCATCCAGAGTTTCCTTCACGGCGGCCCATCTTTCCTCCATTTTGTCTTCTCGTTTGCCCATGGCCGTCAGGACGAACTGGGTTTGAGGCGAGGGTTTTGGAGGCGCCGTGTTGATCGCTCAGCGTTTTTTCCACGAGGTTTCCTTCCCAACGGCGATCGCCTCCTCCGATCAACCGACCAAGTTAACCGGGTTTGGTAACCGAGGTTTTTGCGGAAATCTCTCAGGATCGATTGCCAAATCCCGAGATTCTCCAACCCAAACCCGGAGATTTTGCACTCAGTCAGAACCGATCGGAAGACAGAGCTCTGATACCAAATTGTAATACCCCGTGGCTACCGATTCCCCCGTCGGAGCGTGAGGCACAACGATGAACGATCGTGGGGATAATTCGACTCAAAGAAAGAGCACAAATACAAGAAGCAACTCAGTATATTTCATTCATACCCTTCTGGACGCGACGCTATGGCTTTATATAGCCCGACCTCAACTCCAGCGTAAGAAAAGAGAAACGACAAAAGTTTACAGTGAATAGTAAAACCAGAAATCACATTAGTAAACCTCCACCCTCAGATCTTCAGAGTTTACTCTTCCTGCATCTGGACCGTTCCTTCCTTAGGTCTCTGCTTACTGCTCTCTGCTTCAATAACAACCTTCTCTTCTTCTCTGCTTACTGCACTCTGCTTCTTACTTTTCTGAACCTCAACAGCCATTACACGTCAACGTGATCAGCACGCGGCGACATCGAGTCGCCACCGAACCCTCCCATCCGATCCCTACTCTCCAGCGGCTTCTTGCCAGCACCCCAGTCGTCCGCCACGTTGGCCCGCGACGGGCCGAACTCCTGGGATTCTCCCGGGCCAGATCCGCCGCAGCAGGAGATCTCCGGATTGGGAGGGCGCGGCGGTGATTGCCGGGGAGGAAGGATTTGAAGCGATTGATGCGCGGGGGGTGGGGGTTGCAGATCAGGAGGGGCGAGCCGGGGATTGCGGCGGGATTGGGCGCGGCTGCGTCTGGAGCCAGGGCGGAGTAGCGGACCGGAGCCGAGGGATCGTGGCATCAAGCGCAGCTAGGCGGTGGGGTCATGAAGAATGTACCGCTGCCACCAACTACTGTTTTATATTAGTAGAGATATAATTTTCTCATTATATTACCGTAATAATTCGTTGTTAGTTATGTTTAAGAGACTGTCAACTTAGAAAACTACGCTAAATTGTAACGGGGAAGCAGTGCGGATCAAATGTGATGACAAAGCATCAACTGATTCCCAAGTTCCACCACCTTAGTTGATCTGAAGTTCTGAACCGTCCGTGACCATCCAACAAAATTAACTTGCGATATTCTTTGGTGCAAATTTTGTTGACTCTGGCTTTTCCTTTGTTTCAACTTAACACAAATGTAAATTCCGTACATTACTACGTATGTCGCATATGGCTTCCAGGCTCTAGCTCAGAAACTTAGGTCCTTTTGGAAACACAAGAATTTCGTAAGAAATGGTACGTCACAAGAATTTCGTAAGAAACGGTTCAATTCACGTAGTGATAAGGAATTTTTCCACAGTTTCAAACGGTGCCTTATTTGGGAATTATCATCCCTCTACACGTTCATTGATCTGGTTCGTGATTACTGAAGTAATCAATTGATCGATCACGTGCACGACCTGCGCTGTCAGAACTTTTTGATGAAGTCGTAGATGTGCTCGGTGACCTCCTCCGGCTTCTCCAGGTGGATGTAGTGTGCGGCGCCGGCGATCACCACCACCTCCTCCAACCCCGGCACGTCGCCCTTGAGCCCGCCCTTGTGTATGTACTCCTGCACCCCCGTGTAGTTGTACGACATCGCCGACTCCCCTGCCATGAACTTGGCCGGCACCGACACCTTCGCTGCTGTCCACGGCGCCGTCAGCTCCCAGTTCCTCCACCAGGCACATCCATAAATTGAACAGATTAATTAATCGTCAAGGAATTGAAGCGAAGCACAGCGAATGGATATGATAGAATAGACGAGGTCTTTTAATTCGTATGTGTACTTCTTACAGGTCGAGGCAGCGGTAGAAGTTCATGGCGCCGGCGAACCCCGTCTCGTCGAACTTGGCGGCGAGGCGGTCTACGTATTCATCAGACAGCCAAGACGGAAGCGGGATCACCTCGTCCGGCGAACCCCACCACTCTTTGGACAGAGAGATCGCGCCGGTGTCGCGGGTCGTCAGGAGCTTCTTGAAGATGAACTTGGTGTCCATCCGCGCGAACTCCGCCTCCATGGCGCCGGGCTCCTGCAGCCGGAGGAGGTAGTAGCCGTCGCCGTAGAGCCGCCGGAACGCCTCGAGCGGACGCACGGCGGGGTTGCGCGGCATGAAGGCGACGCTCATGTTCACCAGCGCGCGCACCCTGTCAGGCCTGAACGTGCAGAGGTGCCACGCCAGCAGGGCGCCCCAGCCTTGCCCCACCACGAACACCTGAGGGAGGGAGAGGGCGTCGAGGAGGCCGACCACGTCGCCGACGAGGTGGAAGGCGGTGTAGGAGGACGGGGAGGCCGGCGCGGAGGAGTCACCGTAGCCGCGGAGGTCGGGGGCCAGGCAGCGGTAGCCGCGTCGGGAGAGGGACCGGAGCTGGTGGTGCCATGAGCTCCAGAGCTCCAGGAAGCCGTGCAGGAAGAGGACGGTGCCGGCCGCGCCGTCGCCAGACTCGGCGACGTGGATCTTGATGCCGTTCACGTCCAACATCCTGTGGGTGACGCCATCCATTGCCATTGCCGTTGCCATCTATGTGTGTGTGCTATGGGCTTATCTATTCTAAGCCACTTATCAGGTGCAGACCTTGTTCATAGTGTTCTTTCTTCATAAAAATATAGTGCAAACTGTACCAACCAAAGTGAGAAAGAGTTAAAGATAAGCTGGTCAGGAAGCTGACAACAATGCTAGAATCATATGTTCCAATGAAAAAAAGACAATGAGCATCCTATAAAGGCTGACAACATAAGGGCTTGCTTTTTTTTTCGCCGAACAGGAGCTTAATTCTCACCCATCCACAGTAAAAGTACAATCGAGAAGAAGGCAATTTTCAAGGAAATTGGGCACAAGGTTAAGTGATGTGCATGATTGCCTACTCTCCGACGTTTGTTTTGCGCATACATGTGCTGCTAAATTACATTCACGACGAACAAAAATCAACTTAAAAGATGAAAAAATTACTACTAAGCTCCTGAACTTAAATGAGGATGGAGGAGACCTCGGGCCGGTGAAGATATATCATGCTTGTTTCACAAATTTACCGGATCATGTGAGTCACATTCTATCACCAATTTTTCAAAGCCCCACTCGAATGCTAGGATAATTCCATCACGAACAATGAGAGTCGTGTAAAAGCTGACGACACAAGGGCTTGCTCTCATACTCTTGATTTGGCTGGTTGTGCTGTACTTTTAACAAAATAAACACCGGTATCTGTCCTTACTTTGTTGTGTGTATGCTATGCACACGCCAATAACCTGCAGCATCTTTCCAGGACAGATTCCCATAACCTACAGCTTATCAGTTCCAAAATTACATCAAGGGGAAGGATTAGTCAAATAACAAGCTGATGGAGATCGATGGACTAACCAATAGAGATATTATTATCTACAAAAAAACAGATCGCAATGCTAATCGCTATTATAGAAAATGCAATTACAGATGGTTCAGAATCGTCATCACAGACGGTTTTCTAAACTGTCTGTAAGTATATGTCAGTGATAATGTAATGCATCACAGACGATTCAGAAACCATCTGTGAAACACCTATCACACACGGTTCAGAAACCGTCTGTGAAATATCTATCACAGAGGTTTATATCCAGAACTGTCTATGATATGTGGCTTTCACAGACGGTTTTATCTAGAACCGTCTACGATGTCAGACTATCACAGACCATTTTTATCAAGAACCGTCTGCGATATTTGTCTATCATAGACGGTTCTTATCTCTCTTGGTAGAACTTCTATAAGTAGTATCTATCGTTCGAAAATTTTTCTCCTGAGATATTTCTGCAATGGCATTTACAAGGTACAACCAGTTATAAATTTTATAATTGAATATCTAAACATCATAGATGTATTAAGGCACGACTTGTCTGATCGGGATTATCTCAAAGTATGAGCATTTGTAGAACTTTCATCTACTTTCTTATTATAATGTTGATGGATTATAAGGCAAAATCTAATTCCATTCACAGTTCGTCATGCTTTGATTTATCTTCCACTTTATTGTCATACCCGAATGAGAATACCATAAACAACCTATTTTCACTCTGGTTCTGACAATGAATAGGACTAAAGTGATTCTATTCCTACATAAGACTATAATAAAAATAAGTTGCCTATGATATTCTCATTAAAGGATGAGAATGAAGTGGAAGCGATAAATCAGAGCATGACATATTTAAGGACGAACTATGAATAGAATTGGATTTTGCCTTGAAATCCATCAATATTACAATAAGAAAGTACATGAAAGTTCTACAAATGTTCATATTTTAAGATGATCCTGGCCAGACAAGCTGTGTCGCGATGCATCTAGGATGTTTAGATATTCAATCATAAAATTTATAACTGGTTGTGCCTTAATGTTATTGTAGAAATACTAAAGAGAAGAAAATTTTGAACAATAGATACTATTCATAAAAGTTCTACCCAGAGAGGAAAGAATGCATATGGTTCCAACAAGTAAGCAGCTACTTTTCGGTCACTGGATTTGAGATGAGCAAATATTAAGATAATTTTAGGTGACAAATACAAGATATGATACCACAAATATCAATAAGCATATATACATTGAAAAACAACATTAATTAGGGCTTTTCCATGTTGGCCATCATATATGCCAAAGCTTCTGCAATAGAGGCTTTTCGGTTCTCCTTAAAGTTCCATAGCTCTGGTATAGTGCCTATTTGTTTGACACCAATAACTGATTAATTTTCAGTCATATCTTTTAATCCCTACAAAATCAATCATATTACTGTAAAAAAGGTGTCTTGGTATATTATCAGTAACCATATCAAATTAAATACTAGAAACCTTTATATTATCTCTATAAGTTCAGCTTTGGCTTCTTTTAGCTCTGCATTCGCTTTGTGCTCCTTAATGATGAGTGCCTTGTTAAGAGAACCAATATATTGCGATTTGTCATCTATATCTTTCAGTTTTTGTTTCATCTCATAAATCTTTTCTGCTAACTCAGACTTTTCCTTCAGTTCTTCTGTCTCCACCTCAAGTTTTTGTTTAGCATCCAACAGCTTTTTCATGTTATCTATCTTGTTTGTAGGCTCTACTTTATATATGTATGCAATTTGTAGTCACTGAAACATATATATATATATATATGATGAATCATGACAGAAATTAAACATCTAGATGTTTTTGAAATATAACGTGTACAATTAAAAGCTTGCATAAACAATATAATCAAAAGGATAAAATAATTCATAATTATTATATCGACTTGACATTGAATCATGCCTACTTAATAGATTAATGAGTAATTGTATGATAGAGTACTCTTAGGTGTTGGGATACTAAAGGTTATACGTTTAGCCTCCTCGCCACAAGATGTAGGGCTACTAGAGACTAATCTCTTACATCTATTACACCAGAGTCATATAATCAAATTTGAACTACACAATTAACTAAGCAAATAAGCCTTGAACTCTTACATTCCTAAATTATGCATATTAAAGTATTTATAGTCAATTTTACTATTTATGACGTGATCATAGAAAGATCAAGGTAATGATCAAATAAATCATATAAAACAAAATATAACATGATCATAGAAATATTAGAAACTCTAAGAACATATATAGCATCTGTTTACTTTCTAACATGACATCCTCAAGCTCAAAGACCCGTCACGGTGAGCGATGCGTGGGGGAGTTCGCCGACAAAACCTAGAGGAGGTACTTATCCGTGAGATTTTTTTTTAGATAAAGGATTGATTAATATCCGGCCTCTGCAAAGCGCACACAGCCAAGGTTTACAAAGTTCTCAGCCATAAGGCTGAAACAACAACAATTAAAATTAAGGGAACAACAAGAAGTTTATCATTTAAAATCAAAAGCAAATTCGATAGTTGCTTCTCCAGCCACCCTTGGCAAAGATGTCCAGAGTTACCACTTCCAAAGCCCTGCTTGCCCATCGGATGGTTTCCCGGTTGTTCTCAGACTGTAATAGTTCCCAATACCTCAACCAATATGTTCCCCTGAATATAACCTGCATAAAAGAAAAATATTGTTTGTTCTGAAAGATTAGATCATTGCGAGTGCACCAAATAGCCCATAATAAAGCAGCAACACCCACAAGTATCAATCTTTTTTCATACTTCCCAATGCCTGTTAACCAGGGACCAAGCATATGAGACATAGACTTTGGCAGGGATAAACCAGTAGCAATATGCACAATCCTCCAAATAGTCTTCGCATGATGACAATCAAAAAATAAATGTAGTATTGTTCATTAGAATTACAAAAACAACAATTTTGATTGCCATCCCAATTTCGTTTAGCTAGATTATCCTTTGTTAAAATTACTCCACGCTGTAAATACCAAATGAAAATTTTAATTTTTAAAGGAAGTTTGAGTTGCCAAATAAATTTACTAGTGAAAGGGATACCCTGGTTCATCAAATAGGCGTACATAGGTCGTACAGAAAATTTCCCATGTCGATGTAAACCCCATAAAAAAGCGTCCCTGCCATCAGTAAGCTGACAATTAGCTATTTTTGCTACAAGATTGTACCACGCCATCAGTTTATTCCCCAACAGTAATCTCCGAAATTGAATATTGGGTGGCATTTGAGTCATGACTTTTGCCACCATATCATGAGGGCGATGAGCAATGGTATATAGGCTTGGAAATTGAACTTTCAGTGGAGTAGAACCCTCCCAAGTGTCCTCCCAAAACCTAGCTTGTGAACCATCTCTTATCTGAAAGGATCCACATGCTAGGAAATCATCTTTGACCTTTAAAAGGCCCTTCCAAAAATGAGAATCACCAGGTTTAATATTCACTTGGGATAAACATTTCGAGCTTAAATATTTATTTCTAAGCAAAGTTTGCCAGATCCCATCCTTATTCAACAATTTAAATAACCATTTGCTTAGTAGACATTTATTCTTAATGTAAAGGTCTACAATACCTAGTCCACCTTGATCTTTAGGTCGGCACAAAATATCCCACTTAACAAGGCGATATTTTTCTTATCATTATTACCTTGCCAATAAAAACGTGAACGATAGAAATCCAACCTGTGCAGAACACCTTTAGGAATTTCAAAGATGGACATCATGAACATAGGGAGACTACTAAGCACTGAATTTAGTAAAACAAGTCTACCCCCAGAAGAAAGGTGTTTGGCTTTCCAAGTACTCAGTTTTGTTTTAAATCTTTCCTCTATAACATTCCAGTCTGCATTACGAAGTTTATGAAAGTGCATCGGAATACCTAAGTACCGGAAAGGGTATGAGCCTATCCCACAGCCAAACAGATCAGAATATTGTTGCTCATGTTGTCTAGCCTCCCCAAAACAATATATCTCACTTTTATGAAAGTTAATTTTAAGACCCGATAACTGCTCAAACACACAAAGCAATAACTTCATGTTTTTTGCTTGCTCCATATCGTGATCCATGAAAAGAATAGTATCATCAGCATACTGCAAAATTGACAAGCCATCCTCGACAAGATGGGGTATAACTCCACAAATCAGTCCATCATCTTTCGCACGCTTAATAAGAAGAGCTAGCATGTCTGCCACAATATTAAACAAGATAGGAGACAAGGGGTCACCCTGCCTAAGACCTTTTTTTGTTTGGAAGTAATGTCCAATTTCTTCGTTCACTTTAATACCAACACTTCCATCAGTGACAAAGTGATCAATCCAAGTGCACCATTGTGGACAGAATCCCTTCATACGAAGAGTTTGTTGAAGAAAAGACCACTTCACCTTATCATAGGCCTTTTCAAAGTCAAGTTTTAAAATAACTCCATTGAGTTTCTTTGAATTTAATTCATGAATAGTTTCATGAAGAATCACCACACCTTCCATAATATTACGACCTGGCATGAAAGCAGTTTGAGATGGTCGTACTACTTTAGCTGCCACCCCCATAATTCTATTAGTGGCAACTTTGGTAAAAATTTTGAAGCTCACATTGAGCAAACATATAGGTCTAAATTGTTGTATTTTAATAGCTTCTTTAATCTTTGGAATTAGCGTAATTATTCCAAAGTTGATGCTGAACAGAGGCAAGCTCCCATGGTAAAAATCATGGAACAACGCCATGAGGTCCCCTTTAATAATATCCCAGAAAACTTGATAAAATTCAGCTGGGAATCCATCAGGACCAGGCGATTTATTGTGCTCCTTTTGGAAGACCGCCTCTCTAACCTCTTTTTCATTAAAATATGCAATGAGCATATCATTTTCCTCATTAGATACTTGAGGCAAATCATGATTATAATCCTCTACCAGACTAAAATTATTTTCTTCAGGCGGACCAAACAAACCCTTATAATAATTCGTAATATGAGCTTTTAACTCCGTATCGCCAACAATTATACCATCTTCATGTTCTAATTTAAAAATGTGTTGTTTCCTGTGTTTCCCATTAGCAACCAAATGAAAATATTAGGTATTGTCATCCCCTTCCAAAAGATCCTTTGTTTTTACTCTCTCATACCATTTTAATTCTTCTTCCCGCCTACTGAACGCCTACTTATCCGTGAGATGGACAACGCCGTGATAGAAAGCCTTAGAACACGGCCTACTGAACCTAGCATCGATGCAAAGGATGCTGTGGCGAATGTAAGTACGGAATTTGAAATTTGTTGATCAGAGATGAGTAATACTCCCCCCTCCCTTCTAAAATAGTGTTCTGCTAGCTACCAAACTTATTTCTGCATGTTGATATTGAAATTCTACCAAGCTAATTTCTCAAAATAAAATTTCTACCAAAGTTTTAAACTGAAACAGAATTTCCCTTGGGACCTCTCATGGAATGACGTCCGAAACAAATAAATCTCCTGAAAGATTATTTTCTATGGAGTACTTTCCATGCATCACCTAATCAATTGAAAATACACAAAAGAACAGGTATAGAGATCCAAGACATTTGTACTACTTAATTTCAAAATTTTCTCAATGGCTAGATTTTGTCCCTTTTGATAAAATATGATATATATTGGATATGTGAGACTGCACATGAGCACTGCATCACAAGCACTATGCATGTAAACTATCTCAATTACTTGCACAATTGCACGGCTAGATATTAAAGCATGTTGTATTGTTATATATCTCTAGCACCTTTGAAAGAAATAGATGTATTTGTTATTAAATTGTTGAAATTGTAATATGTGTATGTGGTTAATCTACACCATTCTAATCTGGCTCCGCCAAAATAAGTGGTATAGATATTCTTTTTTCCGTTGATTAATGAGAGAATTTCTAGGAATTTTGTTTTTTTATTTGAGGATTATTGTGGAATTTTCTAAATATATAAAGCGAATGAGGTACCTCAAATATGAACAGTTGTTTGTAGATATATAGATAGTGCATGCACGCTATATATCTGCAATATGACATGCAGAAATGATTAGCATATTGAATTATTGACAAAACAAATATCAGTGCAAATTGTGTTTTTTTATATTTTGTTCCCTGCAGATGATTTTTGATTTAACTGCCAAGAAGCTTATTGGATTTGAACCCACAAAGTCAAGGCAATTGAGAAAGAACTACGAAGGGTTCATCCAAGGCCTGATCTCCCTCCCACTTTACGTTCCTGGGACAACATTTTATCAATGCATGCAGGTATATTTCAGTCCAAATAATTTCCAAATAATTCTAGATGGGTGGGTTCATCCTTTTAGTTCGTTTCAACACAACACGTCGGGTTTCTGATGGCGCCTATAAATGCCTTTAAAACCTTATAAATTCCTTAAAAAGATTTTAGATGGCGTTTACATGGCGTCAAGAAAAATGGCGTCAGGAAAAGTAATTGGCGGTGCTTAATTATCCACGGCGTTTATAAGTGCCGTGGAAGACTCTAACCCGGCGTTTATAAGTGCCAGGGTTCCCTCTATCATGGCACTTTATAAGTGCCGGGGTTTTATCTAGCATGACGCTTATAAGCGCCGGGATCTCTCTATTCGTGGCATTTAAAATCACAGGTGCACAATGACTTCCCAGGAGGTCACCCATCTTATTACTACTCTTGTCCAAGTATGCTTAACTTCAGAGTTTTTATAAGATCTAGTACTTTAGTGGTGGTATGATTACATCTGATATATAATGTGTTCCTCCTCCCCTTAACCCCGTTAAACACCCGAACACCGATTTTCAATTATTTCAAATTAGCAAACTATTGAGGTAATTAGCAAAATCATCATACGATAAAATCTCCAATTATATTCTTTTGGGCACCAATTCTAGTTTGCAAATACGAAATCCGAGCATATTTCTTAAAATAGACATAACTTTTGACTCATATCTCCATTCGGGGCGTTCTTTGGCTCATTGGAAAGATAACGAAAAGTAGCATCTGAAATTGATAAGTGTTACAAAATGAGATGGTCGAAAAATTTGAATTTTCAAACAAAATATGAACAAAAATTAAATTTTCGAACAAAATTTGAAATTTTAGACAAAATATCATCGAAAATGAAATATTTGGACAGAAATTATTGTAAATGGAATATTAGTTTCAATTATTTCAAATATAATATTATTTAATTTCAATTCTTTCAAATTTCGATGTGGTATTCACGTTTATAAGCAGTGGTAGAGTCTACCAGCGCTTATAACGCCGAAATCCACTATATCGGCGTTTATAAGCGCCGGTTAACTAACCAGCGTTTATAAGCGGTATAAAGTAAATTCCTGGCGTTTATAAGCGCCGTGGAAGACTGTAACCCGGCGTTTATAATTCCCCGGTATAGAGTGGAGTTCCCCGGCGTTTATAAGCGCCGTGGAAGACTCTAACCCGGCGTTTATAAACGCCGGTATAGAGTGGAATTCCCTGGCATTTATAAGCGCCGTGGTAGACTCTAACCCGATGTTTATAAACCGGAGAATTAAATGCCTCGAATGATAAAAAACGCCGGCTTTAGCCTTATTAGGGGCGTTTAGATTAAACGCCGGGAAATCCATGTTATCTTGTAGTGATACATAGGCACACGCTCCATAGAAACATATCAACATAAAAATTATCTTGTAAACTTTTCCGGGATGGATTATATTGATTTTCTCCTTTAATGATTATTTTCAGGGAAGGAAAAACGTGCACAAGGTGCTAAAAGATTTGCTGAAAGAAAGCTCACCAGAGAGACGATACGGAGACTTTTTAGATGTTGTCGTGGAAGAACTACGGAGTAGAAATTCATTAATATATGAGAATTTCATGATAGATGTAATTGCTGTACTCATGTTCGGTAGCTTTGCAACGATATCGTCATCCCTCACCATAGCTATGAAGTTCCACACGCACAACCCAAATGTAGCGAAAGCTAAAAAATTGAAGTAGGGTTTTCAGCCACAACACAACATTAGATGAACACGGTTCAGAGCATACCAATCGATTTGACCCTGCAATCGGTAAGGGAAAATATGAAGTTCGCTCAAAGCTGATTTTGTGAAGCAATAGGCTTAGGTAGCTTCTGATCAGCTAAAAGCCGTTCAAATCGAAGGTAGGGATAAATCTAATTAGCCGACTAAGGCTAACCAGGGGGTAAAGGTAGATACTCTGAAGAAGGCGATGTGCAACAAAGTCAGAGAATCGAACTTGAGGGCGTAATTGATGAAGGATCAATAATCGGCGATGCGCAACTTTATTGATCAAGATCGAATTATAAGAAGACTAAATTACAGAACTACTCTTGGTCGACAGAAAAAGATAAAAGTAAATGTAGGCTTGATTGATCTTGTGGTTGTTTTTTTGTTTGTATGCTCTTGCCTAACTTTTATACCCGCCGGCCGATCGAGTCCTATTACAATACATTTTAAGAGTAGGATCCATATCGGCCTCTATCCCAAACGGTTTTTTCCTTAACAATCTTCTTCGCTTCCAAATATCTTCAAACTACATCCTGGTTGTATCCCGTTGACCCTGGACTGCCAATTTTAACTGCACCTACCAAATTTTGGTGCAAACATATGTCCCATATTTTTGGAAGATAACTTGTCAGCTGCCAAAAATCTTGCTCATCAGCTTTCACCTAATCAGCTAAACATGGAATCTCAACTGGCAACCTTTTTTGTGCCGTAATTTTTTTATATGCGCATAGTACATTTTAATTGCTAGCTCCCCTCGAAATCCTCTTCCCGTCGTTTCAAAATTTTTTACCTGCTATAAATATACGGCCCCCACTGTCATTTTCACATCCTCAAACTCTCTGGTCATCTGAAATCGGCTTCCTTCTGCTGTCACATTCAAGCTTCTCAATTGGCTTCTCTTTAGATCGGCTGAATGGATTCTAGTCAGGTACTCATTCCAATCCCAAACAGCGTTGATCAATATTACTTAGGCCCGGTAGGGAGTTTAGATGCCGATACAGTTATAAACGAAGAAATTCCTAGACTCCCGCTATCGGCTTTTGGTTATAACGTAGAGGGTTGAACCAAGAGTTTCAGAGCTTGGCTGACAACGCTCAAAGGATGAAGATCCTGGTATATCTACATATCCACTAAAAAAAGAGGTGTGGGAAAGGATGGGTATAGCAGAGTGTCTTCCCCTTACTCTAACCGATCCAGAAGCCAACGAGCCCTTAGTGGCCACGGCCTGCTATTTCTGTCGGAGACATTCAATGCTTTTATGTTCCGCACCGGTTCCATCGGCCTAACCCTTCTAGAGTGGCTCAGCTGTGTTGCCTCAGGCTAGACAACAAGCAAGTATCGGCTTACAATGGCAAGCCAAGATATAAGTTGATTCAGTCTAAGGGCGAAGAATGGAGCAAGTACATCCGCAACAACAATAAGGTGAACAGATTGGTATTGGACGAAGAGTATGTCACCTTTTTAAACTTATGGCTGGATAGATTTCTATTTTGCAAGGATTCTCTTGGGTCGACACAAGTGTATTAATTGATAGCAAAGCATTTGGTGGAGGGGCGTCGACTTGCCCTAGGTAAGATGCTGCTAAGGGCAGTTTATCAGATAATGTACGTAATAAGAAGTCGGCTATTCACAGGCCAGGAAGAAAAAATTTGATGAAGACACTCTGGCCTTTAAATCAAACAAGGCTAGCATTGAAAAGCTAGAATCAGCCAAGAAACTCCTGGAAGAAGAACTAGCCAATATAAACAAACAACTAGCCAATAGCCAAGCCAAGTTTACTGCTGCGGTTGCCTCCCTTAGAGACCAGAAGCATGAAATTAGCCTGGCTGTTGCAAAGGTTAAAGAACAATAGGCCAAAATGGTCTTTGTACCCGGCAACGCCAAAGCGAACCAACAGACTATCGACGAAATTCAAGAGATCATTGCTAAGGCAGCTGCCGCATTATCGACTTTAGGAGCAAGGCTTCCCGACTCCGGCTTGTAAACTTTCATGTAATCTTATGTTACGATCAGCTTTTGAAACCTTTCATAATGTCTAACTTATTTTAAATCGGCTATTTAACCGATTATATGTCGTTCACTTTATTCATGGTCAACCACGAGTTACTTGGCTTGTAAAATGATTTTCTACTATAGCCTATTAAGACCTAATCCACACGCTAGGATAATATTTCTTTAAGTACTTTCCATTGATCACCTTAAGCAAGACAACTCCCTCTAGTGTTTCGATTATATAAGAATTTTCATCAACAAGCCGATATATTCTATACGGCCTTTCCCACGTAGAAGACCATTTACCAAATTGGCTATCCTTAGAACCAATAGGTAGCAAAGTTTTCCAAACTAGATCAGCTTCATTGAAGGATTTCGACACAACCTTCTTTGTTGTACGCTCTTGTAACTCTCATCTTGTTCTTCTTAAGCCGATCTAGGGTAGACAAGCGTGACTCTCCTAAGTCATCTAAACTATCAAGCATCAAATCTTTGTAATCTTGAGCTGTCAAACCATTTTGTTTAGCCACTCGAATTGAGTCGATGTTAATTTCCACAGGCACAACGGCTTCTTAACCATAGACTAGTTGATAAGGCGATTTAGCCACTAGAATTGAGTCGATGTTAATTTCCACAGGCAAAACGACTTCTTAACCATAGACTAGTTGATAAGGCGAAAGTTTAGTAGATCCATGATACGCCAGCCAATAGGCCCACAATGATTCTGATAATGTCGAGTGCCAATTCCTTGGCTTGTCTTCGAGTTTCCTTTTAATCAACTCAATTAACGTCTTATTAGACTATTCGGTTTGTCTATTAGCCTGAGCATAATAAGGCAATGAGTTGAGCAACTTGATACCCAAGCTTTTGGCAAAACTTTAGAACTCATTGAATATGAACACAGTATCTTGATCGGTCATGATAGTTTGTGGTATTCCAAACCGATGAATAATGTGTTCATTGACAAACCCGATAGCATCAACACTGGTGACCTTCTTAAAGGGTATAACTTCAACCCAATTAGAAAAATAATCAGTCGCAACCAAAATAAACTATCCCCCATCCTCTGAACAACTATGTTTGATAATCGGATGCAAAGCCAATGCTTGTGCAAGTTGCACATTTTTGAACTTCTAACAACTCTGGTATCCTTTATAATATCGAAAACAATCTTCCAACATTGTCGGTCAGAAATACCCTGTGTGCCTAAGCATCCATTTCATCTTATGAGCCGATTGATGGGACCCATAAATACATTCGTGTACCTCACCCATCGCTACTTTGGCTTCATCGACTCCAAGGCATCTTAGTAGAAATCCTTCTAATGTTTGATAATACAATACTTCATTTTGTCAACCGACTTAGGCATTGGATATCAGCTAAAATCCTTGTATCCTGATGCTTGCTGAGCCAACAAGTTAGCCCTCTCATTCATCTCCTAAGGAATGTGGTTGTCGGTGTATTCCACCTGACAGGCCCGAGCCTACGGACCGGGTTTTGTTCGATAGGGGGGTGGCTTCGGTAGTTGGCTAACCCTAGCAGAGGGAAACCCCAGCACCTCTCACACTAACGAGCTCGATGTCTAAATTGAGATGAACACAACGATTTTTTACCGAGTTCGAGGCCCCATGGAGAAGGGTATGACCTTACTTCTGCTTCAAGTTGGATTGCCTCTCGAAAGGGTCGTTACCAAGTTTGTGGGTGACCGGCTCTTCTGTTGATCCCACTCTTTCTTTTCTCAAGTGCCCTTATATGCGGGCTTACATGAGCAGATTCGGAGCGGTCATCATGCCTATCTTACGCATTTATTACACTCTTGCCTGTTGTCCGTTCCTCGGCGCTAATTAATGCGGCGCATGCCGTCGCTCGGTTCTTCGGAATGTGACCTCTCGGTGGTGGTAGGTGAGAGGTGTCGAGAACGGGCTGTGTGAAATTCCTTGGGACCGACATGCACGGTACAATAGGCACCGCCGACATAGTCTGGCGAAAAACTTCAGGGCAAACCGCATTCCACCCTTTTGCATGGCGGCGGAATAAGCGAGGCGTGCTCGTCCGCATGCCACGTTAATTTGGCGCCGGCGGCGGCGTGATCGCCCACGCTTCGCCCGCCGCCCACGGGCCGGCACCGGAGGGCGGCGTGCCGCGCTTTGCCGCCAGTCGCCACGTTGGTGGCGCCGGCGGCGGCGTGATCGCCCACTGCTCGCCGCGCGCCCGTGGATCGGCACCGGAGGCGGCGTGCCGCCCTTTGCCGCCAGTCGCCACGTTGGTGGCGGCAGGCGGCGGCGTGATCGCCCACTGCTTCGCCCGCCGCCACGTGGACTAGTATCCAACAGCGGGTGTAAGCACCCACCCACTTGCTAAGCGCCACGTGGGCCGCGCGCTTTGTGCGGCGAAGAGGTACCACGGTGTATAATGCGCCAAGCGGTGGTTAATGGAAAATAGCGTGAATGAGCCTATTATATCAAAACACTGCTCCAAATATTTAAACAATGTCTCATCATGACATTGGCGTTCACCCTTGATTTGTTGCACAACTAGCAAAGAATCGCCATAAGCCTTAATAGCATCCACTCCAATAGTTTCTAATAGCTCTACGCCTTTGAGCAATGCTTCATATTCCGCCTGATTGTTAGAACATCGGCTATTCAGCCGAAAAGCGAACTCGAAGTTACACCCTTTAGGCGAAGTGAGCACTATACCAATGCCATCACCTTCTCGTCATCTGATCCGTCAAAGTATAGCTATTCTCTTTAGATCAATTTGAATGGATTCTAGTCGGTACTCATTCCAATCCCAAACAGCGTTGATCAATATTACTTAGGCCGGTAGAGAGTTTAGATCTGATCTGATTATAAGCGAAGAAATTCCTAGACTCACTATCGGCTTTTGGTTATAACGTTGAGGTTGAACCAAGAGTTTGAGCTTGGTGACAACGCTCAAGGATGAAGATCTGGTATATCTACATATCCACTAAAAGAGGTGTGGGAAAGGATGGGTATAGCGAGTCTTCCCTTACTCTAACAGATCCGAAAGCCAGCGAGCCCTTAGTGGCCACGACTGCTATTTCTCGGAGACATTCAATGCTTTTATGTTCCTTGGGGTTCCATCATTAACCCTTCTAGAGTGGCTCAATTTGTGTTGCCTCGGGCTAGACAACAAGCAAGTGTCGACTTACAATGGCAAGCCAAGATATAAGTTGATTCGATCTAAGGCGAAGAAGGGAGCAAGTACATCATAACAACAATAAGGTGAGCAGTTGGTATTGAATGACGAAGAGTATGTCACCTTTTTAAACTTATGGTGGATAGATTTCTATTTTGCAAGGATTCTCTTGGGTGCGACACAAGTGTATTAATTGATAGCAAAGCATTTGGTGGAGGCGTCGACTTGCCCTAGGTAAGATCTTTGCTAAGGCGGTTTATCGAGATAATGTCACGTAATAATAAAGTCGGCTATTCACGGGCGGGAAGAAAAAATTTGATGAAGACACTCGGCCTTTAAATCAAACAAGGCTAGCATTGAAAAGCTAGAATCGGCCAGAAACTCTCGGAAGAAGAACTAGCCAATATAAACAAACAACTAGCCAATAGCCAAGCCAAGTTTCTTTCTGCGGTTGCCTCCTTAGAGACCGAAGCATGAAATTAGCTTTGGTGTTGCAAGGTTAAGAACAATAGGCCAAAATGGTCTTTGTGCAGACAGCATAAAGCGAACCAACAGACTATCGGCGAAATTCAAGAGATCATTGCTAAAGGCGTTTGCGCATTATCGACTTTAGGAGCAAAGGCTTCCGACTCAAACTTGTAAACTTTCATGTAATCTTATGTTACGATCAGCTTTTGAAACCTTTCATAATGTCTAACTTATTTTAAATCGGCTATTTACTTGGATTATATGTCGTTCACTTTATTCATGGTCAACCACGAGTTACTTGGCTTGTAAAATGATTTTCTACTATAGCCTATTAAGACCTAATCCACCGCTAGGATAATATTTCTTTAAGTACTTTCCATTGATCACCTTAAGCAAGACAACTCCCTCTAGTGTTTCGATTATATAAAATTTTCATCAACAAGCCGATATATTCTATCGGCCTTTCCCGTGAAGACCATTTACCAAATTGGCTATCCTTAGAACCAATAGGTAGCAAAGTTTTCCAAACTAGATCGGCTTCATTGAAGGATTTCGACACAACCTTCTTTGTTGTGCGCTCTTGTAACTCTCATCTTGTTCTTCTTAAGCCGATCTAGGGTAGACAAGCGTGACTCTCCTAAGTCATCTAAACTATCAAGCATCAAATCTTTGTAATCTTGAAATTTGTCAAACCATTTTGTTTAGCCACTCGAATTGAGTCGATGTTAATTTCCACGAACTGTGACTTCTTAACCATAGACTAGTTGATAAGGCGATTTAGCCACTAGAATTGAGTCGATGTTAATTTCCACAGGCAAAACGACTTCTTAACCATAGACTAGTTGATAAGGCGAAAGTTTAGTAGATCCATGATACGCCAGCCAATAGGCCCACAATGATTCTGATAATGTCGAGTGCCAATTCCTTGGCTTGTCTTCGAGTTTCCTTTTAATCAACTCAATTAACGTCTTATTAGACTATTCGGTTTGTCTATTAGCTTTGAGCATAATAAGGCAATGAGTTGAGCAACTTGATACCCAAGCTTTTGGCAAAACTTTAGAACTCATTGAATATGAACCGATATCTTGATCGGTCATGATAGTTTGTGGTATTCCAATAGATGAATAATGTGTTCATTGACAAACCCGATAGCATCAACTTTGGTGACCTTCTTAAAGGGTATAACTTCAACCCAATTAGAAAAATAATCGATTCATAACCAAAATAAACTATCCCCCATCCTCTGCGAACAACTATGTTTGATAATGGGATGCAAAGCCAATGCTTGTGCAAGTTGCACATTTTGAACTTCTAACAACTCTGGTATCCTTTATAATATAGAAAACAATCTTCCAACATTGTCGGTCAGAAATACCACATGTGCCTAAGCATCCATTTCATCTTATGAGCGATTGATGGGACCCATAAATACATTAAGTATTACCTCACCCATCGCTACTTTGGCTTCATCGACTCCAAGGCATCTTAGTAGAAATCCTTCTAATGTTTGATAATACAATACTTCATTTTGTCAACCGACTTAGGCATTGGATATCGGCTAAAATCCTTGTATCTGATGCTTCTTTGAGCCAACAAGTTAGCCCTCTCATTCATCTCTAAGGAATGTGGTTGTCGGTGTATTCCACTGACGGGCCGAGCCCTCTGGTGGGTTTTGTTCGATAGGGGGTGGCTTGGTGGTTGGCTAACCCTAGCGAGAAACCGGCACCTCTCACACTAACGAGCTTACGATGTCTAAATTGAGATGAACACAGCGATTTTTTACTCGAGTTCGGGCCCCCATGGAGAAGAATGTGACCTTACTTCTGCTTCAAGTTGGATTGCCTCTCGAAGAATTAGTTACCAAGTTTGTGGGTGACCGGCTCTTACATTGATCCCTCTCTTTCTTTTCTCAAGTGCCCTTATATGCGGGCTTACATGAGCATTCGGGAGGCGGTCATCATGCCTATCTTACGCATTTATTACACTCTTGCCATCCGTTCCTCGGCTAATTAATGCCGGCGCATGCCGTCGCTCGGTTCTTAGGAATGTGACCTCTCGGTGTGGAGTAGGTGAGAGGTGTCGAGAGAGCAGGCTGTGCGAAATTCCTTGGGACCGACATGCACGGTACAATAGGCTGCTTGACATAATGGCGGCGAAAAAAACTTGGGGCAAGCCCGCATTCCACCCTTTTGCATGGCGGCGGAATAAGCAGGCGTGCTCGTCCGCATACCACGTTAGGTGGCGCCAGGCGGCGGCGTGATCGCCCACGCTTCGCCCCGCGCGCCCGTGGGCGACCGGCACCGGGCGGCGTGCCGCCGCTTTGCCGCCAGTCGCCACGTTAGTGGCGGCGGCGGCGTAATCGCCCACTGCTCGCCGCCGCCCGTGGATCGGCACCGGAGGCGGCGTGCCGCCGCTTTGCCGCCAGTCGCCCGCGTTAGTTGCGCAGGCGGCGAGCGTGATCGCCCACTGCTGCGCCCGCCCGCCCGTGGACTAGTATCCAGCAGAGCGGGTGTAAGCACCCACCTTGCTAGGCGCCCGTGGGCCGCTGCGCTTTTGTGCGGCGAAGAGGTACCACGGTGTATAATGCGGCAAGCGGTGGTTAATGGAAAATGACGTGAATGAGCCTATTATATCAAAACACTGCTCCAAATATTTAAACAATGTCTCATCATGACATTGGCGTTCACCCTTGATTTGTTGCACAACTAGCAAAGAATCGCCATAAGCCTTAATAGCATCCACTCCAATAGTTTCTAATAGCTCTACGCCTTTGAGCAATGCTTCATATTCCGCCTGATTGTTAGAACATCGGCTATTCAGCCGAAAAGCGAACTCGAAGTTACACCCTTTAGGCGAAGTGAGCACTATACCAATGCCATCACCTTCTCGTCATACCGATCCGTCAAAGTATAGCTACCAAGGGGCAATAGAAACTAGACCAGCAATGGTTTTGCTTAATGTTATAAAATTAGCTATCACTTGTCCTTTAACCGACTTAGCCGATTCATATGATAGGTCAAACTCAATCAATGCATAAGCCCATTTACCAAGTTGACCTCACAAAATCGAGGCTGATATCATATATTTTATAGAGAAAATTGTTTATTTGCCACTGAAAGTTGGCCGGTTCCCCACAATGCCATCGCGAAAATGCTGTTCTCTGCATTACCATCCGATCTCAAATTGCCTTTCCATTTTGCCATTGCCGTCAAGTTAGCTGTGAAACCACCGTTAGTTGACACGCGAAAAGACCAAATTGCCCTCCTTTTGAGTGTGCTGCCCTATTTAAATCTATCAAATGTGCTTAGAATTTTATGAAAATTTTTGGAGATGATCTTAAGAGAGTACTAACATTTCTATAAAAATTGAGAGCATGAGCAGCTCTGTGATTTTCTGGAAAAATCTTTTAGCGATTATGTCTTAATGAAAGAATTGCCCATCTTCATCCTAATTTAAATCTATCAAATGTGCTTAGAATTTTATGAAAATTTTTAGAGATGATCTTAAGAGAGTACTAACATTTCTGTAAAAATTTGAGAGCATGAGAAGCTCTGTGATTTTTTGGAAAAATCTTTTAGCGATTCTATCTTAATGAAAGAATCTAAATTTTGATTTTTCAGAAGCACTAAATAAATTCAAAAATTTATGAATTTTTTTGGAGTGGTTCCTTGGGTTATTTAGAACTTAAATAAAATATTTCTAGACTTTTAAATATTTTAAATTCATTTCACCGTCCAAGTTAGCACACGGGGACAGCTTGGTCTTTTCGCGTGCCAGCAAACGGGGGGTTCACAGCCAACTGGATGGCGATGGCAAAATGGAAAGGCAATTTGAGATCGGATGGCAATGCAGAGAAGAGAATTTTTACGATGGCATTGTGGGGAACCGGCCAACTTTTAATGGCAAATAAACAATTTTCTCTATTTTATAACATCGATTTTGTAGACCACTTTATAAGTCGATGTTAAAATGTAATGCCTTAACTTCATACAAGCAAAATACAAAGACAAGCATACTTTCTCCACAAAAGGGTACCTAATTTTAGCATCCAGCAATCGTTGACTTAAATAGAAAATCACTCTCTCTTTGCCATCGATTTTCTGTGCCAAAACTGCTCTGATAATTTCCTCCTCAGCTGATATGTATAACTTGAATGGAATTCCCTTCTGCAATGTGGCCAACATCGGAGGATTGATCAAGTATTCTTTAATATCACCGAAAGCCTTTTGTTGATCGGCTCCCCAAACAAACTTCTGATTATTTTTTAGCTTCAATAATGGTGTAAACGCTCGAATTCAACTAGACAAGTTTGAAATAAACCACCGTAAATAATTGATTTTACCAATCAACTTTTGCAATTCGTTTTTGCACGTTGGTGGCTTTGTTTTGGCTATGGCTTTCACCCTTTCTTAGTTAACTTCAATTTCCCTTTCGTGAACATGAAACCTAAAAATTGTCCAGCCGATACGCCAAACGAACATTTAAAAGGATTCATCTTGAAGCCATGTGCCCTTGTGTTTTGGAAAACTTTCTCTAAATCAGCTAAATGTTGCAAATCATCTTTTGATTTTACAACGAAATCATCAATATAAATTTTGACTATACAGCTAATCAAATCATAAAATATTAAATTCATAGCACGATTGTAAGTTGCACCAGCGTTTTTTAAGCCGAACGTCATAACCGTTCACTCAACGAGCACCAGGGCATCTGAAGGCGGTCTTAGGTAAATCGGCTTCCATAAAAAATATCTGATTATATCCGGTATTTCCATCAAGAAAGCTAATGATCTTATTCCCTGATACAGCGTCGATAAGCATATCAGCAATTGGCATCGGATACTCATCATTTGGTGTGGCTTTATTTAAATCTCTAAAGTCTATGCACACCCTGAGCTTACCATTTTTCTTTATGACGGGGACGATATTGGAGACCCATTTAGCATATCGGCAAGGCTTGATAAATTTGGCCTCCAATAATCACTCTATTTCTTCTTTGATAACATTGTACAAAGCCGGATTAAAACATCAGGGATACTGTTTAAACGGCCAAATCCTGGCTTTATAGATAGCCGATGTTCAACATGTTGTCAGTTTAAACCAGGCATCTCATAGTATTCCCAAGTAAAACAATCTTTATAATTTTTAAGAATTTTGATCAACTTTTCCTTGTATGCTGCATCTAATTTTGCACTAATAAAAGTAGGCATTTTCCTATCATCATCCCTGATGTTGACTTCTTTAAGAAGATCAATCGATGTGAATCCTTGGCCTAACTTCTCGTCCTCTTGAATATCCTCGATGACCTCATAGCTATCTGTTGTTTGCCGATAGTTTTGCATTTTATATTGCAGGGCCCTTATCACTTGCTTTGACTCCATTGGCACAAAACTTCATTTGCCCAATCGAATGTGCCTGGCTTGACACTGATTGACATAAACCTTGTTTTACCAATGCAAATAAAATCACAATCATCCAATATTTTACCTGATATACATTCGGCCTCTTCGTGCGGCCAATTCACATCCAAACTAGTCATCGCGATGCGAGTAGATGTATCGGTTGGGATGACATCAGCTTCGTCTTCATTCCACTGGATGAGGAGTTGGTGCATAGTCAACAGGATGCATCAATTCGTATGTATCCAGTCTCGTCCAAGCAACACGTTATAGTTGCCTTTGGCATCAATAACGAAGAAGGCAGTCGGCAAAGTTTTGCTGCCAACAGTCAATTCCATGACCATGGCGCCTTTAGCTTCGGTGGGGTCACCTGTGAAGTCATTCAAAACTATATTAGTCTTGATTAAATCTTCGTCGGACTTTCCCAACTTCTTGCAGGTAGTATACGGCATCAAGTTAACGATAGTTCCTCCATCCACCAGTATTTTAGAGATCAGCTTGCCGTTTATATGCCCTTTCAGATACAATGGCTTTATATGCCGATGAGCATCACATGGCTTCTCAAAGACTGCGTCTTGAGCCCCCAAACTCATCTGAGTAAAGATTTCCTTAACCGATTCAGTTTTAATTTTGAACTTTGCTGGCAGTGTGAGCACCATATTGATGTCCATTAGAGGCATGTCATCCTGAATCATGGGTGATCCCAGGTCATCAGTCGAATCAGTTTCTTCCTCAACTTGGTCTTTCTCCTCCACTCCTTCACAATTTTGACCGACCGAAGCCCATTAAACACCTGGTCCCTTTACTTCTCCTACTCGGCCTCCCTGATTTCCTGGGTCCTTAGCCTTTGAAGCCGTCTATGTTGTGATCAGCTAAGACCTGACAGGCACCACCTTGGTCTGGGTTTGATCGGCATACGGACTTTTCCAGCCAGATCTTCTTTTACCATAACGCTAGGCTCCACCTATTCCTTAGCCTAATTTGGCAAAGAAATCCTCTCCTAGATCAGCTTCCTATACCTTTGGCCAGGACGATCCCGTATTGGCCCAAATAGCTTGTCCTTGGCCATTTGCCTAGGCCAATCATCCTAGGGATAATGCTCCATTAGGCATGAGTATGGTGTTGGCAGCGCTACTCCCCTTTCCTAGTAGAACTGCCAAAAGGGGCACCTCCGATGGGCTCTCTCCAGTTTCTCAGGCCAATACAGATTATTTGGCCGATGCAGGTAATGTCATGGCCGATTGTTCATTTTCTCATATTTCTCCAATAATTGAGAAAATGTTGGCTTAGGCCTAATGATCGGCCTTCGTGGTGGTGATCTTTCAGCTTTGTACCATCTACCAACTTGCGGATCTCCCTTTGGCTTGACGGTCCTTGAGTTCTTGCCCTCATAATCAGCTTCTATTTGTAGTGAACTGATCATGATCTTCAAGGTCTCGCCGCCGTTTGAATTGGATTGGATGTCGACGTGTCGGGCCCATTTTGGTTCCTCATCGTCTACCAGCTCTTTTCTTTTATGCGAGCACTAAACCATATTGATGGGAAACAGATCCACATCCACCTGCATGGTTGTCTCATCCGCGGATTTTAGCTGACCGTCTTTAATAGCTGACTAGATCTGCTGGCGAAAAATATTGCAATCGTTAGTATTATGAGAAAGAGTGATGCCATTTGCAATACATTCACTTCTTGATCTCGTCAACCGATGGTATGACATGCCTTTCAAGCAATTGTATTATTTTTTCTTGCAAAAGTAAGTCAAAAATACGATCACACTTAGATACATCAAATGCATACTTGACTTCTGACTTGTTTTTAGTTGGCTTAAGCCACGAATAGACCAAGGATTTTTTGGGACCCTTGACCCACTTAGTTATATTTACTTCTGCCTCATCGTCTTCAGAGGATTCACTCGAGTAATAATCAACCATATTGACTTTGACCATGTCTTTTTCCTTGTTATTGCCACTCACTTTGAACTTATCCTTGAAACCCTTATTGTCAGGCAATTGGCTTTCTTGAGCCGACACTCGATGAAGCAGATGACTTAGGTCGGTGAATTCTTGCCCACCAAACTTCTCTCTAAGTGGAGAAATTAGTCCTTGGAAAGCTAAATCAGCCAGTTGATTATCAGGTAATGTGACGCTAGAACACCGATTTTGGACTTCCCTAAACCTCTTAATGTAGTCAGTTACTAACTCCCCAAATTTCAAGTGGACGGCACTTAGATCTAAAATTCTAAGTTCCAGACTGCCGGAGATAAAGTACCCATGGAATCAGCTTTCCAAATCGTTCCACAAATAGACCGAATTTAGGGGTAAGCTAGTAAACTAAGTAAAAACAGCTCCTGATAACGATAATGGGAACAATCTAATTTTTAATCTGCTGGACTGAGCAGCTTCGCCACATTGAGCGATAAAGCTTCCAATGTGTTCTAAGGTGGTGACCGAATTATCTCTAGAAAATTTGGCAAAATCAGGAACCTTAAAATTTGCGGATATGACATGCGATCTATGTAATTAGGATATGGCTTTCTATAGCCCATGACTCTACCCTTTGTCTGTAAGCCGAATTGATCTCTCAACACAGCAGAAATCTAGTCAACCCAATTGATATTGGTAGTCGACAAGATATTGGGGCCCTGCTAATTATCATAACTAGTGTTCTGCCCCCCAAGTTCAAGCTCGGGCTACCGATTAGATTGAACCAATGGATATTGAGGGAATTGGTCATATCCATTGTTTCTACTAACTGGCAGCTCCGACAATGGGACAAAGGGATTTGTATAGGTTACTACCTTATGTGGAAGCGGATTCCAAAGTGGGATCGGCTCATGGTGCTGTAAGTATCTATTAGATTCAATCGGCTATGGAGCCAATTGTGGGAAGGCGTGGAATGGAGCTAACGGTGGCAAATTAGTTGACATGTTTAGCTTTGCAGCATCAGTATATGCTTGGCAATGTGTGACCTCGCTAGGACGAGGGTTGCTAGGCAATAAAGCAGTAGGTTGAGTAGGCATCAACGAAGGGGTTGGAGCCGATGGTTTCGCATCATCCACTGTGTTAGTGTTTTGCACTATCGAATAGACAAGATATGTTGGTAGTGCTTGTGGCGGATTGAGCAGGCTCCCGGACGAAGCAAGCTCTTGAGCAATAGTTTTCACACTATTCGCTATCATCGGTTTGATGGTAGTGACCAAAGCCGATGATTGATTGATTAATACACGATATATAGATTGCTCGATCATAGCCGTTAATTCGGCCTGTGCAGGCATGTATTGACTCACCAGGCCACTTGTGATCCCTACATTGCTGAGAGGATTCAGCGTTGGTAGAGTGGTTTTTCTGGGTGACACCATGTCGGGTTTTCTAGTAGCAACCCAACATTATCTCCTCCAAAGCAGCTTTTCGATCTTTAATTTTTTTTGCGTTGCTCTGGGGTCAAATCATCCAATGTGGGGACGATTATGGCCTCTGTGTTGAGGTCGGACAGTGGAATTGACTTGCCTGATGAAAACATCTTCTAGTCCCACTAGGTATGCCAAGAGTGTGTTGGCGCCAAAAACTTGAAGTAGAGTTTTCAACCACAGCACACCAGACAAACACCTGACTTAGAGCGTGCCAGCCGATTTGACGCTGCAATTGGTAAGGGAAAATATGAAGTTCACTCAAAACCGATTTCGTGAAGCAATTGGCTTAGGTTTGATCAGCTAAAAGCCGATCAAATCGAAGGTAGGGATAAATCTAATTAGCTGACTAAGGCTAACCAGAGGGTGAAGGTAGATACTCTGAAGAAGGCGATACACATTAAAGTCAGAGAATCGAACCTAGGGATGTAATTGATGAAGGATCAATAATCGGCGATGCACAACTTTATTGATCAAGATCTAATTACAAGAAGATTAAATTACAGAACTACTCATAGTCAATACAAAAGATAAAAGTAAATGCAGGCTTGATTGATCTTATGGTTGTCTTTTTGTTTGTCTGTTCTTGCCTAACTTTTATACCCGCCGGCCGATCGAGTCCTATTACAATACGTTTTAAGAGTAGGATTCGTATCGGCCTCTATCCTAAACGGTTTTTTCCTTAACAATCTTCTTCGCTTCCAAATATCTTCAAACCACATCCTGGTCATATATCATTGATCCCAGACTACCGATTTTAACCGCACCTATCAAATTTTGGTGCAAACACACTCACGGTTAGTTTTTTTACATGAAGTAAATACTTGTACTGATTTTTACTATACATTTGATTCTAAAATATTTTTCGTCTACTTATCAATTACTTTTTTCTCTGTAAGTGCAAATATTTAAATTTGTGAAATAGAATAGCAATTTTAGTTAGGATCAATCTCCATTTTGTACATATATGTACCCAATATGGTTCTATAGCAAACATCTAAGAAAGTGGTCCACGTTACAGGAGGAGTATGAAGCAATCCTGAAGAAACGAGAAGATACGAATTCTACGATCACATGGGAGGAGCACAGATCCATGAAATTCACTACTATGGCAATTTAGTTGCTGATGCATTCTACTAATATCAGCATAATTACGTGCTATATGGTGCTTAATGTTTCTTTCTCTGAGAGGTAGTACAATACAGATACACACTCAACACACACCACACTTTTAATACCGCAAAATCGTTTTCCTGGGTTTTTGGCGGAGGTGTCTCCATTTTCTTAATTCAAGAATTTATTGGAGAAAGCGTTTTGTCCCCTCGCGAGTTTATTAAAGGCTTTGAGTTTTTGCGAGAGTGCTTATCCGGAATGGGGGTTTTCCACTGGCCGTATTTTTCTGCGGCAAATTTTATTCAAGGTTTTTCTTTTCACCGTGAGATTGAAATGTCGGGTTTTTGGAGTTTGTTGGTTGTGGTCTTTAGAATTGTTGTGTAGTTTATAATTGTTTCTAACCTAGAAGCCACGAGAAGCAAAGAGCCAACCTTTTGTCCCAAAATCCCACGGTAGCTTCTCCTGCCTCGGTGATCGCTGGTTGGGCTCCCATACTGTCTGTGACCACCTCCCAGCGTTCCTACGCGCCATGCAGGCTAGCCTCGCCCGGCGCCCTCCGCCGCCACCTCGGTCTCCACTACACCGCGCCCTTGTCACTTGAGCCGGGCGCTTGCGCTGGCGCCTTCGCCCACTTTGGCGACTCAGGCGCGCTCGGCCAGCGCCTCCTCGGCCAAGCACCTCCTCTAGCGTTCTCGGCCGGCGCCTCCTCCAAGCCTCACCCCACCCTCCTTTCTTCCTCCATGGACTTCCTTTGAGGTAAAACCCTAGAAAGTGGGGATTCGCTTGGATTGCATGTGTGGTGTTTGAGAAAATGCCTAGCTAGGTTTCAGGGGATGAAATGACATTGCATGTGTGTGTGTGGTTTCTTCGTTGCCGTTACTAGTAAATCTTGAGTGCAGGGCTTGTGGATACAAGATATGGTGCCAGGGAACACTTGTGTGGTCTAATTATATTGCTTTGTGGATCACTTACATTTGTTGTCTAATGTTTTGTGCGTAGCATTTTGCGATACATGTATAGGGTATTAGTGCATGATTACTAAAGATGGTAAGTTGGTCGGTGTTGGGATGGAATTTAGTCTTGGTTCTTGTCTCTGAGATGGTGATGTATTAGGTGGTGCTTTGGCGGCCTTGGCTCTTGTTTCTCAAGATCATGGCATCTTTGTGTAGGGAGTTTTATTTTAGTGAAGGGTTACATTGGGCTAATGCGCTTTGGGTTTAAGCACGGAGGTTAGTAATATGTTTGATTGATGGTTGTGGATGTGATCTGTTTTTGGCATGGAGTTTACATTTTGAGTTCGACTTTTGTGTTGTTGCTCTACATAATTTTTGTGATTTATAATTGTTGAATGTTCTTAACTATGAGCTAGTAGTGGTTTTGTTTGGCTACATGCTAGCAAAATTATATATATATTCATACATACTGATTGTGAGATCTCAATCGAGAGATTTGAATGGATCGTGTGTCTTTGTGATTATGTAGTAAAGATTTGAGGTTCGATGACAATATATTAATGTTATGATGTTCAAGTCATATATCTATATATATATATAGGTGTGTTGATTCTTTTGTGGGTGAGGCTCACAACAAAGAACATGCTATTAGAAATTTCTTATTTAAAACATATGATAAAATAAAGTTGTCTGCAGTGACTTCTTTGTTACCATTTGCTTCTTCTTTGTAAATTTAATGCTTGATTTGGGAAGTTTTAATACTCAATTCATGAAAAGTGTTGCTACCACCCTTTTATTTGCATTCGGACAAAAACACATTTAAAGACTAGCACACCCAAATCACGAGTTAATTTGGAAAATGTTGAAAAAGGGGTGGCCTCGACCACAGCGATAAACCGTCTTCGTTTAAAGGCAAGTGCAACCCGTATGTCTCTGGCAGGGTATTTAGTTCATTGCTTGTGTTATGTATATCTTGACCTATGGTTGCATTACGTGTTTATAAGCTTCGTCTAGTAAGGTAATTGTCTTTTGATAAAAAAGGTAAATGTCGATTCAAGTGCCTCGTTGTTTGAGCGTGTTATGATTTGTTTGATGAACTTTCTATGCCTTGCTATCATGAAATTATCTTTGCATCCTGGATTGAATGTTATGTGCGATATTTAATGAATTCCGTCTAGATGCCATGATGAAGTCTTGCTAAAGCTTACTTTCATATTTACATTCACTAGTTTGATAGGCTAGTGGGAATCTTGAAAATGCTGAATTGGATTCGAAAATGGATTGATTTATGATCAAGATAGATGGAATTAGTAATTACTCGAGTAATGGTGATGTGAGAATGAATATGAGCGTTAAGGAGGTGATTATGAGTCTTTGAGAATGCGATTATTGAGTGTTGCGAATGCAATTATGAGTGTTGAGGATGTAAATGGTAATTTATGGATGTGAGGAGTGGTGATGTTTATGTATTTGGCTATGGCTATGCAAATGTGAGAAATGAATGTAGTTTGCAAATTTGTTTATGTCAATTGCATTTGTGTATTCATGATGGAAGAAATGGCCCATTACGATCACGGGCCTCTGTGCTTACATGTAGTAAGCCTGAAAGTCCTACCTAAATGAGTCCCATATCGTGGTTGTATGGGGCCAGTCGATGAAGTAGGCACCCTCCACCCACGGGGTGGAAGGGAATGAGAGGTGCACAAGCCGGTGTGCACTCGACCCCTCTGGTATGTGCTAAAGAGGAGATGAGCATGCATGATGCATCATATGCATGAAAATTGTGAAATCTGCATCACATATTGCATTGACAATGATGGATCATGTTTTATGAATTGATTGTGATGTATGGATATGAGATTCTCTTGTTGTATGGCATATTTGCATCCGTATTGCATCTCGATGAGAATCATGTTTAATGAATTGATTGTGATGTATGGATATGAGATTTTCCTTTTGTATGTTTTGTGCACTTGGTATAAAAGTATAAATGCATTCCATTGCATTGTGTGTTTGCTGTGATAATTGGGATTGATGAGAATGGGAAGAAACGGGTTGAGGATTGGGCGTGGACTCATCGGGAATGTTTATTGAGGCGGGTAAAATTTAGTTATGTTTTTGAGTTGGTTGTGGTAAGTGGAGTTAGTTATTGCTTCTCTTCTTGATTGATTTTCATTTGAAATGGCTATATTAAATTCTAGAGTAAAAGTAATTGATTGAATTCATTACTTTTTATTAATGTTGCATTTTGTTGAGTCTTGGGCTCACGCTTGTTTACTTCTGTTCTAGGTACCTTGAAGCTATCTCATTTGGGATGGAGTAGAGCACATGCCGACTTGGTCACCATCGAGCTATCGAGCTATTTAAATCTTGGTCACCATCGAGCTTAGGTTTGATCACTAAAAGCCGATCAAATCGAAGGTAGGGATAAATCTAATTAGTGACTAAGGCTAACCGAGGGTGAAGGTAGATACTCAAGAAGGCGATACACATTTAAATCGATTTGTAAAGCCTAGTGATATGGGTTAAGGTTGTAATATCTTTGTTCGGTGTAGCGTAATTATTAACTTCTATTGGATGTGAGATCGGTTAACTAAGGACTGCTAGAATGATATTATATACTGCAATGTTTTACTGTCTGTGAGTGGATGCCCTAGTTTCTAGGGAGGTCATCTTAGAAATTTTGTAAATTCGGTGACTTAATTCAAACGGGTTTTTGAGTTTAGTGGTTGATTAGAACCGTTACAGTATAGATGTTAGATTTTTTTTATGTCTTCTTTGGTAATTCTTAGTTCAATTGATGGTGTTGTGGAGGATTTTTAGGTATGTCGGTAACCCTTGATCATGTGTGGGTCAAGGGGTGTAAGCTAGTGAATCGAGGTTTGGTAGCATTAGAGTAGGCGCGTTGGCGTCGGGGTGTTACAACACTCACATCACCCACGCACCCAACCACATACGCGTCGTCTACACACGTTGAAAATTTATTGAAGGCACCTAGTACCTCACAGAGTGCGCGCACATGCTTCACCAATGAATAAGCATGTGTGTGTACTCCTAAATTCAGCGCATATCAGCGCTGAGTTTAGGACTTAAATGTTGGTAGACTAGGTGCACACTCGTATGTTTAGCGATTTAGGCGTATGCTAACTTCCAGCTCTTAATATTTTTCGATCATTTACAATCCATCAATTGTAAATTTGGAACTTGGGAACTTATGCATTTTAGGATATGTACTTTCAATTAAATTGATGTCGATTTATTATAGTGTATTCTCAAATTATTTATAATCCAATAGTTTGGACAATGGATTTAGAAAAATGTTTTGGTATATGCCTATTCAAAAGGCCAGAAATTCTAAATGAAGCACAATAGAGCTAGAGTCATAAAGCAAACCACTAGAATGGAGTAGTAATCAAAATTCTCAAAAGATTGATGCCAATTTGGAAATGCTTTTCTGTGGGGCTGATCCACACCATGGATACAAATTTTGGTGAAAACTGGTGAATTTTTGCTGAAATTTTGTATTTTGGGCCACCACAAAATTCAAATTACCAGCCAGATTAAAAAAAATGAAAAAATTGAAATTTCTATAGTAATTTCATTTTTTCGACGAAATTTCGCATAAACCGACCAAAATTTCATGATTTTTGACCAGTTTTTAAACTTTTATGGCTGGATTTAACCAGATTTTGTCCAATAACTCTTAAGAAAGTCATCTTCTATGAAAATTTGTTGAAAACTGAATTTTTGAGTTATTTTAAAATTTTGGCAGAAACATTATTAGATTTTTATAAAATTGTACAAGCTTGATAATGATTTAAAAAAATTATGGCACTATCTCTAGTAGTGTAAGATCATACATAAAAAGAGCCAATTCGTTTCAACACACACGAACACTGAGTTCACATGGTTCAAGGTGTGCTAAGCAATTTGATTTTGCAATCATCAGGGAAAAAATCTAAGCAATTTGTTACAATACTTAAGCGATGAAAAATTTGTTTTCCACAGAAAAAAAGGTGTCTTGCGACAAGATCAGAACAAAAACAAACTTGGGATAAATAGTGTAAGTCGATGATGATCAAAACGGCGATGCACAACTTTATTGATAAAAAAACGAATTACAAAGATATCTAAATAGCTACTTCTAGTCATAGAAAGTAAATAAAAGTAGGTGTGAATAACTGATTGATTGGCTCATGGTCCTTGACCTACCTCTCACCCCCTTTTTATAGTGCATAGGCAGATTGTGTTCTTCTCCGATTCCTTAAAATCCACAATTCATATCGAACTCAACTTTCAAAAGACAAATTTTACTTTGTGCCGATATCGGTTAGTATCCTTTATCCATACTTGAACTCTACCTTTCTAAATCGACCACTTCTGCCAAATTCTGATGTCAACAAATTCCTACAAAATTGCAACTTAAGCAATCTCTGTAAGTCAGAACCATTCAATTGAGAGAACAAACGGTCCAAATTGCATGGTGTTTGCTACTGTATTCCCGGAAGATCTAGTACATCGCTTTTTGATCAATCAGTTCACTCTCTTTTTGATATTCTCTATCCCTCCTTAAAAACATTCTCAATTTTCTTAGAAAAGAAAACTGGAGCATGTCACGTGCATGGTTTGAAAACTTGTTTTCGGTTAACATCTCGGGAGTTGGCAAAATCTGAAATTTCGCCGAGATCTCAGAATTTTTGACAAATTATGGATGAAATACAAAAACCAAAATTCAAATTCAATTTTTTAACTGAGATTTTGCTGAGAAATACCGAAATATCACCGAGATTACCCGAGATTTTGGTAAAATTGAACCGAGTGAAAAATAGTGCAAATCATGTTGAAAATTTTTGTGGATGGTTCTAAAACATCAGTAATGCTGTCATAAAAATTTCAGAAGATGATCAATTGAAAGATCACGTGGAGGTCTAACCATATTGGTGATGAGTTATTTGACTGTGTTTAAGCATGAAGTGTTTGAGTTTGAGTTTGATTTGAATTGGATTTTCAAAATAAAGCAATTTGAGTTGTGTTTGCCAAGAACGACACTCTAGGCCTCGGGAGGGTGGTCTTGCCCGCCGGCAGGCGGCACTACCAGTGGCGGGCGATAGTTATTTTCGAGAGAGGGTTATTTGGGACTTGAGGAGTAACACTCTGGCCATCTTTGAGGCGGTATTGCCATTGAGCTAAGCACCTCAAGGCCCTAAGGCGATAGTGCTGACCCTATCAGTGAAGTTTGAATTTGAATTTTAAAATTTTATGAGATTAATTGCATATCATTTTGAGCAATGCTATGTGATGTGTTTCCTTGTTTTTGATGGTTGCAGGATGATATGCTAAGTCATGGTGAGGCGGAGAATGATTGGGATTAGGCGAGGTGCGTCGGAGGTCTAGACGGTCGAGAATCACCGGAAGACGATCGGAGACGGAGTAGTTGCGAATCTGGAAGACAAGGAATAGATGAGATGCTAGTTAGGAACTACTCGGATAAAGGAGAGCCGTTGCATCGCGGTTTAGGTGATAAAGTAGCGGGTCTAGTTAGTATACTTTAAAAAGCGTGCAAAATCCGTTAAGTTGTTGGATTTCGGGTTAGCCCATGTATGAGTTATGAGTGAGTGAGTCAATCCTAACTCTTGATTGTGATCCTTAGGGTAGAAGGAATTCATCTAAGGGTGGAGGGTGACTCAAGAGTAGTATAAATAGAGGGGTAGCGGTAGCCTTCTCTCTCTCTTGAAGGTTTTGAGGTTTTGTGCTCCTTTGAGTTTTGCCCATTTGTTTGTGAGGCTTTATAAATCTCCTTTTCAGAAATAAAAATCTAATTTTTCTCTCAATTTTGAATTTACTTTCTGTATTTACATTATATCTTTAAATTCCACAATTTATATTCTTGCAATTTACTCTTCGCACATTTGGATTTGCCTCTCCTCCTTCTAAATGCTTGGGATGAGTCTTTTTCAGACCATATCCCAATTATCTAGACAAGTCTTGTGTTCTTTTTTTTTGCAAGAAAACAATTTTTTGTTCTTGACAAGATGATTCTTGGAAGATTGGGTTTTTAGGTATTCTTGTCTTGTGTTCTAGCTTGCTATGATATGTGGAAAGCTATCTAGGATCATCTTGATCATCAAGAACCCACGAGCTAGTTAAGAGCCAAGTTTTCATTTTTAAACCTGTTCTTGTGCACCCTTTTGTAAATTTAGAAAAGGTAACTTTGATATCAATCCTTACGATTGAAGGATGAAATATGTTCTTAACATCTATAGAAAAGTGTCTATAAAGTTTCATAGAGTTTGAATCAGTAGATCAAAAGATTGATCAAATTTTCTTTTGGGTAAGGCTGATTTTTACTATTCATAGAGCTGATTTTACTATAGCTACAGAACCATTGGCAGTACTGGTACAGTACCCTAATAGTGCTATGCTACTGTTCATCTAACACTACCGAGCCTATTTGTGGTAGTGCCGGCCTCTGCAGCAGATTTTGGAACTTTTGCTTTCTTCATTTTGTCTTTTTGATATGAAGATGTTGGTTGGATTGTTTTGAGTAGAAAAAATTTTATTTTGAGATCATTTACACTCCTCTGATCGTTATCTCGATCCTTCAATTCTGAGTAATTTTTAAAAATTATGAGAGTGGTACTGTCTTAATAAAAAGCGAGTGACAAAATTTGAATCAAGTGAACAATAGTGCAAACCATGTTAGAATATTTTGAACATTTTTATGGATGGTCCTAATCCATTAATAATATTTCTATTAAATTTTTAGATGATGAATAAGCCTGAGGAATTTTAAAAAATTAGGATAGTGCTCCTAAAAGCTGACCAACAAATTTCAACCGAATGAAAAATAGTTCAAACTACATTAGAAATTTTTGAAATTTTTTGTGGATGGTCTTGAGGCATCACTAATATTGACATAAAATTTTCATATATGATCAAGCCTGAGGACTTATAAAAAATTGTGACAGTGCTACTATCCTGTTAAAAGCCTAATAATCAATAGATAGATTTAATTGAGTCACCAAAAGAGGATAAAATTTTTAAAACTTTTAGATAAGGGTTCTGAGTTAATGCTTAAGCTGTCTTAAAAATTTTAGATTAACACCTGTGAATTTATAAAATTCTTACAATAGTACTCTAATATTTGTGTTCCTTGTGTTTTTCATTTTTAAAAGGTAGTAAATGAAGTTCAATGTATCCATTGCTTTGAGTGAGTAAAATTTTTCAAAATTTTAGAGAATGGTTCTGAGGCAATTCTTAAGCTCTCATAAAAATTTTAGATTATGATCACACTCGAGAAAATTTATAAAATTCTGACAAGGTTATTGTCCCAGATATATTCATTCTATTTTTATTTTTCAAAGATAGCAAATGAAACTCAATTCTTTTGAAAATTTTTCTGTATGATCCTACACTACTAAAGATACTACCATAAATTTTTTAGGGTATGATCGAACTTGTATAATTTTATAAAAATCTGATAATATTTCTATCAAAATTATAAAACATATCAAAAATTCGGTTTTTCAATAAATTTTTATGAAAGATAACTTTAGTAAGGTTTATCGGGCCAAATCTAGTAAAAAAAAAATCAAATTTCAGTAAAAACCCTAAAATTTCTAAAATTACTATAACAATTTATTTTTTAAATTTTTTTATTCTACCGAAATTTTAAATCTCGAGGACCACCAAAATTCAAGATGCCAGTAAAGAATTGTGAAACCTCGCTGTTTTTTGAAACCTCGGTCACGTGCAGCCGAATCCAACCCCGATACGGCTTTGACAACAACATTCCCTTCCCTAGGAACGAACCCATAAAACGAACCCAGAAAAGCAATAAAAATCTTCTTTTCATTTTCTTCCAGCGTCCTCTCCCCCACGACTGCCCCCTCGAATCCCTCCAAATCCAGTCTCTCCAAACCCTAGGAGGCTACCATTAGGGTTAGGGTTCCCCCTCCTCCTCCAACCCCGGCGGCGGCGCGGCCATGGCCCACGGCGGCGGCGGGAGGGCGAAGGTGACGCCGAACCTGGCAATGGACGAGGAGGGCACGCGGATGCTCAACCTCACTGTGCTCCAGCGCCTAGACCCCGCCGTCGAGGACATCCTCATCACTGCCGCGCACGTCACGCTCTACGACTTCGACACCGACCTCAACCAGTGGGTACGTGCTAGGTGCCCGCCCGCATCTAATTCGGTTGGGTTCGCTTCCGTGCCAATTTGGCCTGATTTCTTTTTTTTAATCTTCAGAGCCGTAAGGACGTGGAGGGGTCGCTCTTCGTCGTCAAGAGGTTCGTCCCCGTGCATAATGCTGTGGATTTGATGCCGTTGTTGCGTTTGAATTGTGCCGATTTTGTCTTTGGCTTATCACCCACCCTGTTAAAGATGTTAGGCATTTGAGTAGAAAGATGAATGTGTCATTGGTGATTTAGACCCCTAAAATATAAATCTGACCTATTCGATGGCAACTTTAGTGCAACTATGCAGTGGATTATTTCTCTCTGTTATCTAGATGCGGGGCAGCGCATATGCTGTTTGCTGTTGTAAATGTTGTACTGGTTGTTCTGCTTTTGGATGCCTGGGGATTGTTTGTTTGAGAGACCAACATTGTATTTTATTGGTTACGGAGTAATGCTAATTTTGAATTTAAAAAAGTTGCCGGAAAATAATGAAAACTGTAACAGGAGAAATTACTATTGTGCAACTACAATGGTACCAAATGTTCAACATTTACACATCCTGGCTTGCTTTGTTGGCATATTTCTCTGTGAATCCAGATGTCCTGTCTTATTCTTCAGTTAATGCAAATGTGTTGGGTTTAGGAATAATTAATTGCATTTGCTGATTGTATTGAATACAACTGTATTGTGCAATGAGAAGTGTATACTTCTTGCAGGAACGCTCAGCCCAGATTCCAATTTGTTGTCATGAATCGTCGAAATACAGGTAGTTTTGCACATAATTTTCTTGGGCTCTTTAAAGCTTTAATGATGTTCTTATAATTGACTATGTTTAATGAGAGAAAATTCTATGAGACCTTCTCACCTTTAGATCCTCGTTGGACCTCAATCTCATCAGACATGGCAGCGATTTTATATCTAATGCTATTTGCCACATGTCATGATTTAAAAGATGGTCCAAGCAAGGGTCCAAAGGTGAGGTCTCATAGGTTTTCTTTTCCATGTTTTATCTTTGTAAAACTTATGCTTGGCAGCTTGAGAATATTCCTATGACGTGTCACACATGATGATTGTTATCAACGTGACAGTTGCAAACTTGGGGTAGCATGTTTCTGAACTATTATTCAGTGAAAATAGCCAACTAAAATGCTAACTGCTCCTTGTTTCCCTCCATTATGAAATATTTGGAATTTTAGAAAAAAACGAACTTCTTTTTACAAACTACATGAACTTTTAGGTTTTCAAAGGGATCAAACATATTTCTTCTTTTCCTACATGAACTTGAAGAGAAAGAGGAGCATGCAATATTTTTATTTGCCAAACTAATAGATGGTAAATTGATACTCTGTCATATTCCAAATGTAGGTTGTTTTAGCCATCCAAATTCTCTCTACATATAAGTTGTTCCAGAGTTCCTAAGGTCCTGTTTGGAAGCAATGTATTTTTATAGTTTCTAGGTAATACCATGGTTTCTAAGAATACCATGGTATTTTATACCATGAGGTGTTTGGTTACCATGCCAAAAGCTCTATATTAAAAACCATGGTTTGGTAGATACCATGGTATTTTTGGAGTATTTGAAACTCCACTCCAACCCAAAGTTTTCATGGTTTTGGCTAGCTTCTTGTCTATTTCCATTCAAATACCATGGTTTGTGATGTTGCATCCAAACAGTTGGTAGTTCCAAGAAATACCATGGTTTTAAAGGAGTTTGGTAAAACCATGGTATTCATGACAAAATAATTGCAAACCATAGTATGCCAAAACCATAGTTTTGAAATACATTGCTTCCAAACAAGGCCTAAGTAGTTTTGCTTATTTTTCTCCTGTTATACCTTTCCTTAATTTCATGAGTAAATGAGCCCTTTTCCCATGTTTCTATTTCCCATGAAAGAGAGATAGAGTGAGTTCACAGTATTAATTCCAAACAAAAGGAAGATAATGTGGGAATGATTGATGTGTTGCAAGGTCATTTCATCTACTTAATTCTTGTGCTCAAGTCTAAAACGACTAATATATGGAATCAGAGGGAGTATTATTTTATTTCACCTTTTCTATCGTTCTATCATTATGTTACAAAACCAAAAGACCTTTTTGCTTCTTCTTTTTTTTTCAAATCAAGGTTCACAGTTTGGTACTCCACAATCTGCAGCGCTTATATTGGTGAAACCAAAATTAACTTTATCTGTGGAAAATTCTAGTTTGACTTTCTTGGTTTTAGATACCAAGTAACATGTGTTACTTATGCTATAGTATCTTGAAAGTCAAAGTGAATTCTATATCATCGTATTTGTTACCATGTATGTATGGATGGTTTGACAATTATAATTTACAAACTAGCTATAGTTTGACAGTCATAATTTACAAACTAGCTTATTGAGCAAAGATAAGCTTTAAGATCAAACCTGGTAGGTCAGTGCAAGTTTGGTTTTGTTTTGATGATCTCATATGGGATTTTGAGAAGTTTATTTGTTTGCCTTACAAGCCACAATCGTATGCTATCTTTATGTTCCAAGTATTGCTTTCTAAGTATTTGGTTGCCTTCCTCTTATTAACAGATAATCTAGTTGAAGATTTACTGGGAGATTTTGAATACCAGCTTCAAGTTCCCTATATAATGTACCGCAATGCTGCACAAGAAGTTATTGGCATTTGGTTTTATAACTCCCAGGAATGTGAAGAAGTTGCAAATCTTTTTAGCAGGTATCTTCGTGTGATTGTTGCTCCTTCTCTGTCTTTGGGGTCCTGCTCCTTGTTTCTGGTCATATATATGTTCAGTTCATTTATCATATTACTTGTCATATATATGTTCAGTTCATTTATCGTATTACTTGTCATGATTTGGATTAAACCCAGGCAATCTGATCAAGGTACTAGGATATTTGGTGCTTTTAGATATTACCGCATCAATGATTTTAAATCTAAAAGCGTCACTTTTTTTGGTTATATGTATAGAGTTAGATCATGATATAATACCGTTGTCATCCCTTTTCCCACGAATTTCAATTTGTTGATAAAATGAAGATACATGCCCTTTGTTTGACAGTACTGATATGACAGCATGGTTATACAGATGAATTTTTTTCCAAAGAAATTTTTTCCATATTTCTTTGGCAGCTATTGTAATTTTATGTTGAGTTGTGAAGTTTAATTTTACATGCCAAATAGATTAGGGGCCAGTTTGCGGTTGCTGTGCTGCATTATGTAATCTAGGTAGTTATAGGAAATTAGGAATCTTTACTAATTCCAGTTAGATTTTGCTATTTTGATTGAAAAAAAGATGCTTTCAAGCTTTAACTAGCTGTTATAACCAAAAGTAGAAAAAAGTGATTTTGCAAAAGCTACTGCAATGCCAAATAGGACATAGGTTGGCAATGTCATGCTTCCAGTTTATCTTGCTTTTTACTATACAATTACAAGGTTGGGTTACATTTTGGAAAATTAAACTTACATGCTTTTAACAATGATATATCAAAATTGTGGATGATATGATTGAGGAACAGAAAAAATTTCCCCTCTTAGCATGCTATTCGACATGCCACTGTCGATTTGATAGTACATTCATGTCTCTGATGTGTCAATGAATGAAGTCATAGTAGTGTTGGTGTTCAATGAGAATCGGCAGGGGACACAACACCTTGTAGAAGTGTTGGTGCGACCTATGTTAAAATACTTATTCAATTAACTATATTTCACTTGGAACAACTTAACCAGATCTAACTTTATAGTATTGATTATGTGGTGGTGGTGCTGTAATGCTGGCTGCTGCTGCAGTAACTAAATAGAGTAAATACTACAAAAATAAATCTCTATATGAGATAAAATCAGGTCTTATCTGCATCCATCTTTTTTTAGGGAACTTTTGGATACTAAGACTTTTTAATGATTTAAATGTGATTGTCTGTATTAATCTAAATGTAATCCTTGCCCATTTGCTCCCTTTCAGGAGTATATTTGTTTATTTACACCTACTGATTTGTCTTGCAAAAGTGCAACTTTTGCTATCTACATAGCAGTGAAAAACAGCTATATCAAAGTTTAGATGATATTTTTGAGAAAATTGCACCAAGCCCTTGAGCCACGGACTGCACCTTGCTGGAAGGGTGAGCGATTGGGATAAAATGGCAATATTTACTAAACGCCGTTGACCCTTTGTGGAGATCGCCGATTTGCCCGGCGGCCTTCGATGAAGTCAAGCGGCGTGGACCTGCGGCTGAGAGCAGTTGATTCTTGCAGCCGAGCCCGCTTAAGTGCGAGTGTTGAACTTATTCTTGGCTGACGCGTTAACGGCGGCAGACGAAATCTGAACCCGCGGCGCGCATGGCGAAATAGAAAGTCGGCGGAGGCGATGTAAATCACGTGCACCTTCATGGCGGGTAAGTAAAGTGCGTAGCGAACACCACTTGGCGGCGATGGTGAGTCGTGAGAATATAGAAAGCCGATCGTATGCCACCATGTGATCGGCCGTCGACCGCAGCGCACCCCTTATGCGGTGCTGGTTCATCCACTGATGGCGACGACGGTAGGTCTTGTCGTTGAAATGTAATGAAGGCGATTCGACGAAAGAAATCGAGCAGCGTGAACCAGTTGCCAGGCCAAAACCTTCCATTTGGTGTCATGGCGGAACGGACAGCGTCGGCGGCGAGTGTTGCGTGGCACCGGCTTGTATTCCACCGAGAAGTCGGCCGAGGAGCTTGCCCACCCAATGGTCTTTGCGGGATCGCCGAGAGTCGCGCTGGTCGAGGAACTTGAGGTCAGAGTGGTGGTCGCGGACGAGGAAGCGCGCCCTAGTGATGCGGCCTCCAAATGACGCCTGGCGTGCACTCGTTCAATGAGTTTCCCGCTCATCGTACCGCCAGAGCTTAATGGCGGGAAGCGGCCAAACTTGCGAAATAGGCGATCGGATGGTGCTCTTGCGGCAAAGACCGCCCGAAGCCTATGCGTGGGCGCGCCACACTCAACGATGAAGCCCTTGGTGGCGGTTTCAAAAGCGCCAACACAGGAGGCCGGCGCACACGGCCGCTTTGAGCGCTGGAAGGTCGCTGGGTCTTCGTCGTTCGAAAAAGCCCTCCTTCTTCAAAGAACGGTGAGGTAGCGCCGCATCTTCTTGCGTAGTCGTGGAGCGAACTTGCGGTAGTACGAGGCCCAGAAGCCACGCCATGCACAGCTGAAGCGGGTGTTTGGCCAACTGAATGGCTTTACCTTGGCCGGTCCATGGCCACACTTATGGAGATGATGTGGCCCGGTATGCTACTTGAGGTGACCCAAGATGCACTTTGGATCAGCAGCGAAGAGGACATGGCGGTGAATTCGGCGAGGCGGTGGCGGATGTGTCTCAAGTGATACGCCCAAATCTTGTAGAATCAATATATCATCAAAAACAAGGAACGAACCGAGCGAAGAAATGGTCGGATAAGGCGTGAATTTATGAGCGCTGGAATGTCGGCAGCCGTATAACCCGAACCGGATCACCAGAACTCATAAAGCCGTCGGGTCTGAACGCCGTCTTGTGCACATCGGTAGGCCGCATCCGGACTTGATGATAACAGCGGAGGTCCAAATCGGCAGTTAAGAATCGCGGCGACCATGCAAACTCATCAAGGAGTTAAATCGGCGACGGGGATGGGGAAAAGCATCCTCGACGGTAAGTGGCATTAAAAGCACGGTAGTCCACGCCAAAACCGCCAAGCCCCGCCCCGCTTCTTGACCAAAGATCTTGCAGCGATGGAGAGAACGCCGAATCCGCTGCGGCAGACTGATGCCTTGGTCCCGAGATGGCGGCGCATTGCCGTTCAGCTTCTCCTTCGGTGGCGCCGGTAGCAATGTAGAAGACCGAACCGCTACACAGTGTAGAGCCGGGCTTGAGGATGATGGCGTGATCCGTGCGGCATTGCTGGCGGTGGCGCACTTCGCTGCGAAGCAAACACCCCGAAGAGTGCGTGCAGGCTCCTCGAGAGGCGTTCGATTGTCGTGGTGGCGCGGTAGTGGCCGACGGTTTGGCGACGTTCGATCAGAGACCTGCGGCCGGCCTTGGTGCAGGAAGGAGACGGCGGCGCGACGAAGTCCCCACACCACCCGCCAAAGGTGACCATCCATTGAAGTCCTCAAGACGAGGTCATACCCCGCGAATGCATGACGTAAAAGGTCGATGATGAACGCGTCGCCCTCGATGATGACCGGCGCTACGCGAGTACGCCCGCATTAGACGCTGCGTCGTTACTTCGCGGTGGCCGTGGCGCTGACGCGTGGCCGATCAAGCGAGCGGTCGCCAAGGCGTGCGATCCCAGCGATGAAATTATAAAGGAGCCCGTGTCCAGAGCGCGGCGAGGATGGTGGCGCCAGGGAGACCAAGACTCGCATGGAATCACAGATGGGCATATCGCCCGACGCCACGAGTGAGAAGACAGAGCGCCTTCCTGGCGATCGTCTCCCGTGTTGTTCGCCGTGGGCGCGATCTCGACGTTGTTGAGGTAGAAGATTGCGGCGAACACGATTACATAATGGCTGAGTACGGCTCATTGCGATTGAAGCAGAGGTCGAAACGGCAAGGCTGCTCACCGTTTATTCCTCCGGAACAGCCGCTTAAAGGCGTTCTGCCTCTGCCATGGCCGCTGAGCAGCGCCGGCGCAGTCTTGCGAAGGTAGAGGCAATGAGCCGCTGGAGGCGCAGCAAACTTGCTGGCACGAATGTGAGGCTCCCGGGCGGCCGGTGGAAGTAGCAGCGCTTAACTCCATCCTTTCGACTGACCGGCGAGACTCATAGGGCCCCCGAAGCTAATCTCCGGATTGTGGATGCGACGGCGTGGCTCAAGCAAAGAAGGCCGGTGCCAGAGAGTTGGACCAGGCTTGGCCTCCTGAAATGCCGACACAGCGGCCGAGAGTCTGAACAGGTTTGAGTATTCCTCCACGGTCCGATCTTGGCGACACTCAGAACCTTTCGAGCAGGCGCCGAGCGGAGAGGTGGACCAAACGAAGGTTGAGGAGGTCTCTGAATCGCCCCTGCATGGCGTTTCCTCGTCTTCCTCGCAATGGATGTACCACAGTTGCGCGACGTCCTCGAGATTGTAGGAGGCCATCCACACGCGCTCCTCCCGATGCATGGCAGATGTTGGCTAAAAATAGGATTCGTGATTTGTTGATGAAGAGCATCGGATCGGTCTTGCCATCGGTTGGAAATCGAGCTCGGAATCTTGGGGCCGATCCAGATCACGAGAGGCTTTCGCGCGCGCCTGGCCAATAAGTTGTTCGCAAGGTCATTTCATCTACTTAATTCTTGTGCTCAAGTCTAAAACGACTAATATATGGAATCAGAGGGAGTATTATTTTATTTCACCTTTTCTATCGTTCTATCATTATGTTACAAAACCAAAAGACCTTTTTGCTTCTTCTTTTTTTTTCAAATCAAGGTTCACAGTTTGGTACTCCACAATCTGCACGCTTATATTGGTGAAACCAAAATTAACTTTATCTGTGGAAAATTCTAGTTTGACTTTCTTCGGTTTTAGATACCAAGTAACATGTGTTACTTATGCTATAGTATCTTGAAAGTCAAGAGTGAATTCTATATCATCGTATTTGTTACCATGTATGTATGGATGGTTTGACAATTATAATTTACAAACTAGCTATAGTTTGACAGTCATAATTTACAAACTAGCTTATTGAGCAAAGATAAGCTTTAAGATCAAACCTGGTAGGTCAGTGCAAGTTTGGTTTTGTTTTGATGATCTCATATGGGATTTTGAGAAGTTTATTTGTTTGCCTTACAAGCCACAATCGTATGCTATCTTTATGTTCCAAGTATTGCTTTCTAAGTATTTGGTTGCCTTCCTCTTATTAACAGATAATCTAGTTGAAGATTTACTGGGAGATTTTGAATACCAGCTTCAAGTTCCCTATATAATGTACCGCAATGCTGCACAAGAAGTTATTGGCATTTGGTTTTATAACTCCCAGGAATGTGAAGAAGTTGCAAATCTTTTTAGCAGGTATCTTCGTGTGATTGTTGCTCCTTCTCTGTCTTTGGGGTCCTGCTCCTTGTTTCTGGTCATATATATGTTCAGTTCATTTATCATATTACTTGTCATATATATGTTCAGTTCATTTATCGTATTACTTGTCATGATTTGGATTAAACCCAGGCAATCTGATCAAGGTACTAGGATATTTGGTGCTTTTAGATATTACCGCATCAATGATTTTAAATCTAAAAGCGTCACTTTTTTGGTTATATGTATAGAGTTAGATCATGATATAATACCGTTGTCATCCCTTTTCCCACAATTTCAATTTGTTGATAAAATGAAGATACATGCCCTTTGTTTGACAGTACTGATATGACAGCATGGTTATACAGATGAATTTTTTCCAAAGAAATTTTTCCATATTTCTTTGGCAGCTATTGTAATTTTATGTTGAGTTGTGAAGTTTAATTTTACATGCCAAATAGATTAGGGGCCAGTTTGCGGTTGCTGTGCTGCATTATGTAATCTAGGTAGTTATAGGAAATTAGGAATCTTTACTAATTCCAGTTAGATTTTGCTATTTTGATTGAAAAAAAGATGCTTTCAAGCTTTAACTAGCTGTTATAACCAAAAGTAGAAAAGAAGTGATTTTGCAAAAGCTACTGCAATGCCAAATAGGACATAGGTTGGCAATGTCATGCTTCCAGTTTATCTTGCTTTTTACTATACAATTACAAGGTTGGGTTACATTTTGGAAAATTAAACTTACATGCTTTTAACAATGATATATCAAAATTGTGGATGATATGATTGAGGAACAGAAAAAATTTCCCCTCTTAGCATGCTATTCGACATGCCACTGTCGATTTGATAGTACATTCATGTCTCTGATGTGTCAATGAATGAAGTCATAGTAGTGTTGGTGTTCAATGAGAATCGGGCAGGGGACACAACACCTTGTAGAAGTGTTGGTGCGACCTATGTTAAAATACTTATTCAATTAACTATATTTCACTTGGAACAACTTAACCAGATCTAACTTTATAGTATTGATTATGTGGTGGTGGTGCTGTAATGCTGGCTGCTGCTGCAGTAACTAAATAGAGTAAATACTACAAAAATAAATCTCTATATGAGATAAAATCAGGTCTTATCTGCATCCATCTTTTTTTAGGGAACTTTTGGATACTAAGACTTTTTAATGATTTAAATGTGATTGTCTGTATTAATCTAAATGTAATCCTTGCCCATTTGCTCCCTTTCAGGAGTATATTTGTTTATTTACACCTACTGATTTGTCTTGCAAAAGTGCAACTTTTTGCTATCTACATGGCAGTGAAAAACAGCTATATCAAAGTTTAGATGATATTTTTTGAGAAAATTGCACCAGAAGCCCTTATCTTGTAGCAAGTAAGCAAAGCACCAGTTAGGTCCTTCAACTTGAAAATTAACTTTGTAGGTCTTAAACTTGTAATAGTGTCATTTAGATTCCCAAACTTACAAGATGTGTCACTTAGATCACTACATCTCTTTAATAGTAAATTTGCTCACTACCATTGTGATCGTCACGGACTTGCAAAATATCATCGTGAAGAAGCCAAGCTTACCAATGCCATTGTAATAGTGTCATTTAGATTCCCAAACTTACAAGATGTGCCACTTAGATCACTACATCTCTTTAATAGTAAATTTGCTCACTACCATTGCGATCGTCACGGACTTGCAAAATATCATCGTGAAGAAGCCAGGCTTACAAATGCCATTGCAAACACAAAAGGCTTTGGAAATTCCATCAACATCACTTTCCATCCCAATGGAGCGAAATGACCATTCTATCCTCACTCCTTTCACCTATTCTCACATGCTTTCTCTGCTGACACAGAGACCGACCGGCAACCACCAACTTTTGGCCGTCGCAGGTTCTCCGCATAGCCTGAGTGTGAAACTGCAAGTGTATGGTTTATACGAATCAACATCCAATTTTCGCATCTTCTGTTTCATCTACTTCAAATGCTACTTGGGGAAGAACTGACATCACACAGATACAATTTTTCACTTCTATGAACATTTCATGAATTTTCTAGCACCAATTTCTACCACCAGTTTGTACCTCCAACAATACATATCAACAAATCTCAGGGTCACATCCATCATTACACAGCCAGATCTACTAAAGAAAGAAGGGGGAGCATAGGCAAATCGCCATGGGAACTGACCTTCAAGCCCCAATTGCAAAGAGAGGAGGATGTCGTAGAGGGGAGAACATCATCATAGGAGGAGGTTGCCGAGTGGATGCCCGATGCCGCCATTGTAGAAGGTCCCCAAGGGGTTGAGGTGAGGTGTGGTTGACGCATGTACCAGGGACAACATTGCCATAGGAGGAGGCAACCAAGGGAGGAGATCGCCATGGGAGGGTGTCGCTGAGGGGCCAGGGAGATAAGTTAACATGTGCACCGGGGCGGACGTCACCGAGGCCAGAGGGGACAAATTCGAAGCTCACTTGCTAGCCGCCGTCTCCATCGTCGGGGTTCACTTGCCATATTAATCCCATTGTCAGTCCTCTCCCTGCTGAAGCAGACCTTATCACATGCCAGAGGCAATGTGTCATTTTGGAAAAATTCTCTCCTATATGGCCGTTAACGACGCAAACTAACAAACACTAATGGTGATGGTAGTTTCCAATATTTTTCACTTTTGCGATGGCATTTGTAAGCCTGGCTTCTTCGCGATGTTTTTTTGCTTGTCCATGACAATTGTGACGGTACTGATCAAATTTACTCTCCTTAATTAACCAAAACTATGAAATTGGCAGTAGAGTGAAGGTGTGGAAATTATGTTTCCTCTAGATTGATGTGGCAATTTGGGATATCAGGACTTCTTATTGGGTTAAAAGTGATGATATGGACTTGTGGAAGTCGAATTGAGGTGTCAAACCAATGTCACTCATTTATAATGATGATCAATGCAACAATCTGAGGGTCATGTTTGATCCACACCGGTTAACCTTTACTTCTTTCGCCATATTAGTACTTTAGCTGAGTTTAAGGCTGAAATGTTCTAAGGGACAAACTTTGCATGTTGACGCTTGTGCAAATTTTTGTCCCTTCAGTGAGCTATACATTTCTTGTACGTTTTTGCAGGATACTGAACGCATTCTCCAAGGTGGCTCCGAAACCAAAGATTACCTCTATCAAAAGGTAATTGAAATGTTTGTGTATTGTGCTGCTTTACTAGATGGTAGAAATTGTGCCAAGCCGTAGGACAGGATGTAAAATATTGCTTCTGTTTTGTTATGGACCTGTCCAAAATACTTGTATTAGATTTGTTTTGTTTTTGATAATTGATAGTTGAACACATTTTAGTACTTACGGTTTCAGATAGATTGGTTTGTTGAATTTTAGATTCAGAAAACAAATGCAGTACAGGTTACTGAAGGCATATATACTGTTTTGTGAATGGATAGCATTCTGTAGTCTTGCATACACTGATACACACAGCGTGAATGGACTTGCACACTGATACACACAGCATGCTGTAGCCTTTCACATGACAGACCATTCTGTACTAAAATTATCATGCCATGTGAAAACAATCAAGTTAAAAAATAAAACTGTTTTAACTTTCAACGTGATTCATGATGATGCGGCCCAAGGTCTTGACTGAGTCTACTGCAGGCGCAACCGCCAGGAGCAGGGGGAGTAGTTTCCGGGTGGAGTTTATCCCTTTCTTTAAATAGAGTTTATCTCTTTCTATTGTTGCAATCTCAATTATTAGTTACCATGATTTTAGGATCTGTTAGTTAAATTTGCATGAATAAAAAGGGAAGAGGTAGAGAGAAAAGGTACGCTTTCAGTACTACCAAATCCGGTCTTAGTATTGCTTGTCGATAAAGCCGGCCGGTGGCCGTGCATATTAGCTATCTCGCCGTCAGAGATTCCGCTACGACGGACCACTTCTCGCAGGTGTCTCGCTTGGGGACCCGTGCGTCCAACGTTCCCAAACCCACGAACCACATCAATCGGTATCGAGCCGTCCGGTCCTCGGCGCAAAGAAGACTCCATCAAAGACCGAAGCAAGATGGGATCGACGAAGAAGAATGGCGAGCAAATTGACTTCAAGTCGAAGGGTCAAGGCCACGGTGATGATTCAAGACAAGACCGTAGCCGATTTCATCAAGGCACAAGGAAAGCGGCACGAGGAGGAATACTCCCACGCGGATGTTGCGGCTCGAAGCTTGGCGCCCCCTAGCGCCAAAGGAAGGCCCCTATGGCGGGGAAGGCAGGCGATGGGGTGATCGGGATGGTCGTGAACCCGCCACTTCCGTCGATCCCTCCGGATGAGTGGGATGGGGCGACGGCAAACCGGCGGAGCCACCGCAGCATCGCCACGAGGACCATGAAGATCGAGGAAGTCTTGGGATCGCGATCGCCGCTGCCGCCATGGAAGCCCGACTGAACTTCCTATCTATGATGGAAGCGAAGACCCTCCTTGGCTCCGCTAATGCGAAGCGGTTTGCCGCCGCCTCGACATTCGCGCCGCAAGTATGTCCAGATGGCGGACTTCACGTCGAGGCGGCTCAGGAGGTGCTCGACAACTGGGAACTAGAAGGAGGCGCTATCACCTGGAAGGACTTCTATGAAACCTTCCTCCAACGGTTCACACGCCATGCTACGGCTGGTCCCCTGGGTGATTTGGTCAATCTAAAACAGGGGGAATCGCGTGTGGATGAATATGCAAGGGAGTTCCAGCGTCTCCTCGCTCGAGCCCCGCGCATGCGGCGGGAAGACCAGATTGAAACCTTTACGGCCGGGCTCTCCATTACCCTTGCGGGTGATGTGCGGCGCGATCGACCCCGCGACCTCGCGGAGGCCGTCGCTTTCGCACGGGAGTCAGAGCGGCGAGAGGACGCATGGATCGCGCGGTTGTCTCGCAGTTGGCCTCCTCCGGGTCGATCGCGTCCCCGCTCACCGTCTTGCGGTTCGATGGCGGGATCAACACCGCGCCTCATCTGCCGCAGAATCGCCGCCTCAACGGGCATACATCCGCCCCTACGGTTGCGGCGACCGGCCGGACCACAGGGGGACCTCCGGGCGGCTCCATTCGAGCGGGACCAGCGGCTTCGCAAGGGTCCTCGGCCACCTCTCCCTATCGCCGCCGCCTGGGCGCCGATGAGATTGCGGAGCGGCGAGCAAAAGGATTATGTTTCAACTGTGATGAAACATATACTCGGGGACATCATTGCCGCCGTCTTTTCTATCTGGAAACCATAAGTGATGATGAAGACGAACCTGAGGCAGTTGAGGAGGAGCAGCCGGAGTTGTCCTCATTGGCGCTCCGGGGACCTCGCAAGGGCTGTACCATGCAGCTGGAAATCACTATGAGGGGCACGATGTTGCGAGGGTTGGTCGACACGGGCAGTACGCATAACTTTATCAGTGCTTATCTTTGCGGATCGTGTTGGCGTCTGGCAGAGGCGGAGGCGAGACAACATGTTCGTGTGGCCAATGGAGCAGAGCTGCCTTGTCTAGGCCGCACCACAGAAACTTTCGGCGTGGGCATTCACACCTTCCAGGCGCCATTCTTTGTCATTCCGCTGGAAGGATTTGACGTGGTGCTCGGAGTACAGTGGCTCAAGCCTCTTGGGAATATTGTTTGGAACTTCGAGTCTCTCACTATGTCGTTCCAACGGGACGGTAGTGCCGTCACCTTACAAGGGCTGTGCTCGATTACAGGACCCCAGGCACTCCAGCTTGAAGGCCAATCCGGGGATGTGGCGGACCTGCTTTCCAGCTTTGAGGATGTTTTCGTCGAGCCGTAGGGACTGCCACCCTCTCGGGCATGTGACCACCGCATCTGTCTGCAGGAGGGCACGGATCCGATAGTTGTTCGGCCATACCGCTACCCCTTCCAAGAAAAGGGCGAGATTGAGCGGCGGTCTTGGCGGCAATGTTGGCCCAGGGCATTATCCGTCCGAGCCGGTCACCCTTCTCTTCGCCTGTGCTCCTTGTGGCGAAAGAAGACGGGTCCTGGCGCTTCTGCGTGGACTATCGTGCCCTCAACGCCAAGACGATTAAAGACAAGTTTCCGATTCCTGTGGTGGAGGAGCTCTTGGATGAATTGCATGGCGCCAAAATTTTCTCCAAACTTGACCTCCGATCGGGGTATCACCAGATCCGTATGCGGGAGCAAGACATCGAGAAGACGGCGTTCGCACACACCATGGCCACTTCGAGTTCCGGTCATGGCATTCGGGCAGTAACGACCGTCGACCTTCCGAGCTCTCATGAATGAGGTTTTGGTGGCCTTTTGCGCAAATTTGTGCTTGTTTTCTTTGATGATATTCTCATTTACAAGGCTACGTACCGAGAACACGTCCTCCATCTTCGTCTGGTTCTTGATCAGCTACGGCATCATCATCTTTTCATCAAGCGCTCCAAGTGCGCTTTTGCGCAGCAGGAAGTGGCTTATTTGGGCCACATAATATCCGGCAGTGGCGTGGCGGCTAACCCGGCGAAACTCACGGCCATTGCCTCTTGGCCGACGCCGGTCACGGCCACAGGCGTCCGGAGCTTCCTCGGCTTGACGGGGTATTACAGGCGCTTCATCCGCCAATACGCCTCCATTGCCGAGCCACTGACCAGCCTCCTTCGCCATCGTTCCTTCCAGTGGGGGCCGACGGAGGATGCTGCCTTCAACGCACTCAAGATCGCTCGGTCGGCTGCCGGTCTTCTGCGATTGCTCGACTTTGATGTTCCTTCAGAGTCGAGTGCGACGCATCAAGTCTTGGCATTGGCGCGGTTCTCCAACAAGAGGTCACCGGTGGCTTTTCTGATAGGAACTCGCCGAAGCAAGACGTTCGCCTCGCCGCTTACGAGCGGGAACTCATCGGCCTCTCCAAGGCCATACGGCATTGGCGTCCATATCTGTGGGGGCGTCCCTTCCGAGTACGCACTGATCATGCAAGTTTGAAGTATCTCTTGGAGCAAGCCTTGGTTACGCCGCCGCAGCAACATTGGCTCAGCAAGTTGATGGGCTTTGATTTCACCGTCGAATACAAGCCCGGCCGAACCAACCGCGCCGCCGACGCCCTTTCCAGAATGCATGACGACGCCGTGACATGTATCGCCTCTCTCTACGGGTCATCTGGAGAAGTGGAAGGAGCCGCTCGACAAGATCCCGAGGTCCAACGACGCCGCACCGAAGCTCCTTCAAGCCGCGCCACCCACTCGTGGGTCTGGCGTCGAATGGTCTTGCAGTGACGGCCTCATTTTCAAAGCCGGCAAGCTGCACCTCCCGGCTTCTTCGCCGGTCCGTCACATGATAGTGGCGGCGTACCACGACTTGACGCATGAGGGAGTACATAAAACCCTCCACCGGGTCAAGTCTCATTTCGTTTGGGATAAGCAGCGGCAAACAGTCGACGACTACATCAAGCAGTGCCGGGTATGCCAGCAACACAAAGCCAGCTGTTTGTCCCCTGCGGGTCTCCTTCAGCCACTCCCTGTTCCGCACCATGTTTGGGCCGATATTTCCATGGATTTCATCATCCGCCTGCCCAAGTCGCAAGGGAAGTCGGCTATCCTCGTGGTCGTTGATCGGCTCTCGAAATACGCTCACTTCATCGCCCTCAAGCGGCCGACCACAGCACCTCAGGTCGCGGCCATCTTCTTTGACCAGGTGGTCCGTCTCCATGGCATGCCCAAGACGATTGTGTCCGACCGCGACCCGGTCTTCACCAGCGCCTTTTGGCAGGATCTATTCAAACGGTGTGGTACTCGGTTATTGACGTCCTCGGCTTATCACCCCCAGACGGACGGGCAGACCGAGGTGGTTAATCGCACGGTGGAGATGTACTTACGCTGTCTGTCCACTGATAATCCCTCATCTTGGGTTAAGTGGTCGCTGTATGAGTTTTGCTACAACACCTCCTACCATTCGGGCCTTCGAATGGCACCGTTTGAGCTCGTCTATGGCCGGCCACCTCCTAGCATCATTCCTTATGCGCAGGGCACCACCTCCATTGATAAGGTCGATTGTCAGTTGGTTGAGCGGGATGTTCTCCTCGAGCAAGCTCGCCAGAACCTGCTGCGTGCGCAAAACAGGATGAAGCAGCAATATGATGGGGCCACCGTGAGGTCTCCTTCTCGATGGAGTGCGTGGGTGTGGTTGCGTCTTCAAAGATCACCGCCAACTTTCCTTGCGCCCACCACCAAAGACAAGCTCTCTCCCCGATTTTTCGGGCCTTTCAGATCACGGCTCGGGTTGGGGAGGTGGCTTATAGGTTGGACCTGCCAGCAGGCGCACGCCTACATGATGTCTTCCACGTGTCGTTGCTCAAGCCGTTCCATGGCTCCCCACCGTCCGTCCCTCCGCCGCTTCCCCAGGACATGGCCTCCGCCGAGCCTTCTTCTCCAGGTCGGGTCCAGCCTGAACTTCTCTTGGGGCAACGTTTTCTCCGTGGCCATCGTCAGTTCTTGATCCAGTGGACAGGCCAACCAGCGTCGGAAGCTACATGGGTGGATGCTATCACTCTCCATGGTCGTATTTCGATTTCAAGCTTGAGGACAAGCTTGGTGTCCAGGAAGCATTGATCGCCCAAGGTCTTGACCGAAGTCTCATCGCAGCGCAACCGCCAGGAGCAGGGGGAGTAGTTTCCGGGTGGAGTTTATCCCTTTCTTTAAATAGAGTTTATCTCTTTCTATTGTTGCAATCTCAATTATTAGTTACCATGATTTTAGGATCTGTTAGTTAAATTTGCATGAATAAAAAGGGAAGAGGTAGAGAGAAAAGGTACGCCTTCAGTACCACCAAATCCAGTCTCAGGCGCTGCCGTCGATAACCGGCCGGTGGCACCGTACAGCCAGCTATCTCGCCGTCGTAGATTCCGCTACGACGGCGACCACTTCCTCGCGTGCAGGTCTCCGCCCGGGGACCCGTGCGTTCCAACGTTCCCAAACCCACGAACCACATCACATGACTACTAGTTTTTATTAATTTGAATATTGTATCTTACTTCTGTGTTATAATTCATTCACTTAGAAGTTAAAACATTACTGCTTTAATTTCATGTCAAGACATGGTATCTGTTAATTGTTCAAACGAATCTATTGTGTTAACGTTGAAATGTATCCTTGCAATATCTTAAGCTGTTTTGTTCTGTGGCGGAGTTTTACTGTTATGTACCCTGTTCCAGTGAATTTCAAGAACTGGAAGCAGGACCTGCTTTGGTTGAAGGTCCTCTAGAACTGCCAACATCAATTATCATGGCAACTACTACCCACGTCCAAGAGGATCTCTTGTCTGCATTCTTCAGTGTACGGAAACTAAGCCTTTTCTCATGAGTTTTACTTTGTATTACAATCCCCTGTTCTCCAATTTTCCATTGTATTGTAGAACCTTTGCAATTTAAGGTTGTTTTGTAATTTCTTCAACATAGCAGCTTTGATCTGCTTTTCTGTTGTTAAATGTTTGTCTCTTGAAACAGGCAGATGCGAACGTTGGTGGTAGCTCTGGTGTAGCAGTTGCAGGACAGCCAAATCAGTCTTTTGGGGCTACTCCTTTATCTTCACATGTACCAACAAGCGTGGCTACATCACAGCCTCTAGCCTTGCATCATTTGCTTCCTGCACAAGTTCCATCAGTTTCTGGGATACCCCCTGATGTTCATGGTGGCATTGGTGATTTAGTGAGGTCCACAAATCTTGTGAATCCATCACTTTTTTCACCATTGACGTCTTCGCAGACAACAATGGCTCGCAGTAATTCTACAGTGCCAACTGCTCCACTTCAACATGCTCGTACCATTCAGCAGCCACAAAGTGCTCCTTTGCTTCAGCCCTTTCCATTACCTGCTGCTTCGCCTTCTCCACCATATGGTACTCCATTACTTCAACCATTTCCACCACCAAATCCGTCTCCATCACTTGCATCAGCACCAGTCTACAGCCCACTATTGTCCAGGGACAAAGTCAGGGATGCATTACTGAGACTTGTGGAGGTATGCTGTTCTGCCTAATTTTGACTGTTAAATTGTTGTATGCATTCATGCACATTTTCTGACTGATTTTATAGGATTGATGAATTATGTATGTTACGAAATGAGGTTATCTTTGATTGAGTCTTGTTAAGAGGAATTGTCATGTATGCATCAAATCACAGGAAGTTGATTGGATTTCATTACATTTCTCATTTGAGTCTAATTTGTTCAGTGTACCGTTTTATTGTCATGCATTATTGCAAGGGAAACTAGAACTAAGAATGTCTCTTTACAAGCTTGTAGAAATTTGGATCTCTTGTTGTTTTTTGGTTGTAAACTATTTATTTGCTAGCTGCATTCATGTATACAAATTTTTTACTGTTATAAGTTGACTTGTTTCTGTCAGAATGATGATTTCATCGATTTATTCTACCGGGAGATTGTGAAAGGACAGTAATTAATCTCAAGGGACAGCCGTCACTCGGAAAGGCTTGGTTTATGTTTAGACTAGTGTCTTTTGTTAAGCCCGTAATTCAAGTTGTAAAAGACATGCTACTGTAAATTTATTGGAGTCCATAGGTGTGCCATCCTCCATTGGCGGAGTTTGTATTGAAGTGCCATTTACATATCTGTAAATGTTAACGAAATCTGTCTGCACTGTGGGATATGATGATTTGTATTCTTGGTGCAGAAAAGTTTTGCTCCTAACATCTCTGAAAGCTTTTACCAGCATCAATCTTTGTGCGAATCATCTTTTTTTTTTTGTTGATCCATCACCTCCCTCAGTAGGATATGGATATGTTTCAGCAGTTATCACTCGCATATCTAGTACTTATGTCTGTTAGTAGGTTGTTTTGTTTTTGTTTTCATATTTTTCTACCGGTAATAGAAATGAAATCGAAGATTCGGAAAACGGATAGTGATAGAAACGGATATGAAACAGCACAGAGCGGATACGAAAATAAAAGTTAAAATTTCATAAGAACACAGTATATGATCTAACTTATCACAGTAAGACATTCAATTATGCAGTTACCTTAGTTTATGCTCTAGTTTTTATATTTAGGGGACCAAAGACCAGTACTGCATGGTTAGCCCACGCATCTTACCTTGCATCTAATCAATCATTTCCATAGCTTTCACCTGGTTCGTTTGAGAAACAAGCATAGGGAATTGAACTCAAGGAACAGCATTAATGCATGGAAAAATCTTAAGGTGCTACATGATTAGAATTTAGATAAAGGTTTGTTGAAATTCAAAAGATTTATCACCACCTATTTAGTCATATTAGAGTGGTTCTTTCTTTCAGACAACATTCTGATGCGGCAGTCAGGATTTGGCGCTCTGTTATTTTGGCTCTGTTGCCTTTCTTTGGACTGGTCTTTTGACTAATGGATCAAAGGAAAATAGACTTTGGAATTTGTGTCTCCGTCACTACTCTGATATCACTTTCTTTTTTTTTCTACCCTCTGATTTTTTTTTCACTCACAGCTGACTTCCGATGTACTGCACCGTAGCAGTACGGGCTTTGTTGCTAGCGTAGGAGCTGCTTGGCTTTGTTTTTCAGTGCCACCAGCACCTAGCATAGCACTGCACAGAACTTTTTTTCTTTTCTTTTTTATCTACTCTCTCACTAAACTACTAATGCAAGTACGTGGCTGACCAATGCAAAGGCCAACACAATTGCAGCAGCTTTTGATTTTTTAATCTCTCCTCTTTTCTTGCTTCGTGGATTGCTGCTGGCGTCTCGTCCCGTGTACTACAGACAGGACAATCGCTTTTTGCGTTGCTGCACGGAGTTGCTTGAGTATTGGGTCAGTTCGGTGGGAATTTCCAATTTTGTTTATACGGAATTTTGATTTGGCTTACACGGAATTTCAAATTTGTTTTCGTTTTCGTCGGAAGCCACTGTTTCATTTTTGTTTCCCAAAAGGGGCTTTTATTTCTGTTTTCCTCTGAAATAGTCAAAAAAGTTTCTGTTCTATTTTCATTTCTATGTTAGTCATCGAGATGGATATGGATGTTTTGAATAAGTGAATCATCTTTTGGTAGTTTGAGGACCAGTTTATAGTGGCGCGGAGTTGTGGCGTGGAATCTATTTGTGGGATTATTTATTGATTTCGGTAAAATATCTTTGTTGACTCCAAAATAGAGGTTGTTAGTTGGTTACTATATCCGAGAGTGAAGGTGTTCCGGGGTGATGCATGGGCTCTTGAGTCCTGCCTGACATCAGTTAAGGGTGTGTTTGGTTGTTTGGATGAGATTGGATGGGATATGTTCATCTCGTCTGGATGGGATAGAGTCATTTAGGTGGCTGTTTGGTTGGGTGGATAGGAATGCGACAATTTTTTTTGGTTGGGTGGATGGATAAGGATGGATGAGCTAGTTGTAATCAAGGTTTTGAATTTCGGTTTGAAATTTTTGGACAAAATTTGAACTTTTTGAAATGTTCGGATAAAATTTGACCACAATTTAAATTTGTGGATAAAATTTGAATTTTTGAATAAAATTTGAATTTCGTACAAAATATCATTGAAAACTGAATTTTCGGACAAAATTTGATTTTTTGACAAATTTTGACTAAAATTTGAATTTTTGAATAAAATTTGACCACATTTTGATCGAAAATTGAATTTGAGTGAGTACACTTTAGCGAAATTTGAATTTGAATGAGTTCACCTCTTAATACAGCAAACTGGATAAACTCATCTAGCATTTTTTGGGGATAGCTCTATCCAGCATATTGAGAGAATATTTCAAAAAACTAGATATCCATATCCCATCATCCACCTAACCAAACAAAAAAATGACTTTAGATTCAGGAGTCGCCATATCCCATCCACCCTTGTCCACTCAACTATAGCTACCTTAGTGATCTAGGTGAGCGTAGATCTGATCACAAGACTTCGAGCATACATTGTAGATTGGTCGACAGGGTCGACAGGGTTTAGTTTCACTCGGAACAATTCACCGATCATGAAGCTTATATCTGAAAAAAAACTGTCACTAGGTTACGAACTTACGATGCATTATGATCCGTTATCGGTAGAGGATATCAAGCTCAAAAGCCTCAATAGACTACGTGGGCGGACAGTCGTTATGGTCGTCACTATCCCCTGTATTGGTTGTATATGGGCTTGTTTACAGAGGTCTGATTGTGTGATACTTTATCTAAATGAAGACCAATTATGGACATTCAATAGGCTACATGGGTGGACAGCCGATATGTTCTCTGAATTTGAAGTCCTATTCACTTTTATGAAACAACAGTGCCCTGTGTATTTGTTATATATGGGCTCATTTACAATGGCCTGATTGCGTGTATACTTTATCTGAATAAAGGCCCATTAGGGGCAATTGACTCATATATCTACTGTATATCGGTCCGTTTATAAAGCTTCGATTGTATGGACACTTTATCTAAACAGATGGCCATTAGACACCCGGCCCAAAAGACAAAGGACCTGTTAGCGTAGTTTAGTCTTGCATAATTTATTCTACCGTAAAAGCATCTGACCTTCACCTATATAAGAAGGTAGGGCTGTGCACAATAACACCGAACCGAAAAAACCGAACCGGAATAACCGAACCGAACCGGTCAAATCGGTTTGACCGGTTTTCGGTTTTCGGTACGGTTTTTAGAAACGTGGGGATTCGGTGGAGCGGTTTTGTCGGTAAAATCCCGAAGAAAAACCGAAACCGAACTCCGAACCGCACACTCGTGACTGTAAAAAATCCCTCACTCAACTCCCGCTCCACTGCTCCAGGCCTCCCTCCAGGCTCCAGGCGCCATTCCATTTTTCCTTCCCCCCAAAATTGCAACCCTAGCTGGCTAGCTCCAGCCTCCAGGCCCAATTACCAGCCCTCCACCCTCCGGCTCCAGCGGCTTTTCCTCCCTTTCCCGGCCGTGGCGACTTCAAGCTCGGTGCAGCCTGCTCCTAACGCCGGCCACCTCCCGGCCCCTCCGGTCTCTGGTCGGCGGGCGGCGGCTCGCTCATTGTGCCTCCTGGGCCCCGACCTCTCCAAGGCCTCAGCAGCAACATGGCTCCCGCCTCCCACTTTGGCCTCGGCTCGGGCCGGCCGTCTTGGTCCTCCCGGCGCGGTGGCGCCGACCGCCTCCACCTCCACTGTCTCTTGCTACTCAAGTCTCCACTCTCCGTGTCCCAACTCCCAAGTCGACGGCAAAGAAGTTCCAACTCAGATACCAAGGTTTATCACTACTCTTTTTAAAAGACTTATTCCATTAGTAATATTGCAGATGATCAACTTGCGTTTTGATTATTAGAAGCTCAATTGAATGAGGATGTGTGAAATATGGATTGAACCTATAAATTTGAGCTTATGCATGGTGAGAGAAAAGACATTGAGCTTTATATATTTAGCTCATGTTAACAAGGAGATGCTACTGAGTACTGACTTTGTCTCATCGCCCATCTTCTCCAGATCGAAATAAGAACAATCACTATATTTATGGCCCATAGAAGACACATTTATAATCCTCCCTTGCACATGCATTTCTTTGGCAGTCACTCTCATCTTATCTAGTAGGAGATTTGTCAACAAGAAATGCCCTGTTAATTTATAGAGTACAATTCAGTAGGAATCAAGAACTAAGCTAGTCTTTTGAGTGATGAAATAGTCATGTCTTGCAGTGGTTGCAACTTGCAACTTGCAAGGGCTTTGGGCACCATGAAAGACCAAAGAAAGTTGGAAGCATCTGGGAGGCTGGAAAAGTTATTTATGCTTTGGCAACTTGGGGGATAACATTAGTAGGGTAAGTGCTCAAGCTAAATGCATCAATTTATCTTGTTTTGGTGGGCAATTTTATGAAAACAGTGTGCCACATTTACCATTTGCTGTTTTGCAGTTATCAGATTACCATTTGATGCATCACAGTCTATATTTTGAAGCAATGCTGTTACTACTAAGGTTTGACAGGCCATTGGGTATTTGATATCAGATGATTATAAATACTAAATAGAAGAGAATCAGCCATAAGGCCCATAAGGCCATAAGAAACCTGATGTCTTTGTCTCTTTGACTTGAAGTAGTGCATTTTGATTGGGTATTTGGGTGCAGGTTGTACAGAAGACGAAGTTGTGCTAGACTGCTGGTAGCCTGGTGCTATCTTGATTCCTGAAAATGGCAGCAAAGGGGCAACTGCCAGCCGGGTAGCCATGTCGCATGTCGGCCAAGTTTGTGCTCAAGGAGTCAAGGTGTTGTGAAACTTGTGAATTGTGACGTGTCTGGTGAGTCCTAGTTGATAAGGACACACACTAACACACACATTAGCCACTTGTTCTCAAGAAGTCTCTGGTTGGAACACTTAGTAACTCTCCATTGATTTGAGCAGATAAGGATCACGACTAGGAGCTGGAAGTCTGGAACTTGGATGGCCGGGACCTATGCAAGGGTATAATACTATAATAGTATGGTGTCATGTCTACTCATAACTCATGTGTGAAGTATGTACATACTGATGGTTAGGCCTACTGATGGTCAGCAAATTATTGTGCTTGTGCAATTGATCTTTCTCTGTGAGACTGTGAGTTGTGACTCTGTGATGACTGATGAGTGAGTCAAGCTGGGGCCGCTGGGCTATTCGGGAAACCGGAAAACCAACAAATAACTATTCGAAACCGAGATTAAGTACATTTTTAAAAATTACACAAGTTTGGTAAATATGGTATTTACCGACACCGCATCGATATACATTAGGATTTACCGATACCGAACCGTATTTACAACAAATACCGTGATTTATTTAACTAGCAATACCAGATAACCGAATATACCGTACAAACCGAACCGAATAAACCGATAAAACCGAACGAACAGTCCTATAAGAAGGGTAGAGATTGCACATCATACAAATAAGCCTAAGAAGAAAAGAGCAATAAAGTCGAGAGAAAGTTTGAGACTATATCTCGTGTCTTTTGTTCTACTTTTATATTTTTAGGAGTTGGGGGTGTTTAATTGTCGGCAATCCGACCACGAATGTACAACACGATAACGTTCTTAGCTACTGGATTTGTTGTCTTTATCAAGCTTGTCAGTTAAGTTTTGCGGTAGTATTTTTGTCTATGGATTGGTTCTAGTTCTACCCTATGCAAGGTTCAAAAAATTAGCGAAATTTCGAAAATCTCATCCAAAATTTTGGATTCGGCCGGGGATAGGATCCAAAATCCCAACCGGGTAAAAAATTTGAAAAACAAGTCAAAATACTATAGTAATCTCGAAATTTCGGCAAGATTTCGCCAAATCTCGCTGAAATCTTGGGCAATTTGATTGGAGAGTTTTGAAGACCATATTTGGCCCAATAACCCTTAAGAAAGTCATATTTGATGAAAATTTGTTAAAAAACCAAAATTTTAGACATTTTATAATTTCGGTAGAAACACTTTAATATATTTATAAAATTGTACAAGATTGATCATACTATGAAAAATTTATGGTACTATGTTTAGAACTCTAGGATCATACAAAAAATATTCAAAAGAATTGAACTTTATTCGTTATCTTTAAAAAAAATAAAAACAGAATGATCATAAATGAGATAGTAACCGTGTTAGAATTTTACAAATTTTCTTGAGTGTGATCATAATTTAAAATTTTTAGAAGAGCTTAATAATTTCCTCAAAACCCTTATCTAAAAGTTTCAAAAAATTTAAACCTATTTTGTTTGCTCAAAAATTGTAACCTATACAAGCATGCACTCTAAAGTCTGAAAACTCTGAAGTAACACTGTCACAATTTTTAGAAATTCGTTAGATTTGATTATTATCTAAAAATTTTATGAGAACATAGGGGTGCTTTAAGACTATCTACAAATTTTTTATATGTTTAGAACAATGCCAAAAAGCTTACAAAAAAGTGTTGTGGCTGTGAATCGAACCCAAGAACTGGGTTTGCAAGCTTTGCACTTTACCAACTAAGCTAGAGCTACTGCTAAGTATTAGTATTGAGGAGTTATTTGATTTATGTATGTCAGTCACACTAATTTTAATGGAGACTCGATCATTTACTCTCGACACAATTCATTCCCTATCCTCTCTCGTAGTGAACCAACTCCACCTGACCTCTCCCTATCGCCCTCACTGTCTCCAGCTGTCTTCGGCCAAAATCCATCCGTATCCAACCACAAGAAAGGAAATCTCGGCTGTTTACACTGAAATCTCGGTAGTCTGGAACGAGATTTCAACCCTCTGACCGATATTACAGGTAAAAAAATCTCAGTTTTTGCAGCAAAATCTTGGTAGTTTGCAGAGAAATCTCAATATTTTGGGCCAGAATACTGAGTATATGTGCCAGATTTGGTTGGTTCTAGGTAGGATTTGGTGTATTATTGCACCTTAGAAGATGAACCCCATATATATATATATATTGGCATGAATGATTGATGAACCATGCATATATATTGCAGATTGCACTCAACAATCAAAAGGGTAGTGTATGAATAGGGTATAAGTTTACGACTGTCATGGGTAAAATTGACATGACATTTTCAGAATAGCATGTGTTAGTTGCATGTATGAGCAACAAGCACGTGTTAATGGCTTAGTGGCATGTATGAGCTTGTGTTCATTTCATTTGAATTCTTCAAGATAATGTTAATAGCTACATTGCATTTAGTTATCACAAATAATATTTTCATTGTTGATCCATTGCCTTATTGGCATATTTTGTGTTCAAGATGTATGTTGGTTTGAAGCATTTTACATTTGTTGAAGTTTGTCGGTAAGGTTTTTATTAAGACATCATCATTGTCCAAATTTTAAAAAATTCCTCGAGCTTTATCATCATCTAAAAATTTTATGAGAACATTTGTGATACGTCAAAATTATACACAAAAAGTTTAAATTTTTTTAACGTGGTTTGTTCTATTTTTAATTCGGTTCAAATTTACTGATTAGCATTTTATCAGGACAATAGCACTGGTCCGAATTTTTAAAAATTCCTTAGACTTGATAATCATGTAAAATTTTTATAAGAATATTATTGATGTGTTAGAACTATCTATAAAAAATATCAAAAATTTTTAACATGTTTTGTACTATTTTTTGTTTTGTTCAATTTCACCAAAATTTCAGAATTTCTCGCCAAGATTTCGGCAATTCTTGAAGAAATTTAGGAAATTTCAGCAAACAAACCAAATTTGAATTTTTATTTTTATATTTCGTTCAAAATTTAACTGAAATTATGAGATCTCGACTTAATTTCATATTTTGACCACCTCGATGTTGATTTGAAACCTTGACCTTATGTTGTTGCTCCTCTCCAGATTCTATCGCAGGCGGGCAAGACGGCCACCGACCACGCTCGTTCTTGGCCAACTCCGCCAGAGGCCTCTCGTGCAAGTCACCACAACCCCCGGCAAGGTGTTGTCTTCATGGTTTCGCCCCGTCACCAGTCGCCACCTCCGCGTTGTCCGCCGTCGGGCTAGGGTTTGTCGTTGTCGCCTCCGTGCCGCCATCGAAGCCCGCTAGGCACAAGGCCTCGCCTTCATGAGGAGCGTCACCGACGCGTCCGTGCTATGGCCTGCCGCCATCATCTCGCATCCGCGTCGTGACCTCCGTGGAACCACTTGGCCGAGGCCGGCTCCGCGTGACCACTAGGGATGGTAGTTTTATCCATAGGTTTGGGTACCCGTGGGTACCCGACCCGATAAGAGTGGGTATGTGTAGCACTTTAGACCTATGGGTTTACGGGTTTGGATACTCGATAAGTCCATAGGATGGGTGTGGATGTCAATTTGTACCCATGAGTACCCAATGGGTATCCTATGACATATGGGACCACTTTTTTAGAGGTATATTAGTAAAACAAACTCACTGATTGCTCGGCTGAGTTAGCTCCTCCCTGATTCCCCTCGCCCCCATCGCCTCCCTCCCCTTGCCCCCATCGCCTGATTGCTTCGACCTCCCTCCCCTCGCCTTCGCCTCCCTCGATGGCCGATGCCTGCTCCTCCCCTCGCCGCCGACTCCTCCCAACAGCTCCCTCCGGCCTGGCGCGAATAGCGCCAAAAGGAGAGAAAGGAGAGTTGAGAAGGAGATAGAAGGAGAGGTGACCCCTACTCACCCGAAACGTTCTGCTCCCCGCGCGTACCCCAAGGTCTAGTATTCCGGCAGACCGAGCCATGGCCTCTGGCGTCTACGAGGGGGGAGGAACATGCGGTAGCCGTGGCGCCCTCCGCCTCTCTGCCTTCGCCTTTTGACGCTAACGCACAGATCTGTGCCCGTGGGTACCCATTGGGTATTGGGTACCCATTGGGTTTGGGCATGGGCACAGATTTGTGTCCGCAAAGCTTAGTAGATTTAGGTAGACTAGATTTTATTTGGGTTTGGGTTTAAGTTTAAGACAGTGATACCCGGAGATATCCATCCGATTGTCGTCCCTAGTGACCACAGACACCTTCACGGCACTGTGGCAAAGCAAGAGACTCTGGCTCCGTTCCCGGAGAGGATGGAGCGGAAGCCATCGCTGCTGCCATCATCGTCCATGGCGAGGACGAGGTGAGGCAAGAGATGAGCGCCGCCGACGCTTCGGTCTGGGACCAAGCGCGTGTGTAGGCCACTGCGGGTCGCCGTCGTCGGTCGCTGCTGCACCGCCAGCGTCACTTCCGTCGCCTCCTCGCATGTGGGTGTGTGCGTAGTCAACCGGTAGATGGGTCGTGGGCCCATTCGTCCGTGAAGTAGGCCCAAGAGAATCCCGTTTGGGCAAGCTGTTTGCCTGTTTGTACAGAAAAGCTCTCGGAGTTTTGTATAATTACGCGAAAGTTCTCCAGATATTCAAACTAGGTCCTCTCGGATGAAAATCTTACGATCTAAAAGTTTCGGATTAATGTTCTAGGTCTTCCACTAGGTGAAAAATTGCGAAATAAACGTTGAAATTTTTCTGGTTATAAAATCCAAGTCTTTTAGGCTTCCACACAGGGCAAATTGTTTTTCTACTGTTTTAGAGTATAGAAATTCAATCTATCCCTATAAAATTAGTAGAAAATTGCAGAAAATTACTGGAAATTCATCGATTGCTTTTACTGTTGTAGTAAATCATTTTATTGCTGTAATACATGTTTTGACTTATGTAGCACATGTTGTACCTATTTATTACCTTATGGTAATTATATGTATGTTGCTATTCAGCATTGTATGCGACATGGACGGTGTGTTCAAGACAGTGGCAAGAGGGGAATTCCCTGTGCTGAAGTGTGACTGCAACAACTATCTCTTTTGGGCAGTCGAAGCTAAAGTGCATAATGGGCATGCTACTCCTGCACCCAGGACATGGGCCCTATAGTATACCTCAAAAGAATTTTTTTATTTAATATTTATTTTAAATATTTTTTTTTCAAAACTAATCGCCCGGGCAAAAACATTGCAGAAGTACACTCCCGTCGCCTCCACCACGGGCGATCGCCCCCTGCTAGGGCGATAACTGCGCGGACTAATGGTCGGGTAACGGCTCGTTGAGCCACCGTTCGGGCACACGCGACGTGGCGGCTTTTGACTGGCCGTCGCCGAAATGGGGGGCGATCGCCCCAGCCGAGGGCGATCGGTGCGTCTTAAAGCGCGCGCGCCGAGCACTGTGCTCATTTGCATCGGCCGAGCGAGCGAGAGGAGAAGCCAGCGCTGCGAGAAAGAAGAGGAGAGGAAGGAGAGAGAAAAAAAAGAGAGGAAGAAAAGAGAGGAAAAAAAAGAGAAGAAAAAATATTCGGCGTTTTTGTGAAGGTAAGTCCAAAAATTTTATGTGTAATATTTTTTAAAATTTTAGTATTGTGTAATATTTAGAAATGTAGAAATGTAGTATTTAGAAATATTAGGATTGTAGTATTTAGAAATTTAGAGAATCAATCTAGTATATAGAAATTTTATATGTAATATTTAGAAATATAATGTAGTATTTAGGATTGTCTAGTATTTAGAAATTGTTGAATTGTATAGTATTTAGTTTTAATTTTATGTGGTGGTTTTTAGGTAATATTTAGAAATGAATGTAGTATTTAGTGTTTGAAAATATTAGGATTGTGTAGTACTCAGAAATATTGAGATTCCATGTAATAGAAATATTAGACATAGTAGGTTAGCCATAGGATTGTGTAGAAATTTAATATTATTAATTTAACATGGTAGGTTAGCCATATGTTATGCGGGCAATGTTTCGAAAATTGCGACGTAGAAATTATAGGAAGTACGATATATCATGTATATATACAGTTTTTAAAATTAGGACAAATGAATAATATATAGTAGCAATTCCGTAATGAAAAAATGGGTAGTCGAATTACTTATTTATAGTCAGATTTCTTAGTATGATCACCATTCGTTTTATACATAGTATTTTAGAGTATATTTGAAAACATGGTAGGCTAGGAACATATCGTTAGGCACCGTGCTACGCTAGAAATTAATAGAGTAAAAAAATTTGGAAATGTCAGGCACCGTTAGAAATCAGCAGAGTAAAAAAATTTGACAATATAATGTAACATTTATATAGTAATGCATGACGCGGTTAAATGGAGAAATGATGATTTTTTCAGTTCGACGTTGTAGGCAGCATGTTGGAGAAATTGTATTTTCAAATATTCTATGGAGATGGGGAGATAGCACAAGGGCCGGATGGAGTCAATTTGTCAGCATTTTCAACAGTCATACGAGGCATATCTAGGCCGAGAGATAGGACATACAGGGGTTTGTTGGAGTGAATGTTTCGGATGTTCAGTTTGGATACCCAGAGTGTTCGGCTACGGGTTAGAGCAGTAGTAAGCCGTGCGCAAGACTTTTTTTATGGAGAGCTAATTCCTATTAACGCGACATCGGCATGGAGGAGCTATGTTGGATACGCTGTAGAGCGGGGCTGACCGCTCATGTTGCTGGTAGATTGGTACCAGGTACCTCCATCGGTGTCGGAGGTTCGTGATGTCGGGGTAGATATTACGGAGGAGGGGAGGACAGATATGCAACAATGTGATGATGAAGGTGGCGAGGACCCCGGAGACGGGCGACACGAGGTTGGCGGTGGCGACAGGATCGGGAGGGGGGGCGAGGAGGTAGCCGTGGAGGCGCGGGGGGTGGCCAACGAGGGGGAGGAGGTGGAGCACATAGTTGACTTGATGGAGGAGGAGGACCGTGCGGATGAGGAAGTCCCTGATGGCGAACGCTCGGATGAGGAGGACAATACTCCTGAGGTGCCTGTCCCTGGTGCGTGGACTAATTATAATTTCGAAGACCTAACAATGAATGAAGGGAACAGAGATGCATGGGAGTATCATGAGAACGAGGTCGCACAGGGGGCCATATATAAAGACAAGGAGGCTGTGATGGATGCGGTGAAGTACTGGTCAATGTCTCTTCCGCGGCAATTCAGGGTAGTGAAGTCCAGCAAAAAAGACTACGACGTGAAGTGCGTAGTTGACTCGTGTCCATAGCGGGTGCATGCATACAAGGGGAAGTGGAGGGACTACTGGAAATGTTCCATAGTGACGGAGCATAACTGCCAACTGGAGGAAGCAGAGCAGGAACACCGCAATTTGTCGTCCACTTGGGTGGCAAATGTGTTTTATGGTCAGATCATGGACAATCCGCACCTGCAGCCTCGATCCATTATCAGAGCCGTGGAGGAGAGGTTTCAGTACAAGATTAGCTACGGAGAGGCATGGAGAGCAAAAAGAATAGCTTTGCAAATACGGTTCGGGACATACGAGGCTTTTTACGAGAATATTCCACACTTGCTCAGGGCAATATCAAGTAGGAATCCCGGTACGGTCATTGACCTTGCGGAGTTTCCCGCGGATGGTGCGTCTTGTGCTGCAAGTGGGTCTTGCAATGGCCTTCTTCGCCCTCGGCGCATGCATAAATGCCTTCCGACACTGCCGCCCGGTCATTTGCATGGACGGCACACTCTCAGAGGAAATACAAGGGCGATTCTAACTCGCAATCGCGATGGACGCAACAACCGTGTTCTCATCGTCGATTGGCCTTCGTGGAGGGGGAAAACACGGAGAGTCGGTACTGGTTTCTTGAAAGAGTCAAGATGGCAGTTGTCCAGGACCGCCCTGATGTATGTGTCATCCATGACCGACATGCTGGGTTGCTGAGGGCGATCGTGGATATGCAACAAGGGTCCGACGTCGTGGGAGTAGCAAAGTGGCCAGACCTGAAGAGCAGGTGGTGCATGAGGCACATGGGTGCCAATTTTTTTCGTCAGTTCAGGAACAAGGAGCTTATGAATATGTTCAAGCGGCTGTGCAAACAGAACCAGCGGAGGAAGTTCGACTCGCTGTGGAGGACGTTGGATGAACTAACCCAGAAGCAATCACTGAATCCAAGGGACGGCGCTAGTTCATCGAGGAACCCTATGATGTACCACGAGCAAGGAGATGACCCGACAGCCTTGTGCGCGCTCCCGACCGACGCACCAAACATTCGGCGTAGGCTGGGGACAAGCATAAAGAGTTTCACGGACTAGATACGACACGAGCCGTTGGAGAAATGGTCCCTTCTGCATGATGAGGGCGGTTCCCGTTATGGAATAATGATAACCAACCTGGCGGAGATTTACAACTGGGTAATGAAAGGCGCGAGATGCCTTCCGTTGGTGGGTATTGTTGAGGGTGTGTTACTAGTTACCCAAAGATATTTCGTTGAGTGGTACAAGGCCTCCGCTGCATGTATGTCGGATAATTGCCTGTCCTACTCGACTGTTGTCTCTATGTACATGGCCAACAAGACACGGAAGGCACAGACACATCGCTTGACACGGAGAGTGGCGTGGAACGGAGGTACCACGTGCACTGCGGTGACCGGGGTCGAAGAGGTGCCCACCGGGAGAGGACTTCCCATCTGTGCATACTCCGAAGCTGCCGATCGCGAGTGCTCTGCCGAAGCCACGCCTTTGCACTTGCCGTGTTTCGACGTGATTGCCGCAAAGAAAGTAGACACACTAGTCATGTCGTCCGTACATCTCCCACTACTACTACAAGCAAAGTGTTTTCAACACGTGGCATAACGAGGTGTACGGGTACCGAGTCGATGGATCGTTCACGGCAGCCCCCTTCCAAGGCATCGATGGGTACCGGACACGGCGTATTAGGAACGATATAGACGAGTCTGAAGCACGTCGTAATTATGGATAATGTAATTCTATGTACCATTTATTTGTTGTCCCCGTAGACTCCCCTTGATGCTAGCTACCCCGTGCTCATCTTAGTTTCGAGAAATATCGTGATTTCGGGTGTTTTTGACCGTCGTGCCGTCGGCTTGTTTTTGGGCGTCGTCGAACTCGTTTTGTTGTCATTTTTTCGGCCTCGCGCCGGCCGTGTGTCGTGTGTGTGCGCTCAGCCACGACTCGCCAAGACTCGCCGCCCGCCGCTAAGCCAAGCCTTGCCGCCTCTCCACTGTCGGCGCTTTGTCGCTCCTTCTTTGGCGCTTGCTTCTTTGCTCCTGCGCCACTCGGCCGCCCACCGGCCTCGCCTCGCCTATTTGCCGCCCTCCGTGGCCATCGTCGCGAGCCCATTTTCCCTTGTTTGGCGTTGTTCTCCATGGCGCTGCTCTCTATCCCTTGCATTTCCTTTGTACAGAACACATGGAGAAGAAGCCTTGAGCCTATGACATGTAGGGCCCGCGTGTAAGAAAGTGATGAAAATCAGAAAATGGGGAAAAGAAAAGATTCCAAAGGAATATTCCTCGGTTTCTCAATTTTCAAGATTTTGAGATTTCAAACAATTGTTTTTCCTCCGTCGTAACTCCGAATCGAGTGATTCCAGTTGCTAAATTCATCCTCTATCTGCCAGTATTTTTATTATAATTTTTAGTTTCTGTTTATTTTATTTTATTCTTTTTGTGCTTCGTTTTGCGCGTAGTCGAAGAAGCGCCATAATCGCCATTTAAGGAGAAGATCTTGAGCTGGCAGATCGCATCTCGTCGACGAAGGCAAGTCATAGTCCTTGACCATATTGTACCCATGTTTGCAAAAAGTATTTCTATTTCATACAATTGCATGCTATTTGTTTACAAGTGCTATTTACTGGGTTAGCTAAACATCTATTTGTCACTATACCACCTTGATTAATTGAGATGCCATGTATCCATTGTCACCCTAGGTTGGGTTGTTTACTAGTTGGACATAATTGTAGTACCAACATTGGGTTAACGTAGCTATGCTTAGACCTGCTTAGTTATACGTCGGGATTTATATCACCTGTGAACTAATGTTAATCTTGACCTAACGAGATATGGAATTGTGGCTATTGACCACTGTTGTAAAACTTGTTGTACCATGACAGGGGATGCCATTGGTCTTGGGTTGAACAAAATGTTTTCCCTCGGGCAAGTGATCGTGCAGTAAAGGGGGTGCTGTCTAGCACATTGGGATGTGGTTGTCTTGACTGAGATAATTTAAGGACTTAATCTTGTGCGCCATTGAGCTAGGCCTAACCGTGCAACCACAAGTCCGGTATGGGATGGACCTAGTTGATTAATTTGCAATGTCTAGTCTTGAGTATTGCCAGTTGTTGGTGTGGGTTCCGGGTTAGACGGGTAGACTCACATGGCTCAAGAGGGGGCCCCGAGGGGCGAAACCTTAGAGGGCAGTACCGAGTTTAGACATGTATTGTAAAGGCTTTGTCATGATATCTCTGCGACACACCAAAGGAAGTGTGTTATTACCGGTTGCGCCAAGAGATGTTCGTGTCTTGTGGGTAAAGCTGTACAACCTCTGTAGAGTGTAAAACTATTCGAATAGCCGTGTCCGCGGTCATGGACAAGCCCAGGGATTTCACACGGGGTATAGAGTGTTTCATGAAATGTGGAATTGTTGGGATGTGAACGGGAAGTTCACTGTTGTTTTTGTTGTTTCAAGCTAAACTGTTGAATTGTGTGGTTGATACTTGTTTTGAATGACGTAGGGTGAAGCCTCGCCATTCTGTTCATGTTGTCTACCATTGACTTACCAGTTATTTATTATTGTTTTATCAATCTGCCTTCAATCTATTTATTGTATTTAAATTCAAGATATTGCTTTCTACAAATGAACCATATGACTATCCTTTGTCAAGCCGTGCATGAATATATTGCATCATTTCCCTACGACTTGTTGAGTATGTTTTGTACTCACGGCTTTACGCCCATGTTGTTCAGTTGCTGAGGAAGGACCAGGTAATGAATATCAAGAGGAGGAGTACTATGAAGACTACGTCGACTAGGAAGGCGTTTCCCCAGACGATTGCTTGTGGCACGTCGAATGGCCTAAGTTATTATGTTTTCGCTGCAACAGTTTCACTTGCTTCTTAAGCCAAGAAGCATTGGTGTATGAACCTTGACCATAAGGTCGTTTGCTTTATTCAATAATAATTTGCTTCTTCTCAGTTATTTCAAGGTATGGAATGATATGTCATCTATGTTTCCACTGTGTGCACTAGCGTGATCTTGGACTAGTGCTGAGTACACAGAGGGTTTCGGATTTGCATATCCAGGTCCCGACGGATATGGTATCAGAGCCATATCGGCTGTAGGTCGCTCTCTTAGTTAGCATGGTCTTCAAAATTATTTTCTAAATCAAACCAACAAATTGGTATTTAATAGTTTGTCTCTTTCTCATCTTATTCCTAGGTTCTTATTTCCTCTCCTTTGCTGAAATATTGTTTTGAAATTAAATTGACCTTATCTCACGATACTTCTTAAACCCCAAGGCATCTGCAAGGAATCAAATCAAAGGTGTCGAAGATCAAGCCGTCGAAGAGTATGTCCGACAAGACTACCATATAACATAGGTTTGTGGTGCTTTGTGGTGTCTGAGCATGCCATTTCCTTTTGGTTTAGTTACGTTTAGTCTGTGTATACTAGGATTTTGTTGCTTGTGTGCCGGGTATGTTGTACACCTGCCTCCAGCATGGTGTTAGAACCATACCTTAGTTGGAAGCTTTTATTGCATCTTTATTTTATAGCCTTTTCGGCTATGTCTTTGGTTGGCCTTTGTTCTTGGATATTACCTTCCTCCCCTAGATGACCTTACCACTTGTCTATTGCTTTTTCCTCTTACCTATTAAACCCTTGTGCTGCATCGCAGATGGTTGACACTGCTCGAGAGCGGTCGCATTCGCAAAGGATGCCAATGCTAATGCCAGTGCCAGTGCCAACCCACCGCCACCACCTCCTTCCGTGTCAGATCAGAACATGGGACATTTTCTAGCAACGCAGACCCAACTCATGAATACAATGATGCAGAATATGAACAACATGATGAATCAATGTAACCAGATCGCAGCTTGCTCTAGCCAAACTTATTAAACCAAGCAAAATCAAGTCTGCTGCTTTGTCAAGCAGCACCTCCCGTGCTCGTCCGGAGTCCAAGCTTGCAGAATTTATGAGGACTCGTCCTCCTACCTTCTCCAACTCTTCAGAACCATTGGACGCAGATGATTGGATTCGCTCTATTGAGAAGAAGCTTGCCATTGCTCAGTGCAAAGATCATGAGAAGGTTTTATATGCTGCTCATCAGTTAGAGGGCACCGCCGCTGAATGGTGGGAAAACTATATTGCCGCCCATGATGACCCCCAGATCATCACTTGGGTAGAGTTTTCAGCTGCTTTCCGTCACTCCCATATCCCTGATGGAAAGGTGGAGATGAAGAAGAATGAGTTCAGGGAGCTCAAGCAAGAAGGGATGTCAATGAGTGAATACCTCAATAAGTTCACTCAACTTGCTCGCTACGCTCCAGAAGATGTAGCTACAGATGATGCACGCCAGAAGAAGTTCAAGAGTGGGCTCAACCCAGGATTAAAGGTGCAAGTTGTTGGCAATGACTATGTAGATTTCCAGCACTTGGTGGACAAAGCTATGCTAATTGAGGAGTCTCGTCGTGAATTAGAGGAATCCCGCAAGAGGAAGATGATGCAACATGGAGCTCATCAGAATCATTCGCAGAGAGCCAGGACCAATGCTCAGCAGCCTACTCGTTTCACTCCTCCATCTGCATTCAGGGACAGCATGGATGCATATTGCCAGGAAGTGCGGAAGCTCGAAGACAAGTTCGACGGGCTGGAACTCATCCACGTACTCCACCATGACAATGAAGCAGCAGACAAGCTCGCAAGGCTAGGCTCTAGTAGGGCAGCAGTACCGGCTGGAGTATTTGTCGAAGAGCTCCACAAACCTTCAATAAGCCGATAACTGGAGTCAAACAAATTAGAGGAAAGACCAACCGAGGAGGAAGTTTAAGTCATCAACCCCGACTGGACAACTTCATTCCTAAACTATTTGTTAAAAGATGAGCTCCCCGAAGACCGCGTAGAGGCAGAGCGCGTCACACGCCGATGTAAAAGCTACGTGGTAGTCGGTGAAGAACTGAAACATCCCAAAATTTGGCTATTTTTAATTTTCATAAGTTATTTTGAATTTTTGAGAATTTTTGCAATTTATTTGGATTTAATTGGAATTTCTAGAAATTAATTTTTCTTTGGAAATTAATTAAATAATGATTAAGTTTATACAAAATATAAATGGAAATATTTTATTTGAGTCCAAATGGTTCTAGAATTTTTCTAGGATTTTTCTGATATTTTATAAGCCTCAAATGATTTAAATGAATTTCGAGAATTAATTTTATTCGGAAAACTAGAAAAACCTGATGAACAGTGTTGGGCCGGCCCGTTACTGTGCCGCCGCCCAGCCCATGTCGCGCGAACCCTAACGCCGCTGCCTCCCAACCGTTCAATCCACATCGGACGGCTGAGATTCGCCCGTGCCGCTTCGCGCCTCGCCCCGTCAGATCGACGCCACGTGTACACGCGAGATGCGTCCACATTGCCTCTACCGTTTCCACCGCCGCCGCCGCTGCCGATGAGTAACCATCACGTTTAAATGCCGGTTGAGCTTGCCTTCCGAGGCTATAAAGCCCGTGGAGCACCTCGCGGGAAAGCTCTTCGCCGTGCGCACGTTTTGCCCCAAACCACACCACCCATCTTGTCGCCGTTGAGCCGAAATCTCTCACCGGAGTTATAGAGCGCATCATTTGTTCTTCGCGACGTGCTGCCGTCCTCAGCGCCGCCCCGACGCCGTTGATCGTCTCCCCGAGTTCGCCTCGCCTAGACGAACGTTTTGCACTGCTCGCCTTCGCCGGAGGACCCCCGCAACGCCTTCGCCGACATCGTCTTCCTCAGCTTGGGTCCTCGAGCACCGCCGTGCCATCACCGAGCTCACAAGCATCGTCGGCCGTTAGATCTGCATCCTACCGTTCTGGTGAGTCCACGTCTTCCTTCTCGGTAGAAACCAAAGCAGTGCAGCAGTAGATCTTAGCCGTAGAAATTTCGATGGATGGGTTAGATTCGGACACGTGCCCACCTTCGGGACTGCCCACGTGTTCCTTAGATGCGTTAGATCGTAGCCATTAGATCTTGGATATACGGTCAAGATTCAGCCACGTGTCGCGTTAATAGTAAACCCCATCTTCATTTATCAGCCGTTAGATCTTGATCGTGTGATTCTAGTGTAGCCACATAGTCTAATTAACCATAGCCGTTAGATTTGTGTCATTAGCGTCGGATTGATTAGATCAAGACTATCGGATCTTACATGTGCGGCTCCGATGCGTCCACGCGTTGCGCACCGGGGTAGCCACATAGCCGATCACAACGCGTGAATTGGATTCAATCCGGGCCGTTGAATTTTGAATGAACGGTAGAGATCTTGCCGCGTGCCGGGCCAGTCCCGAGATGACGCGCGTCGCACGGGAATCGAGGAGTCCTCGGCGCTGTTGCTGTCGACGTCGCCCGATTTACTTTTAACCGTCCGATCAGGATCCGGTGGCCTCTGTGATGCCACGTGTCAGCTCCGGAGTAATCAGAACCGAACCGTCGTGTCAATCGAGGCCGTCCATTTTAAATCGGTCGGACGAGATTAGATCAACCCTTCGGTTGATAATTCATTGCCGCATGTCACGACCAGATCGTGCCACGTGTCATGCTGACGTCAGCAGCTGACGTCATCAGTAGAACCCACATGTCAGTCATGGCACAGTAGATGCTGACGTCAGTAGTGACGTCATGCTGACGCAATAATTCGATTTTCTTTAGAAAAATAATTCGGTGAAAATCAAATCTGGTGCTGACATCATATTTCCGAATTTCCCGTATAAAAATAAATAAAGTAATTCGGTTTATTCATTTTAATTAATTTATAAACTTCAAATGGCTATAACTTTTGTATTTCAACTCCGATTTGAGTGATTCCAATTTCTAAAAATTTGTAAAATCAAGGTCTATTTATTGGTGAATTTTATTGAATTTTTAGAGTTAATTTTGCTCTCTGTAAATTGTATTTATTGGGTGTATATATGATTTGAGTAGACGTTGATTTACCGGAGAGCTTTGAGGGGGAGTTTCCAGCACAAGACCTAGCTCCGGATCAGGACCAGCAACTTTTTGATGGCAAGTTGTGCTTTGACCATTTTGCTCCTACGATTCGACAATGTATTTTGATTCAAACTATGTATGCTAATTCAATTAAAAATGGATTTAAATAATTTGGGTGAATTAGTTAAATCAACCTATTTATTATTGCCACCTTGTCACTAGTATTTGTATGACATGATTTCAGTTGATGCCCTAAGTTTGGTAATAATAGTTGGTTGATAATATTGTGCCAACACGGGAGGCTAGACCGTGAATAGTTGCTTAGCCATGCTTATAACGTGAACAATCTTTTTGAATACAAAAGCAACATTGACTAAAGAGATAGTGAATGCGTTTTGATAAAAGGTGGAATGTTGTTGGTAATGATGTTGGAGTGTAGAGACCTGTGTGGTTCTACATGAAGGATGATTACGGGCATGAGTTACACCGTTAAACAACTTGGGATGGAAATAATTTAGACTGGGGCAAGTGGACCGAGGCTTTGTGCCAGGTGGGTCTTCGGGGCATTTGGGAGGGTTGAGTGTTGTGAGGCTGTGTGCCAATTTTGAGAGAAGGATGTCTTGCCTTGGTCAGTTAAGGACTCCACCTTGTAAGCCTTTGACCTGAGTCTCTCGTACAACCACATGTCTGAATGGGAAGACCTAGTTTAGTAGGATTCCGATATCTCACCTTTGATATCTCGGGGTGGCAGTTACACGGGTGTAACTATATGGGGAGCGTGCACATGTACTGACTTGGTACCATTCAACGGTGTTTGTCAGCCCTATACTTCAGCTCTGAGTGAGGGAAGTGATAGTGAAGGCAACCCGGAGAGGTTCCTAGGTGGAGATAGAAGTCTCTGAAAGGCTTTGTTACGGTCAATTGCCTTTGTGGCGTGCGACTGTATCTTGTGAGTAAGGTGTACAACCTCTGCAGAGTGTTAAAACTGTTCGAATAGCCGAGTCCACGGTACTGGACAATGCTCGGGAATTACAGTCAAGGGGTAGAATTTTGAAAATAAAATGGGGTGGAAGGCTGTGTGCCAGGGTTGAAGATGAAAGTTGATTAAGGAATGTGTGTCCAAAAATTATGTGGAAAACAATTGAGAAGCTTATTACATTATTAAGGTTTTGCTGCTTTATATCTAAATAAATATTAAGTTTACATATTGATGCAATGCAAAATAACCAATCGAGCCATTCCTTTGTAACAAGCCATGCATGTAGTAATAGAACTGCATTCTGTGCATGACTTGTTGAGTACGATGTGTACTCACCCTTGCGGGCAACAATTTACCAGAGGAAGAGTCTACACCTGCATGGGAGGAGGAATTTACTGGAGAGCTAGGGAACTAGGGAAGCAAGCCTCGTCAGGGTGCCTGTGTCAGGAGATGGAGCATCACGACATTTAATTTTCCGCTATTGAACTCTTGTGACTCTGATTTATGTAAGCCCTGCGTGGCAAACTATTGTAAGGATGACCATAAGGTCGTACAACTCGTTTATATACATGTTTGAAGTACTTTATTATTATTTCGCTGTGTATGTTGTTGGTACTTTAAACCCTGTTTAGCCTATGTGCACTAGCGCGATCCTGGACTAGTGCAGAATACACAGAGTGTCCGGATTTGCAGATTTGGGGCACGATAAGAACTATTCCGAAAGATTGCTTCCGGAGTTCTAAGGCGTTGCATATCGAAGCAAGAAGGGAAAAATCTTCTTAGAGAAATCCACTCGGGAATTTGCGAGCATCATGCAGCGGCAAGTACCCTGGGGGGCAAAGCATATCGTGAAGGCTTCTTTTGGCCGACTGCCGTATCCGACGCAGAGGATATTGTTCGCACCTGTGAAGGTTGTCAATTCTTTGCTCGTCAAATACACATATCGGCAGCAGAGTCGCAAACCATTCCGATCATCTGGCCATTTGTAGTCTGGGGGCTCGACATGGTCGGACCCTTGAAGAAGGCCCAAGGTGGTTTCACTCATATCTTCGTCGCCATTGATAAATTTACCAAGTGGATTGAGGCAAACCCCGTCGCCACGATCACGGCGGCCAAGGCCAAGGAGTTCTTCCAGGAAATCGTGGTAAGATTTGGCGTACCAAACAAGATCATCACGGATAATGGAACTCAATTCCGTGAGGTAGAATTTCAAGATAGGTGTGATGAACTCGGCATCAACATTGTTTCGCGTCCGTGGCTCATCCAAGGAGCAATGGCCAAGTGGAGCGGGCGAACGGCATGGTGCTATAAGGGCTAAAAACAAGGATTTTTTTATCGTCTCAAGCCTTATGCTACACGATGGGTAAAAGAATTGCCTTCGGTGCTCTAGGGCTGAGAACTACTCCCAGCAGAGCTACCGAGCAGTCACCTTTTTTCCTAGTATATGGCTCAGAAGCAGTCTTACCTACCGAGTTGATGTTCAGATCCCCGCGGGTTCGGAGCTACAAGGAGGCCGAGTCGGAGGAGAACCGGATAGAAGATCGACCGACTGGAAGAAGCCAGGGAAATTGCGGCGATCCAGTTGGCCAAGTACCTCCAAGGCCTGCGCCGCTACCATGATCGGAACGTTCGGGGCCGTGCTTTCTCCAAAGGAGATCTGGTCCTAATGAAGAATCAAAAAAGCGAGCACAAGCTCTCCCCAAGCTGGGAAGGCCCCTACATCGTCGATGAGGTAACACGCCCAGGGGCTTACTGTCGATGTTTGTGATCGGCAATAAAGAAGAGTGAACTGGGCAAGGCGGAAGATCTGAGCCTGATGGTAACGCAAGACACAAGGAGATTTATCTAGGTTCGGGCTCTCCGATGGAGATAATACCCTAGTCCTGCGTTCGGTGTTTCTTGGTGTATGGAAGTGTATTCTTTATTACAAATCTTTCTCCTTTCTCTTTCTCTCGAAGCTCCCCTCCTCTTTATACAGCAGAGGAGGGTCGCCTGTGTACAGTAGTGGAGGTTGTTGAAGCGTAGCAGGGGCGGTTGAGCGCAGAGGGGAGGTTGTCCTGTTCCTGGCCAACCACGCACAAGCAGCAGGCTGTGTGTAGAGCCGCCTTCGCAGGGTCCGTGATGCCCACCTAACTGTCACCCCTTCTCTGGTCTTTTCCTTTGTCAGATACGACCGACCTTCCGAAGGTCCTTCTTTGCTCGTCCGCCCAAACCCATCCCTTCAAGGTGGTCCGGACGGCCCCTTAAGCAGGTATCCGAGGCCCATATATTCCACAGTGGCCCCCGAGTGCTTCGCGACTGAGTTACCGTCTTTTGTTTGCTTCTCGGCCGCCATGATGCTCGCCAGATGTTTCCAAGCCCTAGCGTGACTTTTTGATGGGCTTTCTTCGCCGAGTTCTATGCTGTCGACAAGGAGGTCATGAAGAACTCAATGGTCCCATGCTTACTTTTTCGAATGATACCCAGCCCAATTTATTGGAAGATTGGCAGTTGGTCAGTCCCAGAGCGCATCCTCATTTGGGTTGGCCTTCAGCCGAGTGGTACCTGTACGTGTACAGCAGTTGGCTTGACATGGAGCGTACCTTGGATTAGTTTAGCGATGCCCATGCCCAATAATGTCGGAGCATAGCTTGGCCCGTCATAGGGCGCACCATCATTTGGCTTTTAGCCGAGTGGTACCTGTACATGTACAGCAGTTGGCTCAACATGGAGCGTACCTTGGACTTTCTGAGTGGTACCCATACCCGATAATATCGGTGCATAGCCTGGCCCTTCGTGGGGCATACCCTCTGAATCCTTAATTCGAATCCACTCATAATACCTGATTCCGTCTTGCGGCAACCAGCGAACGACCCGACATGGGGCGTATTACGGGAGGACATTTCAATTTTTCGTTTAGAAGGCATCCAGATCCTGTTCAGAACGGAAACCAGTGATTGACCCAACGTGGGGTGTACCATATCCCAAACTGGGTTTTGCCCTAGCGACAACTGCCCGCCATGGTCGTGGTGTTCAGTTGGCCAAGTCAAGGTGGGACGTGCCCTTGTCAGACTTTGGTCGCGACGTGCGTGAGGAGGCGCGGTCCCCACTCCGAGCGAGATCCATCATTACCCTTTATGGTTCCGAGGCGCCGCGTAGGACTTGAGTCTTCCTTCGCACACCACGCCCCTACTTCTTTGACTCTGAAAAGTTCATCGCCCTCCTCGCAAACTTCGTTGCTAGGGTTAGCCACCACCGCGTTTTTTCCCTCACGCTGCCAGCGATTTCTTCTGAGAATGTCGATTCCTCCTTCCCAAGACACCTCCGCGCCGCCTCTGACCCATGATTGGGTCCCATCAACACTGACGGAGGCACACCTGGACACGATGGTCACCCTTGGAGTTATGCCGCCGGCGACGTTGATCAGCGCTCTTCCGGCTTGGGGTGAATCTTATCCCACCCCTCACCCCGAGGAGATCGTCGTCTTCGAGTCCTTATTCCAACGCGGGTTTGGGCTTCCAACCAGTGCTTTTTTCTGTGGGCTCCTTTATTTTTATGGCAACGAATTGGTTCATTTGAATCCCAACTCAATTATCCACATCGCCATCTTCATTCATCTTTGCGAGGCGTTTCTTGGAATTCGCTCGCATTTCAATCTTTTCCGTCAACTTTTCCTCCTTAAGCCCTTCCCGACCAGGAGCTCCCCTAAGGCGGTCAGAGGAGCCAGCTTCCAGCTGAGAGATGGGATGAGGAAGCTTTATTTCGCCATTCCCTTCAGGACTTCGAACAAGGGTTGGCACTGGGAATGGTTCTATTGTGCCAATCCTGATCCTTGCCTTCCTTGCTTCTCCGGGGAGTCCCCGAGGGTTTCTTCTTCTTGGACCGCAGTCCCTCCGGACCACGAGATGGGGCAGGTCAATGAGCTCCTGGCCTTGATCTGTGACCTGAAGGAGGCGGGTCTGACCGGCGTCGGGATCCTTTCCAACTTCACCATTCGCTGGGTGCAACCCATCAAGGAAAGAGTCTTCTTGGGATATGAATACAGGGAGAACGACCTGACACGGGAGGTCTTCGAGGATATCGACCAAGACACGCTCATCATTCGGATCAGCGATCTTCTGGCCCTGGATGTCTCGATCCTTCCCCAGGGTATTCCAAGGGCCTTCTGCCTAGCGCATCCCTCTCCCGAGGTGAGTACTTCAAGCTTACTGATGTTTGGTTGTTGATCACCAGCCGACTGCCGATTGACTCTATACTTGTTGTTCTTCGCAGGATCGTGTCGCTTTTTCTTCAGATCCCCCTTCCTCGCTCTCCTCCATGCCAGAGCGCTGTGGCGAAGCGGCCAGCCAATCCCTCATCTTAGGAACCAAGCGCGAAGAGGAAAGGGCCTGCAACTGAGGGAGACGTCGAGCGGGTGCCGGCGCCGCTACACCCCTCCGAGGGCCCAACTATCCGGAACCCCATGGGGACATACATCAAGAAGCCGGCGCCTCAACCACCTCGGGCCCGAGTGATTTTGGACTCCTCCCCGAGTGGTTCAGCCACTCGGAAAGGGTGCGAAATGAAGATAAGGAGATCCGACAGGTTAGTCCCCCTATCACTCTTTGTTCTTGTTTCCTTGGCGTGTGCTTGACTTTTCCTCTGGCGATCAGGGCGCCGACAGCGGGTGTCCCGGTTAAGGTCCCGACTGTTGCACCTCCAGGAGATGCAGGCCAGGAGGGAACGGTCTCACCGTCAGCTGTTGCACTCGGTGGAGACGAAACAGCTCTAGAACGGGCCAGAGCTACCCTGCCCGCCGCCACCGGGCCTGGCGACACAGTGCCAACTCCTCCGCCGCTTGCAGGAGCGCTCGAGCCGGCCGCTGAGACAACAGCACCGGAAGCCGCCGCTAGCTCCTCCCCTTCAGTGGAGGAGATTCCCCGATGACCCTCCCGTCTTACACCTAGCCCCAAGCCTCCACTCCGGATTTTATTCTGCCATGAGGATAAGTGGAAGGCTTTCGGCGGGGGGATGAGAAGTTGAGGAAGGAGCTTTACCAAAATGCCATCAGAGGCGCCCAGCTGATCCGGGTAAGCTGTCTTCTTCTTCTTTTTCTTCTATTCATGTCGAGTGGTATGTGTTCTTCATTCTCCCGGAATCCTTCAAGCGCTGGGGGACCGCTCCGAGCAGAGAGACGCCCTCCTCAAGGAGATGCTCCCCAAGGTTAGGGAGCACGAGGAGTATGAGGCCGACTTGGAGTGTGTCCGACGTGACAGCGAATCCGAGCAGTAGAAGCTCTAGGCCCAAATCCAAACCTTGACAGAGGCGCTTCAGGGTGGGTATTCCTCTAATTGCTTAGTCGCCGCCTTGATTGTTATCGTTCTCGAGGCATTGCTTCAAATTAACACCCTTCGCACCTTCGCAGGTAGGTCCAGGTGCTGAAGGATTTCGAGTCCCGAACTCAGGCCGACAATGCTAAACTGGCGCAGGAGCTGGAAGGTATACATATCCCAACTCGGCGCTACATCCCTCGTGTTTGCGATGCCTCTAATGATAATCCGACTGGTTTGCAGAGAACAGGCGAAAGTCGCAAGCGCAGTTCAATGTCCTCAATGGGGAGATCAAGACTGCTCACGAGCTTCGCGACAAATACCGCGACTCCGTCAAAGAAATAACCAAGTTCCTGAGCCCCGAGGAGCCTGAGCCGAGCAATGAGGATGAAGCCCTCTCCGGTCGCCAACGGGTCCCGAAGACTTAGGGCTCACATTCGAGACGCCGATCATGAGCGCTTAGCTGCATTGGCTATCGTGAAGTCACTCTATCCCGGTGGAGCCGAGGCCGTCAAGGAGGGCTTTGCTCGCCTGGCCGACGATGATCAAGCCGCCGCCTTCTTGATGAAGTTAGGGACGTGGCCTCCTCCTTAGCATAAAATCTGGACTTGGATCTTTTGTAAATATTGACTCGAATTGTAATTACTGCACTTCTTTTGATGTGATTATTGTTGGTCATAAGTGGCTTCACCGCGCTCGAAGGAGTTTTCTCACGCTTCATGCGCTGTCAGCGTTTCGCTTGATCTCCCGCGCTAGTGTGGTTTTAATGTTGCCTTGGCACCCATGTGTCCTCAGAGGCATTTAGACTTCCCGTAGAGGTACGACTTGGGCCTGTCCGCCTCCGACTATATAAGGGTATCACCGCTACCGGAGCGATCTCCCGTTCTTCACATCTTCAAGGTCTTTAGAAGTCTTCTAATGGCGTCTTCCTCTAGCTCTACCGTTCCTAGTGGCGAAGCAGCCCCGCCCTCGCCTCTGCCTCCGGTGGAGGAGTTAGACTTCAACTTCGGGGATGATGCTCCCGACGACGAAGCAGCTCCGCCCTCGCCTCTGCCTCCCGCGCCGGAGGTCGACGAGGAGGAGCTCTGGCGGATTATGATCTTGCCCTTGCTGAGTTGGCGGAGGAGGAAGCCGTCGCCTGCGCCGCCGCCGCCGTGGAGGTCCTACTTGAGGTTGTCCCAGCTCTCTTTGAGGTCGTTGACATCCTTGTCGAGGCCTTGGGCCATGCTCGCCGCGCCGCGTAGGTTTGGCTGCTTTTTAAGATATGTATGTAAAAATATGTAATTGGACATAATGTTCAATATGGATCTGCGATGCTATATATATATATTTTGTGGTTTCTGAATCCATCTGAATGCGCGTTATCTTTTTTGTTTGAGCGCTCTGCCCGACTGGCCTAGCCCCCGAATGTCGGGAGTGAGCGTGTGGCTCTTTTTTCCAAATACGTATCAGGGTAGCTAGATTTCATCGTTCAGAGTTTCGCTACTCGGAGTTAACTGCACTCGAATTTAGTCGCAACCGCTAGGAAGAAAAAAGGCAAAGAGCATCTCAAAAGGATAGGTGTTTGCATTCAAACACTATCAGGTGTAGCCCCGACTTACTGCTTAATTGAGAATCAAGTAAGTAGCAAGTCAAGAACGACCTTAATAACAATGATACAATGAAATGCGTATTTAAGTGTAAAAGCGACGTAGCTGTTCTATGTTCCAAGTGTTGCCGAGTGTTGCGCTATCCTCGCGCTTGAGTCGGTAAGACCCCGGGCGCACCACTTCGTCGACAATGTAAGGGCCTTCCCAGCCTGGGGAGAGCTTATGCTCACTTTTCTGATTCTTTCTAAGAACCAAATCTCCTTTAGAGAAAGCTCGGCCTCGAACATTTCGATCGTGATAATGGCGCAAACCCTAGAGGTACTTAGCCGACTGGATGGATGCAACGTCCCTGGCTTCCTCCAGCTTGTCGAGATCTTCTAGTCGGCCTTCTTCTGACTCGGCTTTCTTGTAGTTCCAAACCCGTTGGGATCCGCCTCCAAACCATATACTAGAAAAAAGGTGACTGCCCGGTAGCCCTACTGGGTGTAGTTCTCAGCCCCCAGAGAACCGATGGTAATTCTTTTACCCATCTCGCTGCATATGGCTTGAGACGATCAAATATTATGGCCTTTAAGCCTTGCAGCACCATGCCATTGGCCCGTTCGACCTGCCCGTTACTCTGTGGATGGCCCACGGAGGCGAAGCAAATCTTGATGCCGAGCCCGTTGCACCAGTCTTGGAATTCTTCGCTTCTGAACTGGGTGCCGTTGTCGGTGATGATCCTGTTCAGCACACCGAATCTGATGACAGTCTCTTGAAAAAATTCTCTAGCTTTGATTGCAATGATTGTGGCAACTGGCTTGGCCTCAATCCATTTGGTGAATTTGTCGATGGTGACGAAGAGAAAGCAAATCCACCCTGGGCCTTTTTGAGGGGTCTGACTATGTCGAGCCCCCAGACTGCAAATGGCCAAGTGATCGGAATATCTCGTACCGAGCGATATGGCGATATAGAGACTGTGCACGTGTGCCTCGTACTCGACGACGTTGTTTGATGTCGGAAAATGGAGTTGAAGGACATATTTTAGCCTTTCCCTCGTCGGAGAGATGAGCACCATGCCAGCCCCCGCACCACTCAGCATGAGAGAGTCGTCGAAATATATCGTCCAGTATTCGAGGTCCTCCACAGCTGCGGGATCTTGCAACTCTGTCCACTCGGCGACGAAGTCACGAGCACTTGAGATTTGATGGCTGTCCGAGGCTTCAAGGAAATCTCAAAGGCCCCAAGCTCGACCGCCCATTTCGCGATTCTCCCAGTGGACTCCCGATTGTGGAGTATATCCCCAATCGGAAAAGATGTAACCACTGAAATAGAATGCTCTTGAAAGTAATGCTTCTGTTTACGTGAGGCAAGTAGTACCGCATATAGAAGCTTCTGCACTTGAGGGTACCGCGTCTTGGATTCGCCCAATACTTCGCTGATGAAATAAATTGGGTGCTGAACCCTCTACAGGTGTCCCTCCTCCTCCTGCTCCACAACAATTGCAGCGCTGACTACGTGAGTCGTTGCCGCTATGTAAAGCAGAAGGAGCTCTTCTGGTGCTGGCGCGGCCAATATCGGAGGTGTGGTTAGGAGCGCTTTCAAATCCTCGAAAGCCTGTTGAGCCTCGGGAGTTCATTGAAAGTTGTCTTGTTTCTTCAAGAGTTTGAAAAATGGCATCCCTCGAGTGCCCAGGCGAGCAATAATCTAGCCGAGTGCCACCATGCACCCCGTGAGCTTCTGGACTTTCTTCTGGCAAGTCGGCGATTTCATTTTGAGAATAGCGTTGATTTTCTCAGGGTTTGCCTCGATACCGCGACGAGACACGATAAATCCGAGTAGCTTCCCTGAGGGAGCCCCAAAAACACCCTTCTCGGGGTTGAGCTTCATCTTGAAGGCCCTCAGGCTTTCAAACATCTCGGCCAGGTCAAATGTGAGATCTTCCTTCGCTCGGGTTTGAACCACAATGTCGTCTGCGTATGCCTCCATGTTGCATCTGAGTTGAGTGTGAAAACACCGCTGTATAGCGCGCTGGTAGGTTGCACCAGCGTTTTCAACCCGAATGGCATTGTGATGTAGCAGTACGCACCGAACGGAGTGATGAATGAGGTCTTGATGCAGTCTTCTTCCTTCAGCCTGATTTGGTGGTACCCTGAGTATGTGTCTAGGAAACTCAGGAGCTCGCACCCGGCGGTCAAGTCTACTACCTGATCGATGCGGGGCAACCCGAAGGGATCCTTTGGGCACGCCTTATTGAGATTAGTGTAATTGACACACATGCGCCAACTTTTATTCTTTTTGCGTACAAGGATCGGATTTGCCAACCAGTCGGGATGATACACTTCTTTTATGAAATTAGTGGCTAAAAGTTTGGTGATCTCCTCCCAGATGGCGTCGCGGCGATCTTGTGCGAACCGTCGGAGTCGCTGCTTGATGGGCTTTGCTTTTTCGTCAACATTGAGAGAGTGCTCAATCACCTCCCTCGGAACACCGGGCATGTCGGATGGCTTCCAAGCGAAAATATCCTGGTTTGCCCGAAGGAAAGTGACGAGCGCATCTTCCTATTTGGGATCAATCCCTATCCCAATCAAGGCCGTCTGGGCCGAGTTGGACGGGTCAAGAATCACCTTCTTGACTCCCTCATCAGGCTTCATACCCTACTTTGCTTGCTTTGTAGCCGGGACATCGCCTTCGCCCTGCGGGAGGGCGGTCGCTAGCCGGATCTTCTCAGCATCGACCAGCGCCACTAGCAGCTCGGTCAGGTCACAACTTTCCCTGTCGCACACGAAGGACTACTTGACGTCCCCCCGAACCGTGATGACGCCGTTTGGTCCCGGCATCTTCAGCACCAGATACGTGTAGTGGGGGACGGCCATGAACCTGGCCAATCCTGGCCTTCCCAAGATGGCATGGTATGCTGTCTCGAAATCGACCACCTTGAAATTCAGGTACTCCGTCCGGTAGTTCTCCTTGGTTCTGAACATCACCAGCAGTGTGATCTGTCTGAGTGGTACCGTCGAGGTCCCGGGGATTACATCGTGGAACGGCGACGATCCACGCTTCAGCTCGGTGCGAGGGATCTTCATATCATCGAAGGTTTTGGAGAAAAGGACGTTGAGCCCACTTCCTCCATCAACCACCACCCTCTTGAGCCTGACGCTGCGCACAATAGGGTCCAGGACCAGAGGATATCTCCCGGGGAATGGGACGCAGTCGGGGTGATCCGAGCGATCAAATGTGATCGGGACCTCGGACCACCTCAGGAATTGGGGCGTCGCCGGTGTTACTACGTTGACCTCCCGAGCGGTAAGCTTCTGCTTCCGCTTGGACTCATACACAGTCGAGCCTCCGAATATATAATTGAGCTCGCGCTCGGTCACCTGGTAATCGTTCCCGTCTTCTTCAGGTGGATCTTGCTTCTTTGCTGCCTTGCCCTTGCCTTGGTTCGCCCTATTGCTACTTTCACGGGCAAACCTCTTCAGGGTGTAGCAGTCCTTGGCTGCGTGCTTCCCCTGGGGGTGGAAAGGGCAAATAACATCCATTACCTCATCGTAGTCATTGCTCCATGGCACTCGGGGCCGGCCGCACTTGGCTGCAGCGACTAGCTCTCCAGGCCCACGCTTCTTGTCCCTTTGCTTGGAGGACTCGACGTGGTCCTTTTTGTCCTTCTGCCGTGGGCGATCTTCCTGGCTCTCTGTCAGGGCGTCCGAGACCATGGCATAGCGATCGGCCAAGGTGAACATCTCCCTGACGGTGGTCGGCGGACTCCAGGACATCTTCTTGATCAAGTCGGGTCACTGACTCCCTTCTGGAAGGCAGCTATGACGACCGCTTCTGAGGCATCTCGAACGGTATTTTTCTTCTGCATGAAGCGCTGAATGAATTCCTACAGTGATTCATTCTTCTTTTGATGAAGTTGATACAGGTCCCACGAGGTCCCGGGCCTCTCATAGGTGCCTTGGAAGTTTGAGATGAACTGCTCACAGAGATCACCCCAGGAATCAATAGAACCCGCTAGGAGTCCCGTGAGCCAAGCTTGGGCTGATGGGGTGAGCGTGACCGGTAGGTAATTTACCATCATGCTCTGATCACCTCCGGCTACCTTGACTGCAAGGGCATAAACCTGCAGCCAGGCCTCCGGATCTCTTTCTCCATCGAACTTGACGATGCCCCTACGGTTGAAACCGTTGGGCCAAACCACTTGGCGGAGTTGGGGGGTGAAGGTGCGGACCCCATCGATGGGCCCGCAGCTGCGCCGTCGAGGTGATCAGCGCAGGGGCATCCCGTCTCGGTGATCTCCATCGTCACTCCCGGCCCGGCGACAATGATCCTTGCGGTCGGTATGGTCGTCGCGTCGGCCATTGCGATTGTCCCAGCCATCATTGCTGATGCCAAAACGTTCATAGTCATCCTCACGCCGGCGCCGCTCCCCCTCTTCCCGTTCACACCGCTTGGCGTTAAGATCCAAGCGGAGATCGCGATTAAGGCTCTGGCGGGCGTCTTCGCCCCGGTGAAGCTCAAGCCGACTGCCTCGGGGCCGACTTTGGGCAGTCCGACTGCTGCCAGTCTGGGTAGCCGTGTGGGCACGAAAGTGTGCCTTCTCTGCGGGTGCTTCCTGGTTTTGCTGGACCGTTGCCGCCATCACCATGGCCTTAACTTGGGCCACGATCGGGGCAGCGGGGCTGTCAGGACCAAGGATTGGCCCTAGGGTGTTGAGCAGCGTCTTGGAGGCGACGTTGTTCTGCTGCGGCGTGTGGAAGACCAGTTGGTCCCCTTTCTTTGCCTGTAGAAACTCCTCGTTGACGTTGCGCCCCCGATTCTGAAGGGACCTCGCGCTCTTCCTGGGCCGCGCAACAGAGACGCTCCGCCTCCACTGTGTCTGCGGCTTCTTGCTGGTGCAGGGTATCGGTCTGATCGTCCTCTATCGTGAAGAAGCCACGGAAGGCTCCTTGAGGGCGGGTGGCCGCAGTGCCCATCGAGGGAGCAATGGGAGCTTTCCTAGGGTGGGTCGAACCCAGCCCTGAGAGGACGAGCTTACCAAGACCGTCAGCGACAAAGTCCAGGCTTCCAAAGCGGAAGACCTGGCTGGGGGTGAAGGAGACGGTGATCCTGCTGGGTGCCGCCATCAAACTCGGGAAGGATGATCTTCACGCTGCCCCTACTTAGCGCGCCAACTGTCGATGTTTGTGATCGGCAATAAAGAAGAGTGAACTGGGCAAGGCGGAAGATCTGAGCCTGATGGTAACGCAAGACACAAGGAGATTTATCTAGGTTCGGGCTCTCCAATGGAGATAATACCCTAGTCCTGCGTTCGGTGTTTCTTGGTGTATGGAAGTGTATTCTTTCTTACAAATCTTTCTCCTCTCTCTTTCTCTCGAAGCTCCCCTCCTCTTTATACAGCAGAGGAGGGTCACCTGTGTACAGTAGTGGAGGTTGTTGAAGCGTAGCAGGGGCAGTTGAGCGCAGAGGGGAGGTTGTCCTGTTCCTGGCCGACCACGCACAGCAGCGTGCAGGCGCAAAGCCGCCCTTCGCAGGGGGTTTGGTGCTGCACACCTAACCTGTCAGCCCCTTCTCCCGGTCTTTTCCTTTGCTACATGCGACTAGACCTTCTGGAAGGTCCTTCTTTTGCCCGTCCGGCCCAGCCCATCCCTTCGAGGTGGTCCGGACGGCCCCTTAAGCAGGTATCCGAGGCCCATATATTCCACACTTACAGACTCAAGCGGGAAGATGGCGTGGTCATCGGCAACTCATGGAATATAGAGCAGCTACGTCATTTTTATTCTTAAATCTTGTACATTAGTTACATTATTCATGAACAAAATTTCTTCTTGACTTGCTACTAAATTGATGCTCAATTGAGCAGTAAGTCGGGGGTTACACCTAATAGTGTTGCGCATGCGCAACCCTTCTTATGAGTCATTATTTATCCCTTTTTGATTGCAAATGAACCCGAGTGCGTTTAAATCCAAATCGTGAAACTTTGACCCCATATACGACGAACTCTAGTTCCTCAAACCGCGTGCCTGGGAAAATGGCCATGAGCCGACTTCCGACGCTTAGGGGCTAGAGTAGTCGGGCAGAGTGCTTAAATGAGAAAAGATAAAAAAACACTCGGGCCAATCCTAAAATCAATACGGAAGAAAGACCAAATAACATTAAAAGTTCCACTAAAAACATTCAGGTCGGGATACATCAATGCATTGCATGAGATCTTTGCAGGAACATAAAATCTAAGAGTGGCACGTGCGCCCTACGGCCTCGATGAGGGCATCCCTCGCCCCGACAAGCTTCGGGACGGCTACGATCAAGGCGTCAACGGTGATGACGTCGCGGACTACAGCCTACTCCTCCACGAACTTGGCCAGCGCGATATCGTAATCGGCCCAGAGTTCGGCCAGGAAGGCCTCTTCCCCATCAGGCACCGGCGGAGCCTCGTCTTCAAAATCAAAGATCAACTCCTTCGCCGGGGGGGGAGCCTCATTGCTAGACGAAGAAGATTGGGACGAAGAAGCCATTGAAGGTTCAAGGACGAACGTCCAGGGTTGCTGAAAGGGCTCAGAGACAGGTGATCGCTCAAGCAGCGGTGACACTCTTATATACCCAGAACATGGAAACTGAACGGTCTTGAGTAAATGCCAGCGCAGGAAGCCGAAGCAGCTCTAAAAGATGCGCTGGTACTAGAACTCAAAGCGACCGAGAAGATGTATGGACGCGGGACACCAGACCAGATGCGAAGCATGCAAGCATTAAATCAGAAAAGACTCGCAGGACAAAACGAAGCAATTAAAAGCAAAACACGACTCAAATTGCCAAGCATTTTTACCAAGGCTCAATGAGAGTGATTACAGATCAAAAGTCTCAGAATACGATATCTACATGGGAACCAGCTCCAGATTTTCGACTAAAGCAGTGGAGGTATCCCTAACCTCGTCAAGCAGAGCAAGGGCTTGATCGTCATCAATGGTGCAAGAGAAGCCCTCCTTGATTCAAGCACCACCCGCGGATACAAGGACTTCACGATGGCCAAAGCTTGACTGGCGCTTGTGATAGCCGTCTCCTTCAGGTGTGCTACCAGCTTCTTGGGCCCCTCCGCCAGTCGCTGGATGGTGGCGTCCGCATCGCTGGGCACATCACTGGGCCCAGCTTCGCCAGGACTCAAGATTCACAACATTGCCTCAGAGCCTTCTTGGAGCTTGCAGACTTGCGTCTCAGTGGATTTGATCTGTTCATCAAGGACGCAATACTAAGCTTGTGACTTGGCCCGATATTCTGCAAAACCAGTCGGATTAGCCCAAAGACGCTAAAAAGCACAAGCAGGGACAAAGGATGAGTCGGGAGTAACCTTCCAGCTCTACTTCCATCTTGTCCTTCTTGGCTTGGGCGTCCTCCTCGGACTTCTTTAGTTCTTTAATCCGCTCCTCGGCGGTCTTGAGCTTTCCCTAAAGATCTGCAGTGACAAAGACCGAAGTCAAGATAGGAAGAATGAGTTAGGGAGCAGAAGACTCAAAAGGTGATCCAAGGCAACTGGACAAGGGGGTTACCACTAAGGGAGCTCATCAGGCTCAGCTCCTCTTGGTTCTTGACCCGGGCCTTGCCGAGTTCCTCCTATAGCTCGACACGGACCCACTGGACCTCGACCTCATAGTCCTTCCTCATCTTGGTCTTTGGGAGTATCTCCCAGAGAAGGGCGTTCCTTTCCTTGGCACGCTCTGCCAGACGCTGAAGGCAGCAAAACGAATGATAAAGCTACACCATGCATCAAAGACAAAAAGAAGAGGACTTCTAAAACAACTCAGCACAAGCAACTTACATGAGCAAACCGAGAACAACCGTAGGCATGGTCACGGAATGACTCCCATTCCTTATCCTCGTCTTTGTCATCATAAGATATCCCCTCGCCATACTTGTCAAAGAATGCAACCTGCACCGGAGACTTCGGGCGAGGAGGCTGAGGGAGTTCTTTTAGCGGAGGCGAAAAGCGGGTGGCAAGCCTAAAAGGCACCACTCGGCCAGCCGACTCGGGAGGAGTACACGTCGGGGGGCTACCCGGATTGGGGTCGGCCTCGGTGACCTAAGCCGTTGGAACAGTCGGGGGAGTTATTGCCACCGGCTCTAGGGCCATTTCGAGGGCAACAGGTGCAGCATCGGCCAGCGCTTCAGTTTCAGGATTGGCTCGGGGCATCTTCAGCGGCAGCCTCCTTGGGCTCCTCGCGTGGCACGTCCACGGGAACCTCGTTGACAGGTTTCCTAGAGAGAAGAAGAAGTCAGGGCTTGACCCGGAAAAGCAAAAGGAGGAGCTAACAAGGAAACCAACTTGTTGGATCACGTTATCTTTATCCCTGAGACCTTCCGAGCGGAGGGTCCGCCTGTGGAAGAATCTGGCCGTACGCCGGGCACAGGGGGCGAGGGGCTTCTGACCGAGCTTGGGGGAGGTGATGCCACATCGATCGGGCGTCGAGCTGGGGGCTCGGGAATCCTCGTGTTCTCGGGCCAGTTTGATGATGAAGAAGTCATTGAGGGCGATATCCGCCGTCTGTCCCGAACTTTCGGGCCCCGATCGGCAAGATGTTGGTCTGCCGACCGCTTCCTCTTCTCCTTGGGTACGAAGACAGTCGGGCATTTCCCCTTTCCCATGGGGTGTTCAGCTTCGGCTGTCTTGTTCTTCTTAGCACTCGGAGCCGAGGGCGAGGCTCTAGCAGGGCGCTTTCGCTTGGCGCTCTTATGCTGAGGAAATTCGGGCAACGGCGCATCAGAGAATGTCGCGACCCTACAAACACAGGTATCAAATGCATGTTTAATCGCAGCCACTCAAGAGCTAGAAAAACTAATCTCGGATGATGAGGAAAGCATATTACCGGAGGCGGAGGATTCGTCTTGTTGAAGGGCTTCGGGCACCTAGTGTTGGCGACTTGGGTGCCCTGGACGAAGAAATCGCCCAGACGTCTAAGAAGAGCATCCCGGGGAATCAGTTCAGGGGCTTCCTGGGTGGTGTCACATTCTCCTTCATAGTAATACCCAAGATGGACTCGCTCTTTGAGGGGCTGCACTTGGCGAAGGCCAAAATTGAGGATGATCGCGACTCCAATTAGCCCGCCTTCCTTCAGTTTAGCGATCATCCCCATGAGCTCCTCCACCTGGTCCGCCCCGCCGTCCGAAGGGAGCGAAGTCCAGTCTAGTGAGGGCTTAGGCGGGACTCCAGAAAAAGAAGGAAGAGAAGGTTTGGGGTTGGCACAGTAAAACCATTCCTGGTGCCAGCCTTTGTTGGAAGTTTTGAAGGGAATAGCAAAATAGGACTTCTTCAAGCCATCCCTTAGGTGGAATCCAGCATCCCCAACTGCTTTGGGGGAATTCTTGTTTGGGAAGGGCTTGAGAAGGAAAAGATGGCGAAAAAGATCAAAATGTGGGCGAATGCCAAGGAAGGCCTCGCAGAGGTGAACAAAGACAGCAATTTGAAGAATGGAATTGGAATTGAGATGGGCCAATTCAATTTCATAAAAGTGAAGAAGACCGCGAAGAAAAGCGTAGGCGGGAAGGCCAAATCCACGCTGGAAAAAGGACTCAAAAATGACCACTTCTTCAGTGCGGGGCGTGGGGCAAGACTCACCCGCCGCAGGTCGAGCGTAGAGTATCACCAATGGGGGGAAAACGCCAACGGAGACCAATTCCTCCAATCGCTTCTCTGTTGTCACAGAAATGGCCCAATCCTTGGCCGAGGCTGATGAAGGAGCGTCTTTGGAGGAAGGAGAAGACATCTTGTAGGCGAAGGAACTTGCAATTGCGTTGGATTGGGATGGCGAGAGATGCTAACCCTAGCGGCGGAGATCACAGGAGAAGCGCTGAAAATGAGAAGACGAAGGGGCAAATGAGAATAGTGCGCAGAAAATCGTTTCATTCGCACCTAGTCTCATATTTATAGGGAGTGATGCTAACTTTCGCCTTGAGCAGGAAAACGCTTTGCCTTCCGTATATCTTGGGGTTGCCCTAGGGCAAGCCTCAAGATGGGCCTGTGGCCATATGCAGTGAATCACTGTACACAGGCACAATTGGGCCTGGTTCGATTTGGGATACAGTACGCCCCATGACGGGCCAAAAGCCAATGAACGTACCAAGCAGAATTTGGGTGCCTTCCTCTTATGATATGCCTCATGACAGGTCGCATGTTCGATACCATTCAAAACGGGTTCAGATATCATAAAGATGGTCCAAAACGGATATTTCAGAAGTATGGCTCATGATGGGCTATTAACCATACGCTGCAAAAAGCAGGTACGAATACCGCTGGGATAATTAATGGTATGCCTCATGACAAGCCAAAAGTTGTGCGCCATGGCACACAGGTACCACTCGGCTAAAAGCCAACATAAACGGAGAAATACTCCATAACGAGTCACGTGCTGGCTCAATAAATTGGGCCAGGAACCACTTGGAATGCTTACACGTGGAGCTCTATCGAGTCCTTCACGACCTTCTTGCCTGTAACAGAGCACTCGGCTGCATGGAAAACTAGTCGGGAAATCCTAACAATAAGAAGGCAATCCGATTGCAAAGCACTGGGGGGCTACTATGGAGTATACACACCACGAGTATCTGCAAGACAGGCCTGCGAGGCCCAACTAAACAAGATTGGGCCGGGCCGGCTGTAGGGAAACAGAAGCTACCAGGGGTGCGCCAAAACGTGCGAGATAAGGTAGGATGCAATCGTAATCTAAACCGTTGCCAAACGGATAGGTACAGGAGATATAATCCCCACTTTGTATCTGACCAGGTGTCGTGCCCTGAATTCGCAAATCTGGACACTCTGTGTATTCTCGTGACTAGTCCAGATCGCGCTTAGTGCACACAAAGTTAAACAGGTAAAAGTACCACATCATACACAAATGAATATTAACAAAGTACTTCAATCATGTATATAAACGAGTTGTACAACCTTATGGTCTCCTTACAATATTTCGCCACGCAGGGCTTACAATAACCAGAGTGCATAGAGTTCAACAGCGGAAAAATAAGCATCGTGATGATTCGTCCATCTCCACAGGCGCCTTGACAGAGGCTTGTTCCCTAGATTCCGGCTCCTCGACGCATTCTCTTCATAAGTCGCGTAGTCTCCTCCTCCGTAAATTTTGTCCGCAAGGGTGAGTACATCGCCAGACTCAACAAGTCATGCATGTAATGCGGTTCTATTACTACATGCATGGCTTGTTACAAAGGATTGGCTCTCTTGGTTATTTTGCTTTGCATCAATATTTTTAAGTAATATTTATTTTGATTGAAAGCATCAAACCATATAGCTAATATATTTCTCAAATTGTTTTCCACAATATTTTGGACACACAAATTCCTAATCAACTTTATTTAACAACTCGCACACGTACCATCCACCCCATTTTATTTTCAAAACACTACCCTTGACTGTAATTTCGAGCATTGTCCAAGACCGTGGACTCGGCTATTCAATAGTTTTACACTCGCAGAGGTTGTACACTTTACCCACAAGATATAATCAACTCACCACGTCACCGTGAATCGCCATACAAGAGTATGCGAATGAGTGATCATAACAAAGCCTTTCAGAAACTTCTATCTCCACCTTGGAACCTCTCCGTGTTGCCTTCACTATCACTTCCCTCACACAGAGCCGAAGTATAGGATAGACGACCACCGTTGGATAGGGTACCAAGCCGTAGCACAGGCACGCTCCCCCGTACAGTTACCCCCGTGTAACTGCTACCCCGAGGTATCCAAGGTAAGACATCAGAATCCTACTAAACTAGGTCTTCCCATTCAGACATGTGGTTGTACGAGAGACTCAGTCAAAGGCTTGCAAGGTAAGGTCCTTAACTGACCAAGGCAAGACATCCTTCTCTCAACATTTGGCACACAGCCCTCACAACACTCAAACCCCCAATTGCCACGAAGGCCCACTGCACGAAGCCTCGGTCCACTTGCCCCAATAAATCATTTCCCATTCCCAAGTTGATCATTGTGCAACACATGCCAACAACAACTCAACATCCATATGGAACCACACAGCCTCCATATATCAACATCATCGTGTGGCAACACATCACACCATTTCAAAATACATTGCATATTCCATTAATCAATATTGACCTTTGTATTTTAAAAGATTATTCACTAGTATATGCAAAGCTAAGCAACTATTTACGGTCTAGCCTCCGTGTTGGCACAATATTATCAACCAACTAATATTACCAAACTTAGGTCATCAAAGGAATCATGGCATACAAATATTCACAACAAGGTGGCAATAACAAATAGGTTGATTAGTTAATTCACCCAAATTATTTTAAATCCATTTTTAGTTGAATTAGCATGCATAGTTTGAAACGAAATACATTTTCAAAATTTAGGAGCAACATGGTCAAAGCACAACTTGCCTTCAGAAGCAAAGCGAGTCTTAGTCTTGAGCTTGATCCTCAAATCCGTGATCCTCACATAGCTCAACGCCTACGCGTAATGCATAAAGAACCAAATAAACACGCAAAACAACGTACAAACACATATTTAGAAAAATACGACAATCAAACTAATTCGTAACATCATGAAAATTTCCAGGTAATTAGTTTAGCATTTTCTAAGATTTATAAAATTTATTTCGCATTTTTGAACATATAGTTTTAAGAGCTACAAAATTCATAAGTTTGGACTTTCCGCGAATATTTTAACAGTATAAATTTATTTATAAAATTTCATAAAAATTAATGTGGCTAGGTATTAATATTTACTAATTAACAAAATTTGTCGCATACTAATCGGACTTAGAACAAATTTGTAGTGAAAAAGACAAAATCTACAATTTAGTTACAAATTTACGTGAACATTTATCTAGCCATGCATGGCACTGTTCACAGCATATATGTGTATTCTTCTGGCCTATACGCAAGTCCATTTATTCAGGCAGGCACTGCTTGAGAGATATAAAGAAGAACAACATCTCGGCAAGCACGTCCAGGAGACCAGGAGAACGGCGCGGTTCGGCCAGAGGTCGGCGGCGGCAGCGGCGTCATCGGCGGCGGCGATGGAACGAACGACAAGGAAGGAACGGCTAGAACATGAAAGTAAATGGAATTCAAGAATACAGAGAAGACTGAGAGGGAGTAAACCGAATCATCCTAATACATACGTGTTCGTGTTTTACTATTTTGTGAAGTTTGGCTTGGTTCATGTTCCTGGTCTGGAAAAATGCTCAAAGTAGAAGTAGATCTTCGTTGTTCTGGTGCTATATTAGGGGTCCTGAACATCCTTCAGTAGTTTGGCAGGTGAAAAAGAGTGTTGTTTAGTCATTTTAGTGGTTCTGTTGGGTCTTGAATGACCTTTTGCGCTGATTGTAATTCTGTGGCTGAACTTTTGTTGGTTCTGGAAATAGAACCTGGGACATCAGTTGATGCCTTTTTACTAAAAAAAGACATATGTGTTCGAGCATATAGAAAATTATTCAAGCGAATCCTCCTAATGTAAACATGGGTACTTGCGTACAAAACCCTAATATATTTACGTACAGCCTAATGTATATATCTACACATGCATTCAACCATATAAACACAAATATACATAGATCAACCGATCAAGATAGAGCGTACGTGCGTGAGAGAAAAAAAATAATACCGATCGAAGCCAGGCAATGACGACGGCAGGCGGTGCACAGCGGCAACCACTACTACAGAACGGCACATTACTATCGCTTTATCTGTGTCGGTTCTTAAGTTTTCAGAAAAACGACAGATAGATAACTTCGGACGGGTGTTAGTAATAATCACTATCGGTTTCGAGATTATAGTGATTGTGATATGGACTCGACATATCCCAATCGGTTCTCAACTAACAAGCGATAGTGATATGGATCGTCACCTCTATCGGTTCCAAGAAAATAAACGATAGTGATGATCACGATATATCACTATCGGTTCTTTTATAGAAGTGATAGTGATGTGGGTATACATCACTATCGGTTCCAAGAAAAGAAGCGATAGTGATGTTCACGTGATCATCACTATCTCTTTTATGGAAAGAACCGATAGTGATAACCGTGGAAATCACTATCGCGTTTTAGTTGAGAACCGATTGTGATGTGCCTCGCTAGATTATATATACCACTCGGGAACAAGATCTCTGTTGTTGTTCCAGAGGAGATTTCTCCGCCGCCAGTCAAGAAAACAGCTCATATTCTGTGCTTGGAAGCAAATACTTGGATGATAAAATTTGAAGTCCTCAATGATAGGTGTTAAGAGGGCAAATTTGAAGCCTTATCTTGAGGAGATTCCTTCTTTTTACCCTCGCTTGTTTTTCTTCAAAATGTGAGCAATCCGCCTTTAAATTAAACCCTTCAATTTTGCACTAGGTAATTTTGATACATCGTGAATAAAGTTTAAGTTGCTCGAATTGAGTATATGCTATCGATTTCACACTCTCCATTAATTTGTCAAGCACACATCTATTTAATTATTGTAGTGCTCTTGTTAATATGGAATTATTGTTAATTTCTATCATGTGATAAATGCTAGAGTTTAGGCTTTGAACCTACGCCTCCTGCTCGAGGATGTTGTTTATAAATATGCCGAACAAAATGGCATATTTATAAGTGAGCGCCTCAATTGTCCACGTTTTTTAATTGATAGTTGAGGATATGTGGTTTGGGCAAGTTCTGTCAGTGTTGTACAACTCAGAGTAGATTTCAGTAGCGTCTCCTCGGTGTTCTCCATATACACACCCTCTTGACCTGTTGTCGAGACGTATATGGAGAACAATGAGATGTCGTCAAATTTTCTCTCGAGTTGTACAATGCCTTAGGAACTTTCCCAACCACATATCCTCGAATGGGATTAGGACCTAACCTATTTAGAGATTAGGAGTCATCGTTGGTACCCTTGTTTTGTTTTGTTGTAGTCAAAAGATTTGCAAGTACTACAAGAGCTATATAATTAGATTATTTGATATCATTGTTGATGTTAAAATGTAGGTCTCCTATGTAAGGAATTCAAAGCACTAAACCGAGAAGAATCTAGATATCGATCGGGAGTACATATTTTACATATCTTGGAACCTGTCCTCTATTTCATAAAGGTAATATTAACCTAAATGATGTCTCAATATTTCAAATAGCTAGCTAGGTGTCTCAATATTTATTGTCGAAGTTTAATTACGATGGACCGTAAGGAATGGATGTATCGTAAAAGTCGCTTGAGTGCTGAATTTCGAGAGGGTGTTAAGGAGTTCAAAAAATTGCCAAGAGGACATTGTGAGGAGGGTGTAAACTTCATATATTGTCCTTGCATTGATTGCACCAATCGAGAAGATTTAACAACTCGGCTCAAATCGAGGACCACCGATTCGACGTGGCTTTGTGAGGAATTACACGTGTTGGATCCATCACGGCGAGACAGTGGTACCTTCCTGCAGTAACGTAAGATACGGTGGAACCGGATGACGAGTTGCAGATGATATGTTTGAGGATGAGAATTTGGAGCAAATGTTGCGGGATGTGGAGGGTAATTACACGGAAAGAGAGTTCAAAAGTTTAAAAGCTTGATGGAAGATTTATGCCAAACCGCTGCTCACAAAGTTGCAAAGCGGAATACACCAAGTTGGGTTCGGTCCTTGCATTGTTCGAATCAAGGCAAAACACCGCTGGATGATACAAGTTTCAATGCACTTCTAGTTCTTCTATCTGATGTGCTTCCGTATGAAACGAGTTGCCAACAAGCATTTATGAAGCGAAGAAGCTATGTGGTCCCATGGGAATGGAAATAGAAAGGATACATGCATGTCCTAATGATTGCATCTTGTACCGTGAACGCATATCAGAGCTGCACGCTTGTCCAAGCAGCAAGCAGTGCCCCAGACAAACAAAAGGAGAAGCGAACGACAAGAAGCGAAGAGCCGAGGCAACGATGGTGAAGAGGTCACTAAAGGTGCACCGCCAAGGTATTGTGGTACTTGCCCATCATTCCCCGCCTTGAGCGGTTGTTTGCAAATCCCAGAGAGGCAAAATTGTTGTGTTGGCATTATGAGTCTCGAAGGAAGATGGCAAGTCGAGACACCCCGCCGATTCGCTCAATGGAGAAACATCGATTGGAAACATGAGGAGTTTGGTGCCAAATGAGGAACATAAGGTTTGGGTTGAGTACCGATGGAATGAATCCGCTTGGTAACATGAGCACCGCCACAAAGACGTGGCCGCTTCTGTTGTGTATCTACAACCTCCTCCTTGGTTGTGCATGAAGCGGAAGTATATCATGATGTCCTTGCTAATCTCGGGACCCAAACAAATGGAAAATGATATTGATGTGTACCTTGCACCATTGATCGAGGATTTGGTACAATTGTGGAATGAGGGGTCGTGGTGTGGGATGCATACAAAAGAGAGTATTTCACCCTACGAGCTATGGTATTTTGTACCATAAATGATTTCCGCCGCTTGGTAATTTGGCGGGTACAGAGACGAAGGAGCCAAAGCGTGTCCTATCTCGTGAAGAGGAGATCGAGAGCCTATGGCTACCGAATTCCAAGAAAACCGTGTATATGGGTCACCGAGGTTTCTACCTCAAGTCATCGACACCGTAAAATGGATGACAAATTTGATGGGAAGAGGGAAGTCCGTTCGCCCCGCAGCCTATGAGTGGAAGGCAAGTATATTCACGTGGAGGATATTGAACTTCAAAGACGGAAAGAGTCAGAATCTGCTCGCATTTAGGACAATTTGGAAGAAGAGGTCCATATTTTGGGACTTGCCGATCGAAGGAGTTAGATGTCCGACATTGTATTGATGTCATGCACGTTGAGAAGAATGTCTGCGACAATTTGGTTGGTATCTCGCTGAACATACCGGGAAGACCAAGGATGGTGTGAATGCTCGTCGCGACATGGCCTACATGGGAATCGTGCCCAAAGCTTGCAAAGTGATAGAGGAGGATGGGAAAGGTCCGTACATCCCCGCCGCATGCTACACCCTGCCCAAGAAGGAGAAAGAAGATCTCGCAAATGTCTCCAAGGTATTAAAGTTCCATCCGCTACTCCGCAAACATTAAGAAGCCGTGTCCATGGATGATTTGAAGTTGTTGGGCATGAAGTCCCACGATCGCCATGTCTTGATGACCCAAATGCTCCTGGGCCATATCGTAAATATTCTCGCCGAGGATGTCAGTTTGCAATCACGAAGCTCGTTATTTCTTCAATGCGATCTCTCGCAGTTATTGACCCCGATATGCTAGACAACTTACAGAGTGAGGTGGTGCGACTCTATGTCGCCTTGAGATGCATTTCCCACCATCGTTCTTCGACGCCATGGTCCATCTTGTTGTTCACCTTGTCGAGAGATTAAGATATGTGGCCCCAAGATTCTTACGCTACATGTATCCGCTCGAGAGGTACATGGGTATATTAAAGTCCCACGTGAGGAATCGGTCAAACCTCGAGGGTAGTATTGTGGAAGGTTATGGGATCAAGAGGTTATTGAGTTCTCGTGGACTATCTCGGAGAAGACAAGCAATCGGTGTTCTCTATCTCGCCATGAGGGCGCACTATCCGCAAAGGAACTGCTAGCTAAACTAACGAGGCCACAGCTTGATATGTATTGCAAAGCGATCGACAGCCTTGCAAAGACAAAGACGGAAGTTGCGGTGGTATATCGAGCAAAGACAAGTCGATTTTACGAGAAGAGAATACACATATGGATGAGCTTTCCATCATGCGAGAACACAACGATAGATTTCTAACATGGTTCAAACAGAGGCAGAGGTCTCTGTTAGTGATACTATCAAATGGTTGGTCGACGGACCTAGATTTAATGTACGCATATGGCAGGGTACGATATTAATGGGTACACCTTTTACACCGAAAGTCGATGCGAAGAGTACTGCTCAAAACAATGTGTCAAGATAGATGCTTTGTCCGATGAACATCATCGAAAGGAGGATCCTCAATGGCAATGAACTCTTATTACGGGTGATCAAGAAATTTGGGAGCTCGACACGGAATATACCAGATTCCATTGTTCCGATGTAAGTGGGTGGGACTTCCACATGGAGTGAAGGTCGACAAGAGAGGTTTTACTCTTGTGGATCTCAACAGACTTCGCCTATAAAGATGACCCATTCAGATTTCATGAAGCAAGCAAATCAAGTCTTCTATGTGCGTGATCCGCCAATCCGAGGTTGCACGTCGCCCTTATGGTAAGCGGCGGATCGTTGGTGTCGAAAATGTCATAGATGAAGAAGAATACGACCAATTCGATGAAATACCTCCGTTTGTGGATGGGGCCTGTCTTAGCGGTGACAACGACACACATGGAAGAAATTATATGCGTGTAGATCATCAAGAAGGGTTATATTGTAAATAAAAGGAGTACATCATTGTATCAGTTGATATGTGTTTGCAAAGGTTATGTGTACGTATGAAACTTTCACAAATTTTGTCAATGCATTGTGGTATGTAGCTACTTAATGGAATGAAAAGAAGGCACTCTACATCAAATCATTTCTGGGAATTTTCAGAATACTTGGACTTTATTTGAGAAAGATTTGACTTTTCTACTCTTTGACCAAAAAGTATGCCTACAAAGTGAATTTGGGCTTTGTTTTCAATGCTTACTCATTTTGCCAAAATCCTTTTAGAAAAGATCTCAGAGTATCACAAAGTATGTTTCTCGCAAACTTTCAAATAATTCCAACTATGTGTGCAAAAGATATGGCCTTTTCACTCTTTGATCGATATCTCTCAGAATTCAGACTTTATGGTTTGTCAGAAAACAAACAAAGGCCTATATTTGTATCGGTTCTTATTCAAAGTTTACACATATACATAATCATTTGTATCGGTTTTGTAATAAACCGATAGTAATATTATCCTTCAGCTTGTATCGGTTTTACTTTAGAACCGATAGAAATATCACTCCTAGGGTTTTCCTTAGTACAAGTATTTCTATCGGTTTTCTTTTTACAAACCCGATAGAGATACTATAATTGTATCGGTTTTAGTTGAAAACCGATAGGAATATGCCTCCTGTGGTTTTCCTTAGTATAAGTATTTCTATCGGTGTTTTTGGAAACCGATAGTAATGAGGAGAGTGAACAATATTACGCGCTTCCTCCATTTTTTGCCCTAGCTCCCGCCCACGCCTCAATTGCTCCCGCACCACGATTTCTTCGCCTCCACCGCCAACGCCGCCGCAAGCCTCCACGCCCTCTCCTCCTCACGCCTGCACTCCTTCCCCCCGCCGACCGCCCCACGCCGACTCCTCCCGACGCCGACTCTTCCCCACGTCGTCGACTCTTCCCCACGCCGAAGTCGCCCCCACGCCGACGACCCCCCGCCACGACTCTTCTTCCCCACGCCGCCGACTCCTCCCGCACCAATCACTTTGGTAGATTGTCTTCGCCGGCTCGGATCCGCGCCGAGTAAGGAACTTTACTCCCTCTGTTGGTATTGTGTCATGGACCGATTGAGAAATTTGGGAACTAGCCATCGAGCTAGAGGCTGTTTTTCTCCCTCCTCCCACGATCAGGACGAGTCCCGCATGCAATCGAGTGGTGCATAAAAGGGCTACCACGACAGCCACAGAACCACCGGAGGCCTCCGCTAAAAGCCAAGGCTCACACAGACCACAAAGTGCCCTCTCGTGCTGTGAAAAGCCTCCAACCCCGCCTCGGAGACTCTTCGGCCCGAAGGAGTAGCAGCCACAGAGAAGCCCTATAATTTTAAGGCGATGAACATGGAAAGCCCCTTCGCCTCTGCGAAATTGAATACTTTAGGCATGTGGACTCGACAGCTCCATGGATGGTACATTGACAAAGTGAAAGGGAACGAAAGGCCGGGTCGACTTCAATGTTAGGTACAAAAGGGACATTTCCACCGTGAGGACGACGGGACATTTCCAAATAGTGTTTTGAGGATCTGTTCGTCTCTACCAAATGATCTCCATCGACGTTTCCATCAGGCGATCCTCGACATCGTGTGAGTATCGCACCACGTAGCATGACCTTAGAACTTCCATAGGATTTTGCATTATGCTTCGTGAATATTCAATACGAAAGGTGGCAATGAGGCAATGAGTCGTGACGAATCGACAACTAATTGGGTTCGGCGAATTCGAGCTGGTGTCCATAACGATGGCTAGGCTTCAACCGCAATGGCTTGCCGGCTACATCAAGGGTGCGTTGAAAGTCGAGGCCAAGAAGGACTTCATTCTATTCCTGCATTCACGAGGAGTAAGTACTACTACACCCTTCAATTACTTGTACGCACTTCAACCGTATGTGAACTTATTTCCTTTGCGCATACCATTTAATAAGCAACCATTGGGTCCTACTCGTGATCATTCCGAGTAACAACGTGGTCTACACTTTTAATTCCATTGAGAAGAGACCGATGGCTTACGCGATCAAGCCTCCTTTGGAGCAAAGAAGTGCACTACTCTTATGTAACACTTTCAGATTTAACTACGTACATTCATTATTTTGTACTTAACAAACGTCTCTCCAATGTATATAGGGGTTTCTCGACCACGCCGCAGTATGAGGATACACGATCGAAAAAAAGGGCTCCAAGTCGAGTATGTGCGCTTCAAGGTACAAGTGCGCTCCCTATATAAGATTTAGATTTCCTGACATATTTTCTTCGTCTCTTAATTTCTTTTTCTTTCTTCACAGTGCCATCAACAGGGCAGCGACGACCACTGCGGTTTGTACGTCATGCATCACATGCTGATCTTGATTAGCCTCTCGACTGCTTCCCCTGTATATATGTACATGCATAATAATACAAGTAGCCTTCACATAGAAATTTCAAAACTTAAATTAAAACACTGCTTCTATTTTGCGACTCTCAATATCCCCAGAAGAGTTTAGACCGCACTACGCTCAACAAGATAAGGGACCACTTATGCCAGTGGTACTGGATGGAATGTATGGTGGAGGACGGACGGTATAGAGATCCCGAAAGCTCGTACTAGGCTATATGTGAACAATATTACAAATCTGAATGGGATTACATGTGTACATGATGGTTAAGCATGTGTCAGTTGTAACAAAGTATTCATTTTCTGAATGTGATATGTATTTGTTGTAACTAGAAAATGCTGTAATCAAGTAGTGATGAATTAAAGAAAATAGAGGAAACGGCTAGAAACGGCTGGTAATGGAATGAAGATACGGCTGGAAATGAAAACGCATGCATGCAGGGAAACGAATGATCGGCTGGAAACGAGCAGGCGAGAATGGCGTCGCTAATCATGCGCATAAAGAAAGAAAACGGCGCCAAAATGTGTTAATGTCAAAGGAAGAGAAACGATTGGCTCTGGATGTGAACGAGTGAAAAGATGATCTACAGTGCGTACGCGTTCATTTTCCGTATGTAATTTTGAATAGTGCTGAGTGGAAAAGACGTTCAAGTTAAAATAGTAGAATGGTCCCACAAATCTTGGAAAAATTCTCTAAAATACTAGGGAATATTTGGAACTTAACAAAATTGGTTTCGCGATTTTTCGATATATAGATTTTCTACAAAAATTCTTTTAGTGGATCAGACACTTGTACGGTTATTTATAAAATCGACAAACTAAATCTATAAACAAGTTTTTGAGAGTATTTGAAAGAAATATCCTTATTTTTCAGATGTTATTATTTTAATCTAAATTTGAAATTTAAGTTACATGAAATGCATGATCATTATTTTATATAATAAATTCAGCTCGGCTTAATTTTAATGAATTTGAAATAGATTCCAGAAAATTTCAAATAATTCAAAAGTGCCATAGATATATTTAAAGTAAATTTTTGGGATGTTACACCAGGACTCTCTTTTGTAACCGTCCTCCTCTGCTATATAAAGGGAGGGACAGGGGAACATCATCATATAATCTCATCAGCAAATTAGCTAGCCACATATAATCCCAGAGCATAGGACTAGGGTATTATCTCCTCTGCGAGAACCCGAACCTGGATAATTCTCTTGTCTTGTGTTACCATCGAGTTTGGATCCAGCGTCTAACCCCGTTTTCATTATTGCCGACAATAAACGTCGACAGTTACAATGAGAGGATAACAACAATGTAATAGAGGTTGATTACATGAATTCATATCTACAATGTATTTGTTTAATATCCTCCCTCAATCTCAACTAGCTTATGCAAGTTGAGATTGCGTCAAAACACTTCAAAACTTCTGATCGGCAAGGGTTCACTGAAAATGTCCACAACCTGATCTCTGGTTGAAACGAACCAAACATCAAGTAATCTCTTAGCAACCCATTCTCGAACAAAATGAAAATCAAACTCAATGTGCTCTACACAAGCATGAAAAACTGGATTGGCTGAAAGATGCGTTGCTCCCAGGTTATCACACCACAGAGGGTGGTCGCTTCTAGAATACTCCTAGCTCTTTGAGCAAAGACTGAATCCAAATCGTTTCCATCGTAGCATTTTCCATCACCTTATATTCAAACTCGGTGCTCAATCGTGACACTGTTGGTTGCTTGTGTGAACTCCAGGAAACAAGGTTGCTTCCAAGAAATACAACAAATCCTCCCATTGATCGCCGATCATCAAGGCATCCTGCCCAATCTACATCTGAGAAAATGATGAGTGAAGTAGAACTTGATTCCTTAATATACATTCCTGTGTTGGAGGTATGCTTGAGATATCGAAGGATCCATTTGATGGCAGTCCAGTGATCATTTGTAGGGCATTGTAGATATTGACACACTCGATTGACAAAGAAAGAGATGTCAGACTGAGTGATTGTCAGGTACTACAGTCTCCCACAACACTTCTATACAGTGTCCCCTCGAATTCAGAGAGAAGCACTCCTTGAGTTCTAGGCAACTTCTCAGTTGCTGCCATTGGAGTAGAGGCTAGCCTACAATTCTCCATATTGGATTTCTTCAGAAGATCATAAATATATCTTCGTTGTGTGAGAAGAATGCCTTTGGGCTGCTGCTACTACACAAGTTCAATACCTAGAAAATAATGCAGATCACCTAGATCTTTGAGGGCAAATTCTTCTCTCAGTTGTTTGATCAATCTATTGACAGCATGTAATGAGGAACCCATGATGATAATATCATTGACATAAATAAGTATATATATGATCAAACCATTACTATTATATATAAAAAGAGAAGAATCAGCTTGAGAGCTTGTAAAGCCAAGTTCTTGCAATTTTCCTCCAAGTTGAGCATGCCAAGCTCGAGGTGCCTATTTTAAACCATATAAGGCCTTGTCTAGTTTGCACACAAAGTGTGGAAACTTCTTGCTTTCATACCCTGTGGCTGCCTCATATATACATTTTCCTCAAGAACACTATGAAGAAAAGCATTTTGAATATCTATTTGTCGCAATTTCCATCCTCTGGACACTACTAGAGCAAGAATTACTCTAACAGTGGTGGGTTTGACCACCGGACTAAATATGTCTTCATAATCTATTCCATACCTTTGTTTGAATCCCTTTATTACCAATCGGGCCTTGTAACAGTCAAGACTACCATTTGCCTTTCTCTTTAATTTGAAGACCCATTTACAATCAACTATGTTCTATTCTGGGTGTCGAGAAACCAAATGCCAAGTATTGTTCTTCATCAGTGCTTCATATTCAGCTTGCATGGCCTGTCTCTATTGTAAATGAGCTGCAGCTTCTATGTATTCTGAAGGTTCGATCTCTAAATTAGTGATAGTTGCTGCAAAAACTCTTCCTTTAAGTGGATATCGAACTGTTCCAACTGTGTATTGTTTTGGTTGTAAAATTCTATTGTGTAATCTGGTACGTATTCCATATGTGTTCTCATTTTTAGTGTTATTTGGAAGAGACCCTGGAAAGCTTTGTGTTCCTGCAGGGTAGTGGAAGTAGAAACAAAGGAATTGCTATTGTCACCATGGTCATTCGGAATAACAACAAGGGTAGATTCTTCAGAGGATAATTGAGAAGGAGTAGAATGGGACACTGTTTGAGTAGAACTTTGTGACAAAGGTAATGGAAGAAGAATATCATTTTGATGACAAATATGTGTTCGAAGATGTGGTTGTGCAAAGGGAAATATTGTTTCATCAAAGACAACATCATGAGAGAAATAAACCCATCCAGATGGTTTATGTAGGCATTTACATCTTTTGTGCAGATTGTTGTAACCAATGAAAACACATTGTTGTGATTGGAATTGGAATTTTCGTGCATTGTATGGTCTCAAATTGGGCCAGCAAGCACACCCGAAAACCCTAAGAAAGGAATAATCTGGTGGTGTACCAAAGAGTTTTTCCAAAGGAGTGGCATGATTAATAACTCGACTTGGAACACGATTCATAAGAAAACTTGTAGTTTCAAAAGCATTGTCCTAGAATTTCAAAGGCATAGAGGCCCGAGCTAACAAGGAGAGCCCTACCTCAACAATGTGCCTGTGTTTCCTTTTAGCAGATCCATTTTGCTAATGAGTGTGAGGACAAGATACAAGATGTTTAATCCCGGCATTCTGCAGGATTTTGTTTAAGGCTTGATTCTCTCATTCCCGGTTAGATTGGATGGAGAGAATGTTTCTTCCTAGAAACTTTTCTATATGCTTCTGGAAGTGAAGGAAAATAGGCACAACATCAGATTTAGCCTTAACAGGATAAACCCATGTGAATTTGCAAAAATCGTCTATGAAACTCACATAGTATTTATTCCCATTTACAGAGGTAACAGCAGGCCCCCATACATCAGAAAATATGAGTTCAAGAAGAAATGAAGACACTTTACTAGACATTCAGAAAGGAAGTTGATGGCACTTGGCCTATTGACATGCATTACAGACTGAAGCAATGCTTTTATTTGTGGAGAATGGGATTTCATCCTCTTGAAGAACACGATTGATGATGGCAGAGGAGAGATGTCCAAGTCTGCAATGCCACAGGTCTTGCGAGACTTTGGTACTGGAGAAGGCACTCTGAGAGGTTCTAGTTGAAGCACTGGAATTGGATCTGGAACTGGATGACTTTGGACTGAACTTCATAGGATACAGTCCCCCTTCACATTCACCGTGAAGAAGAACCTTCTTCGAGTCCCAATCCTTTACAAGAAAATAATTTGGATGAAATTCAACAAGGACATTGTTATCTGTGGTAAGTCGATGAACAGAAGGTTTCTAGTGATTTTAGGCACATGAAATATATTGTTCAAGAAAAGTTTCCGATGATCAAAGATAGGAAAGGAAGAATGATCAGTGTGAGCAATAGACAAACCTTTACTATTTGCTACTTGCACATGTTCCTTCCCATTGTAACGTTCTTTGATGGAGACTCTTTCAAGATTTGCAGTAATATTATCTGTTGCACCTGTATCAGCATACCAATCTGCATCCAAATTATAAGATGGTGTTGTCACTAGTGCAGCTAAGTGATGGTCCTCTGTAGGATCGATATATATTAAACTAGCAATCAGAGGGGGGTGAATGATTGCGCGGAAGCTAAAATCAAAATTTTCTTGATTCACAAAACTCCCTAAATTAATTATGAAATATTGCTCTCGGATTCGACAAAAACAGATTAATAAACATTCACTAAAACCGTAATTCCCGAAGATCCAACCGTTGGATTGTTATGAAATTTTAACTGTAGAAACTAGATGCAATTTTGAAATTAACACAACAAGAATCAATCCGATCGGATCTGTGGATCTCAAGATATTACCTTCGCAATTTGACTGAAACAAAGAATGACGAGAATAAATCAAACCTTAATTACGAGATTTTGCTTGCACAGCCGCCGGGAGGAACAAAAGCCAAAAGCGAGCTTCAACTTCTAGTCGCCTTAATCAATCGCCAAAACCTACATGCATGCCAAGAAAGTGAAAAGTACAAACGATAGAACTATTAGCCGTCTCAAGGAACAAACAAACTTAACTTCTAGTCGCTAGACTTCTTGCCCCGATAGCATGCATGCATGCAGCACATACTTCAAGCTTCTAGTCGCCGCTTCTAGCCCCGATAGCATGCAGACGTGAAAAACCAAGAAAAACGACGGATGAACAGCCGCCGCAAAGCTTTTTTCACCAGCCGCCGGCCGCAAGGAAATCTTCCTGCGTTCTTGCGCCGCCTCGCCGTAAGCACTAGAAAATCCAACACGTTCAAGCAATTAAGCGCGGCACAAGAAAGCTTTAGACTTCAAGCAAGCGCAGCACATGCATCGCCAAGAAAACACCAAGAAAATCAATGCATGCATGGAAGCGCTCTGGCCGCATAGGAAAAACGGCTGTAATACAGCCGCCGAAAAAGCTCAATTTCATTGATTAGGTTTTCCAGGGTTTTTATACAACTCAAAACCCTAACACATGTATGCATATCCACTTGGCCTAATACACATAGCCCAATATATGCATACAGCCCGAAATTCACACATGCACGTGTACGGCCCGCCTGCCGCACTCACGTGACTAACCAGCCTTCGTGTGCACCGTTCTCCAGCCCGAACGCCCCGCATGACATCCTCGACCACCAGACCTCGATTCCTCCCGAACCTAGTCCCGAACCTCGGTTCCTCCATGAACCTAGTTCCGTCCCACATCGACCACGTCGCCTCGAGCAACACTCGCACACCTAATAAACAACAACCAGTCCGAGCACAAGTCCACGACTTGACTCAAGGTTAATCCATGCAACCACTCACACGAGTGCATTGCATCAAGCAAAACCATCATGCTATCACCAAGATAATTAAATGAACATCCGAGCACAAGTCCACAACTTGCCTCAAAATCTATCCATGCAACCACTCACATGAGTGCATTGCATCAAACAAAATCCATCATGCTATCACCAAAGATAATAATCATATCAACATAGCACATGCACAAGCACCACACATGCTATAACCAAAGTCACTTTACAATGCCAATTTCACCATTCAACCAATTTTTCATCACATGATCTCACAATCTCCCCCTTGATGAAAACATTGGCAACACCATTTGGAAACGAACATTGGCATTCACCTAACAATGGCAACACCATTTTTAAAAGAAGTAAAGTGACCAAAAGAAGAAGAACAAAAATCTCCCCTTATCTAAAAAGAAATCTCCCCCTATCAAAAAGAAAGACTCCCCCTAACAGAAAGAAAAAATGTGTGTGTGAATGTGCAATGTGTGACAAAAAATTTCTCCCTTTGACTCCAAAATTTCTCCCCCTTTGACAATGGGTTCATCAAGAATGCAAAAAGAGAGTAAAAGAGAAACTTTCTCCTTTTATGTTTGTTGTTTTCCTTTTTTTTTGTACTGAGCATTATAAGTTATGCACAAATGTAACAAATTCATCACCAAGCCATGCTAACAAAAGTACTTGCACCCTCAAATCTACACATAAACAATGTAGAGTAAGCATAACTAGAAATCAAGTACTATTAACGATTTGTTGCATGGCATGATCTCCTTCTCAACAATCTTAAAACCTGAAAACATTGAATTTTTGTGCACTTTATTTGTGCTTTGAAAACTGATTCATTACTTTGATTGCAACAATAACAATTGCAAGGAATTACATGCACCATCACTTTATTTTTCAACCATGCCAAGCAATCACAAGCTTAAGGTTTCATGGTTTCGGTCATACACAACCTCTTCCAAGTTCATATCAAAGTGCAATGATAAGGCCTCAGAAAGAAGAAGTGCGATAGTACATAACCTTGTTCTTGCATTTATCAACAATCACTCTTTTAGCTTTAGCACTTAACTTTCATATTTAGCACTTTTTGAGCAGGATTAAGATAGCCAAAAAAGTTCAACCATGACAAGATTTAATTCAAGTTGTCATTCCATTTAAAAAGTCCTGACATAAACTACACCATATATGTATAAACAGAAAGTTGCAAAAGACCTTGTAGCATAAACATGGCTTCAAATGACATATGTGTATGAACTACAATGCTCAGTACCTTTTTATTGTTTTTCATTTAATAAACACACAAAATAAAAAGCATGTTACACAATATTACAAAAACTTCAAAAACTCCCCCTCAAAACAACCATCTTTAAAAAACTTCTATAGAATATCACTTGAAGAGATTAAATTGAAAACAAAAGACTGAAAGAACAAACCTCCCCAAAAACAACCGAAAGAGACTTTCACCAAAAAGCATTAACTCCCCCTCAAATGGATAACCAATGAAATCAACAGAGAGGAGATGATATACATGTGCTTGAGTTATCATGATATGTTCGGTTAAGAATAAGCATGAATCATAACAAAAATTCTAAGCATGAAAGGCATGATATAAGATATAACAATATTGAACATGCTAGGGGATACAAATGAGCATATGAACAATCTTTTCATCTCATGCCACAATTAAATATCTGTGAATGTAAAAGACATGAGTGTGTAAAAATAGCTCACAAAGAAGATGAAGAATTATTGCACGTGCTTCTTGAAAACCATCTCAAGGGTGAGAACCATCCAAGTCTTGACCCCATCTTGCAAAAGACCAAGATCCACTAAGCTTATGTTCTCCAACCCAATCCTGAAAAACCTACATAGCACGAGAAGATGTCGAGGCCTCGGTACTGGGGTTAGAAATAAAGCATTTGGGAATCCAGTACTGAGACACACGACGAGTAGGCACAACACGAGTATGCTTGTTCACAAAAACAGATTTGCCTTTTCTCGTGTTTATTTCAATAAAAGATGTTTGCATCACCCTAGGCACAAAATGAGGAGTGAAATGTGCCATCCTAAAATTAGACCTAGCCTTAGCCTTCTCTTTCTTTTGCTGTTTGGCTAGCCTAAAGCAAAAATCTACTAAGTGTCCATCTCTACCACAATGAGTGCAAGTGTACTTAACATGATGTTTAGCTTTAGAAACAGAAGTAGCATTTGCATTCATCATAGTAGAAGATAACACACCAGCAGACTTGAAAACAGTTTTCTTAGGCTCATTGACAATTTCAAATTTTCCACTATCAAGTGTCTTAACAATGAGAGGAGCATGCGATTTATGATGAGCATAAGAATCAAAACCTAAACCTTTGTGATGAGTACTGACTTTTGATTGATCCAAAATCATGTTTAGGTTTTTCTTTCCAGTAGTGAACCGTTCTAAAGATTTTTCCAAGTAATCAACCTTTCGAGAAAGAGTTAAACAGTTATTACATGGAACGCCCACTTTTCCTTTTCTGCTTATGCGACAAGTTGAGCATGAGAGAACTTCATGAGTGAGCATAGCATCTGTCATTTGAGAAACCCTAGCATTTGCATCATGCAACTTTAATTCCAGTATAGCACATTTAGAACAATGAGTTGTATCATGCAAATCAACAGTTGAACAGCTAACATTTTTCACATGTTTCTCATTCTCTTTCTTTTCAGCATTAACTTGCTCTAACAAGGAAACATGTTCTTTTCTAAGCACAGTAAGCTCATTGTAAATTAAGTCACATGATTTGCAAGCATCTTCATCAGGAATCAAAGTTTTAAGTCTATCAATTTCAGCATTCAAAGATTCCACAAGAACATCATGTTTCTTAATTTTCTTGTCGCGTTTGTCAAGCAATTTTCCAAGACGAACAACAGCAATAGTTAATTCATCGTAAGAAGGTTCTACCTCATTGCAGTCGCTGTCATGATCGTCCTCGGTGAAGCTTTCATTACTTCTAGCCATGAGACACAATCCTGTCAAATCATGCTTGCTTGGAGTTGCATCATCCTCACTGCTCTCCGAATCCACATCGCTCAAATTAACTTGTTCAAGAACGGAAAGAACCCGGTGGACAACTTTGCTGTTGATGAAACTTTTCTTTCTATTGCTTGGAGAGAACTTCTTCTTTTCTTTTCTTTTGTCATTGTCCTTCTCCTCCCTTGATGTTTTACCTGCAAGTTTAGGACAATTTGGACGAATGTGGTTGAGATCACCACACTCATAGCATCTTGGAGGGCCACCACCAACTCTCTTCCTCATTCTCACATTCTACAAAGCTTTATTAAAACGAGAAGAGAGTAGTACCAAGTCTTCTTCAGAAAATTCTTCAATATGTTCATCGGTTAGTGAAGACAAGAAAGACAAAGCAAAACTTGAAGAAGCATTATTCTGAGACATGTTAGATTGGGAGGTCAATGTAATTGATTTATGATCATTCTTCCTAGCAAGAACATCCAATTCATGAGTTTTTAATTTAGAGAAAAGAACATCTAAAGTAAGCGTGCTCATGACAGTTGATTCTCTAATGGATGTAACTTTCATCTCCCAAATAGACATGTCTAATGCACCAATCAATTGTCTAGCATTAGCAGCATCATCAAAATAAACTCCAACGGCACGCAAATTGCTAAGAATTTTATTAAAGCGTGCAAAGAAATCATCTAGCGACTCACCAGGTTTCATCTCAAATCGCATGTATTCTTTTTTATATATATCTTGACGAACCTCTTTGACAGTGTTAGAACCCTCATGATAACCACAAAGAGATTTTCATACCTCATATACCGACTTGAGATGGATCACGCGGTCGAAGTCGCTTCTTCGCAATCCTTGGATGATCAAGTTTCGTGCTCTGCTGTTTGCTTCAACCTGTGCTTGATTGGTTTCATTAACTTGATCATTCTCAGGAACTTGATATGGCTTGTACACCTTCTCCCAAATTGCAAAGCCTTGAGCTTGAATGTACGCCTCCATCTTCGCTTTCCAAAACTGAAAATCAACACCATCGAAAAACACAAGGTTTTGTCGAATACCTATCCATCGCTACGGTTTCTAATCACCGGTTAAGATTAATTAGAAAAACCTTGCTCTGATACCACTTGTAGGATCGATATATATTAAACTAGCAATCAGAGGGGGGTGAATGATTGCGCGGAAGCTAAAATCAAAATTTTCTTGATTCACAAAACCCCCTAAATTAATTATGAAATATTGCTCTCGGATTCGACAAAAACAGATTAATAGACATTCACTAAAACAGTAATTCCCGAAGATCCAACCGTTGGATTGTTATGAAATTTTAACTGTAGAAACTAGATGCAATTTTGAAATTAACACAACAAGAATCAATCCGATCGGATCTGTGGATCTCAAGATATTACCTTCGCAATTTGACTGAAACAAAGAATGACGAGAATAAATCAAACCTTAATTACGAGATTTTGCTTGCACAGCCGCCGGGAGGAACAAAAGCCAAAAGCGAGCTTCAACTTCTAGTCGCCTTAATCAATCGCCAAAACCTATATGCATGCCAAGAAAGTGAAAAGTACAAACGATAGAACTATTAGCCGTCTAAAGGAACAAACAAACTTAACTTCTAGTCGCTAGACTTCTTGCCCCGATAGCATGCATGCATGCAGCACATACTTCAAGCTTCTAGTCGCCGCTTCTAGCCCCGATAGCATGCAGACGTGAAAAACCAAGAAAAACGACGGATGAACAGCCGCCGCAAAGCTTTTTTCACCAGCCGCCGGCCGCAAGGAAATCTTCCTGCGTTCTTGCGCCGCCTCGCCGTAAGCACTAGAAAATCCAACACGTTCAAGCAATTAAGCGCGGCACAAGAAAGCTTTAGACTTCAAGCAAGCGCAGCACATGCATCGCCAAGAAAACACCAAGAAAATCAATGCATGCATGGAAGCGCTCTGGCCGCATAGGAAAAACGGCTGTAATACAGCCGCCGAAAAAGCTCAATTTCATTGATTAGGTTTTCCAGGGTTTTTATACAACTCAAAACCCTAACACATGTATGCATATCCACTTGGCCCAATACACATAGCCCAATATATGCATACAGCCCGAAATTCACACATGCACGCCAGACGGCTGCGCCGCCGCGACTCACGTGACTAACCAGCCTTCGTGTGCACCGTTCTCTAGCCCGAACGTCCCGCATGACATCCTCGACCACCAGGACCTCGATTCCTCCCTGAACCTAGTCCCGAACCTCAGTTCCTCCATGAACCTAGTTCCGGTCCCGTCATCGACCACGTTCGCCCTCGAGCAACACCTGCACACGAATAAACAACAACCAGTCCGAGCACAAGTCCACGACTTGACTCAAGGTTAATCCATGCAACCACTCACACGAGTGCATTGCATCAAGCAAAACCATCATGCTATCACCAGCATAATTAAATGAACATCTGAGCACAAGTCCACAACTTGCCTCAAAATCAATCCATGCAACCACTCACATGAGTGCATTGCATCAAACAAAATCCATCATGCTATCACCAGCATAATAATCATATCAACATAGCACATGCACAAGCACCACACATGCTATAACCAAAGTCACTTTACAATGCCAATTTCACCATTCAACCAATTTTTCATCACATGATCTCACATCCTCTGACTGGTATGAGTGATCAAACCAATGATAGCATTTGATAGCACTGTGCCCTATCTTGCCACACACTTGACAAATAGGACGATTTCTAGATGAGAATCCTCCTGCACTCTGATTATATTGCTGATTATACTGCTGTCGACCATAGCCACCGTGGCCCCTACCTCTGGAAGATCCTCTAGGAGAGCCACCATGATTGCTGCGGCTCACTTTGTTGCGTACTACGCTATTTGCTTTAGAGATTTACAAAACACTGTTATTTTGTGTTGTGCGCAGTTCAAAACTCAACATATGAGCATACAGATCAGAGAGAGAGAGAGAGAGAGAGATTGGATCAGCTTTGGTACTGATGGAAGTTACCAGAGCATCATAATCTTCTCCCAAACCTGCTAACATGTATGAGGCGATTTCTTCATCTCCAACCAGTTGTCCTATAGCTGATAACATATCTGCCAAGCTCTTCATCTTGGTGATGTAGTCAGCCATTGACAGATCTTGCTTCTTTGTAGTGGATAATTGCATCTGAATTTGTATCTTCCTTGCCCTCGAACTGGATGCAAACATATGCTCTAAGGCATTCCATACTTTAGCAGAACTGGTGAGAAAGAGCACCTCAGCAAAATTTCTTCTGATAATGAGGATAAAAGAACACTCAATACCATCTGATCCTGTTGCAGCCACTAGGAGTAAGTAGGATTCAATACCTACATTGTTTCTGACCCGATTGTTTGAGCAATCATCTGAGCAGGATAAACGATTTCATCAGTTACATAACCAAGCAATTGTTGGCCTCACAGATACGGAAGGAGTTGCGCCTTTCACAATAGGTAATTATTCCTATTTAACTTGACATTAATAAGATGACCAAATGGAGCTGGAGTCAGAAGTAATCCTCCCATGGCAGAAACCGCTACTGCTCCTCCAGATACATTAACGTTGCTAGTCATGGAGGGCAAGGTACTCATGATGTTTGTGGTGCCAGAAGCTCTGATACCATGAAGAAGATGAGAAGAGAACAGGTTGTATTGAGTCAACGCACTCAATCCATGCTCGGCTATTGTATTCTTATATATTGCCGGACGGTGTATAGTAACAGAAGTTTGTTTTGAGAAGATTACAGAGAGAGGTTACAACGAGAGGATAACAACAACGTAACAGAGGAGGTTACAGATTACATGAATTCATATCTACAAGGCATTTGTTTAACAACAGATTCAGGAGTGACATTATAAGCATCACCTCCTCTTAGCAATGTGACTCACCTCCTGAAAGTAGTACATCAGTGAGAGGATTACTTGTTCTCAGGGTTACAGAAGCAAATGGTTGGCGACAAAGCGACAATGTCGCCTAGGGTTCACAAAACCGCAATAAACCACTTGAAAACCGCGGTTTTTGACCTTACCGCTCCGGTTTGAGATCTAAAACCACTCGGTAAACCGTTCTAATTTTAAAAAATAAAAATTAAAAATTTTTGAAAAAATTTATGTCAGCGGTTTTTCGTGAAAAACCGCGGTTTTCGTCAAAAACCGCTCAAAAACTGTTTTCAAAGAACATTCAATTGGTCGAGTTGGTTTTTCGAGAAAACCGAGTGGTTTTTCAAGAAAACTGAGCAATTTTTCGTGAAAAACAGCATTTTTTTATTTTTTTCATTTTTTTTTAAATTTTCAACTCTTTCGGTTTTTGATGGTTTTTGAGCGGTTTTTGTGAAAACTGAACTAGTTTTCGCGGTACGGTTTTGTGAACCCTAATGTCGCCTCCACATGCAAAGCTACTAAGCAGATTGACCGCATACAACAGCCTCTAGAGGGCCTGTTTCTCAGGCGACAAGTTACTGGAAGGATGGCAGAGAATGCAGCAACGACAGGATCAATGGTGTCATGAGGACCACCAACATGCCCACCTTTTCCTGTGACTGTTGCAGTGAACCGAGCTGCTGCAGAAAGGAATGGTCCTAGCCGGGATGCGACAATGCCTACTGGAAGATTTGGGATAACATGCAAGCCGAAAATGGCTGACATCGTCCAGGACACCTTCTAACATGTAATAAGCCCCTGGATAGCACTATTCTCCTGGCTGGAAGATGTTGGGATCGGATCAACTGTTAAACCACGATCGAGAAGCTCTGCTGCTCCTACATCATGAAGCCGCACCAGGGCTTCGAGTTGTTTTCCTTCTTTTCTGTCTTGCGTTACAAACACCTGAAAGGATTCATAAAACCGATGAAAACCGCTTGAAAACCCCAGTTTTCGAGTGTACCACTGTGGTTTGAGATAAAAAAACCACTCGGTAAACCGGTTTAATTCAGAAAATTCAAAAAATTTGAAAAAAATTATGCGTTGAAAACCACTCGAAAACTGTTGAAAAACCATAGTTTTCACTGAGAACCACTCAAAAACTATTTTTTAAGAATATTCAATTGGCCTGTTGTTTTTCACGAAAAACCGAGCGGTTTCTCGCCAAAAACCGAACGGTTTTCAATTTTGTGAATTTTTTTAATTTTTTTTGATTTCTTAACTCTTTAGTTTTCGAGCGGTTTCTCGAAAAACGGTTTTTGGAACCTGCTATCACTTTCAACCTCAAGGCTCCTCACGCTTTTCTTGTGATGCATGCAGCGCACGGCTCGGGAGAATACGCCGCTTGGTCTTTGGGTTTGATAGCATCTAGGCCCCCTAATTCTTTGATCATGTTTATTCATGTGGTTTTGGTGTTGATGACTAAGTCAATAAATCTCTAAGCTATGAAGAATATTGGTTGGAGCATCAAAGAAGTCTACTGAAATGATAAGGTTAAGATTTCTTGCTACTAGTTTTTGGCTTGGGAGAAGATTCAATACAAGTAGCTAGGATTATTTTAAGTTTGGCCGTACTACAAAGGGGGACTATGCACAAGTTAGTGAATTGATTCACAAAGCTAAGACAAATTAGATTGCTTGGAGTTAAAAGTCTTTAGTCATTCTGTCCTTGAATCAAAACCTCCCCTTTCTCAAAGTCTAAACAATTCCCCGGACTAAACTCTTCTTGTTCTCTCCTTCAGTCCGGCACATACTTAGCCAAAAATCCATTTTCGCCGGACCATTCCATTTTTAGTCCGGCGCCAAAACTTACACTTTAACCGAGCCTACCGTTTTCACGCCAGACCAATTTCCGCTAACTCAAAATTTAGTCTGGTGTAGTTGTATTCCTTTCGGTTAGACTTCCCTAGTATCAAAAAGGTCTGCCCGTATAAACTCTTTGGAATCCCTTCTGCGGCAGATCAAATATATTAGTCCGGTATACCTAATAAAATACTCAAAATCCTCGCCGGACCATATTCAGTTAATTCCGTTGTGAAAGTCTCTTTTGATTAGAGCTAACTGAGCACACACCATTCACGCCGGACCAATCTTCGCTAACTCAAAATTTAGTCCGGCGCAAAAGCATTTTTCTCGGTTAAATCCTTGTGTTGCTTCAAAAAGTCCGTTGCTGTAAACTTCTTTGAAATACAACTACGATGGACCAAATTATTCGGTCCGACGCGCATGTAAATCTCACACTTCTTTGACGGACCAAAACATCCAAACTTCCTATGTACGACGGACCAAATTTTTCAGTCTGGCTTAAATAGTCCAAATTGGTCCGGAGTACACAGGACTAGTATCGCTAGATTAATTTGTTAAGTCCGTTGTAAATGTATAATCCTTATTTTTGATAGTCTGACACGTTAGAACGATCACAGTGGTAGGTGTATGGCTATTTTCTGTTCAAATGACTATATAAGCATTTTCTGAGCCATCTACCATAGTACTTCATAATCTCCTTGACATTTTAGCTTCCTTAGAACTCTCATTCAACCAAGGAGACCGTGCTTCACTTTCAACTCCTAAAACTTAACTCTTTCTGAGTTTTTAGCTCCAAGCTTAGTCTAGTTGTGTTGTGCTAAGTGATCCAAGAGACAGGGCTTGTGCTTAGTCTATTACTCTTGGGTCTTAGTGATCCTAGACGACTTGAAGGCAGAGAAGGTTCAACCTGTCCTAAGGTGTTTGTGGAAGGCCACCTTGTTTGTGAGAGGTTTGGAACTCACCTCACCGGAGTGGTGAAAGAGTTGCCCTAGTGAAGACCAAGGCTACTGTGACTAGCTTTGGGGAGCTATACTTCGAGGGGAAGTGCTCCAACGTGGAGTAGGAGGCAGGCTCTGAACCACGGGATAAAATTCTTGTGTCTCTTGTGCTCATTCTTATTGTTAAGTTATTTTTACTGCTATTCATTGTTTGTGCTTTATTTTCTGTCATCGTGCTTTGGTTAACTCTTTCTTAAGCTAGTAAACAATTATGTAACTAAGAAGTTAAAATTTAAAAAAGTTGCCTATTCACCCCCCCCTCTCTAGGCCAACTTGATCCTTCAAGTGGTATCAGAGCAAGGTTTGCGATAAAAAGCTTAACCAGCTTGGTAAATGGCTGAGGGTAATGAATCTGCAACTGTTAATGTAGGCAGAGTTCCTGTTTTTGATGGTACAAATTATGCTTGTTGGAAAATTAGAATGAGATGTTATTTAGAGGCTGTCGAGTATGATATGTGGAGGGTCACAGAGAAGTCTTTGCCTCCATGCATCATAGCCGAAGGGCAAACTGCATATGGTGATCCCACTCCTGGTGAGATTCAAAATATGTAGTATGATGCTCAAGCGCGTAACGCTATATTCTCTTGTCTTAGCAAAAAAGTATTTGATAGAGTAAGTAATCTCACTTCTGCTTACGATATTTGGACTACCTTGCAAGAAATTCATAAGGGAACTTCTGATGTAAAGGAAGAGAAATATTTTGTGATTAGAGAAAAGTTTGACCAGTTTAAAATGCTCCATCATGAGAATGCTAATGATATATTCTCTAGGCTTAATCCCATTGTTAATGAACTTAAAGGCCTAGGAACTAAAATTTCTGATATTGAGGTGTGCAAGAAGATGATAAGAGTACTGCCTCGGGCCTATCATAGCTTGATCACATATCTGTCCAACAGTGGTGATCTCAAGAGACTTACACCAACCGAGCTGCTAGGTAAAATATCTGCTCATGAGCTAACCTTGGCCGAAGAGAATGCCCCAAAGAAGAAATCCATCGCTCTCAAGGCCAAGGAGAAAATACAAGACTCATCAGATGATGAAGATGGTGATGAGTCAAGTAATGATGAAGATGAAGATGTAAAAAAGCTGGCCCTGCTCATGAGGAAAGCCAACAAAATCATGAGAAGGGTCAACACCAAAGACAAAGGAAGGTCAATCTCTTACCACTCAAAGAAAAATCCTTTTTCTAACATTATCTACTTTGAGTGTAATGAGAAATGCCATATAGCTGCTCGATGCCCTAACAAGAGTAAGAAGAAGAACAAGTACAAGAGCAAAGATGATGATGAAGAAGAAAAAGTTCATGACAAGTATAAGAAGAAGTATTTCAAGAAGGGCTACTCCAAGAAATACTCAAGGAAAGGAAAGGGGGAGGCTCACATTAGGGAGTGGATGACTGATGAAGAAAGCTCAAGTGAAGAGTCCTCCTCAAATGAAGATGACACAAGGACAAAAGGGCTAGCTGGGCTTGCTTTGGATGAGTCAACTCCTCCTCCACCTTCACTCCCACTATGCCTCATGGCAAGAACTGATGAGGATAATAAGGTAAATGACCCTCCGTCATATGATGAGCTAGTAGAGATAATAGAAGAACTAAATAATGCTTTGCATGCCAAAACAAATTCAGCAAAAGCTCTAAAGAAAACTGTTGCTAGTTTAAATAATGAACAAAAGTAGTTGCAAGATAAGTATGATAAGCTTGCTGGAAATCATGAAAAACTTGTGTAGTCTCATAATGACTTAATTGCTAATCATGCTTCTCTAATTAAGAATCATGAAGATTTACTTAATAAATATTGTGAGCTTGAAATTGATAATGAAATGCTTGCTAGCAAATCAAATATTGCTTCTTTATGTGATATATCAATTTCTTGTGATTTGCTCAGTGATGAAAATGTTGTTTCTTGCTCTACTAGTACGTGTGATGAACATTGTAAGAATGCTTCTTGTGCTAGGGAACTCAAAATTGAAAATGATGAACTAAAAGCTAAGGTAGCAAAATTTGATAAGGGTCTAGAGAAATGTTTCCTTAGCAGTGCCACCCTTGACAAAATCCTGGTTGAATAGAGGGTCAACTTGGGCAAAAAGGGTTTAGGATATAAGCCTAAAGTCTTGCCTAAGAAAAATGGATGGATCAAATTTGACCAAATTTTTGTCAAGAAAGGCACTCAATGCTATTATTGTCATAAGTCAAATCCTGTATCTAAAAATTGTCATCTTGCTAATGTATCTCATGCTAAAGTAAAAAGGGGTTACATGGTAGATGCTCATTATATATTTTTTTAAGGATTTCAGGGGTAAGATGAATGTAAAATATGTTGGCCCCTCTAATCTTGATAGAAAACTTAGAGCTATTTGGGTGCCTAAGTTATTACTTCTTAATCTTGTTGGCCCTAAAATTGTCAAAACTAACACTAAAGGACCCAAAAGCATTTGGGTACCTAAAGTTAAGAAATAAATTTCTCTGTTTAGGTGAACTACAAAAGTGGAGGCTGGCATTGGGTAATTGACAGTGGCTGCACACATCACATGACCGGGACCTCAAGAATGTTCACCTCGATCGAAGATGAAAGTGATCCAAGCCACAAAATTACGTTTGAAGATAACAGCAAGAGAAAGGTAAAGGGTATTGGTAAGATTGCTATCTCAAATGATCATTCAATTGACAATGTTCTCCTTGTAGAATCTTTGAATTTTAATCTACTTTCAGTTGCTCAATTATGTGATATTGGATTCCACTGTATCTTCTCAATTGATGGGGTAACCGTATTTGACAAAATTGAAAAGCTTATTTTCAAAGGATTTAGGTTTCAAAATCTTTATTTAGTTGATTTCAAATCTAACTCCTTTTGCATCTCGACTTGCCTTTTTGCTAAAATCTCCCTTAGGTGACTTTGGCATAGGCATCTTGGGTATGTAGGTATGTCTAACCTCAAAAAACTTTTCAAAAATGAGCTAGTGGTGGGTCTGAAGGATGTAAAATTTGAAAAGACTAAGCTATGTAGTGCTTGCCAAGCCGACAAACAAGTAGCAAATTCTCATCCTTTCAAAAGCATTATGTCCACCACTAGACCACTAGAACTCTTGCATATGGATGTGTTTGGCCCCACTTCATATGCTAGCATTGCTACTAACTCATATTGCCTAGTCATAGTTGATGACTTCTCCCGTTTTACTTGGGTTTTCTTTTTGCCAAACAAAAGTGAGGTTGGAAAGATATTTAAAACTTTTGCAAAAAGGGCCCAAAATGAATTTGATTACCCCATCAAGAAAATTAGAAGTGACAATGGATCTGAGTTTGTTAATACCAATATAATTGAATATTATGATGAATTAGGAATTAAGTATGAACTCTCAGCCACCTATACTCCTCAGCAAAATTGTGTGGTTGAGAGAAAGAATAGAACTCTCATTGAAATGGCTAGGTCTATACTAGATGAATATGGCACATCTGATGCTTTTTGGGCTGAAGCTATTAACACTACTTGTCATGTTGTTAACCGTCTTTATCTTCATAGACTTCTTAAGAAAACCCCATATGAGTTATTGGTAGGTAGGGGGCCTAACATATCATATTTTCGTGTGTTCGGGTGTAAAGTGTATATCTACAAAAAGAGAACTCATTTGGGTAAGTTTCAAACTGGATGTGATATTAGTATTATATTAGGCTATTCTTTTAAGTCTAAAGTTTACAGAGTATTCAATAATTCTATTGGCTTAGTTGAAGAAACATATGATGTTAAGTTTGATGAATCTAATGGCTCACAAGGTGAGCATGAGAATTTAGATGATGTAGGAGATGATGCCTTGGTGCAAGCAATGAAAAAGAGGGAGGTTAGAGACATAAAGCCCAAGGAAGACAAAGATGAGCTGCCTACATCATCCATGGCAACACATGATGGAATACAAGAAGAAGATGAAGAAAAGGACCAGGACAGACCAAACTTCATCAAGAGCCATCATACAATTGCTAAGGACCATGCTACGGACCAAATCATCGGTGAAATCAGTAAGGGTGTCCAAACTCGCTCTAAACAAGCTTCTTTTTGTGAATATTACTCTTTTGTCTCTTGTATTGAACCAAAGACAGTGGAAGAAACACTAGAAGATGCTGATTGGGTTATGGCCATGGAAGAAGAGCTCAACAATTTTTGAAAAGAACAAAGTTTGGAGCTTGACGGAACATCCAAAGGATCACAATGTCATATGAACTAAGTGGGTGTTCCGAAATAAGCAAGATGAAAATGGAGTTGTGGTACAGAATAAGGCGAGACTAGTAGCTCAAGGCTTCACTCAAGTAGAAGGATTAGACTATGGGGAGACATATGCCCCTGTAGCATGTTTTGAAGCCATATAGTTCCTTCTTGCCTTTGCTTCTCATTTCAACATTACTCTTTTTCAAATGGATATAAAAAGTGCATTTCTTAATGGTATCATTGATAAAACCGTTTATGTTGAACAACCTCCCGGTTTTGAAGACTTGAATTTGCCTAACCATGTGTACAAATTGTCTAAGGCACTCTATGGTTTGAAACAATCCCCTAGGGCTTGGTATGAGCGCCTTAAAGATTTTCTACTAATTAAGAACTTCAAAATTGGGAGGGTTGATCCAACACTGTTTCTAAAAGAAATCAATGGTGCATTAATGATTTGCCAAATTTATGTAGATGATATTATCTTTGGATGTACTGATCTCACTTTTTGCAAGGAGTTTGGTGACATGATGGCCAAAGAGTTTGAGATGTTCATGATAGGGGAGCTGCCATTCTTCCTAGGATTTCAAGTTAAGCAATTGAAGAAGAGAACATTTATTTCACAAGAAAAGTACATCAAAGACCTCCTCAAGCGCTTCAAGATGGAAGAATGCAAGCCAATTAAAACTCCTATGGCAACAAATACACATCTTGATCAGGATGTGGGAGGTAAGTCAGTTGAACAAAAGCTATATAGGTCCATGATAGCGTCCCTACTTTACTTGACAACATCTAGGCCCGATATCATGTTTAGTGTCTGTATGTGTGCTAGATTTCAAGCTGTTCCTAAAGAAATTCATCTTAGTGCTGTAAAAAGGATATTTAGATATCTAAAGTTCACCCCTTGCATAGGTTTATGGTACCCCAAAGGTGCTTTATTTGAGCTGCTTGGCTATTCGGATTCTGATTATGTCGGCTACAAAATTGATCGTAAAAGCACCTCAGGGGGTTGTCATTTGCTTGGAAGATCTTTAGTTTCTTGGTGTTCTAAAAAGTAAAACTCAGTAGCACTTTCCACTGCTGAAGCCGAATATGTGGCTACTGCCAGTTGTTGTGCTCAAATTCTATTCATCAAGGAAATATTTTTGGATTATGGTATTAAGTTTAATAATGTGCCTCTGTTATGTGATAATGAAAGTGCTGTGAAAATAGCAAACAATCCGGTCCAACACTCTAGAAGTAAGCATATTGAAATCAGACACCACTTTATTCGTGATCATGTTGCTAAAGGTGACATTATGCTTAGTTATGTAAGAACTAAGGACCAATTGGCTGATATTTTCACTAAACCACTATATGAGGCCAGATTTTCCAAATTAAGAAATGAATTAAACATTATTGCCTATTCAAATGTTGCTTGATTATGTCACATTAAGGGGGGGCAAGATTGCTTGCTATGCATTTCTTGATACCCACCATGTGAACAAATTGATTCCAAGTGCTGAGTTATATATGATAAAGCAAGTTTCAAAATAAAAAGAGAGTCTATAACTAAAATTTGGAAAAAGTTGCTATAAGTCTCTCCTTTGTATGCTTCTATCTCATCCCATTTGAACTGTGGTGGATTAAGGAAAATCTGTTTTCTTTCAAACTTTGCTGCAAAATTAACCTAGTAGTTCCTATCAGCACTTGAGTCTTTCTGTTGAGGCTGAGTTGATCATACTCATCCTCAGTGGAAAATAAGGCTCACACATTTCCAAAGATTTAAAATCCATCTGAGTTTTGTACTCTCTTTGGTTGATTGTTCTTTCATCTAGAGATTTATCAGGATCCATCTTCAGTGTTTGAGTTGGCAATTTCAAGTGGATCTTTGAAAATCTCAAGAAATTTAACTATGTCTCTTGATTTCCAAAATTTAGAGAGATACACATGTATTGCAGACTAAATCAAATGACCTGAGAGTCATTCATTTGCGACGGACCAATTCAAAAGCAAGAGCTTATTTGCAATGGACTAAAAATTCTAGTCTGGCGTTAAAGGAATGTTGTTTTGGTTTTTGATCAGAACAAAACTCTTTAACCACAAACCAAATCTGATTAAGTCCATAGCTAAATAATCCTAAAAAATGATCGGTTCGGTGAAAAAGGCAAACTCTCTGTCTTTCTCTCTAGGCAGTCTGGCATGCTTGTGTATATCTCTGTGTCTGACTCGTAACTAGAATTCAAACAAATTTGATCTCTCTTAAAAATCTACTCATCTCAAGTTCTACAAAATTGTTCAAAATCATATCTTGTGTTTTAAGTCTTATCTAATGCTAAACTATCCTTGATTTCGGGACCTACATTGAATACACAAAAACTGTTTTACCTGATGGGTCCCACCACCACCTTATCTGGACACATGTTTCCTCCAACCACCTTGAATTAAAGGCACCGGTTACCAAGACCTTTTTACTCCTTCTTACCCACATTTATTGCAGTAACTTCCACCTTCAACCAAAAATTCCCCATTGTTGTCCCTCTCTCTTGCGCAAAGCTCTCAAGACCAGAAATCTATCCCCCATTGCATTGAAGCAATCCCAAATCTGGTTCTGGCAACGGTGTTCATCTGGTCTCCCTGCGCAAGAATCTTCTCAAGGCTCAGTAAGTTAACCCCAGACCTTTTTCTCTTTTGTTTCCTGTCAAAACCTAGACCTAGAACTTAGACTTCAGTTTTTTTTCTACTTAGGTCTAGTCAGTTGTGCTTGAAAAAGGTTCTTATTGAGTCAGATTGAGCAAATATTTGGTTGGGTCAATGTGCTAGTATGAGGTCAAAGAATCCAGATAAACGGGGATTGATTAAGAAAATTGTAGAAAAGGTCAAAGGGAAAAAGCAGAAAACAATTGATTCTTTTGGAATTTTAGTGTCTAGACAACCTCAATGACCAGTATTCATACAAGACACTCACACAGCTGGTAGGATAAACAAAAAAGTGATCATACCTCATCCAAAGAAAGGGAAAGGAAAACAAGTAGCTGAAACAGAATCTTTATCTAAGGATAGTGATATGAGCCTAGTAGTGAACCATCCTCAGAAAATGTTGAACTAGATGATGAGGTAGATATGTTGAACTGGGAAAATCTTGCCACTCTGGAAGGGATGAAGTTAAGGGCAATAAGACTTGTCAATGAGAAGACATGATTTCCTGTTTCTAGACCTCCTCCTAATGAACAGTTCATAACCAATCTACAAAATAATATATTCATTGGATACAAGAATAGAAGAGATAGAAAAGGAACCCCATTGTTAGCTCTTTCAAATCACCAATATGTGGATTGGTACCAAGTAAACTCTCTTGCTGGTTCCACAAAACTATTTGATTGTATAAACTCAACTCCTGGATTAGCAGATCTGATGTCTAATAAGACCATTCCATGGAGTGTCAATAGAACCCTAGAGTTCTATGCTTCTCTTCTAGTGAACAAGCAAAGGAGATACATTATGTTCACAATTAATGGAAAAGTAAGAAAAGTGAAATCTCCTCAGTTTGAAGCTGCCATAGGTGCATCAAGCCCATTGTTCAATAGAACAAGAGTTTATGAGAGAATGTTTCCAGGGCAGAGATGGAGGCAAGTGGGAGACATGCTAGATTTGCAAGTGTCAGCCCATATATACAGAGATATCACTGAAGCAAATTTTAGCCCTAACAGAGTTCACTGTTTGTCTGAAGAGGCAAAAGTCCTATAGCTAGTTCTGAGACATATGATATTCCCCAAATTTGGTTATAAAGAAGGAGTGACTCCCAATATGGCTTGGTTGTTGCATTTGATACTATCAAGACAGCCTATTGACTTTGTAGATTATAATTTTGGGGAGATGGAAGAAGCTATCTACAGGAAGATGGGAAGTCCCTTACCGTTTGCCCAGCAAATAACCCAGATGCTATTGGCACAAGGGATAATTGGTCAAGAAGAGCTGAATAGGGATTTCAAGTGCTTTCCCAAGAAGTATACAACGCATCAATCTACTAGGCAAGCATTGAGAGTATCTGGATTCCTTCATTCTCTGCAACAAAATGAGCCACTTGAAGAAGAGGAAGTGCAAGAACAACCTCATGAAGAAGAAGAACCAGCACAACCTAATCCTAAAGAAGTTTAAAAATAGGCAAGTGTGGAGATAATCCCAGAGTATGAAACTGAAGAAGAAAATGAGCCTAGTGCTCAAAATGAGGCTAAGAATGAAAGCAGCAGTTTTTGGTGGAAGTTTTGTAGATCCAAGAAGTGGTAGCTACTGTCACCATTCTCATCACTCTTATCATTCACAAAGTCAAGATAGCTACCACAGTGCAAGCCAACTTGAGAAGAGTAAAAAGGCAAGTACTCACAGTAGTAGTAAAAGTAAACCTTCAAGTCATGCACAGTCTGTTCACACTCCAGTGCCTGATGCTCAAATTCCAGCACCTATTCCAGAACCTTCAGAATCTAGAGCCTTTTGTTAGCAAGATGAACCAACTGAAGTCTATGGAGGTAGTTCTTAGAATGCCAGGGAGCCTTATTTTGAAGAAGATGCTGCTACCCAAGTGGTCTCCAGCTCAGTTGCTCACTCTTATGCTGAAGAACAACAAATTCGACATCTTCAGGAAATGGCTGCTGCTGAGAGGTTCATGCAAGGTCAAGGAGTAGGGCAAGGTGCTCATGATCATAAGGCTGGAGGGTCTGGAGTACCTCACTCACATTTTTATCCACCTCCACCTCCTGAAGCTCACCCAGAACATGCTCAACAGGATACCATTCCTGGGTGGCAGAATCTGTTTGACACACAACTTGGATGGTTTTCTTCCTTTGAGCAGCAATATTATGCTGATCAAAGAGGATTTCAAGCAAGGTATGAGGAAGGCCAAAGAATAGCAGCTCAAAGGCATGAGGAGCATATGAGAGCAATACAACAATACCATGACCAAGTCCAAGAACAGATGAGAAGACAGTATGAAGAGCAAATAAAATTCAGAAATGAAACTTATATCAGATTTGATCATATCAGAAGCAATCAATGGGACTTGAGAAACTGGGTTGAAAAGATTAGCACCAACCAAAATCTGATGAACGACAGGATGTATGACATGAATCTGAAAATGGATCAAAATCAAAAGAGTTTGTACAATCAAGTCGATATTGCAAATAGTCATAGTGCTCTTGACTGGATTGCTGAAGGTCTGGACAACTACTATCAATTCTCTGAAGATGCCTACAGGAGAAATTATGATCAACTATGTGAGCTCACTGATTATAATAAAGCTATAAATGAGTCTCTGAATGACATACAACGAGATCTCCATAATTTGTCTCTCCAGCCCGGTGATCCTAATTATCCAAGCTGGCATGCTCAGGCAATGGCCTCAGTCCTTAATCCTCAAGCTCAGGACCAATCAGATGATGAAGAAGTGAAGACTGTCTCTCCTCCTCAGAAAAGTTCAGTTTTTGGTCAGCTAAAGAGGACCTTCTCCAGGCGCAAGTGACCATTTTTGGCAATTGATGCCAAAGGGGGAGAATCTTAGGAGAATCTTTGTAGAATAGTTCTATTTGAGCTATTATATGTAAAAGGGAGGTTGGGGAACCTTTAGTTGAACCAAAGGTGTTATATATATATTTGTGTGTTTGTGTTTTGGCTGTGAACTTTAAGCATGCTTTAAAGATTTCATCACTCTGTTCTGATACTATGTTTACTATGGAGTTTCTTAGATGTCCTAATTTTGTGATGCTTTGTTATGCTCTGATATAGTTTAGTTTGATATAGTTCAGTTTTAGGCTCCGATGTATTCAATCTCAGTGTTTATGCTCTGATAATTTTTGCTCTGAATGAAAATGACTAGCTTTAATGCTCTGATACTTTGATTAGCTCTGATATGTCCCATCTTGCATGCATTTAGGGGGAGCATAAATCCCTGAATAAAACTGCTTATACTCTGTCAAGCTAACTCTGTTTTGCAGAATATTTGAAATATTATTGACTTAAAGAGGTATGTTGTCATCAATCACCAAAAAGGGGGAGATTGATAGCATTTAGGCCCCCTAAATCTTTGATCATGTTTATTTATGTGGTTTTGGTGTTGATGACTAAGTCAATAAATCTCTAAGCTATGAAGAATATTGGTTGGAGCATCAAAAAAGTCTACTGAAATGACAAGGTTAAGGTTTCTTGCTACTAGTTTTTGGCTTGGGAGAAGATTCAAGACAAGTAGCTAGGATTATTTTAAGTTTGGCCGTACTATAAAGGGGGACTATGCACAAGTTAGTGAATTGGTTCACAAGGCTAAGACAAATTAGACTGATTGGAGTTAAAATTCTTTAGTCATTCTGTACTTGAATCAAAACCTCCCTTTTCTCAAAGTCTAAACAATTCCCCGGATTAAACTCTTCTTGTTCTCTCCTTCAGTCCGGCACATACTTAGCCAAAAATCCATTTTCGCCGGACCATTCCATTTTTAGTCCAGCGCCAAAACTTGCACTCTAACCTAGCCTGCCGCTTTCATGCTGGACCAATTTCTGCTAACTCAAAATTTAGTCCGGCGCAACTGTATTCCTTTTGGTTAGACTTCCCTAGTATCAAAAAGGTTCGCCCGTATAAACTCTTTGGAATCCCTTTTGCGGTGGACCAAATATATTAGTCCGGCATACCTGATAAAATACTCAAAATCCTCGCTGGACCATATTCAGTTAAGTCTATTGTGAAAGTCTCTTTTGATTAGAGCTAACCGAGCACACACTATTCACGCCAAACCAATCTTCGCTAACTCAAAATTCAGTCCGGCGCAAAAGCATTTTTCTCGGTTAAATCCTTGTGTTGCTACAAAAAGTCCGTTGCTGTAAACTTCTTTGAATTACATCTACGGTGGACCAAATTATTCGGTCCGGTGCGCATGTAAATCTCACACTTCTTTGATGAACCAAAACATCCAAACTTCCTATGTACGCTGGACCAAATTTTTCAGTCTGGCGCAAATAGTCCAAATTGGTTTGGAGTACACAGGACTAGTATCACTAGATTAATTTGTTAAGTCCGTTGTAAACGTATAATCCTGATTTTTGACAGTCTGATACGTTACAATGGTCACAGTGGTAGGTGTAACTGCTATTTTCTGTCCAAATGCCTATATAAGCATTTCTTGAGCTATCTACCATAGTACTTGATGATCTTCTTGACATTTTAGCTTCCATAGAACTCTCATTCAACAAAGGAGACTGCGCTTCACTTTCAACTCCTAAAACTTAACTCTTTCTGAGTTTTTAGCTCCAATCTTTGTCTAGTTGTGTTGTGCTGAGTGATCCAAGAGACAGAGCTTGTGCTTAGTCTATTACTCTTGGGTCTTAGTGATCCTAGACGGCTTGGAAGCAGTGAAGGTGTGACCTTTCCTAATGTGTTTGTGGAAGGCCAACTTGTTTGTGAGAGGTTTGGAACTTACCTCACCGAGTGGTGAAAGAGTTGCCCTAGTGAAGACCGAGGCTACTGCGACCAGCTTTGGGGAGCTATACATCGTGGAGAAATGCTCCAACATGGAGTAGGAGGCAGGCTCCGAACCACGGGATAAAATTCTTGTGTCTCTTTTGCTCATTCTTATTGTTAAGTTATTTTCGCTGCTATTCATTGTTTGTGCTTTATATTCTGTCGTGATGCTTTGGTTAACTCTTTCTTAAGCTAGTAAACAATTCTGTTACTCAGAAGTTAAAATTTGAAAAAGTTGCCTGTTCACCCCCCTCTAGGCCAACTTGATCCTTCAAGGTTTAGCCACATGCCAAGGAGCGTGTATGTATGTGAAGTTCAGTTCTTTCTGTTGGTCTGCGCAACTATTTAATTTTTTTATTGCTATTTATACTAAAGATGACTTGCTAACTTGGATAGCAATTATAACTCCTAATCTTAATAGATTTAATCAAAACTTGCAGAGTTTGAACCTTCTAAAACTAAAACTAAATCTAGCCAATGTTAAGATTATATCTAATATTTTTCCATCTAATCTTAACATATATACTCTTACTCATTTAGGCAATCGGTCTCAACTACGATTTGCCAAACACATACTAGATGCAGGATGGAGAACGCATCTCCTCACCATCCTAGACTCATTTTCGACGAACTTGATTTTGAATAGCAAATGCATCTTCTCAATGTCCTAGAGTCAACTTTGATGGATTCGACTTAGGATGGCGACCACACCTTTTCAACGTCCCAGGATCGATTTAGCACATGCAATGTCTTCCTTTTGATCTTCTCGTGCAACAGGATCTATTCTAATGCGCACAACATCTCTAAAGGAACTCGCACACATTTATCTTGTTGACGAGGACTGGGAATCCCCTGACCGGCCGGCGCACGGTCAACGGATCCCCCGAGCTCGGGTGGCCCTCGGCCACGACCTGGGCGCGTGACGAGGTGCTCGACCTAGAGCGCGCTGGACCCGAGCACGGCCTCGCTCGACCTCCAGCGCGCTGGACCCGAGCACGGCCCCGCTCGACCTCGAGCTCGGGCGGGCCCTCGTTCGGAGCCGTAGTCCATCCTTGGATTTCGGATCAAGCATTTGACCGGCGGTTGCCCAAGGCGAGGGTCGTGGGGCAGGAGCAGGTGCGCGCAACACATTCGGGGCGGTTACTGCCAGTCCTCAACGTGCATGAAGGCCACTTCCCAGGAATCTCTCCCGTCCGTTGCGTGTAGAGGAGGTATAAAGACCAAGGAAGCACAGTCCTTTGAGGGGCACGAAGACAACGCACAACACGCCATAGCTCGAGTTTAGACATAGCCATTGTTAACACTTGAGCTGTAACACCTCCTTGTACTCAGAAATAGCCAAGAGAACCGCCGCAAAGGCGATCGAGTAGAGCTATTACCTTCACAGGGGCTCGAACCAGTATAAACCGCGGTCTCCCGCTCGTTGTCGTCTTGCTCTGACCATAACCACGTCTGCACTTTTCCTCCGTCTGGGCGAAGCGCTGCTCGGGTCCCGTATCACATTGACCCCTCATCCCATTTCTTGCGGTTGACGATCCCGATCATCGATAGCTGGCGCCCACCGTGGGGCTCGATTGCTTTGCTTATTCACAGGAACGACATCAAGAACTCGGGAGCATGGCGCTCTTCATCGACGGACTTTCCTCAAGCATGGATTCGGGCACGGACTCCGACTCCGTGTCCCTGTTTTCGCCTTCGCCACCGCCGCTCGAGCATCACGTTCTGATGGCAGACGGCCAAGGCGCGGAGGGAAATGCGGATGACCATGATCCGCAGACCCCTAAAGACGCCCGCCGGATGGTGCATGTCGCCATTAACCAAGCCATAACCGCCCTCCGACGGGAGGCACATCTTCTGGACCGCCCGAACTCCCTCCCACGGGGGAGCGCCTCCGCGCTATCGCCCGGATTATGGCTGACCCTGATAGGGCGAGGTCGGAGCTCTTTGGCCGAGCCCTAGCCGAAGAGCTCGATCGGGCTGCGACCGAGGCCGTCCCTCCGCAACACCGAAGTCAGCGCTAGGGACCCGCCCGTAAAAGCGATGGCAAAGACGTCGCGCCGCCGCTCACAAGCCGCCGGACGCCCCGGCCAGCAGAGCTAGCCCGAGCGGCGGGCTCAGAAGGGCTTTAACGCAGACGCGCCGGCCCCGCGGCACCAGATCAGTAGGGCCAGCCCAACCAAGCCACACAAACTCCGAAGTCGACCGCAGCGGTTGCGGACCTCTCCGGACGTTCGCCCAGCGCCGCAGGTCCAGACCGCTGCATTACCTACCAGTGATTCCGTGTTCGCACCGTGGTCGTTCCCATCAAGGTCGGGCCACCGGCGACCTCGACCAATCCAAAGAAGAAGAATGACCTTGTCGGTGATGACCACACCCGGCAAGACCGTGTCCAAGATATGGCTGCATGGCGACTCGACGGCTGCGCGTCGCAGGCGTTGGCGGCTCGGTTCAAGCCCGCGCTGATCGAGCGCTTCGACGGGACTAAGAACCTCGACGAGTTCTTGTCCATCTACTCGACCGCCATCCTGGCGGGCGGGGGGGACGAGCTGGTGATGGCAAACTACCTCCCGACCGTGCTGGACGGGGCCGCAAGGACGTGGCTTTTTAACCAGAAACCTGGTTCTTTCAGGTCGTGGCGCCAAATCCAGAACGCCCTCCGCTCCAACTTTCGGAGTTGTTACGAGTGGCCTGGGGAGGGAGAAGGACCTGGATCGTGTCATCCAGGGCAAGAACGAGACGCTGCGCGATTTCGTGTGGCGATTCATCTGCACAAGGAACCTGATTCCGAGCATCTCCGACGAAGCCGTCATCAAAGCTTTCAAGTTCGGCGTCCGCGATCGGCGCCTTACCGAAGACCTGGAGATCACCACGAGGCTCAACGTCAACAAGCTTTTCCGCATGGCGGAGCGGTACGCGGACGCGGACGACGCCGTCCGCTGGAAACACGACTACGACCAAGGTAAGCTTGGTCTAAACCAAACAGAGGCCGGCCCGTCCAACTCCAGGGGCGCCGACCATGGCACCGCCGCCAGGAAGCGGAAGCGCGATCGCAGGGCGTGGAGGTGCGCATGGTGATCATTTCGGCGGATGGCCAGCGCGAGGTCCTTGAGATCCGAGATCGCTCGGGAGGGCTCTAAACCTCGCCAGGACGACCCGACCTCGCCAGGTGTAGAACCAGCCCCAGCAGAGGGCCGACGACACAGGCCCCGGCGGCCGACGCCGGCCGCAAAGGGGCCGAGGGCGCCGGTATGATGAAGCAAGTTCGCTTTGTTTCATAGGGCGGCCGGCCACGATCTGCGAGCCTGCAGGGCTTGGCAAAGCAAGTTGGAGGCCTTCTATGATGGGCGAGGTGAGATGCACGTGCTCCGGCGACGACGACCAACCGAGACAGGTGAACGTTAAGACGAGCACGACGACGTCGATTTGGAATTCCAGCAAGGTGAGCGCCGAATCGATGTCATCTTCGGCGGCTCGTCGGCTTACCAATCCAGGCGCGAGGTCAAGGCCGCGACGAGCCATCTACCAGGTCGCCGCCGGGAAGCCCATCGAGCAGCCTTGCAAGTGGGCCGGGGCCACCATCACTTTCTCTCCAGAGGATGCTCTCCCAGGTATGGCCCAAGACCTGAAGACTGACTTGGTCGTGACCCCGACCATCAGCAATACCACGGTCGGGCGCGTCATGGTCGACGGCGGCAGCTCTCTTAACTTGTCGCAGTAGAGCGCTTGACCGGATGCGATTCCCGGTCGAAAGTCAAGAGCATCGCCATACCCTTCTTCGATCGCCCCCGAGCTCGACCATCCCCCGGGCGTGGTCTTGCCTGTTACCTTCGGCGACTCGGAAAACTTCCGCACCGAGTTGGTCACCTTTGAGGTGGTCGAGGGTGACCTCCCGTACAACGCCATCCTCAGGCGGCCTGCCTTGGTCAAGTTTATGGCGGCAAACCATTATGGCCATCGGTGTATGAAGCTACCTGGCCCAAACGGCATCATCACCGTGCGAGGCGACCTGCAGGCGGCCCACGGATGTGAGACCAAGGCCTTGGCTCTTGCAGGCACGTTGCCCAGGTGCCATGTCCGGAAGTGACGGCGAAGAGCGCCCTATAAGGCGGCGATCCGGCCAGTGGGGCGACGAAGACCGTGCCGCCGAGGAGGGCGACCGACCAAGCGATCCACGTCTCGCCGAGCTGAGTTCCAAATAGGAACTCGAGCTCGCCACCTTCCTTCGCGCCAACAAGGGTATATTCGCTGGGAACCCGCGGATATGCCCGGCCCGAGGAGGTGATCGAGTCAAGTTGCGGTGAGATCCGCTCGACCAGGCGCCGAAGCTGCGCCGCTTCTCCCGAGAAGGTCGCGGTCATTAAGGAGAATCTTGACAAGCTCTTGAAGGCCGGCTTTATCCGCGAGATCGACTACTCGAATGGCCGCCAACCCGGCCATCGCCCAAAAGAAGGCGGAAAGTGAAGAATGTGCGCCGACCATACGGGTTGAACTCGGCTCGCCGAAGGACAACTTCCTCTTCTGCAAGATCGACCAGATCGCCGACTCCACCGCGAACACCAAAATGCCGAGCTTTTGGACGCTTACTCGGGGTACCACCAGATCAAGCTGGCGGTTGACGACGAGAGCAAGACTGCCTTCATCACGTCGTTCGGCACCTATTGCTACACGACCATGTCGTTTGGTCTGCGCAATGCGGGGGTCACGTTCCAGCGTCTGATGACCAAGACGTTCGAGCCTCAGATCGAGCGGAACCTTGAGGTCTACATGGGCGACATCATCGTCAAGAGCCCCTCCGAGGGCGACCACGTTCGCGACCTCGAGGAAACCTTCGCCAACCTGAACAGGCACAAGATTAAGCTCAACCCCGAGAAGTGTGTGTTCGGCGCGGCGTTGGGGAAGGTGCTCGGCTACATGATCGGGGGCTCGGGGGTCGGTCCAAATTCGGAGAAGATCGAGGCGATCGAGAAGATGGCGCCCCCGACCTCGATCAAGCAGGTGCAGAGCCTCACCGGCCATGCCAGCAGGTTCATCTCGAGGCTCGGCGAGCGTGGGCTCCCATTCTTCCGAACCCTGTGCAAGCACGGGGGCTTCGAGTGGACTCCGAAGGCGTAGCGGTCCTTCGACGAGCTGAAGGTATACCTATCGTCCCCACCCCTCCTCACAACACCACAACCTGGCGAGAGGTTGCTGCTCTACCTCGCGCCACCACCTGTTGCCGCTGCCGTCTGGTGGCGGAACGGGGTCTCAAGAGACCCAATTTATTACGTCGCCGAGGTCTTACACGGCCCGGCGAGCGCTACCGCAGTCTGAAGCTGCCGATGCTCTCCTCATGGCGTCGCGCAAGCTCTGGCACTATTTTCAGGCGCATTCCGTGGTCGTTCCGAGCAACTTCCCGCTCGGGGACATCCTGCGGAACCCAGACGGCGGCGGGCGCATCGCCAAGTGGGCTATGGAGCTGGCGGCATTTGATGTCCAGGTCATCGCTCGAACAGCCATCAAGTCGCAGGTACTCGCCGACTTCGTGGTCGAGCAGGCGTCACAATCTGCGCCCGAGCTTGAGGTCGAGGGCGACAGGCCTTGGGTCATGTTCTTCGACGACTCGAGGTCCTTCAAGCACTCGGGGGCTGGCATCCTTATTCTCACGCCGCGCGGCGACCAACTGAGGTACGTGGTTCGTTTCGGGTTCGCGGCGACCAATAATGTGGCAGATTACAAAGCTCTCTTGGCGGGCCTCCGAGCTTGCAAGGCTTTGGGCGTGCGCCGGTTGGTCGTAAAGGGCGACTCCCAGCTCGTCGTCAATCAGTACAACAAGGAGTACCAATGCTCGGGAGACTCGATGGCAAAGTACCTTGCCGAGGTGCGCAAAATGGAGAAGTGGTTTCAGAACTTGGAGCTCAAGTACATCCCCAGAAGGGACAACTCCAGCGCCGATTTCCACTCCAAGCTCGCCTCCTCCGACGACGAGATCCCACCCGACGTCATCCTAGAGACATTGGCGGCTCCCTCGATCTCCGAACAGGAGGCCTTGCTCGTCGTGGTCGAAGGTACACCTTCCTGGGCCAAATCCATCTGTGATTTCCTTGCACAGGGCAACCTACCACCCGACCCTGCCGAGAGAAGCCGGATTAAGCGCCGGGCGAGTCTATACACGCTCGTCGAGGGGAAGCTCTACAGGCGAAATGTTTCCGGCATCCTGACGCGGTGCATCTCCACGGAGGAGGTAAGTACCTACTAAATGACATCCATTCGCCTCAGGAGCACATTCTTCGACAGGCGATGGTCGGCAATGCCTTCCGCATGGGGTATTATTAATAACGGCGCTTTAAGATGCTCGTGATATTGTCCGCACTTGCGCGCATGCCAATTCCACGCCCGAAGTCGCACAAGCCCGCCACGCGCTCCGCACCATCCCGCCGCCGCCCTTCTCGACCAGAAATTTGGATATCCTCGCCCTTTTCTCAAAGGTCGGGAAAGAAGTTCTGTTCAGGCCATCGACACCTTCACCAAGTGGATTGAAGCTGAGCCAGTCTCGACCATCACTGCTCGGGCGGCCGTTTGTTTCTTCCGCTTGTTCGTGGTCACCAGGTACGGGGTTCCATGCAAAATTATCACTGACAACGGTACCCAGTTTACCAGTGAGTTGTTCCAAGAGTTTTGCGAGGAACTCGGCATCAAAATATGCTTCGCTTCGGTGGCTCACCCCCAGAGCAATGGAGCGGCGGAACGCGCCAACGGGCAAATCGTCCAGGGCATCAAGAAACGAGTTGCAGATGAGCTCGAACGCTACGGCAAGACCTGGGTGGACGAACTTCCCACCGTCCTATGGTCTATTCGTACCACGACAAGCCGAGCCATAGGGTCCACACCCTTCCAGCTCGTGTTGATGCACCGGCCGCCCCGCCTCCCGAGGTTTCGTTACTGGCTCGCCAGGTCACTTGGTCGACCAAGTCGACTTCGAGCACGAACGGTCCCTCGACCTTACCCTCGCAGAAGAAGTAAGATGCCGTGCACTGCTACGATCAACGCACTACCTGCAAGCTCTTCGCAGACATGCGTCTCGGTCGGTACGACCTAGGGAGCTCCTTGTTGGGGACCTAGCCCTGAGATGGATTCAGGTCTCGTCCAACACCAACAAGTTATCCCCACGGTGGGAGGGCCCCTACAGAGTCATTTCAACAGATCGCACGGGGGCTTACCGGCTAGCGATGCCCGATGGCAGAGAGCTCTCTAGCTCGTGGAACATAGATCAGCTCCGAAAATTTTATGTGTAACCTCTATACCTTATATTTCAATAAAGCTGTTCTTCCATTTTTGCCTTGTATGTCTGCTACCACTTGTGTTGTCGCTGTTCTTTTTCCGAGACTCCTTTTTCTATGCACACGACCTCCGTGCACAGCGCATTCGCTCCTAGTCTAAAGTGTCGCGAGTTTGACGTTCATCCCCAGTGGAAGAGCTAAACGTAAGCCGAACCTCTTCGCAATCTAGCTCTCCCCTGTGCCCGGGCCCAAACCGAGAGCCTCGCCATTTTGACTGTTGGGCAATGCACATGGCCGCGATGGTCGTTCGAGCGTTAATCCGAATGTGACCGTCTACTTAACGGGTTCGCTTCGCGTCATTCTACTTTTGTGGACTTGTCCTCAACTTTGCAGGTCGTGGCCGCTTGTCCATTTCTACGTCTTGTGCCCGAGGCACGCGTCGCTCAGCCTCGGGCCCAACGGGGGCTGGATTAGGCTATCCTATTGGCGCACGACCAAAAGAGCGCAGGCACGGCAAACAAGCGAAGCAGAAGGGACTCCAAGTATCCCCAACTATAGATTTAAAACAGGGACGAGGTTTCCTTGTTCACCAAAAGCAATCTATTTCTGTTAGTGCATTTCTTGCTTTTTAACATTTTTTACAGGTCGGCCATCTCGCGGGCAAGTTTTTCCTGCTCGAGCGTGGCCACTTTTGCCCTTAGGGTCGCTATCTCACCCTGGAGCTGGAGGGCTTGCTGCGAAGCATCCACGGCTCGGCGCCTTTCGTCTTCAAGTTGGGCTAGGGCGCTCTTCGCTGCCTTGCTGACATGCTCAAGCTTCTCCTCGAGTCCTGGGGCCTTGATCTCGAGCCTGGAGGACGCCTTCTCCACAGAAGCCTTCTCCAGTGCCTCGACCTTAGCACGCTCGGCCTCGAGCGCTTTGGTGGCACGTCGAGCCTCTCCTCCAGCTCCGCGGTTTTGACCTCCAGCTCGGGGGATGCCTTGGCTGAGGATGACGATTGCCCAGCAGCGGCCTTCTCCAATGCCTCGACCTTGGCGCGTTCGTCTGCAAGCGCCTTGGCCGAGGAAGTCGCTTGCTCAGCGGCAGCCTTCTCCAATGCCTCGACCTTGGCGCGTTCGTCTGCAAGCGCCTTGGCCGAGGAAGTCGCCTACTCAGTGGCAGCCTTCTCCAATGCCTCGACCTTGGCCCGCAGGGCCTCGAGCACCGAGTCTGAGGATGAGGCTCGTTCCGTGGCGGCCTTCTCCAGCGCCTCTACCTTGGCGCGCTCGGTCTCAAGCGCCTCGAGCGCCTTGGTCGCCCGAGCCCGTTCCCACTCCACGGCCTTGAAGCTGTGCTCGCGCTCGGAAGCCCTGGTTTGCTCGAGCTCGGCCGCATGGGTCACCTCCTGCGCCACCATTGTCTGACGAAGGTCGTCGAGATCCTGGTTAGCCCGCTCGAGCTCTGCTTGGTCGACCTCGATGGTTGTGCAGAGTTTGGCGTGCTCGGCCTCCCGCGTTTCCACTACATTCAGGAGCCCCCTGAGCACGTCGGTGTGCTCGTGGAGACCTTGCAGCCCTCGGGAGACACTGTCGATCACCTTAAGAGGACGAGGAAAATGGCACAGGTAAGAAGTTGACGAGAAAACTCGACCCAACGCGTTGCAGGGCATGTGAGGGGATCCCTTACCTCGCGAAGACGATTCTCGACGCGCGCACGGGTGAACTCTGCGTTCAGCTCCTCGATTCGAGAGCGGTCGATCGCGTGCTCTTCTCCAAGACTAAGAGGCCGGGTCGACCTCGACCTACCGATGCATCTGGTTAGGCCGCCACCGCCGTCTTTGGTGGAGGCTTGGAATCCTGCCGCCATGACCAGCGGATCTGACTCTCCGGCAGTAGGGGGCGCAGCAGCAGCTACAGCCCTGGCCTCGGTGGTTGGGGCCCCATCCGGCTTTCCGACAGGAGTTGCTGCGCCATCGACATCGAGCCCAACCTCAATGATCGGGGCTCCGCTCGCCTCCGGCGCTGGGGGGCAGCCACCGCATCCACCGCGCGGTCCCCCACAGCGATGTCCGTTCCCATGGCTTGGGGCGCCGCAACCTTGGAACCAGATGCGGCCTCGGGCTGGCCTGCTTGAGGTGCTCCCGTGGTCTGGTCACCTTCGGTGGCAGGCGGAATCGCGGCCTCGGCGCCCGGAGCGGCCGTGGCCGGGGGAGCTCGGGATATCGCCTCGGGCGCAGCCACGAAGCTCTGGGTGTCCTCCCTCTCGGTGGCCTCGGGAAGGTCGACGACTGCAGCTACGTCGTGGGTCTCACCGGTGTCAAAATCCACACTGGTCGCGGGCTGGGGCTCTTCCCCATCCGTGTCGTCGAGGCCTTGGTCGAACTCGCCGACCGAAACCAGGCTCGGTGACCCCGATGGAGTCCGCGTTGAGCGCAAGGGGAGGCGCCGGACCAATTCGAAGGTGTCCTCCTCCTCGGACTCGGACTCGCCCTGGACAACAGCCATCGTCAAAATGGGCAAGTTTCGAGCTCGGGTGCTCAAAGTCTGCGATGAAAGACATACACTAAGACAAAGATGCGGAGGAGACTGTATGGTCCGGGAAGCTAGGAGTTTACCTGGGTCGCCAGCCTCCGCCTCGTTGAGGATCAGTGAAGACCTCGTTGCCCCGAGGCTGGTGGGGCACTTCGCTTGCGCATCCTCGGGGCCGGAGGCCTCGGGGCCCGCGCCGGCCCCATGTCGTCCGCTGCGGCAGGGCTCCGAGCTTGAGAACCCGAAGCCAGGGGAGGGCTTGAGGTCCTAGCGGCGGCCGCTGCGCTCTGCTGCTGCAAGAAGGAGAGCACGTCAGACCAGCAAGGCACACGAGCATGGGCTCGGGGGCTCGACCGGCGGGATCCTTACCAAGGCGCGGTCACCCCACTCGACGTGAGTTTTCTTCGCCTCCTGGCGGTCCGCGTCGGCCGGGGAAGGTCTCTTTCTCCCTTTTTTGCTCTTGCCCATCCCGGGCAGCGGGAGCATTCGCCTAGCCGTGTCGAACAGCTCCTGATGGTCCTGCGAGCTTGAAAGGATCAGGGGGGCCCCAGGATCGCTCAGGTCGAGCCATTGGTCGGGATGGCTTACCTCGGCTTTCCGGCGGAGTACGTTCTTCAGGACGCCATCGCCCATGGAGTAGTTGTGCACCAGTTTCCCGAACATCTCGTTCATCCTGGCGGCAACCCAAGACTCCAACGGCGCTGCAAAGGGGAATGCTCTTCAAAAAGGATCAAGGGGCAGACTCAAGCAAGACCACGAGGCGGGGATACTTACCAGTCGTGCCCTCGCGGGTCGAGTCGAGGCGCCCTTGGATCTCGTAGAACGGGTGCGTCCGCCTCCGCGGGGGACACCCGATTCGCAGAAGTCAACGGCGATCGCTTTGCCGGTGAGGCCGCTTCGGTCACGAAGATGTATGGCGATGATGGCCTCTTCATCGGCCTCAGGGTCGTCCGCCTCTGGGGTCTCCTTCTTCCCATCGACGGGCTTACCCTCGTATGACAGCGTGCCGAGTTCCCCTTTCTTCAGGTAGAACCACCGTTCGGACCACGGCCCGAGGGAGTCCCGAGCTTGGATCTTGGGGAAGGACCACATGAGCCCAGTCCGCTGTCGGAAATAGAGGCATCCAACCACGGGGTCCTTCCCGGAGCGGAAGAGGCTGAAGTACCGGAAGAAGAGCGAGGGGTTGGGAAGGATTCCTAGGAACCCCTCGCACAGGTGGGAGAAGATGGCGAGAGTAAGAATGGAGTTCAAGACTGTGTTTATGAGCTCGATCTCATGGTGGTGAGGACCACGGAGAGGAACTCGCTCTCCGGGGTCCGCAGGCCGAAGAGGGCGTAGTGCTCGGTGCATACGATTTCGTCATCCCTGAGGGTTGGCTCGGTCTCGTTGCCCGGCAGCCGCCATGTGAATGGGTCGAGCAGTCCCAGGATCTCGAGTTCCTTCACCCTTGAAGGCGACAATGTGCTCCTCCCTAGTTTGGCCATGGCGATCGCGGCGATTCCGGTCGAAGGCGGGGGAGGAAGGGTTTTTGCTTGGACGGAAAGGCTTGGAAGACGAAGGGCGCTGGTCGGGAAGTTCCCTCAAGAGTCGCTGCAGTTTTAAGTTTGTAAGCCGCACCGTCGCCGAATCCAGACCGCGGCACTTCGGAGAACGCGCCGGCCGCGATTTGACAGGTGCACTTAAGGCCGGGGCGGCGGTTTCGAGATATGGCAGGTGTCCACCAACCATTCGTATCCGTAGCAGGGCTTCGGAGATCAAGAGGCGCCAGGTGTCGCTTACCCGCGGCCTGGCGTTACGTTTCCGCCCGACCTCGACCTCAAGAGAATTCTGCGAATCGGTCTCGATCAGAGACTCAAGGTCGGCCCGTTTTTAACCACGACCTTAAGCCTCGAGGCTAGCCGATGAGGATCGAATCCTCGACCGGCGACACGGTCAACGGATCCCCCGAGCTCGGGTGGCCCGGCCACGACTGAAGCGCGGACGAGGCGCCGACCTAGAACGCTGACCCGAGCACGGCCCCGTTCGACCTCCAGCCTTGGCTGGACCCGAAAGCACGGCCCCGCTGACCTCGAGCTCGCGGGGCCTCGTTCGAGCCGTAGTCCATCCTTGGATTTCGGATCAAGCATTTGACCGGCGGTTGCCCAAGGCGCGGGTCGTGGGGCAGGAGCAGGTGCGCGCAACAAGTTCGGAGCGGTTACTGCCAGTCCTCAACGTGCATGAAGGCCACTTCCCGGGAATCTCTCCCGTCCGTTGCGTGCAGAGGAGGTATAAAGACCAAGGAAGCACAGTCCTTTGAGGGGCACGAAGACAACGCACAACACGCCATAGCTCGAGCTTAGACATAGCCATTGTTAACACTTGAGCTGTAACACATCCTTGTACTCAGAAATAGCCAAGAAAACCGCCGCAAGGCGACTGGAGTAGAGCTATTACCTCCACAGGGGCTCGAACCAGTATAAATCTCGGTCTCCCGCTCGTTGTCGTCTTGCTCCGACCATAACCACGTCTGCACTTTTCCTCCGTCTGAGCGAAGCGCTGCTCGGGTCCCGTATCACACCGACCCCTCATCCCATTTCTTGCGGTTGACGATCCCGATCGTCGACACTTGTGAACACAACTAACACAAGAACTCACAACGTGTAGCTTTTTCCTTGCATTGCACTGTGCTGCCACCAGAAGGAGTAGCACTGTACCACCTAGCTCGCCACACTGGCAGACACCCTGAACACGTCCACCATGATGTCCCACGCCTTCCCCCATCTTTGAGGCTATCCACCTTGGAACCCTCAACTTCCGTTTCGTCGACTTGTTGTCTTAAGGGTCGCTGCAATTATCAACTGGAAAACCCAGCACCTTATCCCGCAAGCCCGTGGCCAGGGCCTACATTAGCCTCTCGTACCCCATCGACTCGCCGGCGCTGTCCTCTCCCAGCGCCGCACGCTCCTAAAAAGCCCTCTGCTTGTCGCTTGCATGCACTAGTACTACTAGCATCTCTTCTGGACACTCACGTCACAGAAGCCAAGGAAGTCTAGCATGTTGCTGCCTCTTCTTTGCTGTAGCTATACTGGCAAAAGGATTATTCCTTTTTTATTGCTTAGCAACAGCAAGGAACGAATCCTGCATAGCTTACACGAGCGATGTCGCGCTCTCCTCGTGCACAGTTGTAGATCACATGCACGACCTTCGGCTCAACAATCAACCCGTTCTTGGTGACGACGTTGTGGGTATACTTGACCTCCTTCTTGTAGCCGCTGCGGAGCTCCCCGAGGGTGCACTAGACCTTGCACACGACGTAGCTGGAGAACTCGGCCAACGCGCGCCGGCTGCCGCCGCCCCCGATGTTCGTGGAGCTATACACCTTCTTGAACTCCATCGCGGGCATTCACGCGGTTGGTCTCCTTGGGGTCTCCTCCTCCTATAGGGCAGCGATTAGGGTTTTGAACCAGAAGATACCAATTGTTGGGATCAGATCACGGATTAATGCATGATCGAGAAGCTCTACTGCTCCTGCGTCATGAAGCCGCACCAGGTCTTCGAGTTGTTTTCCTTCTGTTCCGTCTTGCGTTACAAACGCCTGAAGCTATCACTAGTCCAGGATATGTGTTTACTGCCGGGTCCTCATCATCATCACTGTCGGATGTGGACCCGGCACTACATAAGTGGCAGTTATAGTCGAGGACTATCACTTTCGGATGTAAGCCGGTAGTGATAATCACTATCACTGCCAGTTCATACTCTCCAACCAGCAGTGATAATAATTATCATTGCCGGTTATAAAAAATAACCGGCAGTGATACGTAACTATCACTGCCGAATTTTCAATCATATTCGGCAGTGATAATAATTTTCTCTGCCGGTTATCTCTCATAACCGGCAGTGATAAGTAACCATGACTGCCATATTTTCATCAATATTCGGCAGTGATAAGTAGTATCATTGCCCCTTTTTTCTTGGCAACTGGCAGTGATAACTCTCTGTCCTATTTTCATATCCAAAACTGGCAGTGATGGGTTTTTTAAACCTTTTACATATATATTTGTTGCAGTATATGTATTATGCAATTTTGTAGCATATATATTGTACAGTAGATGTATTCTGTACGGTATACGTTGTGCACAATAGTATTGAAACATCGCTAAAGGGTAATTCAAATACATTGAAGCATCATAATATTTAATTATTACATTGTTCATTCACTTTTGAAGCATCATAATATTTAATTATTATATTGTTCATTCACAATCATTGACAGGTCACTTAAGCTACAAATGCTCGTGAAACTCGCCCTTCGGGTTGATAATTTCTTGAACGATGAACCCAGCTATCTGCTCTCAAAGGGCTTCAATTTCGTTATCGAGCAGGTTGCTGGTGCCCAGCTTCACACGCTGTTATGGGAGAAATTAAAGCATTAATTAGTGTCATCGTCTTTATAAAAAAAAGTATGGGTCAGCATATAATGATCGATATACCAGCTCACCGTTGTAGTTCGTACTGTTAGTGATGAACGTGTGGATATGTGTCATCGCATAGTATCCATATAAATTGTTCCCTTGGGGTTGTCTCAACCATAGAAAATCGGTTTTTATTCTAAACTTCTTCGTGAATTGATGAAACCGCTGGCTCTTCTTGCGGTATTTTGCGTTCACCCTGTTCATGATTTCGAGTAGTCATTAAAATGAATTAGGTGCAATGGAATGGAAGATTACTGGAACAATAATGCAACGACCGAGTTTACCTGTCTAGCAAATCTATTAATTCTTTGTAATGACTTGTCGGTTTCCTCATTGAGTCCAAGATAGTGATGTTGCTTTCATCTAACATGAAGACGAGGACGATCCAGTGAAAGCTGCAGAAGCCAATTAGTCGTCACATAGTGTTACGCACCAAATATGCGAGACTAGTAGGCAGGGAAACACGTACTGAAAGTTGTAGGGTAAAAGTACGTAGGTCTTGTCTTGTAGCTTTAGCAGCACCTTGAGTACGTACTCCTCAACCTCTTTTGTTATTCTTGGATCTAGAATAAGTTTGCAGTTGATAAGGGCCGGGTCGAGAAATCCTATCTTTTCATTTAAGTCCACTCTAAGTGTCACTGCCTCCATTCTACATAAAAAAAGAAGTCAGATCCTCAGTTTAATGTTACGTCACTACACCATGACACATTTTCATCAATAGTGTATCTGTCGGCAAAAACCACATATTGCGACTTATTATCTGTCGGTAAAAGTTATGCCGACAGAAAATAATTGTCGGTAGAAGTCCTGTCGGCAAAAACATTTGCCGACAGATATATTTTTACCGACAGATGATCTGACATTGTTATAAGACTTTTGCCAACAGATATACTTTTTCCGATAGACAGACTTTTGCCGACAGATAGTCTGAGGGTAAGACTTTTACCGACAGAAAAGAGAAATGCCGACAGATAGTCTGAGGGTAAACCGCATAAACATTATTGTATAGAATATTATAGATCTAACTAATAATTAATTCATATGTACACCACATTACAGTAGAAAATGATTGAATTAATGCATCCGTTCAACATGATTCAACTTCATTCAACTAGAACACACAAATTTTGTCCATCAAGTAATACATCCATTCAACACAGTTCAAATTCATTCAAATAGAGTAATATACAAATTTGTCCAAAAGTGTCATGGTTCGTACAATTAACCATCTATCATTTACAAAAGAAAACCCTGCAGGTTCTTCAAAGCTAGGGTCAACTATCTTCAAAGTATAGTGTTATCAGCTAACATTTTGGCTGCTCCAAGCACTTCTGAAAGAATCGGTTACCCTGTATCATGAATGAAACCAATAAGTACACCTGAAAACAAAACAAGTGACATTGATATAATTACAGGAGTAAGAAACTGTCACACCTTAAATGCAAAATTGATATCTGAACTGTCAATCTGAAGCATTACTCTTCTGAGCTTATCTTCCTTGGATTGCCCTAATTTCATAAATCCCTACAATGCAAACTCCATTAAAAACTCGAAAACATTTTGGTTTTTCTTTTCTTCCAATAATCTTGAATCTCTTGATGCATGATGAACCACAGTATTTGCGGACTGATCGCTCAAAACCATGCACATGTTAGGGGCTATTTGGTCGATTAAGCTATTTAAGTCTCAATGAAACATCGTTCTTGTCCCCATTTGAAGAAACCTTATAACAATCGAGAAAGACACATACTTGTTGATGTTCATGCGATAGGTTCATTTCATCCAACCAAGTATAGCAATGCTCCATTCCATACAAACTATCGAGCATAGGCCAATACACTTGACTGGATTCTAATGCATCTTTATATTGATATGGCGCAACAAGATTGTGTATCGGAAGTATGTTCTAGCATATGCATCGGTACAAGTGTGAGATTTGATATTCATGCATCGGTTTAAGAACACTATCATGGATAAAGGACTTTAGTATGCTTCAAGGCAAATATTAATGAACTCACACTTTCCATGTCGGGAAAAGTTGAATAGTTCATTCATTGCTCCTAAATTCCTAATGTAAATGCCATATAACAACAAGCAAGATGTAAGGTAAGTGCCAACCAACTTAAGTTCCATTTCAATTGAAAAATACAACTGGAAGTGTCCCAAGCAATACTATGCTTCAACAATAAGCTGTCGAGAATGAGCCTTTGTGAAGTTTATATTCCACAAGGCCTTAGGATAAGTTGATTCAAGATTGTAGACAAGCTGGAGAAATAGTATAAGTCAAAATCTTACTACTTTTACGTAACAAAATTAGCCGCATAATTAATAGATAAATGACAAGTAAACAGCACCCTAAAAATAAAAATGGTTACGCCAGAGAAGTGCGATCAGAATCGAAAATATGAATACTCGGTGTCTTCTTGCTTCATAGTGAATTGTAGCATCCTCGATCGCAGCATTAAGATCAAAGTTGGCAATGCATTGCGATCAACAATCTGCATTGAGTAGAAAATTCACAATGCAAAAGTGGATGCAAATCGATGTTAAAATATAACATGAATGTTGGTTTCATTTATTTTTAATTTTTATATCTCACCGGCTCTTGTTTTCATCATTTTTAAAAGCCATAGTTCGCAAGGCCCCGCATTTGCCTCGCACCTTAAGATTATGCGATTCTAGCAATTCAACACGAGGTGGGATTCCACCTTCAATTCTCTGATAAATCAAAACCATCGGCAAGCACGAGAAAAATTACCAAGGAAAAGGAGCATCAAACAATCAGCAATGTATAGAACAAGACCTGATGCAAGTTTTGATGTTGCTATTTTCATGAGTGAGATTGGTAATTGCATCAGCTGCTCTTCTAATAACACTGTTAATTGCCCTCAAATTTGTAATAAATTATTAAATTTCTCATGGTAACTTAGCTAAACACAAAATAATGAAGCAGTCATGCTCAAGAACATTAAATTTTGCTAAGGAAATGGTATATTTGAGACAGTCGTCGCACATAAAATTTAGAACAAAACAATAATCCAAGCAATTGCAAATTTGCAATGGGATGGAAGCAAAAGCTCAACTACAGCGCAAACAGGAAATTAATCAAAGTAACCTTTACGGCTAGGAGGCCGAGTGTGAAGGTAGCGCCCTTCTCGACCTCATGCTCGAACGGCCATGGCTGCTGCTCCTCCTACGTCACCGCCACGGCAGGGGGCTCCTTCAGGTGGCACACCAATGCCGGCACAGCCCCGGCCTCTATGATCACACTAACAACATCCTCTGCGTAGTTTGATGTTGAATGTTTCTCTGCAGGCAATTTTATTTTGATAGCTGTTGTGTTTGATAAAAAGATCAGAATGAAGTGGAATTTGGCTGTTGTCTATGGGGCTGCTCGTGAAGTTGATAAAGATGAATTCCTATTAGAGCTGGCTACCAATCGATTCATATCAGATCATAACGGAATTGCTAGTGGGAGAATGGATCAAGGACCGTCAGGCAAATAAGTGTGAAATAGTAACCTAAGTGCACCATCAGTCATGAGCAAAATCATAAGAATCAACATATGAATGTCAACCTACTCGAAAGTGCAAAACCACAACCATCTATTTAATCATCTTAATAACTGGCGTGCATACAACATTCGGGGCCTGTATTTTAAATTCTTAATCACCTAACCATAAAAGGATCTAAAACATGAACATAGGGAATTGATAACTATATATACACTTATAGGTATTCATACATCAATTGATTCAAGAAAGCCTGAAACGCATGATAGATCTAATCATATTGATACCTTGTTAAATATAAAGGGGTAATGATAGACTAATCAATATCAAACAGTGCATATATACATTGCAAGAACTAAGAGTAAAAGCATATGCAATCTAGTGATGAATAACCTTCTGCTTGCGGCCAAATTTGGACATGAACCGCATAATATAATCTATAACCATGTCTACCAATCCAGAACTAGAACCATTCAATTACAGAAGATACCTAGCACAAATCTACACTTATCAAACCATAGCACAACACATAATACCAATTCCAATCTGATAATCAAAGGTGCTGATAAAATCAAGCAGTTCAGACCTATTTGCCGCTTGTTTTTTGTTGTCCTTTATCTACCAAATTATTAGTAGTTAGCAACTAAAGTTCAACCATTACAATCATCAAAATGGAAATATTGTGTAGTGTAGATTTTTACCCTCTTGTGTGGCCACGCAATAGACAGTTTGTGAGCATCACCTATATTTTCTATACCATCTCCTCGGTACTGAAAGCAACACACATGTAATCCATAATGTAATCCATTACTTGAGATAAGCATATTACAAAAAGCCACTCCTTTGCAGGACCCCAGCATTTCCTCATATCCTCAAACCACATCACAGAACTTGATAATCAGAATAAATTCAAAGATCTTTGAAAAAATAGAAAAATTTCATAATAAGCGAACAGGAAACTCCCATCAACTGAACACAAAATGTACCAAACTATTATACTTCAAGATAAGACCCAAAAAAGGAGCCAAGAACACAACAGCTCCTATAGAGTATTGCACTCAACATTTAGTAATCAGTTGAAAGTGGTCACAAAAAGAAAAACTGATTAGGGAAAAAAGTTGAAGCAAAACACAAGTAGAAACATTCTAAACATAGATGGTCCTACTGGTTTTCTAAAGTAATGTCTAAAAATTATGGCTGATCAAGTATAATTACATAAATACTATTCGTGAAGTTATTGTAAGCAAACAAAAAACCATCATGCGATGAGGCACATTTTCAAAACTAGACATTCATAGTTACTGAAAAATTTAGTCTACAACTTTAGACTGAAAACAAAGAGGAATTGAAACTAGAGGACAAAACCCGGCAAGAACATTTGCCGCGTGACTGAACATTAATGACCTTGGTTGATCAGTAATGATACTAGCCAACGAATCTTACATAAGTAGACAATAATCAAGTAGCCATGCTTCTCACTTTTCCAAAGAGAGATGCTGCTCAATGTTTTGATTAGATCAATACATGTGTCCTTGTCCAGTGTCAAGTCAATGTACTCCATTGCTTTTTGAACCATGTCGTTGATAGCCTGAATATAATAAAGAAACAGAAAAGTGAGATGAGTATAGTTTTTCTTATAAAAATAAAAAATAACAGCAAGTTGCAGACATAGCCAGGCATGCTTATGAGATATTGGTCAATTCGTAAATAAGTAAAAATGACAAATAGATATTAAGCACGCGAAACAATGTATTTACTGTTTTAGAAAGAGCAGTGTTCTAATTCATGCTAAACACTATCCAGAAGTGATTTTTCATAAGACACAACACAAGAAAGAAATGATACAAAAACTGAGGCCATTGTTTATGTGGCTAAGAGTATTTGTAAGTGACCTAACAAAGCATTGCACACATGGGCATAAAGATGAGCATACATAAAAAACCCACTGCAAGTAAACAATAAGATTAATGCTATTCAACAGTGTCTACTGCCTATACAAATAATAGTATCAACACAGTTCTTCACTGGTGTTGTATATGTCAATTACCATGATAAAGGTCCGACAGGCGATCAGTTACTAAAATAGAATGGCTAGCAAGTTTAAAAGAATTGAACCAGCCAAAAGTGACATGTAGGAAATTTTACTGATAAGACACATAAGTGTTGTATATGTCAATTACCATGATATAGGATGCTTGTTAATTGTTTTCATACGAGTGCAGAAAGATAAAGAAAATAAAACAGTCGATGTGAAAGCATGGGTAACATGTATTGGATACAGAAGAAATCAATGTGTATTACATAGCCTCACCTAATGGCATGATGTTTTGCAATAGTGACTGCCACTGCAAGGAGTGATGTTAAAAGGCAATAAGGCATGTCCTCCCTACTTACAAGTGCAGCACATATCCCATTACATGAAGCTAAATAAAACATATTTGACACCTCACTTCCTTCAAGACTAAATAATTTAAAAGTGCCTGCTTCGATCTGAAAAAAATATATCTATACTAGTTTCTTTGAACAGCCATATGTGCTCCAAACGGAAAATTTGAAGTTTGAAGATGGCTCTAGTGTTGGAGAAATCAGTGCATTAGCAAAATCATAAATAAAAGGTCAATTAAACATAAGAGAAGGTTAATAAATTCAGAAAGCAGGACTTGCTGAGAATATGGCGGTCTTGATTGATCACCACCGAAGCACTTTTAACTTCAGGCAGGGGTGAACTCATCGTTTCTTGCTAATTTCATTACAAGTCTGTCACATAAGTTAAACCAAAGTAATTAACATGATGGAGCACACCATTCCCTTCTTTATGCACCGTGTATTCTTGTTTACGCTCACATCCTCTAATTGGACACATTCATAGCTTGTAAGCAATAGCATGCAATGTGTTCTTTTTGCAATCCTTCAATCCTTTCCATGGTGTTCATAATAAGTATTTCATGAGATTATACAATACGGCATTATCTGAGATTATGCAATAATCTATTTAATTACTTAGCTTAAGGGAGGATGAACCCTATCGATGGTGAGTGATTGCGGGCACCAGGCTCCTGTTGGCGTGGAGGTGGTCGCCGGCGAGGGTAGCCACCGCACCCCGTTTCCCCCATGAGGGCGCTTTCCACCCACTAGATCCAGCAAGAATGCCAAGCCAAAGGTCGACCGGAAACCTAGGGCAAGAGAAATAGGACAAGAGGGTGAGTAGGGAAGAGAAAATAGGAGATAGAGGGGAGGGGGAGACCTTAGGAAGGCGGCGGTGTTCGGGACTAGCCAAGGCGTCTCTGGCGTCGAGAGGGCCGGATCCGGCAAGGGCGTCGGTGCGACGCTCAGGCCTAGTGAGCGAGGATGAGACCGCGCCAACGGTCGGTGGAGGCAGGAGAAGTGGAGGCGGCGCGTGGGAGCAGGAAGAGCATCGCGCGTGGAGAAGACCGAGTGTGGCGGCGAGCGAGAGAAGAGTGATTTGGGAGATTTGAGGGGGCTTCGTTTAACCTAGGGTGACAAGACCATGATCTGTGAAATTCGATTCGCGGCGCTGAAAATATATTTTGCCATACAAGCGAGTTTACGAGCAGTTAGATGGATGGTAAATAGTGTAGGATGATTATGCAATATTGGGGCTAGCAAAATACATGCAATAGGAGATTGTCAGGCAAGAGGGTATTTAAGATACCCTAAGAAGTGAAAGTTTTCATTTGGTTATTTAAGAATATATCATTTTTATCATGTACCCAACATTACCGACATTTAATCTGCTGCCACACCTTTACCGTCAGATAGTTTGACCTAGAAAATGAGAATTGCTGACACATAGTGTGTCCCTACATATCAAAATAATTTCCAATGCACCATCTGATCCTAAAAGTATTATTGCCGACAGTTAGTCCGTCACCAAGTTTTAGCGACAGATAGTTGGTCGGTAATTATGTATTATTGCCGACTGATGTCTGACGCTAATTTGGTGTCATGGTATAGTACGTCAATGTACATCATGAATTATACAAAAGACTTACAGAATCCACATTCTTAATATAGACACGTTCAAGGCATCTCGTTGGTACAACTGATATAGTTCCATGTGTTCTACCCAGAAAATGCCATCCATGTTGTGAAAATCCATATCTTTGTATCTGACGGGGAAAGCATCGTTTTTTGTCTGTTGGACATACTGCCAGTACCATTGATGTAGAGGCCGTAACTCTGTGGTCAGTCTGGGCTCCTCATTTGGATCCACCAAAGCTTCCCTGTTAACGAATGGCCACTTTAGAGGGGGCTCCTACCCTTTAGCACCACTTTGGCTTCCAGCAACAGCTGCTTTATCACCATCTCCTTAAGATTTCTTCCTAAAGATGCGCTCATAGTCTGATAGTAGGCTAAGTTGAGGAGATTCAATTGCCTATCCTAACTGTTTAACCGTCGCTAAGCCCACCAAGAAATCCCATTTGGCAGCTTCAATTTCAACCTTAGCAGGTGGTGGCGTCTTCTTGAAGTGCGCTACTACACTGGCGTCTACTTCCCTTCTTGTTTCTTCTTCGGTCAGGTCATATGCTCGTTTCTTGCTAAGAGTTTTGGTTGGCTTCACAGATGAGGAACTTTTCCCCCTGACCATGTAGAATGTTGAGATCGCAGTTCTCTTTGATTATTGTCTTGTGGCGCTAGAGCAAGAGAAGGAGCTTTCTTGGGTGACGCCGGAGGAGAACTTTTCTGGGTGGAGAGTCCGCCTTGTCATCGTTATTAAGATCATCGTCGTTGTCATCATCTGAGGCAAACATTATATAGCTATTGTGGCACGCGATGAATGTGCCCAGGTTTTGTCCAAGATTATTTTCCCCTCCTCGCCCGGGATCTCAACCTCCATTTTGCGGTATCTGTCAACCACACTGTCAACTAAAACTCTGGTGTATCCCTAAGGAATTAGGCGGTTATGCAACATCTGCAACCTCGATGCATGGCCAAGCCACCCATTCAGCCACCTTGATGGTAATGTTCGCTACGGGCAGGTGCAAACTGCAGCATGTTGTCTCTACGATTTTGTCCATAGGAAAACTACACGCTGAGTCCTCTTCAGGAGTGCCCACAGACGCTTGGCTGCTTTTATGAGGCGCGGCAGGACTCTGAAGCTGGTGGCCGTCGTCATGTGACTGACGTTCACTAAGGACGTTTGCTTGCATTTCTTGCATCTTTTCTTCAAATTCAAGTTCCCTTCTGTGCATCCGGTCTTCTATTTCTCTTACACATTCATCCAACTGTTCTTGTCTAGATTTCTTTGGTCGCTTATAAATTTCAGTATCCTTTGGGAACGCTGCTTTCCAGGCCACCAAGCCAAACCCTTTGGTGCGACCAGGGTGCTCTTTATTACCCAAGGCGCGTGTTAGCTCATCATTCTCCCTTCTTGGCTGGAAGGGGCCCTGAGTAGCTTGGGAGTGGGCATCTGCGATCTTCTTTGAGATTTCCTCGTCTTTCTCGCTTCTGAATCTTAAGCTACCATCATCCGATAGACTAGTTCCCCACGCAAGCAGCCAATACTTTGATCTTGGGACCATCTCGAACATTGCAATAATAACACCACTCTAACATCCCAAAATTTGAATTTTGGAATGTTTAAAAATCAAATTGAACCATTTGCATTTTCTTGGAATTTATTGAAGCTTAATATGAATTTTCTAATAATAAAAAGATTTAATTGTAATAATCTAAGCCTCAAATCAAAGGTTTACAGTTTTTGTTGGGTTCTTTGTGCTTCAAGGAATTTTTTGTATTTTTGGAGATTTTTCTGAATTTATTTGCTATTTATTGGAATTTATTTGCTTTTATTCGAATTTCTGAAATTTTCTAAAATCGGAAAACCTTTTCTTTTCTCTCTCCTCCGCGTGGGCCGACCCGTTCCTATTCTGCGGCCCATTCCCGCTTGGCCGTTCTGTTCATCATGGCCTAGCCCATCTCATCGTGGCGAAAACCCTCTCGCTTTGCTTGGTTGGATCTCGATCCAACGGCTATCGCTCGCCCACGTCGCCGCTTGTCCCTTAGCCATCGGATCAGCCCCGCGTGTGCGGCCGAGATAACGCCACGTCGCCTTGCGCTACCACCATCGCCAGGAACCCTAGCCGCTGCGGTCATCCTCGGACTCTGTGTATTTTTCGCCTCCCAAGGGCTATAAGTATGCCGCCGCACCCCTCCCGAGAAAGCCTGATGTGCGCCACCCCTTTTGGCCCTAGCCTTGCTGCCAGAGACGTTGCCGTCCTTCCCCACGAGCTCGCTGAAGTTTTGTCGCCACTGAGCACCTTCTCCGCCATCTCCTGTCCGCTCTGGTCATCCTCCGCCGTCGCCGCTTGCACGACCGGACTCGTCGCGTCGCCCTCTACCGGATCCCCCTTGCCCCACACCCGATCCGATACCAAATCGCTAAAACCCCCGTCGTCTCCTTCGTCTCTGGTGGAATAGCTCCGCCGCCTCACCGTCGACCTCCTTCGCCAAAGCTCAGCCGTCCGATCTGTGGTGGTCGGTCCAGATCGGGCCACATCGCCGTAGCCGCAGCCCATTCCTCAGCCGTCCGATCCCGAGCCGCCGTCAGATAACTGCCATGTGGCCTTTCCTCGCCAGCCACCGCGTCACCAACCACGTGGCATGCCACGTCAACCCTAGCCGCCGTGTCAGCTGCCACCTCGGCAAGGTCTGCCACATCACCCCTTGAGCCTCTCGGTGCTCTCGGTCTACCGTAGACCGAGCCACTGACGTGCGGGCCCCGCATGTCAGCAGCATCTTTTTTTCCTTTTTCGGATTTTCCTTAAAATCCAAAAATTCCAGCCAATCCCATGCTGACACGTGTCACCCCTTTTGATTTTCTCTGATTTTCTCTCCCGAGGAACTTCCAGGAACCCGTTCTCCTTCGTACGAACTCCGATTTGAGCGATTCAAATTTCTAAATTTTTGTAAAATCGAGCTCTACCTTCCAGAGCCATTTATTTTCAGTTTTGAGCTTATTTGTGTCTCTATTTTATATTTATTTGGTTTTGTTGCTTTCTTTTCCGGTAGACGCGAACCCCGAAGGAGCGAACGGAGACTTTGAAGACTAAGATCCAGCGCTTGAACAGCAAGGCAAGTCGTAATCTTTGATCATATTGAACCCATGTTTGCAAAAGTAATTTGTTTTATACAATTGCATGCTATTTGTGTATCAATGCTAGTTTATGGGAGTAGCTAATCACCTGATTGACATTATGCTACCTTGATTATTGGAATGCCATGTATCCATTGTCAACTTAGGGATGGGGCATTACTAGTTGGACATAATCATAGTACCAACATTGGGTTAACGTAGCTAGGGGTGGAAAAATAGCTCGAGGCTCGCGGCTCGACTCGGACTCGGCTCGGCTCGGTGCATCAACAGCCGAGCCCGAGCCTACCGCTTGCTCGGTACTACAATGAGCGAGCCGAGCATGAGCTCGTTGGCTCGTTAGATTGGTAAAATTCAGATATTGAATCACTTTCACTAATCACTAATCGTGTCGATTATCCAAATTACATGAGGCTTAATTTTAATACAAAATTAGCCATGACCACTGAACATTCAATCGACTTGGCATTCATACAGTCATATTGAACAAGGAACATACAATGAACATACTTGAGAGTTGATGCAATGAGGCGGGCCCACATGTGGCTCACGAGGCGGCTCGGCTCGAGGCTCGACCGAGCCCGAGCCGAGCCGGTTTTCAACTCGATAAAGACAATGAGCCGAGCTTAGCTCGCTCTGAACTCGGTCTGGCGAGGCCTGGCTCGGCTCGGCTCGGCTCGATTCCACCCCTAAACGTAGCTATGCTTAAACCTGCTTAGTCATACGTTGGGATTCATGTCACATATGAATTAATGTTAATCTTGACTTAATGAGATATTGAATTGTGGCTGTTGGCTACTGTTGTAAAACTTGTTGTTCCATGGCAGGGGATGCCATTGGTCTTGGTTGAACAAAATGTTTTCCCTCGGGCAAGTGATCGTGCAGTAAAGGGGTGCTTTCTAGCACATTGGGATGTTGCTGTCTTGCCTGAGATAACTTAAGGACTTAATCTTGTGCACCATTGAACTGGGCCTAACCGTGCAACCACAAGTCTTGTATGAGACAGACCTAGCTGATTAATTTGTAATGTCTAGTCTTGAGTACTGCCAGGTGTTGGTGTGGGTTCCGGGATGGACGGGTAGATTCACATAGCTCAAGAGGGGGCCCCGAGGGGCGAAACCTTAGAGGGCAGTATCGAGTTTAGACATGCATTGTAAAGGCTTTGTAGTGATCTCTCTGCCGACACACCAAAGGAAGTGTGTTCGTAGCGCTTGGCACAAAGGGATGATCATGTCTTGTGGGTAAAGCTGTACAACCTCTGCAGAGTGTAAAACTATTCGAATAGCTATGTCCGCGGTCATGGACAAGCCCGGGGATTTCACACAGGGTATAGAGTGTTTTCCTGAAATGTGGAATTGTTGGATGTGAACAGGGAGTTCACTGTTGTTTTGTTGTCTCAAGCTATACTGTTGAATTTGATGGTTGATACTTGTTTCGAATGATGTAGGGTGATGCCTCGCCATTTTGTTCATGTTGTCTACCATTGATTTACCAGTTATTTATTATTGTTTTATCAATCTGCCTTCAATCTACTTATTGTATTTAAATTCAAGTTATTGCTTTCTGCAAATGAACCATATGCCTATCCTTTGTCAAGCCATGCATGAATATATTGCATCATTTCCCTACGGCTTGCTGAGTACGTTTTGTACTCACGGCTTTATACCCTTGTTGTTCGATTGTTGAGGAAGGACCAGGTAATGAGTATCAAGAAGAGGAGTACTATGAAGACTACGTCGACTTGGATGGCGTTTCTCCAGACGATTGCCTGTGGCATGTCAAATGTCCCAAGTTATCTTATTTTCGCCGTAACAGTTTTATTTGTTTCTTAAGCCATGAGGCATTGGTGTATGAACCTTGACCATAAGGTCATTTGCTTTATTCAATAATAATTTGCTTCTTCTTAGTTATTTCGATGTATGGAATGATATGTTATCTATGTTTCCACTGTGTGCACTAGCGTGATCCTGGACTAGTGCAGAATACACAGAGGGTTTCGGATTTACATATCTGGGTCCCGACAACCACTACGAGTTAACTATTCTTCCCGTGCATCCCACTTGGGTACTTTCCTCATGTAGCCACCGGTGCCTAGCACATGGGGGTAAATGTTCTTATTCGAATTAGCCTTTGTTCTGTTGGCTGATAGCCTGGGCTTCATCAGATTTCTTATACTGCATGAATTCATCCCAAAATTGCTCTGACCTCGGGTATCTATTAAAATCTAGCGTTTGACCCTTCTTGACATACTCCTTATTCAGCTTTGTCTTCCAGTTCTTCCATGCGGATCCCATAACGGTTAGTGCACGTTTCCTGGCAAGCTCCAACTGATCTTCGGGAAACTGGAACTTCGTTGTCAACTCTGTCCACAATGTTTCCTTGATGTCATCGGGAACATATGACAGGCAATCGCGCTGACGTGTCCATGATTTGTAGATGATGGGCACATTATCTCTAGCCAGGACCCCGTATGCTGTCCGATATGGCCCAAGCAACGATATGGGTATAGCTGGTTCCCCAACTACGTTAATCTCCACGACCACTTTTCGTTCCCTGTGCGCATCTTGCTAGGACCTCGCCCATGACACTACCTTCGTTCACCTGATGTCTGATCCTGCATTTTGACCATTTCATTAGTCATTTGGCCCTGCTAGAAAATTACCCCGTCTACGTGAAGAATTTCATCGGAAAGCACATCCTACTCAAGAATGGCACTAAAGAATTATCTCGTGTACATTTGCTGCCTCGGGTTGTTCTAGGTTGAGGAACCTTGTTTGGCTTTGCTTCGGGCTTTGGTTTAGGGGCTCATGTAACATCCCAATTTTTAGCCTTTTTAATTAATTAATATTATTTTATTGCAATTTATGATTTTTGTGAATTTTCTGGAAATTATTGGATTTTCTGAGATTTATTTGAATTATTTTTGAATTATTATATATGACTTTTGTTAAGAAATAATTAAAAGGGTAATTTAAAAATAAAGATTTCCCAAAAATATTTTATTCGAGTATAGAAGGTCTCGAAGTATTTTTGGGGAATTTCTCTCTCTCCGGAATTAGATCGGAATAGGAATCGGATTAGGAACCGAATTGATTGTCCGGTACGGTTGGATTAGCACTTGCTGCATGCAACCAGACATGTTTAGCCGATTCGAATTCCACGCCAACGTGTAGACCAGTAGCGCAGGGATTCCTCCGTAACGTGGTCGACTCAAATTTCCAGCGCCGAAGCCATCATCCGGCGGGAGTTCAGTGCGTGGCGCGGATCAAACGTGTTGGCGCCAAGTTCAACACGGAAGCGAAGCCTTTCCATACGGGAGAAGCAACCGAGTCAAACTCGAGCTGGCGCCAAATCTCGAAAGCTCAGGAGTTTTCCGGGCGGGAGCGCAGCAACGTGTGGCTGATTCAAAATCGTGCGCCAGGCGCTGAAGCCATCAAGGACATGGGCTTCTTTTTGCGCGGGAAAGAGGGCGGCTGGTTCGTTCGGCCGGCGCGTGGATGACTCGAACTCTTCGGTGCAGCGCCGTAGTCGACACGGACTCGAGTCCTTCTGGCGCGCGGGCGATAGGACGCCGGTCCTATTTAAGTCGCGCGAAGGCAACGCCAAAAACCAAGCGACAGAAAAGAAATCGCCGCACGTCGCTAGAACCGAGCGAGGGAAAAGAAATCGCGGGCGTGTTGACGATCGAGGATCTATAGAAAGAGTGCGAAGGCGTTGTCCGGAGAATCGAGCGCCAGAAATCGCGAAAGGATCGAGCGACGAACAAACAGCAGACAAGCGAGCATGTTGCGCCAGCCATCCAGAAATCTCGCGAGGAACAGCAGCACCGTCAGGAGATTTCCGAGCGCGCGCTGCCGAGTTATCGCCGAGGTCGTCGTCTTCGTCTTCGGTGAATTCAAGTCGCCATCGCTTCATCGCCGATCGGGAACTTCACCAGCCGTCGGATCGTAATCGAGTGTACGGAATTCGTCCACATCGCTTCGGAATCAGTAAGCGTCTTAGATTAAATATCAACCATTGGATTTAGGTCGGACGATTGATATTAGACCACGTAGTAGATTTACTCGTAACCGTTAGATTGAGTTCATCAGTCTAGATATCGCCACATTTAGTCCGTACAAGCCGGGGCAGGAAAATTCAGATTTTCTTTATAAAAATAATTCGGAAAGATTTAGAATTTCTAATTCTAGAGTTTAGTCTACTTTCACAAAATCTAAATGTTATAACTTTTACATATGAACCCCGATTAAGGTGATTCAAATTTCTAGAAATTTATAAAATTAAGATCTATGTAATAGGGGTTTTTATCTGGATTTTTGAGTTCATTTGCTATTTGTTTTGGTGTTTATTTGCTATCTTCTCGATTCGTGTAGACGTTGAGTTGAGTGAGGTTTCGGAGGAGGAATTATCATTTCAAAAGCAATCTTCGGAACAATACCAGAAGCTTAACGAAGGCAAGTTGTGCTTTGATCATGTTGCACCCATAAATTAGATTGCATGCTATTTTGGTTTACTTTATCACTTGTTATTTCATATGTACATATGATTTTGACCTAGATTGGGATTTAGATATTATACCCTCTTGAATTACACCCTACCTTGTTAAATTGTATGCCATGATCCACTTGTCACCCTAGGTTGGTTAATTATAGTTGGTTAATAGAAAATCAACATGGATGGTTAGAACGGAATAGAATTGCTTAGCCATGCCACGTCATCACATGCTCTTGGAATATTGTTTATTAATCTTGACTAATGGAATATGGAACTATGATAATAATTTGTGGGCCATGTGTGGTCGCACAAAGAGATTGAGTTGTTGTGACAGTGAGTCGCATAGCGATGTTGATTTAATGAAAAGCACGTGGTGTTTGGTAATCAAGCTGGGGTGGGAAAAATGATTTAAAGCGAGGCAAGTGGCAAGATTGTTTCAGTGGGCCAAGAGTGGTAATTAGGCGTCGCATTTGGTTTTGGTGGGCCAAGAGTGGCAATTAGTGATCGCATTTGGTGGGCCAAGAGTGGCAATTGGGCGGTCGTATTTGGTTTTATGATGAACTTTTGGTTAGTCTTGCCTCGGTCAACTAAGGGTAGTTAATTAAAACAAACAACTGGATGGGATGGCGGGATGCCATGTGGATAATGGAACTTGATTTAGGATGGAGAACTTGGGTTTATTTGAGAATCACTGAATCTATTTACTTGTTATTATTTGTTTTACTGTCTTTTCAATCTATGTACTTATGTGTTCTCAAATGATGCTTTACTGCAAATGAACCCCTTAGCCATTCCTTTGGAATAAGCACGCATATAGCTATGATAGGATTGCATTACATGCACAACTTGTTGAGTGCGTGTTGGTGTACTCACCCTTGCCTACAAAAATCATCGATCTTTGAAGAAGGAGTACCATGGAGAGCGAATGTTTAGGGTGCGAGCCTTGTCGGTTACTGTGGTATCTTGAGGGTTACCTCGTCTTCATTCATTGCGGCTCAAATTGTTGTTCGACCTTATGAGGCATTGTTAAGTAAGTTGACCATAAGGTCATACTGGCTAGTAATATTTAATATATTATGTCTTTTATCTATTTACGTTAAGTATGAATGTGATATTCACTAATGTTGAGCTGTGTGCACTAAGCGTGATCTGGACTAGTGCGGTATACACGGAGGGTCGGATTGCATATTCGGGTCCGGCATTTCGGCACCATTCAAACACTTTTCACGATTGGAGCCCATGTGCAGCAAGTTTGTTTGAAATTTTAAATTAACAAAGTCATGAGATGAATCTTCGCACAACATGAATGACCATTTTATCGTGTGTTACAGTTGCTAATATCAACATTTTGCATTTATAAGGTATAATCACCATTTTGTCATGCGTTAGAGTTGCTAATATTAATGTTTTGCATTAATAAGGTGTAATATCAACGTTTTGCATATATAAGGCGTAATCACCATTTTGTCATGCGTGTCGTACTTGGCCTGAATGGGCACTACCCACCAGCGGTGGAACAAATTCACATGATGCCGATACATTTGACATGACATAGAAATTTCAAAATTCAAATACATTACATTTCACATATACATGATACCTCTCACAAAGCTGTTCCAAACTTACAGTGGCTCATCAGTCATCACCAGATACTAGCCACTAGGAATAACTCAAACTAAATTAATTAGTCTACCAACTCATACTAAGACGGCTGAAAGCAACTCAGTTGAAGCTACAAGCACTGTGTCCTTTTAGCAATCAAATATAATTGATTCGAAGAAAACAGCTATATAAAAGGCTATTATTCTTCGAAAAAGGAATGTCATTATTCCCTTTAGCAATATAGTTGAGAATACATAATCCAAAAACAGACAAAATATCATAAACAAGACAATACTAAGCAATTGTATGTCATCCATTTGCCTGAATTACGTCTGCAACCTCAGAGAGAGGGGAAATTGAATATTTTGTGCTCTCAGACTTAGGGTTTGAATGAAGATTAGAACCTTCACCTCAATCACGAATCGGCTAACAAATTAATTCAACAAATTAGGCCTTCAACTCTTACCACTTAATATGCACAAAATAATTGACAAATTTCACTTGCTATTTACCAGATTATCTACTAACCAGAGTGTTTCACATTGACTGTTCAAGCATTTGCTAACCAAAACCACCATATAAATTCAGATCAAATTGACAACACACTAACCAATATAGATAAGCAAATGATTGATCAGAGCAACAACCTCATAGCAAAAACCGAACAGGATGATAGCATACAAGTTAGCAACTAGCAGTCTAACCGAACAAAATGATAGCATACAGGTTAGCAACTAGAGTCTAGCCGAACAGCACTAGTAAACAAAGTTCAAACTAGTAACTGCTTCGGAACAATGAAATGTTGATAGTATACCAAAGAGCAAGATCTGGTACTGAACATATAATTTAACCAGTGAAATAAATATTTCTTCAACATATAAGTCTACAATTCAAGGCCTAATTCACAGAAATAATTGTCCTATTTATCATAGAACCCATATCATCACTGAGCAACAACAAGGCAACAATCACAGATAGCACAACTCTATGGATAGATAGAACAAAATGGAACAAGCACATCCGCACTAACCCTAAACCAACAGACATATAGAACAATCCAAAACCAAAATACCAAGCACAAAACAATCTACACACATAGCACAAGCTTACGGTGGCGGGGAGGGTGTGCCGGGAGGAGGCGCCGGGAGGCGCCCTTGAGGAGGCAGTGGGAGGCTGTCGGGAGGGCCAGCGGGGAGAGTCAATCTTGAGGGGGCAGCGGGGACGAGGAGTGCTCGCGGCGGCTAGGGCACACAAACGAAGGACAGGAACTACAAACGGGATGCGAAATGTTTAAGTGCGGAAAAGATGATATATATATATATATATATATATATATATATAGGGAGGATTATTACTGCTGGTTCAATGAAATGAGCCAACAATGATTTAGAATCTCTGCCGGGTTGTCTTAGAGCCGGCAGTGATGTAGGACTATTACTGCCGGGTCATTTATGAACCGGCAGAAATATAACAACATCACTGCCGATTGAAATATAAACTGGCAGTGATGTATAACTATTAGTGCTGGCTCATTCATGAACCAGCAGTAATATAACATCACTGTCGGTTCTAGTTTAATCCGGCAGTGATGTGGAACTATCAGTGCCCGGTGTAGGGTAAGACCCGGTAGTGATGTGGAACTATCAGTGCCGTGTTAGTAAAGAACCGGTAGTGATAGTCCCTGCGCACCCACCCCCCATTCTCGTGTGCATGCCAAGTGCTGCCGCGGCAAGGATTGGGCAGCCGCAGCAAGTGTTGCCGTGTGCATGCCAATTGAAATCAAAATTTTGATTTAAAACAATATCTTTTCTTTATTTTCCTGTATTTTAATCTTAAGAAAAGAAAAGCAATATTAACAATATTTCTTCCAAAGCAAATAAACTATAAAAATGAGTTTGAAATGTGATCTTAATTTGAATTTGTATTTTCTGAATTTTCTAGCATTAGTAGTTTTTATTGAGACTTTGCTTTTAAAAATAAAAGTCCAATAAAGTGAAATGGTAAAATGGTAAAAGTAAAAAGGTCAAAAATTAAAACTTACATTTGAAGCTTCTAAAAATTCAAAAACTAAAAGTAAATAAATAAAAAAATTTCTATGTCAGAATTATTAGAATATAAATATCAAAGATAAAAATATGAGATTTGACCTGAGGAGGTTTGTAAAATTCTGACAAGCTGACTAATTAACTATTGATTTCTCTGTTATTGATTTTCTACAGGTATCAAAAAATATCAAAATATTGTAAAAATTTTTGTGAATGATTGTAATAATCAATAATCCATATATTACAAATTGAAGCATGTCCTTCGTACAAAATGTTTATATTACAAATTGAAACTTGACCTTCATACAGAATAAAGCATATTCTTAATTATACAACTAAGTTAAGATCCAACCTTCGTTATGATCACGGCGTATGTATGTAGATTCCTCTATGCCTTCCATGAGACCTAGGCCGATGTTCTCACCGAAAGGAGGAAGCTCATTGAATTGGTTATAGTCTTCCTCATCGACTACATTCTCAATTCCCACAATCCTTCTTTTTCCTTGAAGAACCACGTGGCGTTCCTTGTCAGCCAGGTCTCTTACAAAGAAAATTTGTGTAACGACATTAGCAAGTACGAATGGTTCTTCTTTGTATCCGACGTATTTGAAGTCCACAGTAGTGATACCGTACTTGTCGATGATCACGCCCCTAGGTAGCCTGACCCACTGGCACCGAAAGAGGGGGACCTTCAAAAGCCTATAGTCAAGCTCCTAAATCTCTTCTATGAATCCGTAGTACGTCTGCATATTGCCATTGTTGTCATAGACATCTATATGGACCCCGCTATTTTAGTTGGTGCTATTGTTATCTTGTGCTATCGTATAAAATGTATATCCATTGATGTCGTATCCTTCAAATGTCAAAATTGTATATGACGGTCCCTTTGCCAACGCTCTCAGTTGAGCACACTTTGTCTGCGTATGCATTATATGTCTAAGCACTAATCTCCAAAGTTATCTCTGTGCTCTCTCGTGATCCAAACCTCAGACTTACATGGGTTTTTTCTTCGTAGCATGTTCTTGTGCATGTTGACATATGGGGCCACTACAACTGATTGGTACAGAACTGTAAAATGTGCTTATGTGAATGAAGCACGATCATTCGTACGGATCAATTTTTGACCTAGTATCCCTTTCCCTTGTAGCCTCCCTTCATGGCGAGATACGGGCACACCAATCGGTTTGAGATCCATGTAATCGATGCAGAACTCGGTGACCTCCTCGGTACCCCAACCTTTGGCAATGCACCCTTCCGGCCGATGTCGATTACGAACATATTTCTTCACAACCCCCATGAACCTCTCAAAAGGGTACATCTGATGTAGAAACACAGGGCCAAGAAACTGTATCTCTTTCACAATATGAACAATGAGATGGACTATAATATCGAAGAAGGATGGAGGGAAGCACAACTCAATCTGGCATAGAGTGTGGATCACGTCTTGCTGTAGCTTATCCAGTTTCAACGGATCGATGATCTTCTGTGAAATCGTGTTGAAGAATGAACATAACTTTATAATTGGGTCTCGCACTTTCTCTGGCAGAACACCCCTAATTGCAACAGGAAGCATCTGTATCATCATCACGCGGCAATCATGAGACTTCATACCAATTAATTTCAAGTCTTTCATTGAGACTAGCCTCTTTATGTTAGCAGAATAACCGAACGGAACTTCAACTCCGTGCAAGCACTCACACAAGCTAGTTTTCTCATTCTTGCTTAGAGTGTAGCAAGCTACGAGAAGGTACTTTTTTCCTTGACCCAAGTCTTCATGATGAAGCTCCTTCATAAGTTTCATACCTTTCAGGTCCATCCGTGTGTTGAGTGTATCTTTTGTTTTGTCAGGTATGTCTAGTAAAATACCAAGCAAACTATCACACACGTTCTTCTCTATATGCATGACATCGATCGCATATCGAACATCCAGGTGCTGCCAATAAGGTAGGTCCATAAATACTGATATCTTTTTCCACAAAGGAGTTGCATCACCAGAACTCGGGACTGATGTACTTCCAGCTCCCTTTCCATGGATAATTTTAATATCCTTTATGGCCACAAATATCTCTTTGTCATTACAATGTTGCGGAGCTGAAACAGTCTCCTTTGTACCGTCAAAAGCTCTCTTATTATTGCGATACGGATGGTCCCTGCGAAGGAACCTACGATGCCGCATGTAACACATTTTTGGCAGTATTTCAGCCACCAGCTACGTATATCACCCATGCAATGGACGCATCCATTGAATCCTTTTATAGTCTGGCCTGAAAGATTGCCAAGAGTAGGGTAATCATTGATTGTTACGAACAACAACGCACGTAGCATGAAGTTCTCTCTTTTGTACTCATCACATACCCATACACCGACATTCCACAATACCAGAAGATCTTCAACTAGTGGTTTGAGGAACACATCAATATCGTTGCCAGGTTGTCTCGGCCGTTGGATCAGCAGCGGCATCATAATGTACTTCCGTTTCATACAAAGCCAAAAAGGAAGCTTGTAGATACATAAAGTCACCGGCCATGTGCTATGACGACTACTCATGTTGCCGAAAGGATTCATCCCATCCGTATTGAGTCCGAACCTTATATTCCTCATATCATATACAAAGTGTTTCTTATATTTTCTATCGATATTCCTCCTTGCTTGGTCGGCAGGTGTCTAAGCATTCCATCCTTACGCTCTTCAGCGTGCCATCGCAACAATTGAGCATGCTTTTTGTTCGCAAACAGACACTTTAGACGAGGGATTATAGGAAAATACCACACCACCTTGGTCGGAGGTCTTTTCTTCTTACGCTGTGCCTCGATGTCGTCATCGCCGCGCTTATACCGAGATGCGTTGCAAACGGGATACACATCCAAATTTGCAAACTCATTGCGATACAATATGCAATCGTTTGGACATGCGTGTATTTTCTGCACTTCCAGTCCCAACGGGAAAACAACCTGCTTGGCCTGGTACATGGTTGCTGGCAACACGTTACCCTCTAGAAGGACATCCCTGAAGAAACCTAACAAATCTGTGAAACTCTTATCAGACCAACCAATGCTTGCCTTCAACTGCAGCAGCGTAAGCACAACATGCATCTTTTTGAGCTCCTCCTTGCAGCTTGAGTACAAGGGTGTTGTAGAATCCTCTACCATACGCTGAAACTTCTGAAAATCCCTTTCACTCGTGGGGTCCTCCTCCCCATCATGCAACATCTGTTCTAGATCATCTTCATAGTTATCGATAAACGTGTCTTCATGAGTGTCGACGAACATATTTTCGACTGCAGTCGAGTCGTTGTCTTCATCATCATCAATCAGATGCCCTTCACGTACAATGTCAACTTCACCGTACTCGGTCCAACAGGTATAGGCAGGCTTGAAACCCCTTCGAAGCAAGTGTGCACGGATCACCTCAAGGTTAAAAAATTGCTTCTCATTCTTGCAATCAATGCACGGGCAACAAATATAGTCCATCAGCTTATTTGACTTGTACGCCGTAGCCGCGCTCATAAAACTAGTCACACGTTAAAGTACTCTCTACCGCGACGGTCCGCTTCATACATCCATCTTCGGTACATCTAAAAATATTTATAACAAATAAAATCTTAGTAAATCAATAAGTGCTCACAAATTGTTTTATTCATTTAATTTGTTATGTACAACTAATTAATTTAGAAATTTCCATTACTTATAAATCTATATCCAAATCTCGATTGTAAAATCAATTAAATAATTGCTATTAGTTATATATAATAGTGCTGTCGACAAATTTACATTACTTACAAAAGTATTAAATTAACATACGAAATAAAGAAACAATTTTAAGTAATTAGATTAAACAATAGTTAATTATGAAGTGCTACCACATTTAAATTCAATCAACGTATTAAATGCAATCACTAATTTAGTCCTCTTAATACTTAAATTCAACCTACATCGTAATCTCACCAATCACTATACAAATAAAAGTTGCTAATTTCAAATCTAGCCTCTAGATTAGAGCTCTAATTGTGTTGACTATGCAATCAATAATTCTCACAACCTACAACAATATAGAATGCAATATCCAACTAAATAAACTACCAAAGAAATGTACATCAAGATACAAACCTTAGATCACGAGTTAGAAATGAATTCCACCAAATTTGAGAGAAAAAATTTGCCCCCTCTCCACCCCAACCGAGCAAGAACAGAGTTCCTCTCTATTCTAGACAGGTTGGGGAAGGAAGCCAGGATATATATAGTGCCATATTATCACTACCTGCTTTTCTCTAGAACCGGAAGTAATATATCACTACCACTTCTATCTCTAAAGCCGGTAGTGATATTGCTGCCGTTCCCACAAATCACTTTATCACTGCCAGTTATACTGTTCAACCGGTAGTAATACATCACTACCGATTCTATTTTTAAACCCGGCAGTGATATTGCTTTCATTCGCGCGCGAAAATTATACTGTTCTTATGCCGTCTTGAGCCTACCCGGCAATGATGGGGGGTCGCGAAGGAAGCAGTCTGTAGTAGCATGTTGCTTTCAACCTCAAGGATAGCACAGTGCCGTGAAGGACTTGAGCGCTGCTCCTCACGCCAAACGCCCACAATCTGCTCTTTTCCTTTTCCCAATGACTTGTGATGGGACGTCCGATTTTTTCAGATGCCTATAACATTTTTTTATACGTGCAATATTTTCTTCCCATGTGTACGATATTTTCCTTCGATAACAGTAGAAATGTCGATCCGAATTACTGCAAAATTTTCTTTCCAGGCATACAATATTTTCTTCCCATGCATGCAACATTTTCCTTCGATAACAGTAGAATGTCCACGCAAAAAAATATTACATACATGGTAAAAAAGGTTGCACAAATGAGAAAAAAATGTTACACCAACGCGTCCGAGAAGAAATGGTGGGATTGGACGTCCGATTCCTAGCAATCGCCTTTTCTTTTCTCGTGATGCATGCAGCACGGCTCAGGAGAAGTCGTCGCTTCGTGCACACGCTCCTAGAGCATGTACGTATGCAAGACACGAGTTCAGCTCTTTTTGTTGGCCTATGCAACTGCTCAGTCTTTTTTAGTTTTTCATTGTTATTTATACTAGATATTACATGTTAAATTGGATGGCAATCCAAACTCCTTATCTTAACTAACTCAATCAAAACTTACAGAGTTTGATCCTTTTCAAACTAAAACTAAATCTATTGGTTAGATTATATGTAACTAAAACTAAATCTATCGGTTAAGATTATATGTAACAGAAGACAAGCTTGACAATGCCCTGAAGATGCAAACAATAACCACACAAATTTACCTTAGTTTGTCACTCTCAATCGCACTATTTTCAAACAAAAGTTGCAATATTGTACCTAATTGAGTTATCAGTCTACAAGCATGAAACACCTTTGATTATTTTGATTCACAAAAGAGCATCATTGCTCTTTGTGAACTAAGCATTTTGGTGAACACGGGTCTTTTTTCAGCATAAAGATATTCTTACAATGTTCTACAATGATCTGAATTTCACCATGGTAGAATTAACCATATGTTCAGAATTATGGTTGCACAATATATTCAACTCTTCTTTTCGAGATTGAAGTCGCTTAGTGGCTCCGAGAAGCATTGTCACATGAGCATCATGTCCACAAGCATGCATCTTGCCATTTTACTGGCTCTTGTACTCCTAATCTACCAATTCTAGCAAGGACCACAGTATCATTGTCAATCAAATTTTTAGTGTAATTACTAAAAATTATAACCCTTGTATTTCCAAATTTAACTAGACTAGACTGGGATACAAGGTTCCTGTAGATTAATACTCTGTGCAAATCCATCTCTGATACGTTCAAACTGCATGCAAAACGTATTTTGCAGCGTCATTTTCTGTCTTATTGTTGGGCATATTATATTTGACTAGGTAGAAAAGCGCGCTATGCCACATCGTTATTCGTAGGATCGGTAGTAGTAAACACAGTTATCGATGTCTGGTCATAGTTCAAAGCAGGCAAGGTAGTGTTTTGATTGCAATGGAAAAGTACTGGAACAACACAAGGTGAGATAAATGTCTTGGCGTGAGACGTACGTATGGGAATAAGCAATAGTAAGTATAACATAGCGCTAGGTATTGGTTCGATCCAATCGAAGAATATATTTGCCCTTGTAAAGGTAGGAACCATATATAGGTGTTTATTTTGTTGCTATGTATGCTAGAACTTTGGTTATATATATACATAGACATATATAATAGAATGAGGTGTACATTTTATATTCTGATCACGGATATGTCATGTTATTTGGTTAACTGGTCGCTACAGTATTAATTCAAAGTATGTAATCAATTTTGTTCATGTGGTGAGGAAATATATTAGGCGTGGAAAAGTTAGAACATGAAAAATGGTTGAACGTAGAACAAAGGAGATTTGAATATGCTTTGTGCTGACAGTTTAAGTGAACAAAAGGAAGCTGTATTAGGCAGTGAAAAGTTAGAACAAAAAAAAATGTACTAATGAGTTTATGTAAGTCTATCACTATTGTGTTTTTTAGCTGTAGGTTAAGAGCTAAATGTATATAAATATACGTGTGTAAAACATGAAGAATAGGCAGTAGTCAATGAAAGGATTACGGTTACTGCTCTGTTTGCTTCACAAGGCAGGAGGCATAGCATGTATAGTTGGATATGGAGCATGGCAAAAATATGTTCATACGTTGGGGAAATATATAAGGCAGCGAAAAGGGAGGACATAAAAAAATAGCCAAACGTAGAATAGGCAAGGCATGATGATGAGTTTTGTTCATAGCTTCAAAGGATAAAAAAGAGGACTGTAGAATATTGCATAGGGCTGAATCTATGTAAGTGCATTAGTGAAGCTGTCTGTTAAGTGTAACAGTAATAAAATACACATGGATACATATCTATATGTGTACACATATACAATAGTAGGGAGAGTAGTGAATCAGGAACAAAAGGTTTACAGGTACTAGTTTGTTTGATTAGAAGGTTAAGAGTTGTAGCAAGCAGAGCTGGATACCCAAAAGTATATAAGCTGGCAAAACACGTTAAGTATAGGATTCTAACTGTGGCTTGTATGGATATATATATTGTACAACCGGTATACAAAATATGTTGAGCATAGAAGCTGGTGTTGACGGAAGTGTAACAGCATGCGGCACCATTTCAAGTCCTGGTTTGTTGTGAGGCGAATATGTTTAGTGAATTGGCATGGGAAACGAAAACCCAAAACAGAATTAACTGGAAATAATGTTGCCTATGTGAGTACCTCTTTCGACGTGAACTGCTCTGTGTGTCCAGGAATAGTCTCTTTTTGGTTGAAGGTTTTTTTTCAGCAACGCTGGAAACAGCAGAAAAACGGTAACATGATGTCAGTGTTTTATTGTAAGGCAGTGTGGTATAAGCACATATTTGATCATTGATATAAACATAACCTTTTGTTGTCTTCAGGAGCAGTTAGACCGAGATGATCAGCCTATAGCTGGTGTTCCAGCTCGGATTCTGGTTGTGGTAAGATCTGAAAGCCGTTGAGCTGAGCTATGAAACAATATTGATTCTGTAGGTTTATATACAATAAATATGCTTACGTAATTAGGTATAATATGGGGTGTCATACTGTTTGTTGTGCTATTGTAACATATATAAGTTTAGGGGAATATATGTTTCTATTATCAGTAATTAGAGTTTCTTGTGGGCTGTAGATAAAAAAATGTTCAAATGTATAAGAAGGGTTTGGAAAATGTCTATTGTCTGTTAAATGTTTAGTTATAAATCGGAATTGTAACAGCTACATTTTTTCTAGACAAACAGTAGTATTGAGTATGTATCATGTGAGAATCATATATAAACATTGCTAGCAAACCGAAGCTGTAAGCATTTTATATCTGCCAGAGTATGTTATGTATGTGTAGATAAGAATATGTCTAATTTTGAAAATGAAGTTAAGGACTGAGGACAAACCTTGTGAGTGATAGGAATCTGTGGAAGTATATCAAGTGAGGTAGACGAGGTTACTGTTCCGGTTTGAGGGATGTCCAGGTGTATATTCTTTTTAGAGGTAGCCAATTGCTCGTGTTGTTCGAAGTGAACAGGCGTAGTGTTTTGTGGTGTAATGATATCATCAGGTAAAACAGCTAGGATTTCATGCTGACTTTGTTTATCAGTAGCAGTAGATTCCGGTGGAGAGAGGAGAGCCAGGATAGAGTCAACTTGGTATGATATTTTTGTCCATTGTAGAGCTCTTCTTGTGACAAAAACCTTTAAAGTATACTGTCTACCATAGAGCCTTGTTATTTGCGGTGGGACGAAATTTTCAATATCTTGACCAGCTGCAACAAGAGGAACTGCTGGAGATCCAACCAACTATTTGGCTTTTTCCGCAAAGAAAATGAATTCTGCTATTTTGGGCTCTGATTCGCTCACTTCGTCTAGGGCGATGCCGTGAATAGTGACCCGGTATCTGTTGTAATGAATATGGGAATTGTTTATCCATATGTGATTAGTATATCACAGAAAGAAATAGATGTAGGTGATCGATAATAACACACCTTGTATCAGCAGTTGTTATTCCACATCTAGAACATTTGTAAGATTCTCCTTGAGAAATCATGCTTTTCTTGCAAACAGCGCATGCTAGGTACCACCATAGTTGTTGCAAAGCAAGGCTTTTTATAGCAATGTCGATAATGTAATTGTTTCCCTAAGTACATTAATATATATTAGTAAGATGTATATGTACTGCTTGTTTTGCATGCTATGTGAGATTCGTTTGTGTAGTGCATTGTGGTGTAAAAATACATATGAAAGACAGCAATAAAAAAGAAAATAAAGCTGATTTTGCTGACTATATGTTTTTCTGATTATTCTATGATGTAATGAAGAACCACGTAGCGTAGGTAATGATTAATTTGTGAGAAAATGTTTTTCGCAGAAATCATGAGCTGGGTGTTATTATATGGGTCATCTAGAACTAAAAGGCAGATATCCTTGTTAAAATCAGCAATTTTGATTTTGTTGATCTTTGATTGATGTGTATATATGTGAAGCAGCAAATTTTAATGAAACATAAAGTAAGGCAGAGAAAAGTGTATGTACCAGAACGTCATGCGGGTTAAGGTTATAGATTTGAGGGACTGTGGCAGAAATAGGCTGTATCTCCATAGGTAGCTGACCAGTCCATTTAATCTCATATGACATAGCTCCAACATTGCTGCATCGATAGATGATGACAAAAACAAAGCGAGCGAGTAGTGATACTGTAATAATATCATTGACGGCATATATAAATAAACATAATATTATAGTAGAATGGTTTAACAGTGTGGGCCAAAATATATAAGGTGGAAACCTACGGTGTTAAAGAGCATCCCAATTGATTTAGACGATAGCAATGTAGTCAGGTAAGTCATAAAATTCGTATAAAATACAAAAGAGGGCTTTTCAATTCTTTGTGTTGTACTATATTTGTACGTATGAAACCATTTGTAGAGCAAAGCAGCTAAGGTTCTTAAAAGTTGCTGTGATGTAATTCAATGGTTTGAAAGCTGTACGTAGTAATAGACTGTGAGAGTAACGAAGATAATCACATTGCTAAACATGATGGGTGTCCGTAGAAGATATACTACTCTAGGTGTTTTTGGTAAAAGCCTTGATCTTTAGGAGGACACAGATAATATTGATACAAATAAGTAGATCAGGCAGCAATACATTGATTTTATCCCAGAAATGTGGAAGCATCTGTTATTCTATCTGAGAGGGTAGGAGAAAATCTATATAAATCTCTGTATAATTTATTTGGAGAATTCAAAATGTATCTATGTTAGAAATATACTTGGAATTGTTCGAGTAGTGCACCTGTTTTGTAAAGCAGTAACCTACGGGAGGGCAGCATTTATGTACTATTTGCAAACAACGCCCCCTTGTAAAGAGAGCTGATCTGTAATTTGGAAATAGCTAATGAAGTATGAAGAACAGTGTGGCATGCGTTGTTGAATGGAAGGGGAAAAAAGGAAAGAAAGCATAAGCATCTACCATTACGGAGTTTAACCATTAATCCAACTAATAGAAGAACAACTGGACCCGTTGTGATTCATGGCGAATACTGTCAACATCAAACTGAACTACATGTGGTCCCCATAATGTGACCTCAGCGTTTTCTCTATTGCATACAAATGGCATTAGACGAATATGTATTTCTGACAGCAACACAAGAAAACCTGTAATGAAATTCTTTTAAGATGTAAATACGTAAAGCGTGTATGGGTATTCTTTGGCTGTGTATGAAACTACTAACAGTTTATAAGCTATGAAGGTAACATATGCTAGCATGGACATACCTGCCATCTGTTATCAGAATATTTCGGACTGGTTTCGCAATACCTTTGACAGTCACTGTCTTTATATATGAGATATATGTAACAAGTCCTATAGCATCTGTATCGAGGTAGCTATTAGCACCAAAAATATATTGACTAAACAGAGTCTTTGTTTTGTATGCGATGGTAAACATGACCTGATAACAGCTGGTTGTCATTTATTCTAGTATTGAGGATGAATGAAACAATGTTGCATGCGTACATCAGAAATCCTTGCAGAACAGGAGTAATTTCTTTTATCTTGGTATGAGCAGTGAACCTAGCCATTATAGCCCTGTTGACAAGTCGATAATTGGTGTGAGCATCGGCAACTTCGAAGTATTCTATGTAATATAACGAATCTTCTTTTAGCAACGAAACGAATAATGATAGATGCCTTTCTGGGATATGTGCCTTTATCTAGTACCCTTTAAGTAAAATTCGAATAATGTAAGAGTGGGTTTTGTTATTCGCCGCAAGGATTATCAAAACAATAGACAGTATTGTTTCAACCTGCTCATCAAGCAAAATCAAGTCGAGCCGTAATACGCTACCAGGCTTATCTTCAATAGTGTATTTAGAAAAACGTGTGACCTTGACACGTACACACCATCTATGTGATTCTTGGTTGATGTCTTTCAGCAAAGTGTAATCCATCTGTATATATAAAAAGAGAAAGAGTGAGCTTTCTGAAACAACATGTTTGTCATGCGAGAGGGCAAATATAAGAGGCGATGGGGATAATAAGTATGGGTAGCGTAGGTTAGATATGGGAATATATTCAACAAACTCAATACAGTGAAAGGGTGGTCAAAACATCAATAAATGCTGTAAAAATTGTAATCATAAAAGTAAGACATGCAGAACACAGAAGGTAATTGTGTAGGACCGTATACAAAAGCGTAATACAAAATAACAACAGAAGACCTTTACTAACAAATAAACAATAGACTGACCTAAAGAGGCAAGCACAAACCAAAAGGAGCGCATAACACAAAGGCACAGCGTGATTGAAGTGGGGAAATACAATGGTAATTAAATAAATGAAAGGATCTCATGGTAAACTATGTTTCTTGTCATTGAGCCAGTAGTTCCATCTTCATTTTCTATTCTCTACTAATATAAATTTGCAGTTGGTGGCAGCGGTCCATTCTTCCTAGCCCTCTATATCTCCAATAATGGCCAGTCATTATAAATAATTATTCTTTCCTGATTTACAACCAACCATATCTCTCTAAATATGTCTGATTATTATAGTAAAATCCCTGATTATTGCTGATAATTAATAGCCAGCCAATCATTCCTTTTGTACTCTATATATGCTGTACAGTTTTCATAGAATAAATCAAGAGAATTCATTCAAGATCTCCCATGTCGTCTTTGTCATGGCGAATGAATTCGATAACTCGATCAATAAGTGACGGACCGATGTACATGGTCGCGAGGCGCGAGAGGCGAAAGTGCCGTGGTCGAGTAATGCGCGCCGAAGGATAGCGAGGCGGCCCACCGGTGTCGTGACCCAGCAACTAGTTGGGCGTGAACAAAGCATCGACAATTGGTGCGATTGCGGCGACACCGGTGGGGCGTTATCGGCGATGAGAGAGTCATTGGCATACCCTTGGAGATAAGCGGATTGATCGGTGAGCGTCGCAAGAGAGAGAACAACGGCGGCGCTGGCGTGGCGTGTGTCTCGGCCGGTGTTTTCTGGTTCACCTTCATGGGCTCGGCGTCATGGCGGTGAAGCGATGATGGCTAGGTACACGAGCATGGAGACGAGTAGGCCGACAAAGGCGAGAGGGTCATCTGGGAAGAGCAGCGAACCGCCGCCGAAGCAGAGAAGAGCGCGGCACTGAGGGCGGTGGCGTTCCAGAAGACGCGGAGGTGCAAAGGCTGAGTGGCGGCGGTGGCCCCTTTCTCTGAGGGGACTGACCACGCGGCCATAGCGTGCGCAACGAAGTAAGCGGCGAGCAAGGCGGACTCCACAGCGTGCCATGGCATGCTCGGCAGGAGGAAGAACGCAAGCGCGAGGAGGACGGCGGATGCCGCGGCGAAGACGATGGATGCCCCGAGCGTGACCGCATAGCGGCCAGTGGTCCGGAATGGCAGTGGCTTCGGTAGCAGCGCCTCGTGCTCGGGGAAAACCCCCATGTCGCCCCTGTGAAAGCGGTGGATGACGAGGACGAGCGAGGCGACGAGGAAGACGAGGTCGATGGCACCGAGAAGCGCGCGCTACGGGCATGGCGAGAGGAAGAGGAATGCGAGCTGGTAATATAAATTGCAAAAAGGGATAAAAATGATTGATTGATTTTTTAGATTGGTAATATATATTGTTACGTACAATATATTTGGTTTTAATTCATACCGGAGAAGAAACCATAAAAACTTTTGTAATCGAGAGAAATAGATGTTTGATCTTATAGCACAATTTTCTTTTATTGCTTGACCTTTATGTTTTGTTACCAATTTTATTTTTCCTAGCAACGCACGAGCATTGATCTAGTAGTATTACCAATCCTTCTCTGGAGGTTACTCTAGAAACTGCAACATAAAATTGAGCGTGTGTAAAAACTGGATTCCTTAGATAGACACCCACCTTGCTCAATGTTTGACCCTGGCACTTGTTTATCGTCATTGCATAGCAAAGTCTGATTGGGAATTGTCTACGCTACAAAGTAAATGGCCATTTTGGGCTTGTTCCACTAAGGATAATTCTTGGTATACACACCGTCTCACCGATATGTATTCCAGTCATGATTCTGGCCTCTAGAATTCGATCACCAAGCCTAGTGAATATAAGACGTGTACCATTAGATAAGCCAAGAGTCTGATTAATATTTCTAAGAAGTACGACAGGGGCACCAATCTTTAGAGATAACTTATGCTGAGCAAAGTTGTTTATGACAATTGAATGGAGAAATTCGGGTGGATATAAAATATCAATGTCTGCAGGTTGTTCGTTTGGATTGGCTATTCTGTCATAACTCAAATAATCTCTCACATGTGCAGGAACTCTAGCAAGCATAGCGTTGTTCATTTCATCAACTACCGAATTGACAGGACATATGATAGCACGCTTAGCCAAGAAAACAGGGTCTGAATAGTTTTTTTCGAAATCATCATATACAGCAGCAGTCATCGATGCTACTTTATATGGTCCTGGCTTTAGCAAAAGGTCCTCTAGAACTCGAATCCATGATCGGTTCGTACATCCTGGTTGGCTGTGCATTGGCACACGACCTTCTCCCATATCAATAACCCATTGCGCAAATTCTTGCATCTTGATTTTTTCCTCTAAAGATAAAATAGGATTTATTAGGCGCATATTCGTTGTTAGGTGCATAACATCTATAAATTTCCAAAGTGAAGATTTTGGAAGGGAGGCCGCTACTATATCTACTCATGTGCCACCTTCGATAACAGGCAATATATGTCTAAAATCACCACCAAACATAATTGGTTTACCACCGAAAGGCTTGTCAGCATTAACTGGATCATCAAGAGAGAGTATGACACGAAGAGTGCGATCAAGAGCTTCGAAGCATAAACAGTGTGTCATGGGAGCTTCGTCCCACAGAATCAAAGTAGATTTCCTTATTAATTCCCCAAGAACAGTTCCCCTTCGTACATTACAAATACTTCTGTCATGAATAGTAAGCGGTATGTGAAACCTAGAATGGGCAGTTCGTCCACCTGGTAATAGCAAAGTGGCTACTCCAGATGATGCCACAGCTAACACAATCTGCCCTTGAGACCTGAGTTTTGCAATAATGGCATTCCATAGGAATGTCTTTCCTGTTCCTCCATGTCTCGAGATAAAGCACACACATTTTTCTTTGTGTAATATTCTAAACATTATGTTGTTATATATAGCAGATTGGCCGCTATTGAGCATGGCATACATAGAATTGGCTTGTGCAGAAAGCTCAACTGTGTCGTAAGATAATTCCTCAAGAACTAATCTGTTACCAAGCCCATCGTTTGAACTATCAGATGGCATCGGAAGATTATACGATGACATGGACAAACCATTATTCAAAAATAGGACATCAAAGCTGTCTCAATAATTTGTTTTGCAGTACAATATCAGGAATTATATAGCTTTTATTTTGAAGAGAGGCATGAATGTTGTAGGCAATATTATCATCCATATATCGCCAATATTTATTGAATAAAGCACGGACATCACCAACATCACAGTAGATTAGCACTACCATAAAAAGATTTCTTAGCTGATGTGATGTCGCGCACACAATTCCTTCATCAAACAGAGAAATCCATTCGGTGTCATCACCAATCAAACCACGCGCCTTGCATGCCTCGCGATAACTGCTATGCAAAGTGCCTTCATATGTTCGAACATCCTCATAACATTTGGCACCACAGAAAACCATTACTAGCATCCTCAAATAAAAAGGTTCACCAACAGAAGGATGGATATGCCGTAGTCTACCAATTTTAGTTCCTCTCTTTCTTTCGGACCAAACTTTCTTATCAGATTGCCACGTCCATTTTGCTGGGAATTCACAATATATTAGTTCTCTAGCAGATATCGATCTTTGGTTAGCAGCAAACCATTCTGTTAGCATAGTCCTACTTGAATCAGGGTCCTCCACAACAGCACTCAAGTCCTAATCTTCATAAACGTAACCAGATGCATCCCTGGCATATGAACAAATAACCTCTCCACTGCTGGTGTTCTACTATGAATATCAAAGCCAAATATTCTCCAATTCGATTCACACAAAGATAGATATCTTGACTTGATGTATTCAGAAATTTCATTGAGATCCTCATTTTTATCGTGGGCACTGTCATTACAAATGACAAGTATCGTACCATGAGAGGTTCCATCTTTGTCTCTCTGTTCAGTATGCAATACACAATCACTATGATTAGTAATTGTAGCCTCACTGATGCAAACATTTCCTTTATCCAGAGTCGGCAACACAAGCTTGGCTGGGCTAGTGAATGTATGTAAAGACACTGTGGCACAGTCATGGCCCTTTGTGATGTACTTAAAAAGGTATTTCACAAGGTATGTTTTATTACACCATTCTACATTTATGTGGGCCTGGTATTTCTTTAACAACCGTAGATTATGAGCTACCACCCACCTGTTGTCAAGTCTAACACCTTGTTTAACAACGAACCTGCCATCATCCCATCGTCGATAAACGAGGAATCCATCATGATCAAGTGAGGAATGGAAAGACTTTGGGTATCTCTTTGAACAATGACCTTCTTTCATACAAGGACACTTAGGATTGAGGTCTCCGCATGGGCCATGAATCATGAATTCTCGAACAAGGGCATATCCTAGTGGATCAACTGTTATGTCAGGTAGCTCAGAGAAATTACACTATCAATGAAAGACGTTGAAGGATCTCTTTCTTGTACAGCTAACCATGCAAGGATATGAGCATTGGGGAGCCCTCTCTTTTGAAATTCAACAGTATGCACAGCTGTAAAACGGGAAAAATGGATCTGAAGCGAGAAAAAGGGTAAAACCACTAATAAGGCAAAACGATAGATCAGTAATAAAATAGACCTACACGTATTGGGCCAAAGGATGTTTCGTCTTTCAAGTCAGCCATGAATTCATCTAATTTCATTTTGTAAACACACGTAACCATATCAGCTCTATCATGCGGTTTCTGGCCTGGCTCAAAACTGATTGCCTCAGCTATCTCTGTCCATTTAGGATTGCATGTAAAAGTGGTGAATAACTAAGGAGGACCATATGTTCGACAAATCGCCATAGAATCATGATAGTTCTATATCATATATCTCTTCCCACTAGTAAAACTCGCCGGTAAGATTGTTTTTATGCCAATATCCTTTCCTAGATTATTTCCATTACAAACAGTATCCGATATGCCTTGATAAGTTTCAGATCTAAGCTTATCTTGATTGAAAAAATGAAAGGACAGGCGACTTGCCTCAATGCATGAATAGACATTAACATTGAGTTGATCAGAAAGTCTACCACAGGTAAATGGATTTGGTTCATCTCTACAATAATGAGATTCATAGCGATAGTATTCCAACATCGATACATCTTCACGTATGCCTGAAGGTTGATCATCAACTTCTTTTAATTTTATCCCTAGATGAAATCCCTTGTCACCATGAGGAAAGAGCAAAGGATATTATAAGGCCATTAAACTTGGATGGACATGCGAAATATGTTTGAATTCTCCAGAATGTGTTTGCACCACAATATCAAATCTGCAAGTATCCACAGAAATACCTCCAACTAACAGAGCAGCTAATTCTGAGCCTATTAGAAGGCAATAACGGCCATCGTCCATCTTTTGTGGTCCAATAAGCTTGATAGCAATCTCAGGAGCATCAGGTGACAGGAGTCTATCACGCGCAAGCCTGAACTGTTGGACAATAGGATTATAGCGATCCAACATAGAAATAATATCTACAACCACGATTGGATCGGGAAGTTCATTGGCAGGCTCGTTTGATGCACAAATGTTCAGACGATTCTGAAGCTCATTTGCAGTGTCATATATATAGAGCTACGCAAATTCAGGCCGATGACCAACGCTAGGCAAAAGAGAGCCGATACGATGGTGCACAACACCGTTAATATGGAAAACATAAGGGCCATCGCCGGTATTAATACTTGTGTCAATATTCACCCCAAGAGAAACAAACGCAAAAAGAGAATTATATTGTCTTATCATCCGCATAAAACTATTGGATCGGGGACCTCCATCGAAACGAATAAGGTCTTGTAATGGAGGAAGGAATGGCCTATGCGGAGGCAATGAGATTTTTCCTCTACGACAACAGAGGTTATAGGCGATACGTCTGTGTGCATGTGAACTTTGATTGCGTATCCTTTCTTGGTACCAAAATACAGGAGAACACTTATCACAAGTATAATCAGGACCACCATAATATGATCTATCCGCGTAGGCAGCTACAGCATAAAAATGGGCAAAACAATGAACAAATGGAATAGGATAGTCTAACCATGCCAAAACAATATGGAAAGGAATCGAAGCAGTCAGAACGTAAGTATACCTTTTAACGAATCAACATATTCCTTAGGCAAAGAACACACAACAGTAGCAGAAGGAGCATACGGGATGGAGCCTTTAAGAGGTGCCAATGAAACGAGATACCAATACCCAAACACATTCCCAAAAAAGAACAACGGAATGAAAAGAGATATAAGCAATCAAAAGGAATCGGCAGAACATGAGGTAAGAACATAACGATAACCTTGTCTTGCGAGACGGACAGCAATATTAGCAGCACGTCTCTTGGCCCGATTCTGACGAGCAACAACCGGCGGCACAACAGGGTAAAGGCGGTCTCCTGGACAGATCCATACACATAAACTACAATGCGACAATAAATAAGCAACGCCGAAGGGAGCACATAATCTAACCGAAGGTAATAGCACTGACTTAGCGTACGCTAGTATTCAGACATTGGCACAATGCAGGACGCTCTATTGGCCAAAGAAGGATGGTTTGTGCATGAAAGCGTCGATCCTGATCCGAAAGCAAGAAACAAAAAGTGTAGTGTATGCAGAAACAACATGATAAGCCTACACATAGCAAACGCGTGAAGTAGGTAGAGGCTATAGGAAAAAGAAGAACAAGATGAGCAAAGACGGGTATATGTATAACAGGGAAATCGTAGACCATAAAGAGAGTAACAATTGCAATATCGAGCACAGCACAGAGCAAAATAATGGCAACAAATATACGACAGGCTCGTCGGCTGGTCAAGGCGAACGAAACGCACACACCGTGAACAAGTATAGTAAGAAATCAAATGAACATAACTTTGGTGTAGAAGCCTAGATCAAGGAAAAAGTAATGACGTTGATGAAGAAGAGAGGGAAGTGCTGAAAGACTAACCATAAAACGAAATCCGCAGGCTGAGGCGAGTAAGAAAGCAAAATCGCAGCGGAGAGGGGGAGCACCGAACGGCGGAACTGGATGCGAAGTAAGAGCGATCGGAACCAGATGCGAAGAAAGAGCGATGTCCTGGGCAAAGGGCCAGCACAGTCCGCAAGCATGATTAGGCAACCATTGACAGAAGAGCCGTGGCGGTCGAAGGAATGAATGTCAAATGAGCGAACCAGGCAGAGTCTGGAGGGAAAAAGCAGAACAAGATGAGCAAAGTCGAGTATATGTATAACAGGGAAACCCTAGACCATAAAGAGAGCAACAATCGCAACATCGAGTACAGCACAGAACTAAAAAACGGCAACAAACACACGATAAGCTCGTCACCCAACCGACGCCAAGGAAATACACATACTGTAAACAAGTAATATGCAAGAAATCAAAGGAAGATAACCTCGATGTAGAAGCCTAAATTAAGGAAAAAGTAATGACGTTGATGAAGAAGGCAAGCAAGGGCTGAAAGATTGACCATAAAGCGAAATTCGCAGATTGAGCCAACGAAGGAAACAAAATCGCAGCGAAGAGGTGGAGCACCGAACGCCGGAACCGAACACGGAGAAAGGGCGATCGCCTAGGCAAAAGCTCGGCACGATCCGCAAGCACGATCAAGCAATCATCGACGGAAGAGCCGCTGCGGCTTAAGGAATGGACAATGATACCGTCAAAGAGCAAGAGCGCAAAAAGTCAAGAGGAACCGGAGACACGCTCGAGAAACCATCGACAGAAGAACCATCGCGAAGGCACACTGCAAGACTCGAGTCACTAGGCGTTTGAACGGTGATACACCGAAGCACACGAGGCACGAGGCGTCTGAATGATGATACACCAAAGCGCACGGCACCAAACCAAAGCTATCAAAGCCGCTCCGTCACAACAAGCAAATGGCAATGTGATCGACAATAGCTGATGACAAAATGATGTGGATAGCATCATTGCGCCCCAATTCTTTTGGCTTTCATAGATAAGTTATTCATTCAACCAATGCTTGATGCCACGCAAGAAACACTAACTACATCTAGGTTGGTGAATTATCCCAGATCACAACCCAATGCTACCGATAATAAGGGGCAGATAGTACCGATAATAGAAATTTATTTACCATGCCGTCTCATTTCCCTGCTGATCTATGCACCTTGATGTCATTAAAGGGACATTTTGTTTTCTATATGATATCTACACTGCCTGATTTTGATTGTTCCCATTGGGTGTTGTGATGCAACAAATTAAACAATCGTTGATGGCAAGAATTGCCGTTTGGTGGACGCAGCGACTTTTTTGTCAGTTGTATCTTCTAGTCCTTATCACATTTGAATATTTGGTGGATAAACCAATGGAAGCAAACCAAGGTTTTAAACCGTGATTTTCACGGCTTTGCGGCAAGGTTTACGATAATTACAAATAACAGCATGTTTTATTCTGACACTAGAGTGGGCTTCCACATTCACTTATCAAATCTCAATACGCTTCATCCTTGAAGAATCTACAGCAAAGAAAAAGAAAGTAAAATGCAATTCTGAATTAACTTGTTCACATTGCAGGAGTAGAAAACAAAATGCTATTCTGAATTCGGCTTACCTCCACGGGAGCTTAGCTAGAATCCCCAAACTGCAAGCAAGCTCATTTCGTGGTTCGGTTTCATGCAGATTCATGTTTGTTCAAGTACTCGATTGCCACAGCAGCATGGAAGGCAGCTCCAATGGGAAGCACATCCTCATCAATCACAAAGTAGGGGGAGTGGGTGGAATGGACTGTCTCCATGGTGCTCTCATTGCCGACCCCGATGAGGAAGAAGGCACCTGCCATTCTTTGCATATAGAACCCGAAATCCTCTGCACCCATGAGCTGGGGGGCGACCGTGACGTTCTCTTCCCTGAGCAAGCTCTCGGCCACTGCCTTGGCATGAGCATACATCCCTTCATCATTGATGACTGCCGGATATGGCCTCATCTCCTCCATGAAGTCCACAGAGGCAGTGCAGCAATGTACCGCAGCCTGCCCTTCTACAATCTTCCAAAGAAGCATCATGATGTTTTAATCACTTTATGTATGACATTACAAAGTAGAGACTGCACATCAATTGGACTATCCTGCAATCATGTTCAGGTTGGAGAGGAGTTTACCTCTTTGATCCTCTTCATCAGATACGATAAACCTTCATTTGTCATGCTCCTCAAGGTGCCACCAAAGGTCACAGACTCAGGAATAACATTGTAAGCTGATCCTCCTTTTACAAAGGTGACGGATACCACCTGAAAGTTCAAAAGGCAGGGGCAGGGTCTTTTCAACAATTGTCACACACTTGAGTTGATCAGTCTGTAAAGAATGTACTACAAAAGGATTGTGAGCAGATCACATACTGCACCCTGGAGGGGATCGATTTCCCGCGCGACAATTTGCTGAAGACTGAGGATGGCAGTAGATGCAGCTACAATGGGATCCATGGTATCATGGGGGTTTGCAGCATGGCCACCTTTTCCAGTAACTGTTGCTAAGAATCGACCTGATGTTGCAGCAAATGGTCCGGGCCTGGATGAAACAACACCTACTGGAAGAACTGGATGAACATGTAAGCCAAAAATGGCTGACACATCATCGAGAGTGCCTTCTTCTAAAACATAATAGGCCCCAGCATAACCCTCCTCTGCTGGCTGGAAAACTAGCTTTACAGTGCCCTAATGATTAAAACAAGAACCGCACAAATTATGAAAAGGGAATGTAGAACTGGCTTGATGAGCTCACTAGAATCTGTCAGTTGATCATACAGTGATTTTAGATTTATTAAACTTCCCAAGATACGGTTGTTGTGGTATTTGCCATGCATATTGCTATATACAACCATGTTCACCTTTGCTATACTTACACTCTTCTCAAACAAAAGCTAGGATCTCTTTTTTGATATCCTTGAACTCTCGTATATTTAAAACAGATACCTTATCCTTTTTGGATGAAAAAATGAAAATTAAAGCCTGCTAATTAGTAGTAAGATCCCATTATTGCTATTCAGGAATTTCAGTGCACATAGATTACTGTTAGCATAGGGCATTCTGGTAATGTTCTAGAACAACCCAAATTTTTCAACATGGTGCAATGAACTTCAAGTTCACAAACACTGGTCACAGAATACTGAATACCTTGAGGTCCTTCTTCCGAGATTGAAGTAGCTTAGCAGCTCCTAGAAGCATTGCTGTGTGAGCATCATGTCCACAAGCATGCATTTTCCCACTTTCCTGGCTCTTGTATTCCCAATCTACCAATTCCTACCAAAGGACAACATGATAATAGATTAATAGACCAAACAAGTGGCAAGGATTTTTGCAAATGATAATGAAAGCAGTAAAGCACATGAAACTGTCATAGTGCAGAGACTTAAATGTACACACCATAGCGGTGCAAGTACAATCTTGATAGGTTTTTCAATCTAGGTTGCTGCACAAATGTCTTCATATTGAACATACGTCAATCTAACATATAGTTGATATGGCACAGGAAGGTCTGCACCTTGTCCATTCCATTACTAGGCAGATATGAAATGCTCACGGATGCAATGCATGCAGTACCAATCAGTGTTGTTAAAAACAGTATGCATTCATTGGACGGATAGGGTAACGCCAAGCAATTAATCGTTTTATGGGTGATTAATTGAAATTTAACAGAAGATTATGCATTCTTAATAATATATTTATTGATAATTAAAATTGCTTAAAAAACAATTTGTCTAACATGATCATGAAAATTTATCAACACCAAAATCACGACTTGAAGTTATAAGGTAATGGATAAAGTTCCGATCCATGCTAAATTTTGGTCTTTGGGGAAAATAAAGCGTAACTCTTCTTCCCCTAAACAATTTTTGCACGAAGTATTTTGCATCAGAACATCAAAGCAAGCATCGACTTACAGGTTAGATCCATACCTGGAAATTAGGAAATAGCCAATGCATGTTGTGCGTGTTTCTTGTTCAAGAGGAAAGCTTCAGATGTTCAGTTTACATCCAAATATGCAGCCAGAGAGATCAAGAAAACAAAGAGACAGGGGATTTATTGTGATTTTGGATGGAGAATGTTAAACTAGTTATCGCACCAGCGGGAATGACAATTAGGCACTGATAGTCTGATAGTAAGGACGTCTCTTAGCCCAAATGGGCTAAATGAGCCGCCATATATCAATTAAAGGCTCGTATTTGTCGGGCGATTAAAAGCTAAACATCCAATTAATCAGTGTAATCGGTTGATTAAGCGCTCGAGCCCGTTAACTAGCCTCTGCATTAGCTACTCATGACGCTCTGACCGCCGTCACCGACTTAGCGGACAGCCCTTAACACAGTTTTCAATACACTGGTACCAATGGTAGAAAGTTCATTTTTCTTTCTGTCTCTATTTACCTGATATATACCATGTGCTTTTCAAACTGCCCTAAAGGGGAATTTTGTTTGTGATTTTAATTATGTTCATCAGTTTTGATGATATCGATATCTATATATTACTATATAATGTAGTACTTTCGTATTTTGGATTAGCATATTTTTCTTGCCTAAGCATCTTCTATTGTTCATCCAAACTGTTGATTCATTTTCAAAGAATAATATCTGCCATGAATCTTTGTGGAAGAAGAACCGACGGCCAAAATTTGCATGATTCGCTCCTCACATACACAAGGCCTGAGGCATCACAAGCTCACTTCTCTTTGGACTCTGAACAAAACTTTATGTGATATCTATGAGTTCGGCGAGATTCGTTTAGGATTTCTCCTGTTGGGAATAGGACTGGCTAGCTGTCTATGGGCTTTGTGAGGCTATTTGGGCTTTTGGTGGCTACAGTTGGCCTGTGTGTGTTGGTGTCATGTGGGGATGCACCTACTCCAGACGCAGGAAGAACACCGGAACCAATGCCCAGCAAGGTCCGGCTTAGCATTAAGATAGAAATAATTTACATATGTTGATTCGGTAGCAAAGTAGTTTCCTTATTTACTGCAATTAGTTAGGAAAGGATAATTTGTTACCTGGTTTGTTAGAGGACCTTCGGTATATAAGAAGGCCAGATGTTTCAAATAAAGGATATCAGAAAATTGCCTCATACCTCTGTTCCTTACCTCCGGTGTTCGCCCTAACCTCCTTGCATGCGGCTGCCGCCACGGCTCCCTCGCCAGCGCCAGAGAGGGCTAGGGCGTGTCCTCCTCCGTCTCACCAGTACTTCCTTCGCTCCCACTCCACCATTGCATCCTCGACGTGTGACAACTTGTTATCAGAGTCGTCCGTTGCTTCTCCCACCATGTCCAGCAAGGATGCAGTCGATCCAATCTTGGCGAAATTGGACGCCATCATGCAGCAGATGGCGACGGACAAAGCGGTCATCCACGCTAAGATGGATACTCTCGCTAGCACCGTCCGGGACATTGACAATCAACAGCGTGCCCATCATCTAGCTATTGCTCGTTTGGAGCATGCGGATGGGCAGGGTAGCAATCTGCACGAGCCACCTCCCCTGCATTCTAGCGGCATATTGCCGACGCCGCCCGGGCTGTCGGGTCAGGAGAACGGCCGGGCTCCAGGGCTTGCTTCGCCAAGGCCAACTATTCGGCGCGACTCCGGCTCAGATCGCCTTCCCCTTGAACAGCCAACACAGCCCCAGGCGGATCGTGGCGGCCTCCCTCGCTTCTACAAGCTCAATTTTCCGACCTTCGACGGGAAGGAGGATCCGCTGCCATGGCTCAACCGCTGCGACCAATTCTTCCGTGGTCAACACACCCGAAGAAGACAGTATGGTTGGCCTCTTTTCACATGCTTTCGGTCTTTGCTCAATTGTGGTACCACGGGTGGGCGTGATCTGGGAGCACCATCGTGGCGCCACCGTCGAGCTTGTGAATAACCGATTCGGGCCGGCCCTGCGCTCCAATTCCTTGGGCGAAGCTGGCGACATTGCGCGAAACGAGTTCAGATGTCGATTTCTCCAAACAATTCTTGGCCTTACTTTGTCGCACTGATCCCCTCTCGGAACATCAACAAGTCCAATTGTTTACGGTCGGGTTGGGAGAACCTCTCCAGATCGATGTGGAACTTCAAGGGCCGCTGACATTGGAATCAGCTATGAGCCTCGCTCGTGCCTATGAGTGTGAGCTCTCGGCGTCATCGATCCTTCTTTGCACCATATCGCCGACCTTGGCGCCCTCCGACAACACCCACCTCTGGAGGACCACCACCGGCGCCTTATGGCGTACCCGCAAGCGACATACCAATTCCTGCACCAGGCCGCAACCCACTTCCCCGACGAACATTATCGCCTGCCGAGATGGAACGCCGCCGAAGCATGGGTTTATGCTATCACTGCGACGAGAAGTTCAGTAGTGGCCACCGCTGCAAGAGACTTTTTGTGATGGAGATTGTGGACACCACCGACGAGGAGGAACCTGAGGACCCAGTTGAACCAGCAATCTCATTGGCCGCGATCACGGCATTACATCGCGCTCCGGCCAGACCATGCGCCTTCCGGTGACCATCGCAGGCCACTCCTTCATGGCTCTGTTGGATTCAGGATCCACGCATAACTTCATCGCCGCCCGAGTCGCCCACATGGCTGGGGTTCATGTCCAACCATGCTCAGGGTTGCAAGTCTTGGTGGCCAATGGTGACCGCATCTCCTGCCCTGGGGTTTGTCACAACATGCCGATCGCCATTGAAGAGGTACCCTTTGCCCTGGAATGCTACGTGCTCCCTTTGGATGATCTCGACATTATTTTGGGCGTCCAATGGCTGGGTACACTTGGTCCAATTATGTGGGATTTCAATCATATGACCATGTCCTTGACCATGCGCCGCAAAATTATTTGGTCCAAAGACACCACACGCAGCTCAAAAGTCGCACTTCAAGCTTGCACAGACGGGACTTCTGCACACACTCGGAGGATTTCAAATGACTTGTTTGCCGAACCATCGGTGCCACCCGTCTGTGAGCATTATCACGCATCCACTTGAAGCCGGTCTGAAGCAATAAGTCAGACGTCCATACCGTTATGCTCATTTACAGAAAGATGAATTGGAACGACAGTGCACAACCATGCTACAACAGGGGGTCATCCGCAAAAGCTCCTCCGCATTTTCGACTCCAGTTTTACTGGTCAAGAAGTCAGATGGTTCCTAGCGCTTCTGCGTCGATTATCGAGCACTCAACGAATGCACCATTAAAGATAGATTCCCAATTCCAGTGATGGATGAACTCCTCGACGAGCTTCATGGTGCCAAATTCTTCACTAAGCTCGATCTCCGTTCTGGTTATCACCAAGTGTTAATGCACCCAGCAGACATCGAGAAGACGGCTTTCCGCACACATCAGGGCCTCTTTGAATTTTTGATCATGCCGTTTGGGTTAACCAACGCTCCGGCAACCTTCCAGGCGCTAATGAATGAGGTCCTTCGACCATTTCTCCGCCGTTTTGTTCTCGTCTTCTTTGATGATATTTTAATTTACAGCCCTTCCTGGTCCGAACACTTGCGGCATATCCGCACCATTTTTCAAACCCTTCAGCATCACCGGCTCTTCCTGAAACGTTCCAAGTGTTCCTTCGACGACCAATCAGTCACATACTTGGGTCATGTGATCTCCACGAAGTCGCCATGGGCCTTCGAAGGTACTTATTTGTCGAGATTAGCCTGACCTCGTTCCGTTCGAGCAGTCCGCGGGTTCCTCGGTCTCGCGGGGTATTACCGCAAGTTCATCTGTGGTTTTGGTGAGTTAGCGCCCACCCGCTTATTGAAGAAAAAGCTTTCAAGTGGTCGATGGAAGCCGACCGGCATTCTCCAACTTGAAAGCGACCCTTGTGTCCGCGCCAATTTTACAATTGCCAGATTTCAATATGGCCTTCACAGTGGAGTGCGACGCCTCAGGTCATGGTATCGGCGCCGTCCTGCACCAGGGAATGGGCGCTGTTGCTCTCTTCAGTCGACCCATGGTTTCCCAGTACGCCTCGTTACCAGCATATGAACGGGAGTTAATTGGTCTTGTCCAAGCAGTCCGCTTTTGGCGACCTTACCTCTGGGGCCGTCCGTTTTTTATAAGGACCGATCATTACAGCTTAAAGTTCTTACTGGACCAGCGCTTGTCCACCATTCCGCAGCACCATTGGGTCAGCAAACTCTTGGGATATGATTTCTCTGTTGATTCTGGACCGAGCAAATCAATGTTGTTCTTGATGCCCTTTCCGTCGTGACGCTGAAGCAATGACCCTACGCATGCTATCTCCGGCCCACACTTCGCCCTTTTGATGATCTTCGTGCGAAGATATTGGCCGATCCACTTCTCCGTGAACTCCGCGACAAGATCAGCAATGACCAACAACAGGGCCCATGGGGGCTTGTGGATGATCTCATCACCTTCAACAACCGTATCTATATTTCACCCACTTCCTCTTATTTGCCGGATATTCTCACAGGCGCTCATCGAGCGCCAACCGAAGGCGTCGAAGACTCTTCATCATTGCGTCTTTGATTTACATATTACCAATGCTCGCCGTGTGGTGCAAAACTTTTGTCAAGGCCGTTGTCTGCCAGAATAAGGGCGACAGACTCCACCTGGCCGGTCTTTTCTGACCCTTGTCGATCCCTTGGCAATCTGGTCGGATATTGCCATGGACTTTGTTGAAGGTCTGCCCCGGATCGGTGGCAAGACAGTCATCCTCACCGTCGTCGATTGCTTCTCCAAGTCGGCCCATTTTCTGCTGCTCAGCCACCCTTATACAGCGGAGTCAGTCGCTCGGGCTTTCTTTGATGAAGTCGTATGTTGCATGGGATCCTTCTTCAATAGTGAGTGGCCGTGATCCGACTTTCACTAGCAATTTTGGACGTAATTGTTCGGTTGGTGGGTGTTAAACTCAATTTCGATTCGGCATTTCACCCTCAGTCCGATGGACAATCTGAAGCTGTGAATAAAATTATTATTATGTACCTCCGATGCCTTACTGGAGATCGGCCACGGCAGTGGCTTCGGTGGTTACCATGGGCTGAATTCTGCTACAACACAAGTTTTCAAGCGTCCTCCGGACTTAGCCCTTCGTGTGGTGTATGGCGTGATCCTCCTTCTTGGCGCCAATACAATGCCGGGATTCCCATCTGCGGTGTGGATCATTTTTCATCGATCGCAATGATTTCTGACGGAAATACATAGCCGCTTGTTGCAAGCCATGACACTACAAGGAATAGGTGACAAAGGTCGTTGGGATCTGCGGTTTGCCCAGGTGATTGGGTGCAGCCGTCTCCTCCATCGTCAGCGTCCTCCATCACTCCCCAGGGCACGACAAACTAGCTCCTCGCTACTCTGAGCCCTATCGGGTTGCCCAACGAATTGGTTGATGGCATACAAACCGCACCTTCCACCTCGGGCTAAAATACATGATGTTTTCCATGTGGGTCTCCTCAAGCCATTAAATCGGGACCCTCCACACCTACCTCGGCCTTGCCGACCATCCTCCATGGCGCGTCTGTCCATTTCAGCCAAGGTCCTAAAGGCACGGCTCGCCAGAGGTCGGCATGAACTCTGGTTCAATGGGAAGGATTATCACCGACTTGACTTCACGGGAACCGTTAGACCGATTAGGAAGTTATATCGACTTCAAGCTTGAGGACAAGCTTTTTGAGGAGGAGGAGAGATGTCATGTGGGGACGCACCTACTCGAGACGCAGAAGAACAGGAACCAATGCCCAACAAGGTCAAACAGCATTAAGATAGAAATAATTTACATATGTTGATTCGGTAGCAAAGTAGTTTCCTTATTTACTGACAATTAGTTAGGAAAGGATAATTTGTTACTGGTTTGTTAGAGGACCTTCGTTATATAAGAAGGCGGATGTTTCAAATAAAGGATATCGAAAATTGCCTCATACCTCTGTTCCTTACCTCCCGGTGTTCGCCCTAACCTCCTTGCCATGGCCACCGCCACGGCTCCCTCGCCCATGCCTTGAGAGGGCTAGGGCGTGTCCTCCTCCGTCTCACCAGTACTTCCTTCGCTCCCACTCCACCATTGCATCCTCGACGTGTGACAGTTGGGGAGGGGAGGGGGGGTTTACCCAAACTCTAGCCCACCCCCACCCTTGGCCGCACCCTCTCCCAAACCCTAATCCTCCCCACAACCTCCAGCCACCCCCCACAGCCTCCAGCCGCCCTCCGTACAGCCCCAACCTTGCCTCCCCATGTCTCCCCTGCCTCCTTGTCAAAGAGGTGCGGAATTTCCTTGGTCTAGCTAGTTACTACCGGTGCTTTGTGCAGGATTTCTCCTTTATTGCCAATCCAGTGTCTTAGTTGATGCAACAGAACGGTGTGAAATTCCTTTGGACTGCGGATTGTGAGCACAATTTTTGTACTTTGAAAGAGAAGCTAGTGACTACTACTATTCTAACTCTCCCTGAGCCAGGGAAATGCTTCATAGTCTATTCTAATGCCTCTTGAGTGGTTTTTGGTTGTGTGCTTATGTAAGAGGGTAAGGTGATTGCTTATGCTTCAAGGTAGTCGAGAAGCATGAAGCCATGAACAGAATTACCCAACTCATGACCTTGAGCTAGCGACAGTGGTTTTTGCTTTGAAGATTTGGAGGCATTACTTGTATGGTGAATCCTGTGATATTTTCACTGATCACAAGAGTTTCAAATATATCTTCACTTAGAAAGACTTGAATTTGAGACAAAGAAGATCACTGAAATTGATAAAAGATTAAGATCTCACAATTTGGTATCTTCCGGACAAGGCGAATGTGGTGGCTGATAAGCTTAGTTGCAAGGCGATGTCCCCTGTTATAGATTGTCTCATTGATGATTTTGAGCGTATGGGAGTTTCTTATTGCTTTTTGGGCACCGTACAGGTTGAAACATAGTTGATTCTTGAGTTTGCAATTCTAGAACGTGTGCGGGAGGCGCAATAGCATGACCGGCTACTTCGGCAAGTGAGAAAATGCTTTGATGAGGACAAGACTGGGGATTTCGGCATTGATGAATATGGCGCATTGCGGTTTATGGGCCACCTTTGTGTACCCCAGAAGTGATGAGGACATCACTCTTTTAGATACACTCATACATCATGGTCCTGTGACAAGAGCTCGTGCATGTAAATTAAATCATGAGGTGAGCTCGTTTCTCACGGTTCATAATAATGATATTGAGGATGGGATGCTACTAAATATTGGTAATGTTTTACTACTTAGGAACATAGGAGAAGCACCACCAGGACAGCCACAAGTATTCAGTTTTTTGGCACAAATTAGATTGACGGCAAGTCGAACCGGCCACCTCTACTCCAAGTTGGTGCACTTTCCAAAGTGTGCCATTACCTCCACGCAACCACATCCCCAACTAGGCTCCACCCTTGCCACGCCAAATCAAACTAGACTCCAAGTTGTCCACAATTTGGGTTCTATATTTAGTTCAGAGTCAGCAAACAGCACTGCATTAAAATAGGCATATATCCCTCGTACAGAGTCAAATGGAGTTCTTGTGCTTGTTAGAAAGATAACGATGAGATCTTTCCAATGGATCTAGTTCTAGCCCTAGATTCATTATGGATCAGCCGAAATCATCAAAACAATATGTTGTATTACTGTTTTGGGCTATTTTAGGCCTTGTAAGCGTGTAGAGGGTCCAAGCCCAGGTTGTGTGCGCCTCCCTTAGCTGTACACAACCCTAACTCATTCCTCCCACGTCCCTCTCTGTCATATACTCAGTAGCCACCGCCTTAGACACTTGGGTTTTACTTAGATTACAACTAGACACTTTATCAGTTTTTTGCCATACATCGGTTTATGGAACCCCAACTCATGTGCTTAATATTATTCGTAATTTCAGATTGCATCTTCTACGTTCTGACTTGTGTTATCGATTCATATGCAGGGATAAGGTTTCTTGGCAAGGTCAACCATGTTTGTGCGTAGTTGATAACCAAAGGAGCTATGGTGTAGCGATTGCAGGGTTCAAATCAGTTCTGATTAGAAACCGGATCGTCAACATCGAGTTCTCAATCAATCGATTTACTACCAACTATCGGAAGATTGGGCCACCGTTTCCATCAAGTGGCATTAGAGCCACGGTTGCCCGATAGGTAATTTTTGTATCCCCACTTTTGTTTTGCCATTGTCCTAGAGTCTAGAAAAATTACCCCACAAAATGTTCATCATTGATTCTGTTGTCTTACAACCTCTTGTGCCTTTGTAATTTTTGTTTTCAGTTTCACTTGGTTGAGTTCGTGTCCATTGTCGTCGTTTTGTTGCTGGTTTGAAGTCATGATCCCACCACCGCCAACCCCAAAACAAAACTAAGTCCTACTCGGTTTGCCCCTGCCGCCGCTCTGCGTTATATCTCCCGCTCTACGTTGTGAGCATATTTTTTGTACTTTGAAGGAGAAGCTAGTGACTGCTCCTATTCTAACTCTCCTAGAGCCAGGGAAATGCTTCATAATTTATTCTGATGCCTCTCGAGTGGGTCATGGTTATGTGCTTATCCAAATGCGTAAGGTGATTACATGTGCTTCGAGATAGTTGAAGAAGTATGAACAAAATTACCCAACTCATGACCTTGAGCTAGTGGTAGTGGTTTTTGCTTTGAAGATTTGGAGAAATTACTTATATGGTGAATCCTGTGATATTTTCATTAATCACAAGAGTCTCAAATATATCTTCACTCAGAAAGACTTGAATTTGAGGCAAAGAATATAATTGAAACTGATAAAAGATTACGATCTCACAATTCAGTATCTTCCGTACAAGGCAAATGTGGTGGTTGATGCATTTAGTTGCAAGGCAATGCCCCCTGTTATGGATTGTCTTATTGCTGATTTTGAGCGTACGGGAGTCTCTTATTGCTTTGTGGGCGCTGTACAAGTTGAAACACAATTGATTCTTGAGTCTGCAATTCCAGAACGCATGTGGGAGATGCAACAGCATGATCAACTGCTTCGACAAGTGAGAAAACTCTTTGATGAGAACTAGATTGGGGATTTCGGCATTAATGAATGTGGCACGTTGCGGTTTAAGGACCACCTTTATGTACCCCCAAAAGTCCCAAGTCAAGTATGATATCTTAAAAGAGGCTCATCATACCCCGTATACAGTCCATCTAGGTGAGACAAATGTATTAGGATTTAAAAAAGAGCTTTTGGTGGAAAAGGATAAGGGTGGATATTTTTCTTTATGTGGCATCTTGTGGGATTTGTCAAAAGGTGAAGAAAGCATAAGCGACCGGTAGGATTGTTGCAACCTTTGGAGATTCCTGTTTGGCCTTGGGATGACATATCTATGAATTTTGTGATTGGCCTACCTCGTACTTAGTGAGGGAAGGGCGCTATATGGGTAGTAGTGGACCAACTCAGCAATTCTGCTCACTTTATCCCCATTCGTACAATAAATTCAGTGAGCGAGTTGGCTCCTATTTATGTACAAGAGATTGTGAGACTGCATGGCGTACCCAAAACTATTGTTTCTGATCGAGATCCTAAGTTTGTCTTCAAGTTTTGAGAGAGTTTGCAAAGTTTTTTGGGCACACAGCTTCATCTTAGCACCGCCTTCTATCCTCAAACTGATGGTCAGTCTGAGCGTACCATTCAGATCTTGGAGGATATGTTTAGAGCTTGCTGTTGGAATGAAAGGATAGCTAGGAGGATCACTTGGTTCTTACTGAATTTACGTATAATAACAACTATCATGCCAGCATTCGAACCGCTCCATATGAAGTGCTTAAAGGGTGAAAGTGCAGGTCACCCCTATGCTGGGATGTAATAGGGGAAAGAGCAGTTCTTGGTCCTAACTGTGTTCAGCAGTCTATTGAGTGAGTGTAAGAGGTTAGGCAGAACCTCCTTGTAGCCCAGAGTAGACAAAAAAGTTATGCAGATGTGAGGAGGAGAGAGTTGGAGTTTGCGGTAGGTGACAATGTTCTTTTGAGGGTGTCTCCTACCAAGGGAGTTGTTCAGTTTGGCACTAAGGGAAGCTTAGCCCAAGGTATGTTGGGTCATTCCCTATTGTTGCTTGAGTTGGAAAGTTAGCTCACCAATTGGAGCTTCTTGGGTCAATGCAAGGAGTGCATAATGTGTTTCATATATCTATGTTGAGGAAGTACTTGCATGACCCAAAACTAATTGTTCCGCTTGAGCCATTGACGATTGAGTAGAACCTCACTTTTGAGTCCTAGCTAGTGCAAATTTTAGGGGAATCTGAGCGGGTATTGGAAAATAAGATCATGAAGTTTGTCAAAGTATTGTGGATGCATCAATCTGAGAGGGAAGCGACTTGAGAGCAGGAGTCTCGCATGCGGGAGAAGTACCCAGAGTTGTTCGTAGCGGGTATGTGATTCATTTTCTTTTATTGCTAACTTTGTTTTTGCGTAGTGGTATGCTATGAATTCGGAGTAGAATTCTGTTGAGGGTAGAATGTGATATGTTAGTGAGTTCGGTGAGATTTGTTTAGAGTTTCTCCTATTGAGAATAGGGCCGGTTGCTGTCTATGGGCTTTTGGTGGCTAGAGTTAGCCCATGCGCGTGAGGGTTGACCCAAACCCTAGCCCACCCCAACCCATGGCCGCACCCTCCCCACAGTCTCCAACCCCCCCCCCCCCCCCAATAGCCTCCAATCGCCCTCCCCACAGCTCTAGCCATGCCACCCCTTCCTCCCCACATCTCCCGTTTCTTCCCCATGCCTCCTTAGCCTCCTTGCGCCTCCCCTACCTCCCAGCACCCTTTGCCTTCCCCTTGTGCAGCCCTTGGACAAGTGCTGTCCTGGTGAAGGGTGGTTGCAAGTAGAGGCATAGATCGGGTGATTTAAAGGGAAAAGAATTGCAATCGTTGTGGATCCAACGATTCTACGGGAGAAGGTATAATTTTAAATTGTGTATGGTGATTTGGGTATTGTAATTGGGTGGTGCTATGGTGGTTTCTCCTGGTACAGGTGTAAGATTGAAGATGCCGACTAGAGGGGAGTGAATAAGCGGCTATAAAAAAATACTCTACGAATTTCTACAAATTAATTCACCCCTAATTACCCTTATGCCAAAACCTTAACAAATAATAACGCGGAAGTGATAAACTAAGGTTTTGACAACTAAAACCTAAGTCAACTAGCCCACTAAGTGCACTAACTATTTATGTCTCTAAAAATAATTTGCAATCCTAAATACAAGCAATCAAACCATCAATTCTATGAATATAAATTGCTTGAGTATAAATAAAGAATGGAATGCAAATCACCAGAGGCACACCGATATTTTACCGTTGTGTTCATAGACTCGCCGGTCTCCTCTAATCCACGTTGAGGCCAGTGTTCAAGAGTTCGCTCGGTTGATTCGTTGCGGTTAGGCACCGTCAAGCGCCAAGGCCGTATTTGCGGCGCAATTACGGGTCTTAGCGTTTTGGCTCTCGGCGGCCGAGAATTAATATAATTCATATATATTATTGATTTTATTATGAATAAAAATTTTTAGTTTTCTTTTCTAGTTATTTGCAAATTGCAAGACATCAAATATTAAAGTAGAATATTAAACTAAAATACTTGAAGAAATACTACTCAATTAATCAAGTAATAAACTAAGTAGTAAGTACTATGTTAGTGACTTAGTATACCTTATTTTGAGGGCGACGACGTGAATCTTTCAATCATGGTCATCAGGTGACGTAAACAATAGATCAAAATAGTCTCTCTCATAGTTTTGTGCCAGCCGCCAAGGACCACCAAAGACCGCCAAGACCCGCCAAGGACCACCAAGGTCCGCCAAGGCCCGCAATTTCGGCCTAGCCGCCAAACAGGCCGCCAAGGGCTGAATTCATTGCGTTTATAGCCACCAACCGCAATATCGCCGCCAAGTACCGAATTTTCGAACACTGGTTGAGGCTAGCCCAAACTGTTTTGGACCAGCTCCACAAATTGAGCGCCCGCCTCGATTCATGGTAGCTCTTACCCCCTCCGGGTAGGTGAACTCCGACCTTCACAACTTTGCCGAGCCTTCCCACAATCTTCTTGAAAAGGTCACCATGTATGACGCCTGCACACGCCGTCTAGGTGTCAGCAAACACCAAGAGTAACAAGCCAAGCCTTCTAACTTGAACTTCACCTAGTGCAACACATGCACTCCGATGACCTCCTAAGTGCAATATATGCGCAAGGATCCTCCTCAAGTGCAACACATGCACAAGAGGCTCTCAATCTACTTTCTAATTGCAACATATGCAATTAGAGCTAACACTTAGCTCATGAAGCAACTGTGAGGGTGCAACACATGCACACTACTCTCACACAACTCACAATAACACCAGCAAGCCCATATATCAGCCCTTAGCATTCTTTTATAGCCCCCCACATGAAATCTAACCATTGGGGGCAAGATGGGCAAAATAAGCATTTTTCGGTACTACAGCCCTTCTAGGGCCGGTAGTACCGGCCTCCAAGGTAACGACTAGAAAACTAGCCGTTGCACTGGAAACCTGGTACTATCGCAGGCAAAAGCCCGGTAGTACCGCTCGAGCGGTACTACCGGCCTCCACAGGCAGTATTGCCGGCCTTAAGTCACCTCCAGAGCAACCTCTCTGGAAAATAACTACTGACAGCTTGGGCCCGATATTACCGCACCTCCAGTAGTATCACCCATTGACCAGCGATAGCTCTGACCTTCAAAAACTGAGAAAATACGCTCTACTGGAAAATAACAACCGGTACTATCGACCTCTGGTAGTACTGGCTCCCAAACAATGGTACTACTGACTCTGCGGTAGTACCAGCTTTACACCTGCGATACTACCGAATTTCCAGATAAAATCAGATTTCACACAGAAATCTTTTCTTTTCAAATCAACCATCAATAAGGATTGATTCTTTGAGCCATGTGATAATTAACACATGATCAAGCAATTTGCAAAACACATTTGCAAACCAAATTCACATGCTCCGAAGAATCGCATTAAACTCCAACTTATTTACAAAACACATTCGCAAATAAACCGAGAAGCTATGAAATCAATCCTCTTAGCCATATAAGGATCAACACATGATCCCAACATTTTGCAAAAATACATTAGCAAATGCCAACACATGCTCTAGGATCATAACTCATAACCTCTAGCCTATTTGCAAATAACAAATCCATTTAATTAAAAACAAATCTTGAGCCATGAGATGATCAATACATAATCCCAACACATTGCAAAACACATTTGCAAATACTTATCTCATGCTCCAAGATAAGAAACATAAATATCAATATTTTACAAAAACACATTTCGCAAACACAAGACATAAACCACTCTTGCCTTGTGAAGATCAACACATGATCAAGTCACAAACCAAGTCTCCAATGCATGAGCTCTTCATTTGCAACACATGCAAATACCTAGCTCCATACAAACAACCATTAAAATCAAGTTGCATGAGCTCTCTCCTTTTGCAACACATGCAAAACCTAGCTCTATGCAAAAATCATTTAAACTACATTGCATGAGCTATCTCCCTTTTTGCAACACATGCAAATCCATAGCTCCATGCAAAAACCATATCAATTAAGATTCGATAAGAAGTAAACATGAGCACCCTTATTTGCAACACATGCAAATACTTAGTTCATGGAAAATTCAAATAAAAGAGTGAGCTAAAGTGAACCGGATTGAGTTCATCAACACATGATGAAGCTCAAGCTAAAAGATTCAACCCCTCTTAATAATACGGTACCTAACTAGCAATCCGGTCTCCCATCTAAATATCGAGACCGGTAAAAGACTAAGAATACATCCTTCGCTCTAGCTAGTTATACCTTTGCCTCTATCGATCCACTTAGAGTTTTTATGATTTCCAATCATCTTCTCTCCAGGATCGAATCTTTTTCTTCTTATTCATCAACACATGATGAATTTTCTCAAGCCCTTTTCTTCACTTTGGGATTACCTCTTGAAGCTCATCAACACATAATGATTTTTCATTCCTGATTCTTTATCTTCTTAGACTCAACCAACTTTACAACTCATTGAAGATCGTTAGTCCAACAAACATGGTTGTCTCAATCATCACTTGCACTCCATTAATACATAATAGATGCCTCTAAGATCGATTGAGCACAACCCAGATCAATTTGAAAGATTTAAAGGTGTCTTGAGTACTTTGATGCAACTAATGCTTCATTATACTCAATAACTTTCTGCTTGTTCCTAACCAATGAAGAAACACCATCAACCTATGATGAAGCATTTTTTGATTGATTGAAAGACAACTGAACTCAATTTAAATTTTATTTAAATTGACATTAATATATATTAACTACACAAGTTTCATATACTCAATTCGATGGAATGTAATGATCCAAATATTATATGGAGTAGTGGAAAAGGATCGGTACATTTAAACCATCAACTATAGAATAAACCCCATTTAAATATATGCATATAAATATTTGAACTTGGAATCAATATGCACATAATCAATCTTATAAAGCATTTGAGTTTATCCTATATTAACATGAGTATACTACAACTACACAAGTTATATATACTCAAAAGATTGTTTCAATGTCTTGATCCTATATATTATTTGGCAAGAGGACATGAATCAATACAAATGAAACATCAAGTTAAATTATGAATTCCCCCTAGATGTGTACATTCATGTATATATGAATTTAGAAACATAATGCACATATTTGAACTTAAGCAATTGAAGAGTTCATCCCTTAACTTGAATCTTAAGTATGCATTAAGACAATAAAGTGAATACAAGTGCATACCTTGATTTTTTTTCCAAATTTGAGACTAATATGAATATAGCTCAATTAAACATGTTAGTCTCATAATGATTAGATTTGTCATTAAACAATAATTAAACATTAATATTAAACCAATCACCAAAACTAATAGATGTTGAACTTACAACAGGTGGTCGGGATTGATCACTAGATGGTTTTTGAGACAAATTCTTTTTTTAGGCAGATTTGGATCTGAATTTTAGACATCATTTTGGAGCTTATGGTCATTTTCAGAGGGGTTGGATGTTGTAAAAAATATAGATTTTTGTCTAAAGTTTCATTAGAGATCAAAAACATGAAATTTTGTTATGCGGTTTAAAAGTATGGCCATTTGAAACCCTATTGTCCAGAACCTGTTTATGTTGGATGCAGCTGCGGTAAATTGCATATTAGGGATATTTAAAGGCTGAAATAAATTATTTCAATAACTAAGAAATTTCCTGTAGATTTCAAATATCATCGTTTGCTTAATTTGGAGTTGTATATTAATAATTACGAAATTATGAAATCTGTTGTCCTAGGTGACAATAGATCGGTTTTCTAAGCTTAAATCGAGGGATTAGATAAATTAATTAAAAAAGATGGATAACTAGAAAATTATGAGTTATCCTCTATAGATTTTATGAAGTACATTATTTTCAATGTTTGGGCTCTTGGGCTAAGGGTTATGGTCTTACAATCGCCAGGACAGAAAAATAGGTTGTGCGTAGGTGTGTTATCTTTAGACTATCTCCAGCGGCATCCCTTCAGCCTCCAAATCTCTTCGCAGATAGATCTCAAGCACTCCAACAAATTCCCTTCACGGTTCCTTTCGAAAGGGATTTGGAGTGAGAATCTCTTCAAAAAAGGATTCTCTCTCCAATCCCTATACAAAACCCTTCGAGGGGATGCTGCTGGAGATGATAGGAATGAAGGGAATGAATATGGGGAAGAGAATGAGGGAAGAGAAGGGAATAAAGGGAAATTGCTGGAGATAGTCTTATGGTAGATGTTGTACTGCTAGTACATGATGTTGGTATGGATAAATATGTCTATTGCAGGAAGTGTGATCTCGGTAGTGGCCTTAACCTCATGCCACTCTATTTCTTGTGGGTAAAGAGGCAAGTACATCATATAACGATAATGAGATGACATGAATCAATATTTAAATTGCTAATTAACATCTTGTTGTTCTATGTATGTTATCCATTATTGTTATTGTTTATGCCCATGATATATTGCGATTATGTTAATGATGGAAAAAATAAAACATGGTATAATTCATGTTATTTGCATATGTGCATTCATAAATGGAAGAAGTAACCCGTGTGAGCCTCTGTATCCCACTTGTGGTGGGCATGAAAGTTGTACTGCAATAGGTCCCTCCACGGGATGTGGATGGGAGTAAGACCTACTTCATAGAGCCCTCTACTAGGATGGAATAGAATGAGAGTGTGACATCGATGGGTGTGCACTCAGTTATACCGGTATAAGCAAAGAGAAAGAGATGCATGTGAGTATTAAGCATGATGCATTGCATGAATGAAGTGAATGAAGATATTTAAATTGATGAGTTCTCCTATATGTATAGGTAACATGATATGATGTATTTTATTTAGTAGTTATTTTCATGTATTGATATTGTTGTATGATGTACTTTGCTGAGTTTTGGACTCACGCTTGTTTGCTTAATGTTTTAGATACTTTGACACCGACATGACGGGAATGGGAGTAGCACAGACGCGAACATATCAATTCCTTCACTATCATCATAATGTTTAGTATTCCAGAACATGCTTTTGTAATGATTGAATAAACTAATTTATTCTTGGAACACTATAGTATGTGCAACTACTAAAGATTTATTCTATTTGTTTAAGCTATGATTGTGGCTTGTTTAAATATTGTCATTTTTCAGTTTATACCTTGTACATGATATATTTTTGTCTAGATGTTAAAGTTAGTGGTTGCTGAATATGTGGTAAAATATGGTTAACTGTTATTGTTGACGTTATGTTTAATATCATTTCTTGTTGGAAATTCTTGGTAGATATTGCTTAATGTCTTGAAGTGTGTGTATGATGTTGATGAAATTTTAGTTAATGAGGGTTACATACTAGTGTAAAGACCTGGTATGATGACATTCAGGACATGAGAGTGTCAGGGTGTTACACTTTAGTTGGTGCCAGCTTAATAATATCCGTTCCCTACCTTGCTCCATTTGTTCTAGTGATTGCCAAAATAAGTTTAAACAAATATTGTAGAAAATTGTTCCACCTTCTCACTTTGGGGGCTGAAGAGGTAAAAGAAATACTCGTTGAATTACACTATCAAATTCAACTGTTCAAAGATTACTAACTAATCTGTTCTCTCTCTAAAAATCGATGCTTCTTATAAATCCGTAACACCAAGGCATTAAGATTCATATACTTTCACTTCACTAATTATTCATCATAAAACAAGGAGAATTGCAAAAGGGAAAATTGTGACATGAATAGAAATTTCATTTCATCAGATGAAAATGATTTGTTGCGAAGCATTTTCACAACAAATCTTTTTCATCTGCAAACACATATTGTCGAGTTGTTCTTTTAAGTAATAAATTCATTTAACCTTCAAAAATATATTTTGTACTCATAATTTGATACAACACAAATTTTAAGTGCTTATTTACTATGTACTCCATATAAAATTGGTGAGAATCTATACGCATCTCTGTTCAATGATTTAATCTATGTTGTGAATTTCGATCCTTATCCTTATTCCTACCACGTGCGAAGCACATGCTTATACCGGTGGGACATAAAACAATGGTGTTGGGAAGAGCTCTACTTGATTGGTGCAACTACTTCATTAACTTGGAGTTCTAACTACATCTACAGATACAACCAAGGTTCCAAATCTCGCTGAGATTTTAAAAATCTTGGCCGAAATTTCGGATTTTGGCAAGACCGAGATTCCAAATATCGACAGTATAAAAAAAATTGAAATCAAGGTTCGCTACAATAGTAAATTTCACCGAGATTTCAGGTTTTTCGACCTCTTTCGCACCAAATTTTTTGTGGCGAATTGTAATGCCTTTTATGAAGAATACATGTGAAAAATTTGCAAAAAAAAAATATCGTGTAAAAATTATGTAACCCTATCATTGTGTATTTCGGCCTAAACCCTAACTTGGATTTCGGCCTTAAATTGTATTTCGGCCTAAATCATAAACCCTAACTTGGATTTCGGCCTTAAATTGTATTTTGACCTAAATCCTAAACTCTAACTTGGAATTTTATGTGCAAATACTTAGTACTTTGCATTCAAACAAATAGAAAATGTAGATAAATGCTTGTATGATTTTTTTATATTTTTTCTTAATTTTTTCTAGCCTTGGGAGGCCACTTCACAGGGGTGATTTTGGATTTGAAATTTGGTTTCTGAATTTCTGCCGCAATTCTAAAATTTCTTATTTCGGCCACAATCGAGATGTGATCCAAAAGCAAAATTTGAAACCTTGGATACAACACAACTGAATAAAATAGTGACATACATAATACAAGTCTAAAAAAGTTAGATATAGACTAAGTGATGGATATTAGAACACACAAGAAAAAAAAAAGATAGATACAAAATTCAGAAGCAGAATAAGTGATGGGATATTAGAACACATCACAGAAAAAAAAAAGATAGATATATAGCCTTTTCTTTTGCCAAGGATAGATATAAAGCTGGAGCAGCCAGAAAAGAGATAAACTAAATGGAACCCCATGGTCCCCCTAATTGTTAGTTGCTCCCCATAATTTCGTTGAATCGGTTCTCGTCTTTCTGACATCCATTTTGTCAATGAGAAAGGAAGAGGTGTGACTTTTACATGCATCTACCAAATCCCCAAAAGATTTGGCACAGACATACAGCTGTACTTAACCTCACATGATTACTCAAAGAATTCATCGAGTCCTTAAAATCAGAAAAACTGATGCAGCATCTTTCAAACTAACTATATCAGACTGATACAGATTTCTACTTTTGAGATTCACACAGCCAGCATAGTGCGAAAAGTTTAGCAAAAAATTTCTACTTGCGCAATGCGCCTCAAAGATAATCTTCTCCAGCTGAGCAAAAGCCCAAATGGCCATATGCCCTAAACCCATCATCTCCAAGATGAAACCATGGCCGCCTAAACGGCACCGCACGGTTCATCGTCGAAGGATTAGAGATACAGAAGAGGATCAAGAAACGTACGGACCTCAACGGGGAGCGCGTCCATGTCCGCCCGTAGCGCGACGACGGGCTCGCCGCCGGAGCCGATGGTGGCCACGACGCCCGTCCGCGCCACGGGCCACGTGTACGGGACACCGATCGCGTCGAGCTCGGCGCGCACGAGCTCGCTGGTGCGGTGCTCCTGGAAGGCCAGCTCGGGGTGCCGGTGGATGCGCCGCCGCACGCCGCGCAGCCACGCGGCGTGCACCGGCTCGCGCGCCGCGCCCAGGAGGTCGTCGGCGAGGGCCTTCGCCGACGAGGCGGTTGCGAGGTGGAAGCAGAGGACTAGGAGGAAGAGGAGAGGAGGAGAGGAAGCGGCCATGGCCGGAGGAGAAGTCGGATGCCGCCTCGCTTGGTCGGTTAGATCACATGGATGCGGTCGAGTGCCCTTTACTTTTCAGTTCCAAAATGTTTCCTCAAAAGGAAAAGGGAAGCGACAGACGTCACTGAGAGTCTGAGGCGGGGCCAGTGCGCTTGGATCCGCCCCTGACGGTGTGGATGTTCCAAATCCAACACAGTGAGTTCAAGATTCAACCCATGAAGCCCACTGCTGAATTCGCCGCTGTTTAGCGACAACTTGATGTCGTCGGCGAATTGTGGCCTTGCGGAGCAACCATTGCTGAAGCATCGTCGTTCTCTCTTCGTTCATTTGACCTCAATGGCTTCCACAATTTGTATCCATCGGCCCGTAGCTAGATCGAGGTCACAAGTTATTATGCTTGGGATAGCACATTGTCACCAGCTGCACTACTGCTTGAGAAATTTTGTTTTGCATGCTGTAGTGCCAACTGCCGAAGCTAATATAGGACAGAACTAGCACTCGGATGTCTGATACTGTTTATTTAATTGGACGTCTCTTGCAACATTTTTTTTCAACGCTTGAAATATTTTTTTTCCGAGGCGTGTAACATTTTTTTAACGCTTGCAACATCCGTTTACTATACTGCATTTCACTGTTTGTCGAAGAAAAATGTTGCACGCGTTGACAAAAAATATTACACACGTAGAAAAAAAATGTTGTAATGCGTTAGACGTCCGAACTGTAGCAATTCCGATATAAATTTACTTCGGAAGCCGGTCCACCGCTTGGAAAATGCATGTTGTTGGCTGTCCAGCCGCTTGGGACGGTAGAATGATTGGAAGCGGTGGACCCAGTTTTGTAAATAATGTAGGTAACATATCCTGTGTACACAGGTTTTCTCGTGTACAGCGTGCACATCAACTAACAAAAGTCATGAAAAATTCTGAAAAAAATTGTGATGTACTTTATAGATTACTCTACCTATGTATGAAGTTTCAAGATTCAAACTCATTATATATCAAGAGTTATAAAAAAGAGAATTCTGACAAGTTTAAAGACTCTAAACTTGTCAAAATTTTCTCTTTTTTGTAAATCTCAATATATAATGAATTTGATCTTGAAACTTCATACATATGTAGAGTAATTTTTTAAGTACATCTACAATTTTTTTCAAAAATTTTCATGACTTTTATTAGTTGATATATATGCTGTGTACACAAAAAAACTTGTGTACATAAGATATATTGCCAATAATGTATGCCTGTCGTGCCGCTTGGAATACCTTGGTGGGCCCAACGAAAGTTTGGCGGGATTTTGAAATTTTCACTACAGCAAGACATGTCTATTTGATCTATGTGAATAAATAATGCACGACTTTGCTTACGGACCACGCAGTGATAACCCACCGAATCATGTTCTGTGTTTGTGTAATGGAGCAATAATTGAGTTCTAACGTTGGGAGGTTCAAATATGCCTATATTTTCTGCAAATAATTGAATCAATCCTTTAGTCTCCACCTATATTTGTCTCTTTCATCTACGCTCTTATTTTGTTGCTTTCTTCTTTTGTAGGCGGTTTATTAAGATGGATCAGAAGATTGATTTATAGCTAGTTTTCAGTCGATATACCCTAGTGAATTAGAGACATATGTTATTATGGAAAAATGCAAGACATGTCGTGATAATTGGTAGATCATTTACTACCATTTTTTGGCTGATATTTAACATGTCTTCAAGACAAGACAACTATGAGTGTGTTTGGTAGGGATTTAGCTTCTCCAGATTTGTGAATCTGGTGAAGCTGAAAATTCTAGTTTCATCAGATTCGTGAAGCTGAAGCTGTGAGTACATTAAAAGTGTTTAGATAGATCATCTTGTTTACATTTTAGACTAAAAATATAAACTTAATTCACTTTATTTTAGCCTACAAGTTTCAGATTTCAGGAAAAGTTAGAATCTAGAGCTCTACCAAACAAGCCCTATATGTATGTGTTTGGATGACAATTTATATATGAATATATACCTGTGGCTCAAAATGCTTTCTTTCTGTTGATAATTCATCATATACTTTGTTATTAAAATTTGTGGATGACTAACCAATCAATTGTTGTCATTATTGATTGGTTTATAATAATAGTTTTTAATTTGATTTAAAATTACTAACAATGTATTGATTTTAATATTTCAATTTTCATATCTCAAATTTGTTAATTAAGAAGAGTTATACAGCTTGGAATTGTTATTAAACCTCTAATATAGCTTAGGAAAGATTAAAATTCGAACTAGTAGTGCTGCTGGGGATTCTTTTTTTGCTACCTGACTTACCACTTGGGAAACAACTGCCGCGAGCAAAACTTTTCCAAGCGGCTGATTAGGGAGCAGTAGCTATTTGGATTCCATGCGATACTACCGCTTTCAATACCCACTATTGTAAGTGGTGCTATACCTTGTGAGGCTGTGCTATCATTGGAAAAAAGATCAAATTAAATATTTGTGTTTTTTGAATAAAATTTGACACGGGAAGTCATCACTTTTCTCTCGTGTAGCCTTTTTTAAAAAAAATATAACTTCCTTTCGAATGCAATCAAAAAAATAGTCATATCCCTAACCACAAAAGTACCAGCAAACGACAAGCTCCGGGAGCTCTATAGGTGCTTTCGCAATGTAGGAGCATGCCATGTGATACAAGTCATCTATTGACGCTTTCGTGGTCAAGGGTAGGCTATTTTTTTTAATTACGTCTGGAAGAGGACCAAATTTTTAAAAAAAATACATTTGGACAACAAAAGTGATGATTTCCAAATCTCAAACTCTAAGAAGGAACGAACAAGACTTTACTACTATAGTATGCAGAATTTTTTTTAATATTTATTTTAAATCTTTTTTGCAAAACTAATCGGCCGAATGAAAAAATTTGAAAACTACCCTCCGTCCGCGATCTTTGATCGGGCGATAGACTTTAACAAACGGCAAAATTCAAAATCTAACGGCAGGAGTTGAAAAAATTAAAAAATATACCGATCGCCCCAGCCTGGGGCGATCGGTTACTGTAGCATTTTTTTTGCAATTTTTGTTGTAAATTGTTTGTACAATAATTGTTGTATTGAACCGGGAAGAATTACCAAAAAAACTTCTTGTTGTATTGAACCGGAAAAATTATTTTGCTTTGTTAGTGATACGCATCCCACTTAGAGATTTTCGTAGCCTCGTAGGGTCCGCCGAATATGGCCGGAAAAATACGAGAAAAATCACGGGTGACCTACGCAACGCGGGCTACCACTTATGTACGGGCGAGATAGCCGAACGTTGCCCTGGTCCGAAGTTGCGAAAACCGGAAAAGGCACTCGCGGCCACGAAACCGTGGAAATCGTGGCCACTTAAGGGTTTTCGTAGCCCCGCGGGACAGGCCGGATCCAGTCCAAAAAATACGAGAAAAATCAAGAGCGACCTACGCAACACGGGCTACCACTTACGTATGGGCGAGATAGCCAGACGTTGCCTCGGTAGGAAGTTGTGAAAATCGGAAAAGGCACTCGTGGCTATGAAACCACAGAAATCGTGGCCACTTAGGGGTTTTCGTAGGCCCGCGGGACAAGCCGGATACGACCCAAAAAATACGGGAAAAATCAAGGGCGATCTACGCAACGCGAGCTACCACTTACGTATGGGCGAGATAGCTAGACGTTGCCCGGGTAGGAAGTTGCGAAAATCGAAAAAGGCATTCGCGGCCATGAAACCATAGAAATCGTGGCCACTTAGGGGTTTTCGTAGCCTCGCGGGACAAGCCGGATCTGACCCAAAAATCTGGGGAAAAATCAAGGCGACCCTCATAACGCGAGCTACCATTCTTAAAAGCACGACCATTACTAGGAAGCAGGAATTACAAATATTGTTTCCCGGTCTTTCCGAAATAGTACAAACTGCGTGGTAAATTAAGCCTTTTCGATAGGCTGGAATATATAGAGGGGAAATGAAAAAAGCAGAGGAAAGAGCCCAGAATCATTATTCTATATATGTACGACATACACATACGAAAATAACCATATTAAATCTTGTTTCACTTTAAAAAATCGTTAACGCGAACACCGTACGTGATAATATTGATGGGGTGCGAGAGGGAGTTTGCAGAAATGGGGAATTTGAGCTCAGAATTTTTTACGGATAATAAGGTAGGTCAATCTCTTTATTACGACTTCAAGCGGGAGGAGCAAAGACGAACAACGAAAGTAGTAAGAGCCTACATAGTGCATGAAGAACAATAAAGCGGAGGAGCATTACGAACAACGAACAACGAGGCGTCTCATCGAGTGCATCGAGGCCACTTCCCTTATCCCATGCCTCGGTGGGGCTTCTCGCACGACGTGCCCTCTCTCGTTTCTTTTCTCTCTCGACCTCCTTCTCCTCCGCTTCCTTAATACGTGCTTTCTCGCGTTCGGCGTCACAATCCTCTTGGAGGCGCCTCCTGAACTCCCGATTCTGGAACTCTTGATCAAGGAGCCTTTGGTCCTCCGGGTCGATCTCCATGTCGTACCACTGCTTAAATTCACACAGTGGCGGAGGCGACTGCATGAAACAAAAATTAGGAAAGTTCCATGTAGAAATATTAGGAAACACGTATGATTATTACCATAAGGCGAAGCTTCCGGGCCTTCTCCGGTGGGTCGAATTCGTAGTTGCGGCACTTCCAATACCGCCTCTTCCAAGTTGGAAGCTCGTATGAGTGGACAAGCCTACAAGGATCTCCGCACAAACACATCGGTGCGACAACCCCAGTCGGTAGGAAGAGATCCTGGTACGCTGTGCGCGACAAGGTCGAAGAGCCTCCCTCTTCTGTTGCTTTGCCCTTTCTCTTTGAACTTGCACGTCTCGGCATTTTGCCTTGATCCTGACCTAAAATGAACGGATATATCTTAGAGACTTCCTCACCTTGGTTGTTCCTCTTCTCCTGTGCTTCTTAGAACACATCGTCCCTTCTTATATAGGCCTTAGGGGCACTTGGAGAGCAAACACGAAGCACGTAAGCCTCCGTCCCAGCACTATGTCCCATGGTTTCTCAGGCTGAGTTGACAACGCACTGCAGCCTCAGGGCCTTTTCAGGCGGACTTGACAACACACTGCAGCGTCAATGTCTTTTCAGGCCGAGTAGACAATACACTGCAATGTCAGAGTCTTTTCAGGGCGACTAGAAAATACACTGCAGCCTCAGAGCCTTTTCAGGCGGACTTGACAACACACTGCAACGTCAATGTCTTTTCAGGCCGAGTAGACAATACACTGCAATGTTAGAGTCTTTTCAGGGCAACTAGAAAATATACTGCAGCCTCAGAGTCTTTTTAGACCGAGTGGACAACACACTGCAGCCTCAGTGCCTTTTCAATTTTGTAGTACAGGTGAAAACTGCTTGGTCATTTAAGCCTTTTGCCCCCCTTTAAGATATCAAGTGTAAATGCAAAATGTGTAGGGAATAGCCCAGAATCATTGTTCAATATATGTACTAACATGTAAAATACGGATACTTAAGGTTCCAGATGTGCGAGACGGAGATTACGGAAAGGGTGATTGTGATGTGCAATAACCCTAAGTGTTATAGCTGCGAGATACAGTGATAATGCCTGAGCTAATGTAAAGTTTTGAAGACATAAGAATCATTAATGACTTGAACATCCTGGTTCGAACTTTATTGAATGAAAATGATAACATAGGTTATTAGGAAATACAGTGATAATGCCTGAGCTAATGTAACTAACTCTAATAGAGATGGACAAAGTGGCATAGACATCCGCAGGATAGGAACGAACATTCCACTGTCGTTTCATAGTCGGGATTAGCTACGAGGCCTTGGTCCCTGACATTTTGTAGGCGCCTCTCCCGCGCCTCACACACTTCCATGGTTAGACCGTGGGGTAGTGGCAGGAGCATAGGCATTGTGGTTCATCGCATCCATTGTTCACGGTGTACGTAGGGGCTAGATGCGGCGGCGGAGGGGGGTAAGCTTGCCGTAGAGCAATTGGCATTGCTTGGACCTGACTTGGCATAATGGTTCTTGTTATGTACAGTTGAGTTCGGTAGTCCTCTTCCCAAGCCCAGAAAGTACACCTCTTGGGACCTAATGCCTGGTGATTTCACGGAAGAAATTCAGGCTTAGTGCGAAACATGGTAACAACAGAAAAGGTTTGAGAACTTACCTCATTGTTTTTCGTGCACTTGAAGAAGAATCGGCTGGGTTTGAGGCGGTTTGGACATCTTTCGAAGATTTTGGAATTGCATCGCGGACAGTGTATGAACGGGAGCCCTATCGTCGTCCTCCGCGTAGCAGGACCACTTGAGCTCGAGGGATGCGCCATGTAAGCTCTTCGATTTGTGGAAGGATTGCGGAGTTCCGGGGAAGAATGTTCAACGAGAAACTGAGGTGCTTTCGGATCTCCCCTCGGAGAGTCCTCTTGTAGGCACATCCCCCCTCCAGACGAGGACGTCCCTAGGCCCCCCGCCCGATCCACCTCTGACGGGCACGTCTCCCCCTTTATACGGGGACGTGGCCAGGCCCCCACAGCATGAACGAGGACGTCCCCCCTCCAGACGAGGACGTCCCCAGGCCCCTCGCCCGATCCACCTCTGACGGGCACGTCTCTCCCTTTACACGGGGACGTGCCCAGGTGTCAGGACCCGAATATGCAAATCCAGACCCTCTGTGTATTCAGCACTAGTCCAGGATCACGCTGGTGCACACAGTCTCAACATTGGTACATATCACAGTCATAACCAATGAAATAATAAAGTACTTTAATTAAATACTCAACTAGTTGATCGACCTCATGGTCAAGTTACAAAGATCGCGATCGCAGGCTTAAGACTTATTAAAATATTCAAATGCAATGAAATAAAATAAACTCGTGGCGCCAACCAATTTGTCACAGTAATCGATCGGGCTCGCTCCTTAGTTAAATCGGCTCCTCCTAATACTCCTCCTCCTGAGCAGGGGTTGCTTCTTCCTCAACTGAAGTTGTGTTGTTGTGGGGGTGAGTACTTTGAGCACTTAGCAAGTCATGCACAGAATGCAATGCTAATACGCTACATGCATGGCTTAGTACAAAGGATAGGCTACGGTTCATGTGCAGTACAGCATTCAAGATAAACAGTAATAGATTGCAAAGCAGTAAAACAATAGTGGGAGTAGTAGCTTTCACAAACAATTCAATCGTAAACCATTTTCCGTCTTAAGTCAAGTTCAACATTACCAACCCAAGCATTTTCCATAAACAAGTCATTTTCATGAAAGTCTAACCCTTGACTGTAATCACCGAGCGATGCTCAATACCGTGAGCACAGCTATTCGAATAGGTTGTACACTCTGCAGAGGTTATACACTTTACCCACAAGATACTGATCAAATACCACCAAGGCAAATAACTTAGTAACAAAGCCTTTCCAAAGTTCCGTCTAAACCCAGTACTGCCCGCTAAGGTTTCAACACTGGAGGGACTGGTTACCACACCCAGGGCCCCCATCTTGCGCCATGTGAGTTCTCACCCGCTCCTCTGGGCCCCACACCACCACGACAGTACCAAAGAATAGATTTTCCAGTTTACTCAGCTAGGCCCGTCCCATTACGGAGCTTGTGGTTGTATGAATGACTCAGTTCAAATGCTCGTAAGGTTAAGTCCTTAGTTGACCGAGGCAAGACTAACCAAGTGTGATCTCAATATCAAAAACCAATAAAAACCAAATACGACCGCCCAGTTGCCACTCTTGGCCCACCAGAAACAATCTTGCCACTTGCCCCTGTCTAAATCATTTTTCCCACCCTGGTTCTTTACCATTGCACCACGTGCCATCATCAATCCAATAACACATGTCTCATTCACAAAACACGTTCCATATCTCATTAAGTCAATATTAACTCTGGTATTCCAAAATCATGAAATATCCACGTGGCAGGGCTAAGCATACTACTTACGGTCTACTCCACCCATGTTGGCCAATTATTAATGTCCAACTATTAATCCACAACCTAGGGTGACAAATGATTCATGGCCTACAGTTATATACGACAAGGTGGCATACAGCAACTAGGCATTTATCTAATTCCAAAATTCATTCAAACAAATTTTTACTAAATTAGCATGCAATAAATTAAATCGAAATAATTTTTCTATGATGGGTTCAACATGATCAAACACAACTTGCCTTCAAAAAGTAATGGTTCTGGTTCCTGAGCTTGCTCCTGGGTCAGAACTTCTCCCTCGAAACCTTCGGGCACTTCAACATCTACGCGTAACGTAAATAAACAACAATAAATAAATAAAACAGAGAGCAACTCAAGTCAAAAATTCAATTAAAATTCACAAACAGAAAGAGCTTGATTTTACAAATTTATAGAAATTGGAATCACTCAAATCGGAGTTAAAACGCAAAAGTTATAAGCGTTTGAAGTTTCAAAATACATTTAAAATCAATAATCCGAATTAAATAAATATTTTCATTTTCGGAAAAACTAATTATTGCGTCATCTATGACACGTGTCGCCACCAGGAAGTGACACGTGGCCTTGCTGACGTTGGCACTGACCGGCTCCCGTGCTAACGTCAGCATGACATCATCGTGACGTCAGCACGACTCGGCGGCTTCGGCGACAGTGGGACCCACCGTGATGTCGGCGATAGCGCCACCGTGCGGTGTGGTCGACGTCGCGGGCCCTTATTTGTCGATGTCGCGTGTGCCGCGATCGCCGCAGTGCGGCTCGGTGTGCCACGCGTCACGACGCGATTGGCTGCGGTGCGGTGCGATCCGAGCCGTTGCTTCTAGATCTAACGGATGAGGTTTAAGGATGGAGTTTACTGTTTCGGTGTGACGTGGCTGAATCCAGTTCGTCGATGCACGATCGGACGGTGGATGAAGCTCGACTCGGCGACGATGGCGCGGCGGCTCTGCTTCACCGGAGACGAAGACGACGACGTTCGGCGCGGCGTTCCCGAGCTCCTCCGGTGTGAAGAAGTGATGCTCCCGACGCGACGTGACAAGATGAACTCCAAGGGACCAACGGCGACGGCGGAGGGTGACCGGCGGCGGCGGAACGGCTCAAAGAATGCGGCGGGCGGCTTCGGGAACTTCGGCGAGCTCGTGCGGCGTGGCGGCGGCGACTCGGACAGCGTGAGCTAGGGCAAAAGGTGCGGCGCGTCTAGGGCTTCATGACCCGGTGGCGGCGCATTTAAATAGTGCCCTCGACGTCCAGTGAAATCTTGTGAAACCGAGGCCCTTACACGCGCCATGCATGAGTCCGTGGCATGATTCTAAAAACGACGTGGCAAAATGTGAGCCCTTGGATGAAGATCAGACGGCTGCGGCGCTAGGGTTTTCCGAGCTAGGCCGCACAGTGTTCGGCCCAACACTGTTCATCCGATTTTTAATTCTTTTCCGATTAAAAATAATTCCCGAAAATCAAATAATTCATTTGGGGCATTAAAAATATTAGAAAAATTCTGAAAAATTCTCAAAAATATTTTAAGACATTTGTGACTCAAATAAAATATTTTCAGTAAAATTTTATTTTAACTTTTATATTATTTAATTAATTTGGTAAATGGCTTAACTCAAAAATAAATCCAAATAAATTCCAGAAATTTCTCAAAAATTCAAAATACCATTTTAATGCATGAAAAGCAAAAATTGGGGTGTTACACGGGCCCCCAGAAGACAAACGAGGGCGTCCCCCTCTAGAGCGAGGATGTCCCTGTGCCCCCCCATGAGACTTATCTATGAAGAGTATGGTCTACTATATTTTCCGCAGTAACTTATGATCTGAGAAATCGTGGCCTAGCACTTATCTATGTAATCAGTCAAGGCGTGAATGAAGTGGTAAAGGATGGAGTGGTAAAAGTAAAACGCAGTAAAATGGTAGAAGTGAGGAGCAGTAAAGATTCTTCCCTTCCTTGTGCAGTATAGAGTTAATACCCAGTAGAGATGCAGCTCCCTTTATCCATTGTTGTTAAAATCGGAAATGCAAGCACTTAGTTCAGATAGTTAGACAACATGGTGGTGAAGATGAATAAATTACAAAAGTACATTTGTACAATAACTCAGTCACGACGATGCCTCCTCCTGATCTGCTGGGTGGGGTACGTGAGTGGCGACGGCGGACGGGCGGGCCTCCTAGCCCGGCCCTGCGGCACAGGGGTAGTGTAGTCTGTCGGCAACTCGGGTGTCTGCTCGGGTGGTGGGGCGAGGCACTCGGTGGACAGGTACTGGTCCAAGTCGAAAGCAGGCGCATCCTCGTCAATGTCGTCGTAGCCCGAGTAGCCGAAAGCACCGTGGGGTCCTGTTGTGGCGTGAGACGAGACTGGCCCGCGTCGCCCCACCTCGCTTCATCGCGGTTGGCGAGACGAAGATCGCCCGCGTCACCCCACCGTGGCCACTACGTCTGTGCGGGAGGACACGAGGGCTCATCTTGGTGACGTCGGTATGGCTGCCGACCGGTTGGGCGAGTGCGAACGCAGGTCCACTAAGCGAGGGAGTCTTGGTGATAGGGACGTCTTCTGCTGCGCACCACGTCTCGGCCCCCCGGCAGGTGAGTAGGCGACACATCCGCGACATCGCGCCGCGGATCCGAGTAAAAGTTTCCCGCTGCTGAACGGGGTGAGCGCGATGTCCACGTCGAGGCCCGCCAACACGGACTCCGCCTCCCCGTACACCTGCCCTACAAGATGTGCCTGCAAGTAATGCCAGCTTCATATGAGGTAATTTACATAAAAAAACATACGTGTAGGGTGACGGGGGCGACCCTTACCGCATAGTTCTCCCTCTGGGACATCTGTGAAGGGTACGTCTCCGACACCGATGCCGGAGCTGCAACATACGCTGCTAGTGTGTACCCAATCCTAAGCCAAGTCCGCGGCACGAACCACTCCATGTAATCGTCGTACGGCCGGGTCTCGTCCACCGTGTCCGCCTCCGCCTCGTCCCACTACAACACCCACGGTATCATGCGATGAGCGAACGGACTACCACTTATGTACGGGTGAGCTGGGCAGGCGTTGGCTCAGCACGAAGTTGCGAAAATCGGAAATGGCACTCACGGCCACGAAACCGCGGAAATGGCACTCGTGGCCGCGAGTGCCTTTTCCGATTTTCGTAACTTCATGCCGGGCCAACGCCTGCCCAGCTCGCCCATACATAAGTGGTAGCCCGCGTTGCGTAGATCGCCCTGGATTTTTTTCGTATTTTTTTGGCCGTATCCGGCCTGCCCCGTGGGGCTACGAAAACCCCTAAGTGGCCACGATTTCTGCAGTTTCGTGGCCGTGAGTGCCTTTCCGATTTTCGCAATTTCGTGCTGGGGCAACATCCAGCCATCTCGCCCGTACATAAGTGGTGTCCCGCGTTGCCTAGGTCGCCCGTTATTTTTCTCGTATTTTTTGGGCCCTATCCGGCGGGCCCCACGAGGCTACAAAAATCCCTAAGTGGGATGCGTACCACTAACAAAGTAAAATAATTTTTCCTTGATGTTTTTTGGGTAATTTTTTCTGGTTGAATACAGCAAAATTGCAAAAAAAAAAATTGCTACAGTACCTATCGCCGGGTACTGGGGCGATCGGTCTATTTTCAACTTTTTTTTGCTCTGCCGTTAAAAATTTGAAATTTCGCGTTCTTGAGCCGTTAAGCGAGTCACTGTCGTCGATCAAGGCGATCGCCAGATCTTGAGGCGACAGCGCCTACTTTTCAAATTTTTTTGCCCCGCCGATTAGTTTTGTAAAAAAGATTTAAAATAAATATTAAATAAAAAAAATTCGATGTTGCGGTGACCCTGGAGGAGATCCGTTTTGTCTGACAATTCCGCATGTTGGGCCTGTGATGACATGGCCCCTGGCACTTGGTGTTCAACAGGATTGAGATTTCTACAGACTGACGATGAAAAAGAACTGGTAAGGTATCATATCAACGATGGTCGATCGACATCTATTAAGGTTAACTTTTCATAGAGAAACACCTATCGAATTTTATATTCCATCGTGGTCACAATTTTTTTTCTTTCATGTATTAGACACTAGCTAAGTAACAGTACATTGGTTCAAGCCATGTGAAGATATGTTTTATTAATGTTAATAAAGAGTGCGATTACGAGAAATATTTTGATGTTGGTTACAAATTTTTTTAAGCACTCCTTATTGCAGTTTTAAGCTGATGCCGTGGTGCTGGTGCTAGCTGCAATGTTGGCGTGTACTTTGCGAAGTTGCATGGTGAGGACCGCGTTATATTTGATACTTCGATTAAAGCCGCTATCTCATTGATTTGAATTGAGTATTCGAATTATACTTTTTTTCAACGAGGGAGTTACACTTTGTTTTGTCTGACTGAAGACAATCGAAATGATTTTAATCGAGTTATATCGTGGTTCATTCCTGCAATATATTCTATCTTTTAAACTGAATAGTTTAATTATAACATCATTTTTTTTAAAAAAAAACTTCCATCCTTATCCCTATTCATTGCCCTCGTTTGGTTGACCCTGTTTGTTTAGGCTTAGACTTTTTGGTTTATAGTTTAAAGCCATCTTTTTGGTTTAAACAGCTTAAAAGTTAATGGCTTTTGTATGTGATAGCGGTGGGTAATTTTATCTAACTTTAGTATTATTAATTTAAAACCAACCATCAATAAGCAACAAAAATCTCTCTCTAGTAGCTTTTGGCTTTTAGTTATATGAAAACTTATGCCTTTTGAAAAAGCCTAGATAAAAAGTTACTCGTTTGTTTAGGTTTTAACTTTTTAACTTTTAAGCTGATGAAAAATCCAAAACAAACAGGGCAGTCTGGTGGCAAATCAAAAGCTGAGCTAAGAATGATATTACCTAATTTTTTTTCGGCAACTTATTAAGTTTATGAATCGTCACCTTACCTACATATCTTCATTTTGGTCGCTTTCTCTGGTGGTAAACACACCATGTTAAATTTTTATGGAGCGAACTAAAATAAATTCATATTATAGTACGAATCAGGTGGCCATAGAACTTCATAATGCTTTAGAAGCACGCGTTGAATTTGTGGAATGCAAAGGAAAATAGGTCCTCAATGATAATAAAGAAAAATAGCATGGATTCATTTTTGTTTTTGCAAAACACAACTTGAATTGAGACTTTGCTATTTTTATCCTCTATGCTGGTCTTCGATCAACAAAGTACATGTAAAATTTAATAAGAGTAAATTTTATGAAACCCCGGGTTTTGCGGTCGATGTTGTACAAAACCCCATATATTGTGGCTTGTGTCACTTAATCCCAGGTATTATGGCTATAATATTTCACAAAACCCCACTCATTACAATTACTCCTCCACAATCGCGACCACATACAACAACCGCTGCTCAACACCTATAGCCTGCATGATGGAGGACCTCGCATGCACGTCGCTACTTCCAGTAGCTCATATTCACCGTGACCATAACATCTAAGGTTTTGTGAAATATTGTGACTATAATACCTAGAATTAGGTGATACAAATCACAATATCTGAGGGTTTGTGCAACAACGACCGTAAAATCTAGGGTTTTATGAAATTTACCGTTGATATATTGTCCCATACAACTAACATCAGCAAACTCATTAGGAAAGTATCAAGTTTTGCTCTGCGTTTTCTCCAAATTCATTCCATCCTATAGACTTGTAGGCCAAATCCACATGTCGGCACCTGTTGTTTTGTGAGAGGAGTTGGTGGTGGGATGGCAGATGAACCACCATCACTACCTATAGACTTGTAGGCCAAATCCACATGTCGGCACCTGTTGTTTTGTGAGAGGAGTTGGTGGTGGGATGGCAGATGAACCACCATCACTACCTTCTTTCATAACAATAAAGTGTCGGGACCTAGATTTACAAATCCAAAACTCTATGTATATTGCACTAGTTCAAGATCACGCTAATACATATAGTGGCAACATAGATGAAATATCATTCCATACAATGAATTAACTAAGAAAGAAGAAAATTATTATTAAATAAAGTAATGGACCTTATGGTCAAAGTTTACACTACTATGCCTTAAAGGCTTGAAAAATAGATAAATTATTTCAACGGAAATAAAATAACTTGGGCAATTCGATATGCCACAGTCTAGGGAACACCTTCCTGGTCCACGTAGTCTTCATTGTACTCCTCATAGAACTTTGTATTTCCTGGTCCTTCCTCAGTAACTGATCAACAAAGACGTATAGCTGTGAGTACAAAACGTACTCAGCAAGCCGCAGGGAAATGATGGCTTGACAGAGGATAGTCATATGGTTGTTTTGTAGAAAGCAATAATTTGAATTGAAATACAATAAATAGATTGAAAGTATATTTATGAAAAGATAATAAATAACTAGTAAATCAATGGCAGACAACATGAATAGAATGGTGAGACATCACCCTTCATCATCTAAAATAATGATCTAATCACTAAATTCAACAGTATTAACTTTAGATTATAAAATAATAGTGAACTTCCTATTCACATCCCAACAATTTCACATTCCAATATTTCATGAAACACTCTATACCCCATGTGAAATTCCTAAGCATGTCCATGATTGTTGATGCAATATGAAATAAATATCAAACAAAGACTCAAACAACCTTAAAATTAAAAATAAATGGCTTTGAAATATATATCTTGATTCTATAAAAATTTAGAAACTTGAATCGCCTTAATCGGAGTTTGTATAAAAGAGAACGGGAATCCGAAAGATTAAATTCAAAGAAAATAGAAAAAGAGAATTTTTTGGGATTATTTTTCTAAAGAAAAACTGATTTATTGTGTCGTGCTAACATCAGCCAAGATTTTTAGAAATTAAAATAAATCCAAAAAAGCTTTATTAGGTTGACAAATGGGCCCATGGTCCATAGACTAGGTCAACGGAATAGGTGATGGTCAATGGTAGACCGGGCTCACAGAATAGTGTTGTGGCTGACGTCACCAATGACGTGGCACTTGACTCGGCGCTAACTGAATAGATCGACCGACCTAGCGCACACGTGGACCGCTAGGGCTGAGGTGTCGGCTGACTAGGTGATGACGTGAATGGCCACGTCAGCTTGAGGTCGTCCTCCTGGCTTCGACGAGAGAAGGCGGTGAAACCAACTAGTGCGGAGGAAGAAGATAGAGCAGATGCCACAACGTCAATGGATCAGCCTCAATTTGGTGTGGATATGGAGGAGTGCAGCTCGGTGAACCTGGAGAGGTGCTCGGCTATGGCGGGGATGGACCGAGTGGCGGATCGACAGGGTTGAAGTCCTCGGCTGCGGCAGTGCACTCTGGTGAGCGAGATCTCGGCGGCGACAAGGTCTTGAATAGCACAAAGGGCGTGTTGGATGCAACGAAAGATGGGGAATCCAAATCGAGGTGTAGCTCTGGGTTTTATAGCCTAGGGAGGCATGAATCTACCGTTCATCGAGGGTAGCGCAATGTGCAGAACATGGACAACAACGAAGTTAGGGTTTCGTGGGATTGTGGTGATGAGAGCTAAGCCGAAGTAGCTTGGTAGGATCGACACTCGTGGACTGGTCAATTTGTGGCCGAATTTGGCGGGGCGAGAAGCTAGGCCAGGTCAAACTAGCAGGGTAGGTCAAGGAAATGGGCCAAGAGGGAAAAATCGACTTGAGAAGAGTTTTAGAAAATAAAAATATTTTCTAAATTAATAATATTCCAAAAATTCAAATAAGAGCAAATAAATTCAAATAAATAGAAAATAAATTTAGAAAAATCTCAAAAATTACAAAAAATTCCTTGGAGCATCTTTTGTTTGATGTATAGTTTAGTCAAATTAAATATTTCACATAAAGAAAAATTCAATTTATGCTTTGGTTATTTTGGAAAAAATGCAAATGGTTCATTTTCAAATTTAAATATTCTGAAACTCAATTTTTGGGTTGTTACAAACCACCCCCTTAAATGGAATCTTGACCTCGAGATTCAGGCTGGCTTGAGAATAGGTGAGGAAACTCGAATTTCAGATCCTCTTCTCGCTTTCAAGTGCTTCTTCTTCTGAATGATGGCTCCACTAAACTTTACCAAAACAGATGTTCTTACTCCTCATGATACGTCTACCACCTCCAAAATTTTCACCGGTTGCTCCTTGTAAGTGAGATTCTCTTGAAAATCAATGGCTTCCAAAGGCAATTCAATAGCACTCACAAACACTTCTTCAATTGCAATAAATCCAACACATCATGGATTCCATCAAAAGACTGAGACAATTCAAGCTTGTAGGCAACCTCTCCTCTCCATTCCAAGACTTTGAATAGTCCAACATATCTAGGGGCAAACTTTCCTTTTACTTGGAATCTATTAACTCCTTTGAGAGGGGTGACTCTAAGATAAACATAATCATCAAGCTCAAAACTCAAATCTCTACAACGATTATATGCATAGCTCTTTTGTCTGGTCTTAGCGACCTTCAAGCTATCCCGAATTAGCTAAACTTGCTCTTCGGCATCTTGAAGTATGGCAGGGCCAAATAATTGTCTTTCTCTAGTCTCCTTCCAGTTGAGAGGGTTCTGCACTTTCTTCCATATAAAACTTCAAAAGGAGACATTTGCAGACTGGCTTGATAACTATTATTGTAGGAAAACTTAGCATAAGGCAAACACTTGTTCCACTTGGCACCATAAGTTAAGGCACAACCTCTTAGCATATCCTCAAGGATCTAATTCACATTCTCAGTCTGTCCATCGGTTTGGGGGTGATATGCAGTATTAAATCTGATATGGGTTCCTATAGCATCATGCAAACTCTACCAAAATCGAGAGGTAAATTGGATCCCTCTATCTGACACTATCTTCTTAGGCACTCTATAAAGACTAACAATTCTGCCAATTTATCTCCTGTGGTTGTGCGAGACGGTGATCAAGGGTTGACGCATGAGGCCCACCATTGCGGCTTTTGATTACTTCTTCCATCTCCAAAGGTTGAATGGGAAGTTTGGTGCCTTGGGCTCAGTGACCTCGACTGTCCAAAACCAAGGAGACTACCCGGTGCATGCCACAAGGTACAACCGGAATCGCCCTAGGAAGAAATGGTTCTATCTGAAGGTGGAGGGCTTCCCATAAACTGGGGGGTAGCCAAAGATCACTTAAGATGACTACCCAAAGATCCCTCCTCTTTCTGATGATGATTGTGAGTTCATCCACACTACTTCTGAGATACGCAAGTGGAGTAGTGTCTGAGACTTGATGGAGGAAATGACGCTCATAAACACCAATCCCTTTGTCTATGGGAAGGATGACTACCAAAGAATCCACAAGAGCAAAGGTGAGCCTAGCTTGGCTATCAACCTTCGCATGTAGACATTCTTGACTTGTGCGTCTAATGCCCTCTTTCTTTCGTTTAATGCGCACTCTGAGTATGGCAGTTGAGAAGGCGAATTGGATCCTTGGAGAGATGACCACCACCGAGTACGAGACTCTTGAGGAGGTGGGTATCACTGATGGTCGAGGGTGCAACAGCATTGCAAGCAACTTGAAGCTAGTAATGCCCCCTCGAGGTAAGCCCATCCGTATCCCTCCAAGAGGAAGAAAGCCAAGGCCACTGGGGCTTCCTTCAAAGATCTTCCCTCCAAAAATCTACCAAAGGTGAGACCTCCTTCAGTAGGTCACTCACGCCCCGCAGCGCAGCCAGAGCCAAAGTCCTCTTCAGCCACTAGGCCTCGCCCTACATCCCTCGCCGCCAAGAGGCATTGGCCTACAGGGACTATTATAGAGGAAGCTCCCGTAGGGGCAAAGGCTAAGGGGGCGCCTCCCTTGAAGAGTCCATCATAGCATCCTCCTGTCCCCAGGGAGTTGTAGCCCACGTTCCCTAACAAGGAAAAAGATGACCAGTCTTTGAGCAAAAGGAAACTTCAGGACACCCATAGGCCCCCCTTGTAGAAGAGGAGGGAGCAACTTCCCTCCACCAGGCTCCCTCATGACGCTGCTACTGGTAAGCTTGGTAAAGAAGGTGATGGAGCTCTTGAGATCATACAGTCCACTTCGACCTCCACATCCTCATCTCCTTGGACTCAAGCTCAAAACTCAGTCATGTGAGCATGAGGCTAAGCTCTGTTGATTCCCTTGTGCGTGAAGTGGAAGCATAGCTTGAGGAGGGAGAGATAGGCTCCACTCCCACGAGTGATTTGGAGAGATCAGCTATTCAATGTGGTGATGCCTTCGACTCCCTCTTTGTTGAGGAATGTACAAGGGTTTCCCTCCACCGCTATCTCACTACTTCCTTTGACTTTCGCTTATTGGCACTTCTTGTGTTACCAGGGGTTGCAGACATCAAGGCATGAGTGGATGACTTGGAGAAAGAAATTCCTGAGAACAAGTCCTCAAAGGGACAGCGTGGCATTCTTAACACTGATCTCTAGGCTGTGGGAGATAGTGATGAGGCCATGGCTTACTCCTCTAGTGAGCTTCCCTCCTATGTTATCCCATACATTGATGATGATGAAGCGGTGATTCATCGCTTGACTAAAGAGTGCATTAGAAAGTACATGAGTCACTTTCGTGACACGCAGGGCATAGAGAGTTTGCTGAGTTACTCAAGGACCAGTTAGGCATAGCCATCAACCTCCATTTCTAGGTTACCTCTAAGCCCTTTGCACTCTGTGAATAACCTTTCACCTTTTGTCAGTTAACACCTGCAAGCTTCCCTCACAGGCAACCTCTATTTCTAATATCATCAGGGATGAAGCCCCGAGGATGATCGAGGAGATGTTCAAAGAGGCAGCCAGAGAAGCCTAGTGAAAGGTCTCACAACAAGATGATGAGAGGCTGAGAGCTGCCGTGGAGAAGCTGAAAACTACTGAAGAAAAGCTGCAATCCACTAAGGAGAGGCTTAGGGCTACAGAAGAGAAGTTGAAAGTTGCCAAGAAAAAAGTGGATGTCATTTACCAAGTGAATGCGAGCCTGGAGGAGGATGTGACCAAGTTGTGGTAGCGCTTGGGCAAGTTCTATGACCTTGAGAAGATCACTCTTACTGCCCAGAGAACCTTGGAGAGTCTTGGAGCTAAGGTTTCTCCACTTCCCTTAGGACAAACTAGGCCGGAGAGCTAGATCCCCTCACTGGAGCAGCGTGTTAACTCCTTTGCTCGAGTCGCCGAGGACAGGTGTCAGTCTTTTGCCACAGCCACCCTGACTGCCGAGGCCCTTGCCATCTCCCATATTAGTGACAGTTCAGGCTGGCAGGCAATGCGAGATGGTCTCCGCGGTCTTTTCACTTCAGGGGTGAAGAAGTGCCCCTAAGGAGAGAGCTATACTGAAGCCTTTAGCAGCTGAGTTTGTGAAGAGCGTGTCCTTCTCCTTAGCTTCAAGAGCTCCTATGGCTTCACCTGCCAACAACAGGCGTGATGATCCTATCAGTGTATGACCCTTTGAGATCACATCTTGTTTAGCAGAGAGTAATGATGATGTTGGGCAGATTCGCATGATGCATTCTTGTAGCCGCTACTTATTTAACACTTCAATCATGTAGCCTTTCATGAATGAGTATGCTTTATGTTTACATCTTGAGGGCTATGAGAATGATATGACATCATTTTTTTATCTAGGAAGCACCCAAGACGGCAGTCGGTATCAATTATAAGTGATGTGCCCACAGAGGCTGAGCACCCCAGCAATTGAAACCACCCAAGAAAGCATGCCGTAAGATGGGGCCACTTTACAAGGGCACAATCACCGTTTGGTGCCCTATCCCCTAAAGGGGTTCCTTTTGGCCATAGCTTAGGTTAGGTGAGGGGATGTGAATCCCTATGCCTGCGTAAGCATTAGGCCACACCTGGGCCCTCACATTGTTGCTTGTGAGGTCTTCGTATGGTGAGCCCAATAAGAGCAAACATACGCGCCCACCGGGAGGGGTTGTCTCCTGGGTCAAAACTCTTGTAGTAAAGAGGTTTTTGTCATATCTTGCGGAAGGGTATAAGTTTGTAACCCGGGGATCGTTCGGCTTAGTGCTTGGGGACCATGGGGGACTAGGCTATGGTGCACCCAAAGACTTAGGCGCACTACCTTAAGTTGCCACCCTCTCTCTAGGTCCAACAGGGAGTAGGCCGTTTGAGGGGGACTTGAGATGTCCTGACCATTCGGGGCCTTTTTAGGGGTAGACCACGGATGCCATGGCCCTAGGAGTGTGCTTGTTGTAAGGAATGTGAGGTTATGGCCCGTGTCCCCAATAGCAGCGTGTGTGAGGATGACCTTCTCATAGAAAAATATGGGAGTGATTAAGTAGATACGGGACCTCCCTTGATGTTTCATTGATAACCTCGGAAGTGTTTACATCAGCACAAGTTAAATGTCGTCACGGCGTACAATAGGGCTTAAACATAGAACTTTCTAAGCTTGTCCGTATTCCAAGTGTGTTTGAGAGTCTTGTATTCCAGACGGTGGAGAGGCAGTAGGCTCCTAAGTCCAAGACAGTTGAGATGCAGTAGGGTCCCTCCCAATTGGGGTGAAGTGTCCCGTGGACTATTGGGTCGGTGACCCTTTTCAGCAACAAGTCCCCTAGGAGGGCCTAGTCACGGATCTCCTCTACGAAGTCCACCTCCACCTTGTGATTTTCTTCATTCACCATGTAGTTGATGGGAAGGGGCCCTAAGAGTATCTCCACGTGGAGTGAGTGACGACGGACCTCTGTAGGGAGGACGGCTTCCACTCCGTACACAAGTGAAAAGGGCGTTTGTCCTATGGAGTAGTTGGGCATGGTACGCATCCCCCAAAGAACGTTGAGGAGTTCTTCTGCACATACTCCATGCTTAAGTGTACTCTTCTCAAGTCATCGACGGATGCCTTAGAGGATTAGACCATTGGTTCTTTCCACCGCCCCATTGGACTAGGGGTGAGCCACCTAGGCAAAGTATGGTATTGTCCCAATGGAGTCACAGAAGGCCTTGAAGGAGGAAGCATCAAATTAAGTCTCGTTGTCCACAGTGAGCTCCTTAGGGACCCTGAATTGGCATACAATGTTCTTTCAGAAAAACCTCTGCACCATTCATGATGTGATTGATGCCAATGGCTCAACTTTCCACTCACTTGGTGAAGTAATCTACTACCACCACTGCATACTTGTAGGCCCTCTTGGCCGGCGAATGGTCTAAGGAGGTTCATACCCCACCGAGCAAAAGGCCATGTAATTGGTATTTGATACAAGGGTGCAATAGGAGAGTGGTGAGCTGATGCCATCTTTTGACAGCCTTTGTAGGTTTTGAAGGTCTTGATAGCGTCTTGCACCATAGTAGGCCAATAGAAGCCTTGTCTTAATGTTTTTTCCAGCATTGCTCTTGGTGCGATGTGTGAACCATAGAGCCCCTCATGCACATCCCTGAGGAGTGCAGTACCTTCTTCTTTTGAAAAGCACTTGAGCAAAGCGGAGGATCCTTTCTTGTACAATTTCCCTTCAAGGAGCACATAGGACCTAGACGTGTTGAACAACCTTTGAGCTTCGATGTTATTCTCGGCCTCTACTTCCCCTTGAATGTATTTTTTGATTGGGATCATCTAGGAATTGGGGGAGGTTGAGATCTCATTGACCTATGGGGGTAGTTCATATTGTACACCCTCGTTGACATCTTCCTTCATGGAGGGTGCATCAAGTACTTCGAGGAAGACCTCAGGTGGAAGCAGCTCTTGAGAACTTGCTGCCCGAGCTAGACGATTAGCCCGATGATTGTCTCCGCAGGGAATCCGATGGGCCTCCAACCTAGAGAAGTATTTTTCCATCTTCCGCGCCTCTTTAAGGTAGTTAATCATCTTGGGATCGAGGCATTGGTAGAACTTGTCCATCTGATTGACGACAAGCTGAGAGTCCCCGAGGATGAGTAGGCGTCAGATCCCCAAAGAGGAGGGCCTCGTATTTAGCCATTTTGTTGGTGGGGTTGAAAGATAGGTGTGCAACATACTCAAGTGCCTTCCCTTCTAGGCTTACAAGGACAACTCCGGTGCCTCCATTTAGGTGTCTGGAACCATCGAAGTAGTGGGTCCAGTGGGGGTCAGGTGGACCGAGGCACTCTGCCACCTCCCCTTGGATAGCTTGGGAGTTTATCCATTTTGCCACAAAATCGACGAGGATTTGGGATTTGATGGCCATTCTCCCTACGAGCTTGAGGAAGAAGGGTGCCAGCTCAGCTGCCCATTTAGCAATCCTCCCAGTCACCTCCTTATTGCCCATCACTTCAGCTAGTGGTTAGTCGGTGGGGATAGTGATGGGGTGCCTGAGGAAGTAGTGGCGAAGCTTTCGAGATGCCATGAGTAGCGTGTAGTATATATTTTCTATTTATGTGTACCTTGTCTTTGCGCCTACAAAAGCCTCGCTAACATAATACACAGGGTGTTGGACCCCGTCCTGTTCCTTGATTAAGATAGTACTCACGGTGGCTAGAGTTGCAGCGAGGTATAGGAGGAGGGGTTCCCCAGGGCTCAGGCTAGTGAGGAGTGGAGGATTTTCCATGTATGTCTTGAGGTCTTCAAAGGCCCTTTGAGCCTCGGGGGTCCAACGGAAGCCCTCGAGACCGCAAAGTATTTTAAAGAACGGTAGCCCTTTCTCAGCCGACCATGCCATGAATCACCCTAAGGCAGCCATGCGACTCGTTAGGCGCGAGCATCCTTGATGGATCATGGTGGCTCCATGTCTAGAATGGCCCAAATCTTCTCTAGGTTGGCCTCAATACCTCTTTGAGAGATGAGAAAACCAAGGAGCTTGCCCTCTTTTACCACGAAGGTGCATTTCTCAGGGTTTAGCTTGAGGTTGAATTTATAGAGGTTCTCAAATGTTTGGCGAAAGTCTTCAAGATGCGTTGAAGCCAAGAGGCTTTTCACAATGGCATCGTCGACATACACTTCCATATTACAACCCAACTGATCCTTTAAGATAAGGCACATAAGCTATTGGAATGCGGCTCCCACGTTCTTCAACCCAAAGGGCATGCACAAGTAGCAGTAGGTGCCCACCGGAGTGATAAAATTTGTCTTCTCCTCATCTTCTTGTGCCATATAGACTTGATGATAGCCTGAATATGCATCCAAGAAACTCATCAACTCACATCCAGTGATGGAATCAACCAATTAGTCGATGCGGGGAAGTGGATAGTCATACTTGGGACACGCCTTATTGGGGTCGGTGAAGTCGACACACATGCACCACTTGCCACTGGATTTTTTAACCAAAATGGGATTGGCGAGCCACTTGGGATGCTAGACCTCCTAGATTAGGCCAACATTTAAGAGTTTTTTTACTTCCTCTTTGATGGTTTGGCATCACTCAAGAGAGAGCTTGCAAAGTTTCTACCTTATAGGGAGGCGCCCAGGCCTCACCGCGAGGCGGTGCTGAATCACTTCACAGGGAACGCCTTCATGTCCGACAAGACCTAGGCGAAGACATCCGTGTTGGCCCTTAGGAACTTAAGGAGCTCCTCCTCCATCTTTTTTGATAGCTTGGCCCCGACCCGGACAAAATGTTCATTGTTTGGACTGAAGAGCCGCACCTCCTTTAGACCTATTCAGGGCGAGGCATTAAAGAGTACTTCTCGTAAGGTGGCTCTCCCTCAGCAAACCCTATTGAAGATGAGATGGGTGTGGCCTCTTTTGAGAGGAGGTTGACTTCATCGGAGTTGGCTGCTGCCTTATGATAGAGGCGACGGGCTAGGTCTTGATCACCTCTCACGGAGATGACCCCACGAGGTCCTAGTATCTTGAGACATAAGTAGCTTTGGTGGATCACAACGCAGAAGCAGTTGAGGGTTACTCTTCTGTGTGATGGTTCTCTCGCGATCCAAAGGTAATGAGGAGCTCAATCCTTCTTGAGAGTTGGATAGATTTTCCTGGGATAAAGCCTGTGAGGGGGTGATCGGACAGGATCAGGATGCCCAGGTGATACCCCTCGTGATTCCCATAGCTCCTTAAGCACACATAGATAGAGTATGTTCATGGAGCTCCCTTTGTCAACAAGTATACGAGAGACCTCACAGTTGGATATGGTGGCGGTCACTAGGAGGGTGTCATCGTAGAGGAATCCCAATCCTTTCAAGTCCTCTTCGGTGAAGCTCGGCGGGATGCTCGCCCACTTGGGAGGAGCACTTCGAAGGTTCACCCCCACAACATTGACTTCTCACACGTACTCCTTCCTTTGACATTTGGACTCATGTCCATAGGCTGAGCCCCCCATTATGACATTCAGTTGTCTATGTGACACTTGGAAAGGGAGCTCTTGTTCATGGTCTTATGGGGGTTCTCCTGGAGGAGGTTCGCCAGGAGGTAGCGCCGGTGCGGGGTGGATTGCTTGGAGAGGCATGGCCTCCACAGCCATGGGACAGGACGGCGACCCCCGACGTGGTTCAGGATTGTGTGCTTAAGGAGCATGGTCACTTTGGAGGCATATTGACGGCACTTACTTGTGTCGTGCCCGCCCATTTTGTGATAGGCGCACCAACGCTGATCTCCTTGGTCTTGGTTACCCCTCTTTTCATCGGGACCTTTGTCGAGAGCTTGAGGGGCTTTAGGCTTTGAACCCTTCTTGGGTCCTTTAGAGGCATTGTTCCCTTGGGGCAGGCCATCGGCCACAACGAGGACCTTGGAGTCACGACCTCCATTGGAGCAGTCCCTTCGGTCCTTGTTCTTTTTTTCCATATGACCCCTTTAGCCTTCTCCCGAGGGGGTCATCCCCAGCTTGTGGGAGGAGCCCCTTTTTTGCCAAGTCGTCCTCCTCCTAGCATGTATATTTCTCAACAATCTCAAAGAGTTGCTGAGTCATTTTTGGTGGATCCCTCCCCAGTGCCCGGTTCAGTTCACTAGGGAGAAGTTCTTCCTTGCACGTGTTAATGACCATGGAGTTCGGGGTGTTTGCCACTTGGCTCCGCACCTAAGAGAAGCGCTTGAGGAAGTCTCGTGTGGACTCGTCCTTCTGTTGCTTGATCGTGAAGAGTTGATTGGGAAGTATGGGGTGCTTGTAACTCCCTTGAAAGTTCACGCTGAACTCTTCGCGTAGTTGGACCCAATAGTGGATAGAGCCTCTCTTCTGATTGAAGAACCATAACCGAGTGGTCCCTAAGAGGAAGAGAGGGAGGTAGTTGCACATCTTAGGCTCCCCGCCTCCCCTTGCCCAGATAGTTATGGCGTAGACCTCCATGAATTGCATTGGATTGGAGTTCCCATCATATGGTCCAATGTTAGGCTGGCAAAACTTGGGCCAAAACAGGATTTCTGAGATGCCTCAAGCGAGAGGGTTCCCGGTCCCAAGACTGCCTTTGCCACCACATCAATAGGGAGAAGGCGACCTCGTGTGGCAGTGGTGGTGACGATGAGAAACTTCAGAACTTGAAGAGCTGGAGGCTCGGGGGCGACGGTGATGTCCGTGCCTAGGAGAGTAAGAGTGCTCCCACCGATGCGTAGTTCGAGCAGCCCGCAAGACCCCAGGCTCAGCCTCCCTTCCTCCAAAGTGGTGATGGTTACGGTGATTCGGTGAGGTAGGAGCCCGCCCAGTGCTGACAGAGCGAAGGTCCTTCCCTCGACTTGACTTTGTTGGGCCAGACGATGGTCCCTCGAGCCTTGTGAGTGCCCATGAGTGGCTGCGACTCAATTTCCTTGTTCACCCAAGAGTGCCATTGGAGGAACGGGCACCTTTGGTCTCGGAGGTTCTCCTTCCACCTTAGGCCATGTCGTGCCTCGAGGGTGAGAGTCTACACCAGCATGTGGGAGTTGATTCACCATCTCTAGGTGTAGGTGCATTTGCCTAGGAGGAGCTTGTGGGGGAGGTCCCGGGGCTCCTAGTCATGGGGGTGCAAGCTCAGGCCTTGGGAGTAGTGGTGATGGCACAAACTGCAGTGGTAAGGGAGAAGCCCCCCTGAACCCTAGGCTCAGTGGGTGTAGCGACCAGAGTGGAGCCCCGCTCGAGACCACTGCATGGGTCAGCGGAGGGAGATTGTAAGGGTTCCCCCTTGCTCGCCCCCGTAGATGAAGGCTGGGCGATGTGGACCGAGGGTGGTGGCAAGAGCGGCGAGGGATGTGGTGGGGCACCAGGAGGACAATAGGAGGTCATCATGTAGTCTATGATTTTCTTCGTGGTGCCTCCACCAGAGCCCGCCACCGGGACAAGTCCAACGCCTTAGGGGTGATAGCAAGCTCAAGGGCTCCCAACTCTGCAGCGATGGGGGCATCCCGAGGCTGCTACCCTTGGCCTGCGACAGCTAGTGCAAGGGTGAAGGAAGTGTTCTCAAGCCCCGAGGCTTGAAGGATGTTGTCTACCTCGGGGTGGATGGCTCTGATCTCCGAGGGCGGTGCAAGCTGAGGGTTCCACCGGGGAGGATGATCGTCCTCGCGCTCTTTGCGCTTCGGGGCTAGAGGAGGCTTGTAGTGTTTCTTGGTAAGGGCCATAGCCTTGTATGAGTTAGCTACGGCCCCCACGGACGGCGCCAGATATCATAGGTGTGAAAACTAAACACAAACGAGGGGGTGGACATCGGCTGTTTAACGGGCTAGTGTCCACGAGAGTGAAAATGACACGAGAGGTTTATACAGGTTTGGGGCCCGAAAGGACCGCCCTACTCCTATCGACGAGCCTATGGGGGTTAGTCTCCAGAGAGCAAGGCTCCAAGGGCTCGTTAGTTTTGAATGTTCCTTTATATTTCTCAGGAAAGCTCTCTCTTTACAAATGAAAGGGGGATGGGTATTTATAGGCTCAATGGCATGTACAATAACCGAAATGCCCCTTATATGTATAACTAGCCTAGGAGTACAAGTGAGGGGCAATATTGTTTTTTGCTAGCATGGTTGCAATCTCTTGATCTGTATGCTGTACAATCAGTAGCTCTTCAGATATTCTTCAACACTTCACATAAAGAAAAATTCAATTTAAGCTCTGGTTATTTTGGAAAAAATGCAAATGGTTCATTTTCAAATCTAAACATTTTGAAACTCAATTTTTGGCATGTTACATAAAGATTCATGCTGCTCTTCGATCAACGATGTGCATAATATGATAATAAACCCTTGATATGTTGTTCAATACAACTAACATCAGACAACTTGTTAGAAAGGCAACAAGTTTTGCGCCATGTTCCGTACATAGCTTATTATGAGGTTAGCAAGTTTTGCTCTGTATTCTCTCCAATTACTTCACATCGTGTAAACTAGATCCACATGTCGGCATTTGTTGCTTTATGAGAGGAGTTGGTGATGGGATGGCAAATGAACCACCACCACCTCCTTCTTTTATCTTTCATAATATTAAAGATAATTCTACAGCACTCCTACAGTATCCCGATCCTACCATCTCCAAAAGTGATCCTGACAATTTTGTCACCATTCCAAACCTCGCATCATGAGTTTTTCTTTCTGAATGTAACAGGTAATTTGTGGAAATTGCTAATTTAAGGATGTATTCATCAATTTTTTTTGTGTCGATGATCTCTTGTTGTGACATGTGACATCACCTTCTTCTTTCTTCTACTTCCCTTCCCCCTCAAATGCTATCTTGTGGCCACACTTCGGCGGCATCCACTTTATCCCCTTTCCACCTCTATTTCTTTTCCCTCAAACTCAAAAGTTTATTTTTAAATTTTCATCCAAGTTTTTTGAGTAGGAAGTATCTTTAACCTTTTGGAAGTTTTTGAATTAAAAGGATTGAATCATAGTTTTCAAACCAAAAGTTTTTTCAATTGAAAGTTTTCAAAACAAAAGTTTTTGAAACCAAAAGTTTTCGGTCAAATTCATGTACAAGTTTTGAACTGAATCGAAAATTTTCGAATGGAAAGTTTCTAAATCAAAAGTTTTTTGAACTAAAAGTTTTTGAACTAAAAGTTTTCAGTTGAATTCATCTGAAAGTGTTGTATTAAATTTTTTTTGTGTTAGAGAAGGAAGCAGATGGGGGAGTGAAAAGGAGAGACATGTTATGACAACACCTGGATATGTCCTTACTAAAACAATTTGTGAGAAAATCTCAAGTTAGCAATATTGTGTGACTTAGGGTCTATTTGGTATGAAGTTTACTTAGGGTTTTGTTTTGTTTAAAGTTAACTTTGGTATATCTAATCTTATGCGTACTATAGATTCTTAGTCAGATGTTTAGTTTGTAGTTATAATTGTAACCTGTCACACTTTATTACCTCTATGTACCATATGTCATAGAGTTAATTTTTTTTATCAAACTTTTTCATATCTATGACGCTAAATTTTATTAGCGTAAAACGTATCGTCTAATGTTAGCTTTGAATAACTTCACCTGACCACCCTTTCTCGCCATTCGTCTCCTCGTCAACGGTACGGCCACACTTCCTCTCCAAGAACTCGTCGTCCTCTCTAAACCAGCAAGTACACGCGCTCGCTTCCCCCGCGAGGCCACGACAATCTCCCCTACCGCCGCGCCTCGGCCTCCACCGAAGACACCGCCATCATCCCCTCTCGCTCGGGAGCTCTCCCCTCCCACCTTCTTCAGTCTTACCTGCACCTCCCGCCGGCCGCTCCACCGAAGATCCGGAGCTGTCTTGGTAATCCTCCCTAGTTCTTACCCAGTCCATTCCCGCTGATCCCATATGGTTCCAGTTCTTGACTCCTCGCTCGCACGCCTTTTCTGGCTGCAATAGTGTGAGCAGGCTCTCCCGGGGGTTCCGATTTAGGGTCGCTGGTTTGATTGGTGCGGGAAGCGGTGATGAATTCCAGGCCGGTGGTGCTGGTCTTCCTGCTGATCGTGCTCGTCGTCACGCCGCAGTTCGAGTGGAAGAAGCAGATCGGGAACGCTGCCGACGCCGACCCCGCCGCTGCGCGCCGGCGGCAGCAGGTGCTCGCCAATGAGGAGGCCGTCAAGGAGAAGGTGAGCCCACCGGGAAAAAATTCTTGTTCGATTAGCTGTATTTCCTTTTAGTTGTTCTGTGGGCACCACCAAGATTGGCAGCATGTTAGATGCATTCTTTGGCTAGAAGCAACCGAAAACATCTGTCATGTTTGTTCTCTTTTCCCCTCTTAAAGAAATCAATTGGCTTGTATGGTACGATCTAAATTATTGTTAGATAGAGATTGGAATCGAAGTCGCCATTAGAAACTAGTCGGAGTGTGCTGGCTCTGAGTTGATTTCTGAATTGTTGAGAGGAATATTTGATGAACTCATCTATAGAGATAGTATGGAGCAACAGGTTGAATTCTGATTTTTAGTAAGCTAGAGAAAGCAGGAGTAGTACGAGTGTTTGCAAACCTGTTCCTGGGATGGTTTGCAAACACAATTTTCTAATCGGTTATGGTGGCCCCCAGCGAAATTCTGGGCAGTCTTTTTTTAATGCTTTAAGAAAGATCGATCTTTTTCACGAACAGGACACATTGATCTAAATAAGATCAACTGATATTTCCGTACATGGAATTGATGTGTTTAGTGACAGTAAACTAGATAAGTACTGAGTTTCTGACCTGTTTTCATGGGAAACCAACTGGTGAAGAACCTTCGGAGTGTGTGGCAAGATTTAGGGATATTACCAAGTTCGACAAGATAGTGAGATGATAGGACATAGGAACTTTTTCATGAAAAAGAAACTCTGTTATGTTCAAAGCATGAAAAGACCCTGCATTTCCGATTTTGAGATCTGGCTCCTGATATTTTGGGTGTGCAGCAAACGTGCAGCTATTCTAGTCCGTGCCAAAGTGGAATTGTAACAGGCTAATAATCAAGATGTGTGTCTTTTGAGTTCAAAGTTAGGTCCAAAGGTGAATTATGAACAAATTGGGATCCAGACATATTTTTGGGAACCAGGCCTGGCTGCTGTTTCCAATTACTGGTGTAATTAGGTGTTCCAACTGGTAATTCCAAACTGTTGATAATGGGATGCAGATTTTCAGTATCTGTGCCTATTCTGATTTGTGCATAAGCGTGACTCAAAAATCTCAAAAGAAAAAAATCATGGAGGTAGAACATGTTGGCACACGTGCACTTGCAAAGGAATAAGCATCTTTAAAGATGATCTTGTGTGATGTGTACACATAAAAAATCTGCATGTAAAACATATAATTTTTTTGTACAGTGCACATATGATCATCTTTGTGCAGTGTTTTTTGCATGTCCACATTTTCTAACATGACCTACATCCATGAATTTTTGGGGAATTTTTAAGTGCACAAGTATGCGTTTGGTTAAAATATGTGTATGTCATACAATGTCACAAATTGGAGAGTGTTCATCAATTATCGTGCAGATCCCACATTTAGCTTGGCCAGTACAATATTTTTCAATGTTTCTGCTAGTTTGGAGTTTATCCTACATTCCTTGGAGGAAATTAGTGCTGGTAATCACGTAATGCCAGTAGAATAATTTGTGGACTGATGAGCACATCCAAATAATTTAGGTCCTGGTTATTGAAAGTCTGTTTCAAAGAACTTTGACGTTATGATGTAACATGTTGACTTGATCTCGATTGATTTTCTGACTGATTATGATGTATAGATTGATTTGATTTAGGTCCTGACTAGTGAAATATTGAGCCCCATTGGAATCATGTGAGGAATCTGGTGCTACAGTGAAGCATTTCAGTTGGCCAGCTAGTTTTCATTTATGTGCTACTTGCTAGCATGTCTTTGCTTCACAGCTAATGAAAATTGGTGCATGTGAATATCCTTCACAATGGAGGCCATGTTATGGGAGTTCTTGCCTTTGAATAACCATGTGGTAGGGAGAATCAGTTGGTGGATTCACTTCTAACAAATGTCCCTTCTCGTAAGTAATGAAATTAGTAAATTATTATGCCATAATTTGTCTCACCAAGATTAATTCAAGGGATAATTGAGGATTTGCCACTCCATAGAGTGCCACATGATGATTTGCCACATTATAGAGTGCAATTCATCATTTGCCACTATAGAGTTGGTTCTTCAACTTTTGTTACTTTGGATATTTTTGCCCCTCATCCCCCCCCCCCCCTTCCTCTGTTCTTCTTGCCGACGTCCATGGCTGACAGCCCACTTTACTAGCACTGCCACCTTCTCTCCTACTTCATCACTAGTGTCACCCCTCAACATAAAAATATCTTCATTATCTCTCTCTCCTCAAACTTCTACTCCGTCCATCGAGCTCTCTTTCTCTTCCTCACCAATGACTAGAGATGGAGGGCGGCATGGCGATCAGGGAAGTAGTGGCCTAGCGAGCGAGGAGCGGCGACATAGACGATGATAAGGGAAGTAGCGATGCGACGCCTCACCTCGTGCCTTCCTCCACCCACTGGATTTGGTCCCGTCCTCACCGTAATCCATCGGATCCGGCCTCGTCCCCACTGTTGCCACCAGATCCAACCTCGTCCCTGTCGGATCTACTCGTCTTCCTCATGGCCGGCTGGGACTATGGGTAGTGGCATTTTCTTCTTCCTCACCATTGGGCGGGGCAGGGGCAGTGGCGTGCTCAATTTCCTCACCACCGGTTGGGGTTGGGGCCTAGGGGCACTAGCATGGAGGAGTTGAGGTGGTGTTGTAGTAGAGGATGGTAGCAGATGAAGGCTAGTGCAAGGACTAGGCGGACGAAGTCCACCATGGCTGTTGGTGGGATGAAAAGAGGAGGAAAAAGAAGATGAGGGGCAAAAATGCCTAAAGTGGGAAAAGATGAAAAACCCACTCTATAGATTAGCAAATGATGAATTGCACTCTATAGAGTGGCAAATCAACAAGTACCACTCTATGGAGTGGCAAATAATCAATTCTCTTAATTCAAACACTGGTTCTTAGATACGATCATAAGTTTGGAATTCGTCAATCTTTAAACCTGATATTTTTGGTAATACAAGAACTGTTAACTAATAAAGAACTGTGTTTTCAAGCAAATTTTGGTACGCGTGATTTGACCACGGTGTTGGAATTAATCCTGAATTAATTCAATGGTAGAAGCCAAAGGGTGTTGAGTTAAGGGTATGGTCTTTGGTGCCATAATGCTTAGCTAGGTGGAGTGCAACCAACTTATAAGAGGAGCTCATGCATGGACTCTAGTATAAGTTGGTGGTAAGGTTAGAGGTACATATGGTTAGCTATGTTAGGCTATGTACACGCGCACACACGGCTTGCGTATATCGCGTGACTTGTAACTTGCGATGACGCGTGACTGTGACCTAAACGTGCTAAGTGTACTTAACCTTTTATCATGTGTACCGGCTATGTCACATCACCTTACACCTCGACTGTTGACGTGGCGCTGCGGACTTAGGGAGATGTACGTTTTCGTGTGGTTAGTCTGTTCGCCTGCGTTGCGAGATTCTAGCGGGTGGTTCTTGGAATCGTGGTAGCTCGACTGTTTTTTCGCGAGATGGTTTTTGGTACGCGCTTTCTTAAAGGAGATGTCCCTGTTTGTGAGGAAGACGCGATAGAAAATCAATCTCGTTCTCTCCGGCAATCTTTGCTTTCTCCGTGCTTATTGCCTTTGGAGCCATTCTATCCCTTCATCCGTCGTGTAACAGGCGTGAGGGAGAGCAGTGTCTCCGATCCGATGTCGGCCACTTGACGCCCTGCACTGGAGACTAGCGATCAAGTGCCGCTCCGCACGACTACTCGTCGTCAATCGTCGCATCGAGTCACTCTTTCGCTGCTTCCCGTTCTTCATCAAGCCCACAGTGAGTGCTCAGGGCTAAGTAGTTCTTGGTCCAAGTAGATCTGTTGAGGATGCATGTTGCTATAATAGTTTTGTTCACATCTATATATCTTTTGGGCTATCTAATATGTGTAAGCGTATTTTCTTTACTAGCATATTCTGTAAATCTGTTGGCTACTAGTAACTATGTTGTAGACGCAATGTTTAACTTCATGTTCTTATTGCTTATCTTTGAAATTAAATTAATGTTATGCCATGTTATTTTTCCAACACACGGTAGCTTGTGACTGTTGTTGGAAATGCTCTTTCTCTCTCGGCGCATGTTTGCTTTGCAAGGGCATGATTTTGCTAAGCTTCATCTCTAGAAATCCCCTCTTTGTCCTCATATAAGATTTACATGCTTTCTGCAGATAATATTATCTCAGGAGAAAAATATTCAACAGCTTAATGAGCTTATCGGGAGCCTTCAGCGGCAGCTACTGCATTGCCGTGGTAGCAACAATACTGTTCATACTGTTCATACCACTGCAATTGCTGCTACCGAAGTTAGTGAGGTGGAGGGGCAGGAAATCATTGATGATTGATAATAGATAATCCCTTGCCAGGTGGTTCTTTGATTCTAGTACAGCTGCCCAATAACAGTTAATCAGGCAATCGTACTCTACAAATTGGCGCCTAATGGAGGACCAAATCATACTTTAATCTACCGTATTGTATACTTGCTACTAGTGCCTTCCCCCTAAGCTTGTAGAGAGTTATGATTTGTAATACGTTCGTTTTAGGTCACGACCACTAATTCAATTGGAATGTTACCCGATCATTCTTTGTTGTGATGATGGATGTTTCTGCTCAGAAAGGCTACATCTTTTGCCGTGTCATTTTTGTATTCTACACATGAATGCATTTGATTCAGTTAGCTGATGAGGCTGCCATATGTTCAGTCAATATTCAGTGGAGCATCGCCTTGTGGTGCTTGTTCTTCAGATTCCTGAACTTCATTTTGTTAGCCAGGTGCTTATAATATGTATATGTAAAGACGACCTACTACCAGTGCTCCTGAGTCGTAAAATGATAAGCTTTGCATCTAAAATGCAGAGGTTGAGCATGCCTCCACTTAGCAATTGACATTATTACGATTTTTCCAATGTAATAGGAGAATATAGAGTAGAAACTGCATTATTTTCTTGGATGGATGATGACCAAGCCTTTCTGCTACTCTCTCTCTCTCTCTCTCTCTCGGCACCAGGAAATGAAGGTTTCCAACGACTGTAATCAGTGTAATCAATAAAATATAAAGAATTCAGAAATTACAAAAAGTTCAAATGCACCTCATGTAATCCAACCTAAGAAAAGTTTCAAAAATTATGTAAAAAAAATCATGGATGTACATCTCATCTTACCCCATCTACATATAAAATTTCATGATCAAATTCATCCTATACTAGAACAGAGTGGGGCGTGCGCCATGCTCGCCAGTGAACTGAGGTCGGCGCCATGGCCTGAGTAAATCTCCCTTCGGTTCCTTCCAATCTGTCAACATGATGCCATCAAATCAAAGAAGCTGATGCCATGGCCGTCAAGCTAGACTCCAGGTTCAGCCTAGCAGCCCGCGGCCATCTCCCATTGATGGTCTTCGCAAGGATGCCTCATGCCTCCACACGTAGACGCTACAGCCGCCACCACCCTCTGCGCCCACGACGGCTGCTGCCCATCTGAGTTGCCTCCTCACCGAGCCATGGTGAGAGGAGAGAGAAAAAGAGGATGAACGGCCTGAGTAGAGAAATGGATAAGAGAAGGGGAGGAGAGAAGGAAGAAGGCTGAAATTCAGCAGAGAAGGGGCGCCGAATGGTGGATCTGGGAGCGACGCCCGGTGTGCGCGGACCGCGTGTACCCGTAATAAGCAACGCGAGATCAAAGAGAGGAATAATGTGCTGGCATGGGCTCTGTTACAATTTGTCGTCCTAGTAAATCCTGTTATGAAATACATTGATTTGAGTTCATGTTCAATACTCTATCTCTGTATAAGTGAATTCGAATCTATCTCTTATTACTTTTTATATATTAGGCACCTCCTTATATAAGAGATTCAATCTAATAAAGAGAAAGAGTTTTGTTCCTATGATTTCGCTGGTGTGCTGTTGATTGATCGTAGGTAAACGACTATGTTTTATATTACGTTATCAGCACAAAGCTCTGTCGAGGCTTATTGAGATTGTCTGCCAGTAATAATCGACACTGCATCATAATCATCCCATGACATGCGATTAAAATCATCCACGAGCCCTACATAGCCCTACATAAGGGCAATATATCCAGTGCAATTAAAGTTTTGGTGTAACCACCGTGCAACCCTACTAAAAAAAGTTTCAAAAAATTCTGAAAAAATCATAGATATACATCTCAGCTTACCACATCTACATATAAAATTTCATGATCAAATTCGTTCTATGCTAGAAGTTACAAAAAAGACAAATTTAGGGTGCATTTGAACTATTCAAGTTTGTCAAAAATTTGTCTTTTTGATTAATCTTAACATAGGACGATTTTGATCATGAAATTTTATATGTAGATGGGGTAAGTTGAGATGTACATCCATGATTTTTTTCAGAATTTTTTGAAACTTTTTTCAGTAGAGTTGCACGGTGGTTGCACCAAAACTTTAATTGCACTGGATATATTCCCTACATAAGATCGAGCTACGTAAGTGCATCTATGCAAGTCGTTGCCTACAATAATTGACATTGCATCAAAATCATTCCGTGACACGTGATTAAAATCATTTACGAGCCCTACATAAGATCGAGCTACGTAAGTGCATCTATGCAAGTTGTGATCCCGTAGATCATATTATTTAATCTATCTACTATTTGATCTACTGTTAATGAAGTATTACTGTTCACAAAAAAAAACAGAGAAGCAGCACCGATGGCACAACACTTATGCTTACGAACGTTCTATTCTTGAGTTGTTTGATTTAAAGTCCAAGGAAGAAGCTCAACTCCCCGATCATAGATATCTCAAATTCCCTAGACATTATATCACTAAATTATTTGTAAAAATCTCATTAGTAGAGACAAAAATGATATCATCAACATAAATTTAGCAAACAAAGAATTCTCTATCTATTACTTTAGTGAAGAGTGTTGGATCAACATTTCCAATTTTGAATCTTTTTAAAAGCAGAAAGTCTCTAAGTCGCTCATACCATACTCTAGGAGCTTGTTTGAGTCCATATAGTGCCTTAGAGATTTTGTAAACATGATTTGGGTGTTTATAATTTTTAAAACCAGGAGGTTGTTCAACAAATACCAACTTAAATTTTTGTCCATTTAAAAATGCACTCTTCACATCCATTTGAAATAATTTAATATCAAAGGAAAATGCAAATGCAAGCAATATACGAATGGCTTCTAATCTAGCCACGGGTGCAAAGGTTTCTCCAAAATCTAAATCTTCAATTTGTGTGAAACCTTGTGCCACCAACCTTAGTTTGTTTCTTATCACAATACCATTCTCATCTTGCTTATTCTGAAATACACATTTTGTGCCGATGATGTTGTGTTCCTTGGGTCTTTCAACTAATAACCATATGTCATTTCATACAAAATTTTGAGTTCTTCATGCATGGAGTTCACCCAATTCGGATCATCTAAAACTTTATCTATATGAGAGAGTTCACAAAAGAGTAATGTTCACAAAATGAAGCAACATGAGATGGAGTTTGAACACCCTTACTAACGTCACCCAATATTTGATCTATTAGATGATCCTTTGAGTTTGCATGATGGATTCTTGGAGGTAGAGGTTGAAGTTGCTGATCCTCCTCCTTTTTGTCCACATTGATTGGTTGATCTTGGTTTGGCTTTGCGAAAGTAGACAGTTCAACCTAAGTGGATGAAAGTTGATCATCTTTATCCTCCTTTGGCTTGATATCTCTAAACATCATGTTTTTCATTGCTTATTTCATGCCTTTATCACCTATGTCATCCAAATTCTACTGCTCTTCTTCAGAGCCATTAATCTCATCAAACTCAACATCACGTGTCTCTTCAACCAAACCTTTGGTTTGGTTGAACACACAGTAAGCCATACGATTTGAAGAATATTCAAGCAAGAAACCACTATCACAACGACTTTGAAATTTTGAAAGTCGAATACCCTTTTTCAAAATATAACACTTGCAATCAAATACGCGAAAATAAGAGATGTTTGGTCTTCTTCTAATGAGAAGCTCATAAAAAATCTTTTAAAGACGATTTATTGCATGGCAAGTGGTATTGATAGCTTCCACCCAAAAATTATTGGAAATACCATATTCATTAAGTATAGTTCTTGCCATTTCAACTAATGTTCGATTTTTTCCATTCAACAATTCCATTTTGCTCCAGAGTGTAGGTAGCGGAACGCTCATGCTTTATTTCAAATTCATCACAATAATCTTCGATTCTTATATTTTTGAACACAAAACCATTATCACTATGAATTTTTTAAAAATCAAATTCATTTTTAGCCCTTTTTGCGAAGCTTTTGAAATACTAGAGGTTTTAGATTTGTCATCTAAGAAGAAGACTCAAGTATATCTTGAGTAATCATCTACAATGTCTAAACAATAAAAATTACCCCCGATGCTTTTATAGGTTGTTGGGCCAAATAAATCCATATATTAGAGCTTTAATGGCCTAGATGTGAAAATGATACTCTTAGAAGGATGAGAGCTAGTCACTTGCTTACCGGCTTGGCAATCACTACATAATTTGTTTTTCTCAAACTTCATATCTTTCAAGCCCATAACTAGATCATTTTTAAAAAGCAGTTTGAGTTGAATCATCCCAACATGAGTTAGTCTTCTATGCCATAACTATCCTTAGGAGGTTTTCACAATTAAACATGTTTGAAAGCATCACTAATTTGAGGTGACATCAACTAAATAAAGATTTCTAAATCTAAAGCCTTTAAACACCAAAGAATTATCATTTTCTTTAGAAATAACAACACCATTTCTAAAAAATATGCAATTAAGACGAAGATCACAAATTTGAGTAACAGATAGCAAGTTAAAATTTAATGTTTCAACTATTGAGATATTTGAAATGGAAAGGTCGTTAGAGATAGCAATTTTACCCATTGCGATTACCTTTCCCTTGCTATTGTCGCCAAATATGATCTTGTCATATTGATCACTCTTGAGTCTTGAATGTAGTGAACATCTTTCGGTCTCTAGTTATGTGTTGAGTGCAATCACTATCCAACATCCAATGCCATCGATCAGTTTTGTAGTTCACCCACGAATTAAGATCAAACCTTTTTGGGTACTCAAATTTGTTTGGGTCCTTGGAGATTAGTAGCCAAGGCTTTGGACACCCAAATGACATTCTTTCTATGATCTAGTATAGAAGTGCCAACAAATTTTGCAATAATTTTACCATTGCTATTTTTTCTAAGAATATAGCATGAATCATAAATTTTATTCTTAGTAGCTTTACCTAATGGGCAATCAGTTGCTATATGTCCCACATTATTGCACTTATAGCAAAGCTTCCCATTTGATTTCATAAGCTTTGGAGCTTTGTTGTTCATCTTCTTGGGAATGAATCCAAGGCCTTCTTTGTAGTGGGAACAATGTTGATTGTTCAAGATCTTGTCAAGGGTTTCTTTACCCTTGAAACATTGATCCAAACTCTTACTTAGCTTGCTCACTTGCTCCTTTAGGTCATTGGTCTTAACAATTAAATTTTCATGAATAATAATTGAACTTGAGCATAAACTAGAAGGCATATCAAGAAGATTATCACATGAAGTAGATATGCTAGATTTAGATATACAACAAGGATCATTTTTCTTGTCTAGGCATATTATCAAGAATATTACAAGTAATTTCTATGTCATTTTGAGACTTTGAATGATCTTTGAGAAGGAGAGTCTCATGAGCTTCTTTTAGCTCCTCATAAGAATTCTTGAGAGATATATATTCCTTTCTCAAGGCCTTATACTTGGAGTTCTCCTTGCCAAGTTAATCATTCAAGTTCTTAATCATATTCATTAGCTCATCATGAGTTGGTTCATCATTGTTATTTGATTTTACTTTGTGATCTCCTTTTTTCATGAGATAACAAGTAGTGACAAATGGTGAAGAAGCCTCCACTACTACAGAAATGCTTTTCACAGGCGGGTGGTAACCCATCTTCTCAGCGTTTTGCTCCCTTTGACGCTGGAAGTCTGTGGAAATCGCTAACTTTGCACTGAGCGTTTCTCTGAGCACTTTGTAAAATAGATTTATGCAGAAGTGACGGCTTAAGAAACCGCTTTGTACAAATAAGCACTGTCTTGAGCGGGTTCTAAGCCGTCCGCCTTAAGAACCCCCTTTGCACAAGTGCTTATTTGTACAGCGGTTTCTTGCCGTTCACTGCATCTGCATCAAGAGAATCTTTTTAATAATGTTATGTTAATTATATTATAATATTAATAAATGCATACATTCTATCAATCACATCACTTTAAAGACAAATCCATACATAACAATGACAAGGTTATATATACAAAGCACATATAAATCATAATTGCATTATGTATATATATATACACAAGGTTATATATATACTCCTCGATATTCTCCTTGTAAAACTCTCCGGTGCAGATATCTGCGCTATGTACTCCTCGATATTCTCTATCTAATATAAATTACACTCTGCATTGTCTTTCAAAAAAATATATACACAAGGTTATTATATATACATCGGTGTTCACGGTCCGCTTATCCTCGTCTCCCAATTACAAAGTTTAGGATGCTTCGCCACTTCACCTTGAGTAAAAGAAACTACCTCTCTCATGGATGACTTCACGATTTAATGAGCGGCACATGTCCTTTTGCACATTGCAAAGGTCATCATTAGTGAGTGCCAAAGTGGTCTTTGCAATCTTCACCGCGATAATAAAGTAGGCAATAAAGAGGTTAAACAAGAGTGAAATCGAGAATCGACAATAAATAATCTTGAATCACCAATTTGTATAGGCTTACGTCCCGGGGTTGCTTCAGACCTCCGCTGATCCCGAGGAACTCGCAGACGTAGTATCCACAAAGAACACTTGCTGGAGGTTGCTTGTGGCACTTCAAATCAAATAATAATGTATGGAATTAGTACAGCTTGGTAATACCCTTCCTTACTAGTGCAATTATGTTGAAGCATTACAAGTGTCTTCTTACCCATGGGTGGACATAGCAAAGCATCCTATTTGCCCCTTCGCAGGATCATGTTGCCCCCCTTTTTGGTCGTGTAATTCTTGAAAGCCCTACTCGAATGTCAACAACAACAAGTTACTATCATATCATAAAACAAATTATGTAACAATGTATGTTTGTGTATATATATTTCTTACGATTTAAGACGGGTGAATTCATTGTAAGATTCCTGGGGTCTTGGATGAGTCAAGGACCATATATCCGCTTCCGCTTGGGGTACAAAGATGAAACAAATAAAGTGATCATTGAACGAAAACTTATATATGTAAGTTTCACGAGTGATTATGGTGCAAACTAAGCTTTTAGCAACGATTGACGAATGAGAAGATTACTTAAAATTGTAGGAGCCATTATGACGCCCTTGTCTTGCATCCGAACATTGCTTTTGATATGTATAGCCCCACATCTACTTGGCGATCTCGGTCGTGGACTTTCGCTTTTCTTCTATCTCTGTTTCCGTCATCCCCTTATTCTTCAACGCCTTTTCATTGAGTACTGACTCTTAAGCTCGGTGGCTAATCCGTGAGGGGTCAAGGAACCCGACACGTTTTCCCATATTTTTAGCATCAAGATATTGCATTCTACACGTAAGACAATGGTCAATGCGCCAATTTATATGTTGAATGCTGGGAAACATGACATTTTGGCAAATATCAGATTTTGGCAAAATGCATCTTGTTCGATAGATTTGGCAGAAGTTAACTTTACTAAAAGGAAAAACCACACTAAAATCGCCAACTTACGATTTACTGAAAATTATATGGATTCTGCCAATTTTTGAATGATCTAACAAGCCATTACTATAAAGAGGAACTCAACTTGGCACTCAACTGCTATACATTTGGGGTTTTCTTTATTATGCTATCAGAATGCAATATAATGATATGTTGTCATAATTAGTTATATCGGCACTTGCTACTGCAAGAGCCGATATAATTAACAATGTAAGGGTAGGTCAATGGCCAACTTACACGCATCACACGCTGATCATGTTGATGTCGAGTTTTCCAAAACGGAACATCTGTTGCAAGTCACCAAAATCGATCCAGACGTAGTGAGTATCCTCGTGTTTGTAGATATCCGGAGGGACGGCGCTTGAATGCCCTTCACCCCAAGACGAGATGCCCTCAAGTACCGATCATGGAATCTCTTCAACTCCCATGGTCCTTTGTTGATCTGCTCCATGGGGAGAAATGGCTTGCCATGCTCATAAGTCTCTAGTGAAGGCATGGTTCATGACCGAGTGGAGTTGGCACTCTGCTTGACTTGGTGGTACTCCGCTGATTGCAATCTACTTCTTGTTTTTCTTTGCAACCAAAGAACGGAGATGCGTATTGCAGGAAGGCCATGAGAAGATGCGCTGCTGGTGAGAAGCCGCCATGGAGAAGATGCGCGTTGTGGTGAAGCAGCCATGAGAAGATGCGTTGTGGTGAAAGCGCCATGAGAAGATGCGGTTTGTGGTGTAGGCAATTTTGGAAGAGGTAGGGCGCCTTGACTTGTCTTTGGCGTCTCGACCTCTCTTGTATCAATGCAATATCTTCCTTGGGCCATACAATAAATGACCCAATTGCATCTTGGATGGTCTCTACATCATCAGGGGTGCTGAATGGTAGCTTCCACAAGCCAAGGCACGGAACAAGCACGATGTCCACTTGCACCTTTGCGTGACCAATCGGGACAGGTTGGTTGTGTATCACAGTGCCCGGATATGCCATGCCCTCCGCAAGCTCGACAACCAAGCCCCCTTGCTCCAGATGTGCACAGAGCTTGCACTTGGTTGCCTCTGTGATATCATCCACAGGATATCGAGGCGTTGGGATTGGTGCGGACCCGACGCTACTCCGGATGCGGGCCGGGCTCGGGTTGTCATCCGACCGCGCTTGTAACGCCCTTTTCGCCTCCTTCTCTTCCCACAGTCTTAAAAACTCTTGTTGGGCCAGTTGTCTTATTGTATCGCCATGGTCCTCTTATATCTTTGACGCGACTTGTATTGGTCTTGATATTAGGGAACCCATGCTTGAAGCCCACTCGACTTCCGACGCCACGAAAGTGCGACTGGTGTTCCTTGGTTCCCAACGCCGTCGTTAGGTCATCGCTTCTCCTGTTCGCACGAAGATCCCTCCACTTGCTCGTGGCGAGATCTTCAGCAGACTTGGCCGAAACTTCCAGACCGCAGGTCCACCGTGCTTTTGCGACCCTTCTTCTTTGTTGGGTTGGCGAGCTAGGACCCAATTTCTGGCTCGCTTCTGACTCGTCAATGGGTTCTCTATCCCAAAGACGGGCTTCCTCTTCTTCTTTACTCCTCCACTCAACAATCTTAGGGGCATACCCACTGTGCCTGTGTGATGGGGGTACTTGTTCTTCTTCGCGAGGGCACCTGACACCTCGCTCAATGCTACGGCTTCGCTTAGGTCTTCACGGACAAACTCCGCCCATTCACCCACGGTGATTTTTCCATATTTCTAGAATGGTGTCCGCCTGCCTTCACAAAGTACTTGTTCAGCTCATACCTCCGATTCGAAGCTCTTCCCCATCACATCCAAGGCATTCTTCTTAGCGATGGCCTCATACTGGGGAACCTTATGATTTTCTGCAGCTCGGTCCACAGGTGCGCCTTTGTCGCGTCGGCCACCTTTGTCCAGTTATCAATCGTGATGGAGACATTGTCCTTGACAAGACAGCCGCAGCTATTTTGGAACTTGGATAGTGCCTCATGAGGTGCTAGGGGCTCTCCTAAAGGACCGACCTCGTGATATACCAAGTCCTCGCCAGAACTTGTTCCTACTTCGTTCCCTCTGCTCGTTTATGCGAGGTCGTGGTTGTTGCAGCAGAGAATCCACGGAACATGCCCGGAGGTATCTTCAATTACCTCTTGAACTGCAGCTAGTCGGTGTGATCGCTTTTCCGGCCTCTTCATAGAAATAAACACGAGGAATACGCAAACATAAGGAAATGCAATTATGTCCACGCCAAGCTACAAATAAAACAAACTCACTCTTCTTAATACCTCTTCATTGGGATCGTAGTCGAGTCGATTTCCCCATGTCGCCGTTCGTCGTGGGCATGGAATCGGGCTAGGGCTCTTGTACGATGACGAGGAACCATCGCCGCCAAGGACAACGATGGGCTCGGTGTTCTTTCGGCAGCGTGGTCTGCATCATCCTTCTCGGCCAAGTCTTGTCGCCTTCCCAAGCATCGCCCTCCTCTTGTGGCGCAGATACCACCGAAGCTCGCAAGCGTGCTCCTCTTACGCGCTTCTTGTCGAGCAATTCTTTATCTCCCATCTTACTACAAAATGAAGGTTTAATCCTCAATGGTTTGATGAGTTTGGGAGTTGGCTTGAGTATAGCGAATCCAAAGATAGAGCATACCGCTTTTGTTGTTTCTTATTTAGGGACCGCAACAAGAAGGAAGCCGGGTATGATGCATTTGTTATAAATGGTTGGAATATTTGGAATAAAAAGCAAAACTAAAAGAGCATGTAGGAGGTGTCAATAGTGTTCACAACAATGCATTGAAATATTGCATCGATTTGTTAAAAAGAGACCAAAGACATTGATGTTGCTAAATGCTATCCACACACAGAGTGAAGCTGCTAAGATTGCTTATTTCGCTCAACTAAGGGCATCAGTTGATGTTGCTCGTCTGTTATTAAAACAAGGATTACCTTTTAGAGGACATGATGAGTCAAAGGAGTCCTATAACAAAGGTAACTTCTTAGAAATTCATGGGTGGAAATATAGCAAAGATAAAAATGCCGCTGGGAATAGTCTTATGATATCTCCTCCTATTCAGAAGAAAATTGTTCATTGTTTTGCAAAGGAAATATTGCAGTCAATTCTACAGGAAATTGCGACATGATGTATTTTGTTTGCTAGTTGATGAGTCCAGGGATGTCTCAGGTAAAGAGCAGATGGCAGTTGTTCTGCGATATGTTGATAGTTGTGGAATTGTGAAAGAGAGATTTGTTGGTCTAGTTCATGTAAAAGAGACTCATTTCATGATTTCAACTTGGATAATCTGATGAGCTTAGCTAAACTCTATCCAAATGATTTTAATTCTTTGGAATTGATCGTTTACAACATGCGGTTCAAAAAACTATCCGTAGAGTATTCATACGTCCATCCAAACCGACTCCACAAACTTTTTTCGCAAAGATAACAAGATATAAGGGTGGTCGGATGCACTTGCCTTGCTAGGCCGAGCGAGGCGGCGGGGCGGCGTCAGCAGGGGAATTGGGGCTTCGGCAGTTGACGACCCAGCGGAAAGTTCGTCGGAGGAGCGAGGCCGCGAAGAGGTCACGGAGCGAGGCGACGTGGACGAAGGGGGCGACGGCGCGGCGGACGGTAGTCGTAGGCACGAGCCCGCGAAGAGGTCACCGAGCGCGCCGGAACTGTTGTCGGAGGCGCGAGCCCGAGGGGATGTCACCATTGGCGGCGGCGTGGAGGTGTCGACGGGAGAAATTTGGCTTTGCCGCTTTGGACGGGGGGAGCAATTCGATCTCTCGCCTAGAGATTTTAGGGGTTAGGAATTTCCACAGGAGGTGCACAAGATTTACACAGGCGGTTCCAATGATTTCTACAATGGCGTCAGATATCGAGCGAGACGATTACCTGAGCCGGATGGTCCGTCCATAGTTTGGGGAGAGATTTGGTTATTTGCCACTTTAAACTTGTGGTTTCAAAAATTGCCATCGACCTACATTTCATTGACTCATACGGTCCGATATTTCATTAGCTCAAGTGGCATCATATCCAAAAGGTCAAATCTTTAAGTGGCAAATGGACAAAAAGCCTCGAAAATGCGACCTCTCCCAATGGTACAAACCGGAAGATCTGTCTAGTCAAATCTTTAAGTGGCAAATGGACAAAAAAGCCTTCGAAATGCGACCTCTCCCAGCAGTACAAAGAGGATGATCCGGTCTAGTCAAATTTGATCCCAGTAGTACAAAGAGGATGATCCGGTCCGAGGGTGGGCCCTGTTAGTGCGGCGGAGACAACACCCGGAGACCCCCAAGCCCATGACCCATAGCCTGCTCCTACGACATCACCGCTAGCCCATCGGTCCGATGGTGACGAGAGTACACCATTTCAATATCAACATTCAGAGCGCGAGGCTGATCCAGCTCCGGCTCCGATATTTGGGCATTCCCAGCCCGAGAACGTACGGCCACGTAGTGCTGAGTTGATTTTAGTGGTGTTAGCTCTTGTCGGATCTTCATGTAAGGACGAGTTATCTGAATGTTGCGCCACTCGTAGTTGTTCCTTTCGGTGTCATCGATCGATAGCAGCCTTATTCTCTGTGATCGTAGCAATCGTAGCAGAAAGTGATTGGCCGGGAGACCAAAGCTCTACACCTGTTGTCTTTCTAGGTGCTCTCCTAAAGCACGGGAGCCGATTACACATACCGGACGATCCGGCCAAGGTTAGGATAACGTACCGGATCATCCCCTATGCATACAACTTTTGCCATGGCCTACAACGGAACTACAAATCAGGATGATCCGGTATGTGTAAATATATGTATACCGGACCATCCTACCCGCAAAAAGCTTTGCTGATTGTCATGAAAGAGTACAAAGTTAAATAAAATTGTCATGAAATGCATCGCTCCAATCTAGGCTAACACAATAAATCAAATACGACATATCAAGCAAGTTAGAGTGCATAACAACCGAAAAGACAAGTGGCGATTAAGCAAAGAACTACTCGTCCGTTACTTGGACTAGTACCAAAAGATCGGAGCGAGTGGAGTCTTCCTATCACCTCGCGCCAACACCGTCGGTGTTAGGCTCGCCGAGGTTCTCCTCTTGGGACTTTGTAGCTTTAGTCTCCTCATGAGGGGCCTGTGAACTGTTGGTGAAGGGGTTTGAGCAATCGCTAGTCATTGGCAAGGGGTCCGATGGGCTGTCTGCGTGCCGCGACTGTCGAGTTCGGAGGTCGATCCACAACACTCGTGTCGACAATATTCTCTCGTGATTTGAGCAATCACAAAGAATGTGTGTTGAGTCTAGAGACCGATGTTCGTACATGTTGGCGCAGTGTTATCCTCATCGGGGGCCTCGGGGGCTGAGGTGAACTCACAGAGCACACTCGGAGGCAATGGTGGATCGTCGCCAACTTGAGGAGTCGGCACCGCTTCGATAGGTGCGGAACTCAACGATACTACACTCGAGCAGCCATCTCGTCTACCATGTCAAGATGCACGGACGTATGTTTGGTCTCGATCGAGCACGGGTAGGCATGGTCGATGTGGGTGCATCCGCTAAAGTAGGTGGAGTAGTGGACAACGGAGCGGATGCCTTATCATCGGTGGTGCGGAGAACATCCTGTCAAGACCGAGGAGTGGTGGGAACGTGGACACGGAGTGGGCAGAAGCCCCAACGAAGCAAGTGGGGCAGCAATGCCAGAGCGGAGGTGGGCTGAGGTGGCAATGAGGTTGTGCAAGACCAATCTGCATTGTACAACCGACCAAAGCACTGAGAAGAAAGTGAACATCCGAGCCATTTGCATCCGATCGTCGTACCAAAGTCTGCTGGGTCGTCACGATGCAACCTCATCTCCTCTAGTAATTGGGTCTATGTCTCCATTGTTGGGCAATTGAAGCCGCTCGAGACTTCGCAACTCAACAATCGGCAAGCAAACGTGAGTAAGCTCGGTGGGCTAAGAAACAGAAGACGGAGTCACCGGTGTCACATCATGAGGCTGCCGACGGTGCAATTGAGTCGTCTCGGTCCTCGTGTCTGAGCCCGATCCACACTGCCTCGTGGTCGTGGGCTCGTCTTCGCCGAAAGTACTCGTGGTCTTCCTCCTCATCGCCGCCGTCATCGATCAATATCAACGATCGCGCCAACCCAAAGATGCTCCTCCTCACCGCTAGTGCCCGGTCCTCCCTTGAGCGGTCTCTCTCAGTTCCTTAGGTATCTGCTCCTGAGCCCTCCTCATGGAACGTTGTCCTCTGCGTCTGTCGTCAAGAGATGGAGGCATGTACTGACGAAGACGAACTCGCCCTTCCAGGTACTCCTCACGATGCTCATCTCGAGCGAAGGTACTGCATATGTAAGAAATTATATGCGCAAATGGTTGTTGTCTGGCCAAACTCATAGCATCTGCAATAGCATCTTCAATCTCACAGATGATAAAGTCAAGAATGTCGAACGGCTCGTGAGATAGGATCGAATAAAGTAGCCACTGCTGCAAACTAGTGATCGTCTCGGTATTCCCAATCCTCGGCAATAGTGACTTCCTCAAAGCCATGTGGACCGCCTTTGCCTCAGGTGTGAGACGGTCTGGATGGCGAAGGGATCCAACGGGGAACGGCTGCTGGAACAGAAAGCGAATCTGGTCATCTGTCGGAAACACCTCCGCCTTAGCACGACGAGGCAAGGTGTCTTTGTCTGCAGACACCACCGATGCAAAGTTCGGGCTCCTCCTCAAAACCAAACAACTCAAGCAAAGTGCGCCAGACACCCTCTCGGGGTTCTCTCGTCGTGCATGAATTGAATGTATCTATGCTCGGGTCGATCCAAATCAGAGCGTAGAAGTCTCGACCCACTTTTCCACTACCGTGTCGAACTCATCCATGATACCGTAAGACCTTCAAATGGTCAAGTGTCTCGAACGCCCACCCCACCCGCTGCCCTCTGCAGAAGAGGCGGTTGAGCGTCTGTGCATGCTCAATCGACCCCGAGCTCTTTATACGTAATAAAGAAGCTCATGAAGAACTGCCCGTAACCTCCTATTAACTCCAAATTCTCGGCTTGCGGAAACCAGACATTGATATCGAGAAACGAAGGGTCTTTACCCTCCGGGATGAGAGGTTCAAGGTCTCTAAGTCTTATCTCGTGGTCGATGTGGCACATGGTACTCCTCGCCCTCTTCCTTTTCATCGCCAGCCTCCTCGATGCGGAACTATGTTGGGACGAGCACGCACTGGGAAGATGTCGAACCACCACGAAAAGACGCTGCTAGAACGACGAGGAGGTGCCGCACCACCTCTGTGAATTGAGTTCCCCCCCTCGACCGACCCCTCTGCTGCCGACTCTGTGTGTCTCTAATCTGCAATTGGCGGCCACGCAAGATGCTCGAGCCAAGTTTGCATCTGCAGCCATCTCACTCGCTCTGCGCATTCAGAACTTGGACTTCTTAGCCTTCTCACCAAGACAACAACTTCTTTTCCCTTCCTTTTTCCTGCCATCTGCAAGTTGCACGGTTGAATGTCAAGAACTTGCATCGTATTCATATGCATTTGAATGGAGTCCAAAGAAACCAGAGGGATGTGGATCTCACCGCTTACAAAGTGAAGGAGAGTCGTTCGCCAGCCGCGGGCTCGGATTTGTCGGCGGCGACAAAACGGGTGGCGCGAACTGGCGTGTGGCGGCGCCGAGGCGGGTGGAGGATTGGAGTACGGCGTCGCAAGGCACGGAAACGGGCTGCGGCGCAAGACGGCGTGGAGAGAGGAGTAGTTAGGTGCGGTCGATATACAGGGTCCACAGGCGGTCCTCTGAATGTACGGCGTGTTTTGGATAAGGTTAAGATCATCATACCGGATGATCCGTTATCGGAAACATCACCTGACCGGATCGATGCCTCTGTTCGACTCGGTGGCAGGATGGTCCGGCCTGCTGAGGAAAAAAGAATCGGATCATCTTGTCTAGCGGTGTGCAGCACCTAGCAGAGTCACGATAACAGTGAGGGCGGACAATACGAAGACCGGACGATCCGTATAGGAAAAGATAAAGACGCCTCGAATGCGGACGACGGAGGCCTCGAAGCAAAGATTCACATACCGTGACGTTCGTTAAGTTGAGAAACAACCGCATCGGATTATTGTCCGGACGAATAGTGCTTGGCTTCCTTCGCCTTTGTTGGCTTCAATTTACTGTGATGATCCGGCCTAATAGCGAATTACCTACCGTACCATCCTCGCACTTTCACGCATAGCTTTTACTCAATTCCAATAAAAATATAAGTTCTATTACATATTAAGTTTTTACACAACGTGTCCCTATTTGCCTTTAACAACTTTTTCCGACGCAATCATCACGCATATATGGCATCATTGAAATATCGAGGGTTTCTTCTACAAGTTTGATCCTCTCGGATCTCCGAAAGGCGGTAGGTCGTCGAATCGATTGTATTCTCGCCTCGCGTGTACATTGTCAACTCCAACGATCCTTTGTTTTCCGGGAACAACTATGTTCCTTTTCTTATTCTTCGGGTCACTATGTAGAAAACTTGCGAGACTTCATAAGCTAGTATCCAGGGTGGCTTTTATGTCCAAGATTGTTGAGGTTTATAGCCAGAACCCATAGTTGTCCACCTCCACACCATTAGGATGTTTGACCCGATTCTTGTAAATACGGGATCTGCATATCCCTTCCATAGTCGAAGTTCCCAAATTTCTTCAATGATTCCATAGTAGGTGTTCTTCTCCTCGTCGCATCTATGGCTTCTACCCGAACGCCATCGCTTTTGGGCCATCGTCTTCTTGTCCTTTTGAATGGTATAAAACGTGTACCCATTGATGTCATACGCTAGCCATGATGTTACTGGACTTGATGGGCCATGAGCCAACATTTTCAATGTTTCGCTTTCTTCGTCCTCACCATCCGGTATGTTTTGGTTCTTGAACCATGTGGTAAACATGCGCTTATTCTCTTCAGATCCAATCAACTTGGCGTCCTGGATTTTCTCTTTCAAGCTCTTCCAGATGTTGCTCCACATACAGCTCCACTATCTTTAGCTGTTGCAAGACGGTGAAATGTGCTTGGTCCACATTCTTGTAATCATGGTCGATGAATCTTTTCTTTCCCTTAGTCCCTTTACTACCAACCTCCCCTCATGTCGAGGGACAGCACACCAATCGGCCTTCCGTGGGCATGAAGTAATCCGTGCAACACTCAATGACTTCCTCAAGATTGTAGCCCTCAATAATGGAACCCTCTCGGGTAAGCACGATTCCGTTGTAAGCTCTTAAGCAAGCCCATCCACCTCTCAAATGGAAACATCCAAAGGTAAGAATATCGTCCCAAGACCTTTACCTCCTCGACAAGGTGAACCAAGAGGTGCGGCATGATATCAAAAAGGATGGAGGGAAGCACATCTCAAGTTGGTTTATAGTCTCCACTATGTAGTTCCGCAGATAGCTCAATTGCTCATCATCGACACCTTCGTGAAATCGCATTGCGTAAATGACACACCGTGTGATGGCCACCTTTACAAATGTTGAGTTGATACCCCGATTGCAATTGGGAGCATTTGTGTCATCATGACGTGGCGATCGTGAGACTTCATACCACTTATCTTTAAATCTTTCATCGATACTAGGTTTTTGATGTTGGATGAATAACCAGACGGGACTCGACCCACGTAAGCACTTGCACACTCGATCTTTTCTCCTCACCGCCGAGAGTAGCCCGGGGAAGGTAATACTTTCCATGTGTTCTTTCTTGAGGGTGTAGTTCTTTCCCGATTTTAAGTACTACTAAGTCTTTACGAGCTTTAAGACCATCCTTTGTCTTGTAATCAATGTCCAACAAGAGACCTAGCGCTTTCACGACATTCTTTATGACATGCATGGCATCGATGCTATGGCGAATTTCCAAGTCCTTCCGAAGAGGGCAAATACTTGTAGAAAATTGACATCTTTTGAACAGACAACAAGCGGAGGAACCTCCTCATCGGTATTCTTCCTCTTCGACCCCTCTTTTGGCCTCAGATCGGCTTCTTCCCGAAAACCACCTTGATGTTCGGACCATTTCAAACACTTTTTTCCCGCTATGGCGCTTTGGAGCCACACCTTCTCAACCGTATTGTCAAAATACTTGCCCATCTTGCGGTATTTGTGAGCTTTAAGAAGAAACGGCGGTGCCGCATGTACACTAACTCGTGAGCATGGAAGGAACGTCGACACGCTTTCATCCATGCATACTACACAAGTCGTCTTCCCTTTAATCGACCCGATAGGGCTAGCGAGCGGGGTAATCACCGATGGTAACAAAAATAATGGCTTTTAGTGTGAAGTATCGTTGTTGAACCGATCCCACACTGACCCCATCGTGCCACAACATGGCCATATCTTCCATCGATGTTCGAGAAACACATCAATATCTACTCCAGTCGTCTCGGACCTTGGATAAGAATGGACAACATTAGGTACCTTCTCTTCATACATAGCCATGGAGGAAGGTTGTAGATGGACAGACTATCGCCAAGTGCTATGTGTGGCATTCCATTCACCGAAAGGATTCATACCATCGATTTTCGGTCTAACCTTACATTCTCGGGTTCGTTGTCAAATCTGGGTACATGCAATCAAAATTTCTCCATTGTCTACCATCGGCCGGGTGTCGAATCTTTCCATCTTTTCTGCGCTTGTCGGAATGCCAACCCATTAGTTCGAGTCCTCTCATTCGAGTACAAACGCTTTGAGTGACCAATAACCGCAAATACCACATCACCAACGCAGGATTCTTTTCTTCTTGTCCGTGCTCAAGACTGTCATCTTCGTTATTACAAGAGTACTATTCTTGTTCTTCTTATTCTTCGTAGTGCTAGGTGAAGAATCATCATCGTCGTGGGAGTCATCATTCTTCTTATACCGCTCGCCTTTGCACGGGCATTGATCCAAGTCGTGTAATCTTTACGGAAGAGGATCTGATGGTTCGGACATGCATGTATCTTTTGCACATCCAATGACATCGGAGTGATAAGCTTCTTCGCGAAATAAGTGATCGTCGGCAAGGTGGGCAATCCATTAGCCTTCGGAAGTATTTCTGCCAAGAGCCTCAACAGATCGGTGAAACTCTTGTCCGACCATCCATTGCTAGCCTTCAACCGTAGAAGCATCAGCACCGTATGCAACACCGTAAACTCGAGGACAACCCTTGATTCTCATATAATGATCATTCGCCGCTTTATGTAACGATCGACATTATCTAAACTCGTCATCTCCTTTAAAACTCGTGGTTCGGTATGGCGCAACATTTCCTCTACATCGCTGATGCGACCATCATCTAGCAAACGAGCATGCACGTGAGCTTCATCTCCCAAACCATCGCAGCCGCCCGACTTCGATCCTCCACGAGATCGGATCAACATCATCGGTTGTTTGCGATGTACGTTGCTCGCCATGGTTGGACCAACATGTGTAATCCTCTATAAAACCTCTCATAATCGTGTGTTGTGATTACACTTAAATCTTCCCACCCTACATTGTTCTTACAGTCTTTGCATGGACAAAGTATTTCCGCTTCCTTCTTAGTCCAAAGCGCCCTTACGAGCGGCTTTAATAAAAGTTTGAGCTCTTTGAGGAATACACCCTTATTTCTTGGGGCATTGTACATCCATGCCCTTTCCATCTTGAACTCAAAGCAGAAAATCGATTGAAATGTCAATTACTTAGATAGAACTTTAACAAGAGAACCCTAAGTTAAATACTATAAAATGATTTTATTAAAATCATGAAAGAATGTAAGGTCCTCTCCTCTAGATCTAGAGAGGGGATCGTCTTTCCCCTAGAGAGAGGGAGGGATACAAGATCCGCTCTGAGATCTAGAAGGTGAGGGCTTCAACGGAAAATTAAATTAGTCCAAAGGACACTCAATTCGTTGGTTTTTGGTGATGTGTCTATGACATGTGGGTCCATCTGAGTCTATGACAAGGACCGTGGTGTCAAAAGTGAATCACTTAATTTTAAAGAGGGCGCCAATCTCCGGGCTTCAACCCCTCTCCTATGCACATTCTATCTACACTACATCTTCCTCTCCACAAGATATATAAACCTCTACAAATGTCAAGAATGAGATGCTCTTACCTTAGAGAGTTAACTATTCCAAGGATTTCAAGTTCAAAACCTAGCTCCCCTTGTTTTCACAATTTTGGGGCGCTCACCGAACCGCCGCAGAGAATGATCTGCTCGAGCTTTAAAGTGAAGTTTCCACAAAGGCTCCCTAAGACAACGGCTCGCAGAAAAATAATAACGATCAAGCAAAACAAAGACTCTGGGATGATCCGTCAAAGGAAAAAGAACCATACCGAGTATTTTTCGACGTTGGATTTCTCTGTGTAGTGCCGTTGTTGCAACGTAACGGATGATCCGGTACATCAATAAAAACTCATACCGAGTATTGCTCGGACGTTGATTTACTTTTTGCGGTATTGTAGAACAAAGGATGATCCGATGACGTACATAAAAACGCATACCCAAGCATCTCCTTCGTCACAAGATATGCGCATAAACATTTACAAAATTTGGATGAGCGCTTTGTTTAAGAACTACGCCTTTAAAGACTTAACATCACCACAGGGGTTCCTTAATTAATTAGGACGCCAATATAATTAACTAAGGTCGCTTGCTTAACGCATCGCATGTGGAAAGCCGCGATTTCGCATGCGCTTCAGAAGAAAGCGTTGTAGTAAAGATCGCCTCTTCCCCAGGCGGTTCCTTAAGAGAGCTGCCTGGGAAGAGCATAGTTTCCACAGGCGGCATGTAAAGTGCACCGCCTGTGAAGAGATCAATATTTTCGCAGCCGGTTTCTTACGAGAGCCGCCTGTGAAGATACCTTTACACAGGCGGTTCTTAACTCCAAGGACCGCGATCAGTCATTTGAGGCGGCTCTCCTTTTAATCCTCCTGTGGAAAGAAATCCTTGGTGTCTAGGAAAATCATTTATGTAGTAGTTCTCTATGATGGTGAGACCGGCAAGGCCCGTCTTCTAGGAAGGAGTGTCATCATCAAATGAGTCGGAATCCAAATACTCCTTTTCAGAATCTCACTCTCCAATGTGGGCCTCACCCTTGCCATCCTTGTGAAGCTTCTTGAAGAGTTTTTTCTTCCCTTGAAATGCCTTCTTTTTCTTAGGTGACTTGGCCTTGTCATCCTTCTTTTTGGAACATTGAGAGGCAATGTGCCCCTTCTCATCACACTCATAGCACTGAATGTTGGTGTAGTGGTTGTTGTTAGAGTGTTGTCCCTTCTTAAATTTATGAGGGGCACTTGAGCTTAAGCACCTCTTCATAAATCTCCTATTCTCCTCATGAGTTAGAGCCATCTCCTCCTCGGTGTCATTTTCAGAGTCTCCAAGTAGCTCGTCGCTTGACTCTACCTTTGCCTTGAAGTCAATGTTCTTCTTATTTAAATAGCTTTGCTCCAAAAGCTCCTCCTTGTCCTTCTTGTAAAGCTCATTAGTGATGAGATTTCTAAGAAGTCCAGTTGGCATCATTCTTGACAACTTAGGTGAGTTGAGGAACAATGTCACCAAATTCTCATATTTGTCCAGTAGAGTCCTAAGTATCTTACGAACTACATCAAGATCAGTTAGTGACACCCTAAGTCTTTTGAGCTTATTCACTATGTTATTGAGCCATAAGTACATCTCATTGATGTTCTCACAGGGTAAAACTCTCATATTTGATCCTAAGCATATGCAATTTGGCCTCCTTGATTGAGAATGTTCCCTCATGGATTTTTGAGAGGGTAGTCCAAATCTCATGAGTGGTGTCAAGGTTTCTTACTCGATTGAACTCATCCTCGTTCAAGGCTCCAACTAAAGCATTCATTACTTGAGCATTGAGATGAGAATTTTGCTCTTCTTGATCAACCGTGAGTGTGGGATTTAATTCAGGAGTGAAACCCTCATCTACAATTCTCCATATGCTCGAGCTTATGGTCTTGAGATAAATGAACATGCGTATTTTCTAATACACATAATTTATGCCATCAAAGAAAGGTGCTTTGCATATAGGTACTCCATCACTAGCCATTCTTTACTCTCTAGGCGGTAAAGCCCCAAAAGAGAGTTCAAGCTCTGATACCACTTGTAGGATCAAGGATAACCAACTAGAGGGGGTAAATAGGAGGTTTTAAAATTCTTCAACTCTAATTTGCAATAAATAATTGACCTAAGAATTATTGTTTTTGACAATCAAAGCTTAAATCCTCTAGGTTTCACTAAGTTCACCAACAAGCTAATTATAATAAACCAAGCAATTCTAAGCACAAGATTAATGTGATAAGTTAGCTTGGAATGTAAATTGCATAAATTGAATGAAAGTAATCAAACCACAAGAGAAGATGAACACAAAATTTATCCCGTGGTCTCGAAGACTTACTAGTTTCCCCTAACCCACGTTGAGGTAGCTTGACATATGCAACCTGGCTCCTTTGTGCAAATGAGCCTCCCTCGATCACTATGGTAGCTCTTTCCCGTTCTAGGTAGGCAAGCTCTGGCCTTCACAAACAACTGAGCTTTTCACAAACTCCTTTGAGAAAGTCACTGGTTCTCTCGTCTCTAAGCTGTCTAGGAAGCAGCAACTTCTAAGAGTAACAAGTCTTGATGCTTGCTTGAGGTTGATTCAAGTGTCTAAAGGTTCAAAAATGAAATGCACACTTGAATGCTCCTAACTATCTCAAAATGCTAATTTAATGTACAAGAGTGAGTTAGAGACTTACTAGAGCTCAAATATGTTCAATGAGGTTTAAGAGTTGCTCTAGTATGCAGGTGTAGCAATATTTATAGTCTCCACTAATATTATAAACCGTTGGGGGGAAAGTACATAAAAATTTAGTATTTCTAGTGCTACCGCCTATGTAGGGCTGGTAGCACTAGACCCGAGTCCAACGATCAGCTCAGTGCATTAATGCACTCCAAGTAGCCATTGCTACTAAGGGCCGGTGCTACCACCCAACTTGGACCATAGTACTGGGTCCTATTTTTATTTTGCCAAACCAAAAGGTGTCTTTATGGAAAAAACACATCGATCATTGGGTTGGTGCTACCACTCGGTCAGTAGCATTGCGCCTACATGGCCGGTATCACTAGCATGGAAAGATAGCAAAATGACCTTCTCTATGAAAAACACACTGCCCTTGGGCCTGTGTTATCGATTGGCCGGTAGCATCGCGCCTACATGGGTGGTACAATCGGCCTTACTAAGTGTTCTTTGAATTTTTCAAATGGACTTCATGCAAAATATCTATTAATGCAAGTGAGCATGATTTGAGCCTTCATAGTATGATCAACATCAAACTTAGCCAAGACTCCTCTTAATAGTATGATACCTATTCTAGCAACCCGATTTTGCTCCAAAACTCCAAGATCAGCAAAAGCTATGAAAAAATCCTTAATTTTATACCTTGGCAATTTGGCTTGATGCATTGATCTTCTTTTAGTTTCATTTCCATGCTTAATTGCATGCCATGTCTAGGACCAATCTATTTTCAATAATTTTAAAGAAAAATATTAGTTCTTTAATCACGATTGTCATTAATTACCAAAAACCAAAATGAATTAGGGGCCTAAATGCTTACAACATTTGCACCACAAATTCAATTCTTAGGGAGACTAAATATTTCTAGACTTTGACTGAGAAAACTGGAAATATTTTGACCATCACTGGAAGCGATGCTCTCATAGTTGATGTTGGAAGAGCCATTGTAATTCTCCCTATGGGTACTCGTATAATAATAGAGAATGCCCTATTATATTATGAGTATAGTTATACTCTTTTAATTTTTAAAGACATCCGTCTGAATGGTTTTCATATGGAAGTAGAAAATAAGGATGGAACAAAATATCTACTCATGACTAAGATTAATGGGTGTAATAAACGTGTGGTTGAAAAACTTCCTTTCTTATCCTCTAGGTTATATTATACTAGATAAAACCTGAAGTTTATTTTGCAATGAAAATTATACTTAAAAATCCAAAAATATTTAAGATTTGGCATGATCGATTGGGTCATCTTGGGTTTAATATGTTGAGAATAATAGTTAATAGTTTTGCTAGCCATTAAATAATACTAAGAAATAGATTGGAATGTTATTAGCATTCAGTCCTTAAATCCACATACTAAAAAATTAAACTTGAAGTTCGGAGGATAATAAATCTGTAATAAATAGCTAATAATCTACCAGATGCCTTCACTAGTCATAAGGGAGTGACAAGTTCTCATATACCTGCAACAAATACATCTAAAAGAGTGAAAATATCCCAGAAGGATATTGAACCCACTCTTGCCCCTTGTGATAAAAAGAGGGGAAGGCCTCTAAGTGCACAGGACTCAATTTCGTGAAGACATTCGCAGAAACAGAGAATCGATCAAGTGAGAATATTACCTGTGACAACGGAAGAAGCTCAACCTAATGTTGAAATAATCCCTGAAATGAGCCATCCTGGAGATGGTAACTCCAACAAATATTTGCGCGTGTAATAAAACATTGGAAAGTCAGAACACCTAGACTCTATTGTCATGGGAAATCACGAGGAGCTGAAAGAAATTAATGAAGAAATATCCACTAATTATGCGGATTCAAGAGAATTGTAAGAAAGAAAGACTACAATTATCAACATATATTTCACCTCTAAAATTGCTAAAACTCTTGAGTTGTTTATAGAATCAAAATCCATAGCAAAGTGCTAGAAGTGTTCAGATTGGGTCAAATGGAAAGAAACAATTGAGGCAGAATTGCGCTCGCTTAACAAGAAAGTATTTGGTCCTATTGATCGAACACCTTCTAAAGTGTTCCCTGTAGGATTAAAATAGGTTTTCATCCAAAAGAAAAATAAAAATAACCAGGTGGTGAAATATAAAGTGAGGCTTGTAATACAAGAGTTCATGTAGAGACCTGTTATCAATTACGATTAAACTTACTCTCCTATAATGAGTACAATAACGTTTCAATATTTAATATCAATGGAAGCTAGCTTAAACTTATCAATGCAATTGGTAGATGTAATGACACCATATTTATATGGATCACTGGATACAGATATTATATGAAAGTTCCTAAAGGTGTCAAAATTCCAGATCCTATAAAGGAACTCACAACATGTATAGTTTCAGACTACAGAGATCACTATACTGATTAAGACAATCAAGAAGAATGTGGTATAGCCAACTTAGTGAGTTCCTCCTGAAGCAGGGATACTTCAATAATGATGATTGTGTCTGTGTATTCATAAAGAAATCTTAGAATGGATTCTGTATCATCTTAGTGTATGTTGATGATATGAATATCATTAGAACCACAAAGGAGATAAAGGAAGTAAGTTCTTATTTTACGACGGAGTTTGAGAAGTGAGTTCCTCCTGAAGCAGGGATACTCCAATAATAATGATTGTGTCTGTGTAGTCATAAAGAAATTCTAGAATGGATTATGTATAATCTCAGTGTATGTTGATGATATGAATATCATTAGAACAACAAAGGAGATAAAGGAAGTAAGTTCTTATCTTACGATGGAGTTTGAGATGAAAATTTTGGATAAAACCAAATATTGCTAAGGTCTCCTGCTAGAGCATTTTTTAGAAGAAATTTTTGTACACCAGTCTACCTACACCAAGAAGCTATTGGAAAGATCTAATATAGATAAATCTCATCTTTTGAAAACTCCCATGGTATTGAGATTCCTTGAAATGGATAAAACCCTTTCTGACCAAGGATGGAAAATGAGGAAGTCTCAGGACCTGAAGTCCCATACTTAAGCACCATTGGAGCATTTTTGTATCCTGTGAATTGCACAAGGCCTGATATTGTATTCGCAATAAATTTGCTAGTAAGACACAGTGCAGCCCCAAGAAGAAGACATTGAGCTAGTGTTAATATGTTACTTAGATACCTCCAAGGTACTCAAGATTTTGGATTATCTTACCAGAAAGATCAATATTTAACTATGGTGGGATATACAGATATTACCTATCTGTCTGATTCCTATAGTGCCAAATCTCAAACTAGATTTGTGTTTCTCTACGGTAGTCCAGCTATTTCTTGGTGGTCTTTTAAGCAAACCTTGGTAGCTACATCTACCAACTACTTAAAGATTATAGCTTTATATGAATCCTTGCGTGAGTGTATTTGGCTAAGACGTATGATTAATCATATTCAAAAGTCATGTGGTCTTGCTACCGCCGATACCCCCACGATTATTTATTAAAATAATGCTTCTTGTGTTGCACAAATGCTCATGGGTTATGTTAAAAGAAATATCATGAAGCATACTACCTCTAAACTTTTCTATCCTCATGAACTCTAGAAGAATGGTGAGGCAAAGATACTGCAAACTATGTCATGTGAAAATCTAGCAGATTTATTCACATGTCTTTGCCAAAATCTAGTTTTCAAAGATGTATTAGTGGAAGTGGAATGAGATGACTTAGAAATATGCATAGTTCAGGGGGAGTAAATCCCTAAACCATGACCCTTAGCATGATTCTAAAGATCCTATTTTTAATCCAGAAAATTATATGCTGCACTCTTTTTCCTTTAGTGAGTTTTTTTGAAGTTCTCATATGAATGTTTTTAATGAGGCAATTAGTGTAACACAGAGTGCAAGTGCAATATACTCTTTTCTCCATCCTTTTTTTCTCATTGGGTTTTTGGGAGGAGTTTTTGATGATACATGTACATTACGTGGTATTCGCTCAAGAGGGAGTGTTGAAATATGGATGGACTTGGGAGTCTTAGTTGTCTAAATATGGTTGGAGACTCTATCTCGGTGCAGGCATATTCGAATCTATCTCTTGTTGACTACTATATATTTGGTACCCCCTTGTACAAGGGAATCAATCTAATAAAAGAGAACAATTTTGCCTCCCTATATCATGTGTACTTCCTGTTTTACTCTTGCTATTATATTGGTGTATCATGATTGATCTAAGGTGGGCATCATCGATTTACAATATTTTGCACCGGTTTGAGAGTTGAAGGGTGTCAACCAAGTTGATTTAGGGGGTGGAGGTTGTTATTTTCCACCGGTTTGAGAGTTGAAGGGTGTCAAAGTTCTGTTTTAGAGTGGTAGGTTAATTTTTGGACTTAAAACAAGAGCTGAAGAGGGTAAAATAGATTTATTCCAAATGATTAAAGGGCTATATAGAGCTACGATGCTAGTAGCCATAGATGGCGGAAGCTAAATCAGATCCAGCCAGTCATTTGGCACAGCGAGCTTTTCAGGGTTTGTTTTTTTGTGGGAGTTGAAATATTTGCTATGAAATTTTTATAAAGTTCATGTGAAATGATTTAAATTGCAAACGGGCTCCTGGGAAATAATTTACATAGCAAACGGGCAGTATCATGAACAGACAGATCATGGTTCAAAAAGTTAACGGTGGTAAGGCCTCACGTGGGTGGCGGCCTCTTCCCTAGTAAGAGTCTGTTTGGTTCAAGAGTAAGGGTGCATTTGGTTCAAGAGTAAATGATGAATAGGATAGGATGATTCAATTTTTTGTATCTATTGTGTTGCATGCACCAGCCAATTCACTCAAAAGTTTAAAGCTAATGAGGAAAGGTGAGCAATTCACTTATACTTCAACACTCCTGTCGGCGATCGGGATCGCCAACCGCAGAAAATGAGGTAGGGGTTAATGAGAAACGGATCACAATCGCGCTTTTGCTCGAACAGGGAATGAGGTCGAGGAGGTCTATGGTCGAGCAAGGAGACAACGGACGAGACAGATTTATCCCGTTCGAGCCCCGAGAAGGTAACAATTTACTCCAACGCTTTGTGGCGGTGTTTTTGCCTTTTGTGGATACAAAGGAGGATTACAACTCAATCTTGACGATGCTAAGTCTAGACTTGAACTCCAAAGGTCGTGGTGTTGGTTTTTTTCTTTTCGGTTTACAAAGCTTTAGTCTTATACCCATTCTTCTTGCAACGCTCGGAGTAACCCTGATCGTGGCCTTTATGCATATTGATTGCCGGTGGTAACTGCTCCGATCCCGTCGCCAAGACGCCAAGATTACTCCATGATCCCACGCCTCAGAATCGCCAAGTGATAACGCGTCGGGATCCAAGAGACCGCTATCGACCTTGAATCATCCCGGTCAAAGCAGTCGTGAGGGCCACGAGCTCGGTGATATCTGCGGCCCCTGCTCGAGTGGCCTCGGCTTGATCTGAAGTCTTTGGTCGAGGACCCACGGCTAGAGGGTCAAGTTGATCAGGCCGACCGACCAAGGGTTGCCCGCCCTCACAGCCTAGCCCCGAGGCTCAAGGTCGAGAAGTAGCACCTGAATGGCCTCGAGCCTCACCCAATGTGTCGTTGGCATGCAACCCTGTAAGGTCTTGGAACCTTGCTCGAGGCTCCAAGTGAGATCGCAAAGTGAACCCCAAAGTAGACACCGGGCGACCTTTGATTTTTCCGAAATGATACGGATGCCAACAACCGCGGACACTGCAATGCTTCGAGTCCGCCAGTCTTAATTGAGCCCGTTTAATCATGCCCGGCGTCTTTTTGAGGCGCCAGGAGGTTAAATCCTAAGAGCGCCGTGGAAGACCCCGAGCTTTGGATAATCAACAAAGTTTTTGCGCCCCCCAAGCCTCTCGCCCGAAAGGCACCGCCAGGGACGAAGAGGCCTCACATCGAATGGGGTGATCGCGCCATGGTAAAGACGATCATAGCCAATTTCCGAGCTCGCGCCTTGGCTTTCAGGGCCTAACAAAGTTTTTTACTTGGCAAAGAATAAAGCGCAGCCGCCGCCAGACCACCGAAGCCCCGCCAAAGCGGTGCGGGCTCGTCATGAGCTTTGCCTCCCTGCACTGAGAGGAATGAAGTGGATTCTCCTCCAAGCTCTGGGCGACAGACCATCGCCACCATCGACGAGGCAGAGGCCACCGACCTGTAAGAGCCCGGCTTTGCAACCCGCTCCATCTCCGTGTTTTTCTTAGTGCTTATCCTGATTGCAGACTCGAGCGCCGAGACCCGAGCTTGCCCACACCGACAATGCTCGTTGTTCAGTATGTAGTCCGAGTCCGAGGAGGGGCAGACGCCTACATGCTGGCCCCGCTACGGTCTTCTCGACAAGGCGCGCCTCGCCGGGCCTCGAATCGGGCCCCGGTCTGAGGGTTCGATCAAGGCCCCGATAGCCCGGACGAAGGGGACCCCTAACCGCGATCGCCGAGGATTACAAAGACCGCGAGACGGCACCTCGCGGTCGCCGATCCTCCCGAGATCGAGGGAGACATGGGCGTCCTGCCCTCAAGTCGCGACTCGCGATCGCTGGCGGCCGTGGTCACCGAAGTCCCCGAGGCCCCGCCGACTAAGACCGCGCTTGATGGCGAGATCGCGGTTTCGCCACGGAGAGCGACCACGACAACGGAGGCACTCGATGACCCGACTTGCGAACTTCCACTGGGAACACAACACTCCACCCCGTGAGGCCGGCCTGATGTCGCCGCCGCGATAACTCCCCGCCAATGAGCTGGCCGGAACCTTGACTACGGAGGTCGGGCCCGGTTATCACGGCCGCATTCTCCGTCGTGGGGTCCGGCATGACACCGGTGGAAGGATTCGAGCCGCCACGACATCGCCGTCCGGGGCCCCGGACAAGGTGTGCCGGCGGTGATTGAAGAAGGCCTAGGTCACGGGACTCGGGCGAAGGTTTTGAGATCAACGCAGCTCGCCCGACGAGCCGAACGAGGAGTTCTCCAGCAAGACGCTGCCAACAAACCGACTCCGTGAGGTAGGAACCTTCCTTATATGCCCCGCAATACGCTGTGTGTTCTGACAACTTACCAAATCATGTTCCTCGCTTTCAAGGCGGTTGGCGGCGGACCCGAGGGCTTCAAGGTCTCAACGAGCATGCCGACGCGTTCGCCAGATCTTGAACGCCGTGGAAGAGAGGGAGACCGAAGCGTTCTGTGCTCAAGGCGACCATTGAAACCGACGCCAGCAGAAATCGAGCGGCTCAACCGGAGCTCAACGACCAAGGCCGCACGATGGTGGCGCTGAGGCGCCCCATGCCGCCGAGCTCGAGAGGACCAAATCTCCGAGCGCGAGCATGGGTTCAAGGCGCAGAGTACGCGCCCGAGCGACTAAAGCGATCGAGGCCCTTGATGCGGAGCGCGCAAGGTCGAGCCGCTGAGAAAGCCGCCGCAGAGCGAACTTTCAGACTCGGCGCCGAGACCCTTCGCCAGATCGAGGCCCTCGAGAAGGCCGCCGAGGAACAAGCCGCCGCTGCCCAGCGCTTGCCGACGAAGCGCCAAGGTCGTGGGCACTTGAGGAAGTCGCCGAGGAGCAAACCATCGCCATAAACCACGGTGCTCGCCGACGAGCGTGCTAAGGTCGAGGCGTTGAGAGGATCGTTCACGAGCTATCATCCTCAACCAAGGTGTCTCTTGAGCTAGAGGCCAAAGTCGCGGGTTGAAGAGAAGCTTGGTCAGCAAAGAGGCGCGAAGACCGCCTTGACCCAACTTAACGATTTAACATCGCCGAGCCACGGATGCAACTAACGAGGCCCTCTCAAGGCAAACCAAGCCTCGACACAAGGGACAGAGTCGCCGAGCTCGAAAGAAGAGAAGTTTCATGCGAGATGGAGGATCTCAGAGCTCAAACATCCTTGATCCTCAAACAACATTCGATGTTATCAACCGGTTTAAGTTTTTTTTTTGAAGTGTCTTTTATTCGCGATCAAGATCCATAGGCCGTTCGCAGATGTTACATCCTAGCCAGCCCCGTTGGGTCTAAGGTCGAGCAACGCCGACCTTGGACACAAGTATAAGACGAGCAAATGACCATGACCGCAGAATCTAAATGGAGTACTCGCGAAAAAGAAATGCAGAAGTTTAACCTAGTGAATAAATCACCAACTCCATGACCACCACCATGCACGCACTTAATAGCCGAGGTCAGCCGAGCTTGTAGTTCAAACCTCGACGCAGGGGGTGAGCTGATTGCTGAAGAGTTTCGCCACATTGAGCTCACCATCGGGGGTGAACGAAGCCTATGATACCTGCACTAAGGAGCGAATGCGAAAGTCGTGGTCCGAAGAAAAATTACAGAGACGCTCATAAAGAAAAAGACATGAATAATAAAAATCGGAGAATATCCTTTTATTGAAGCTTTAAAGGTATAGAGATTACACATAAAACTTGGCGGTTGATCTATGTTCCACGAGCTAGAAAGCTCTCGCCATCGGCATCGCTAGCCCAGAAGCCCCGCGGCGATCCGCTGAAACGACTCTATAGGACCCTCCCACCGCGGGGATAACTTATTGGTGCCGGACAATACCGAATCCGCCTCGTGGCTAAGTCCCCAACAAGGAGCTTCCTAGGTCGACCGACGAGACGCATGTCCGCGAAGAGCTTGCGTGTATGCGCCGATCGTAGAAAGGCACGGATCTTACTTCTTCCGCGAGGGCAAGGTCAAGAGACCGTTTGCTCGGTCGACGTGGTCGATCAGACCGACTCGGCAGAGCCCAGCCACATTCCGGAGGCGTGGCCCGCTTCAAGACTAAACACGAGCCGAAAGGGTGTGGACCTCGTTGTTCTACCGATCGTGGGTAACGAATAGACCATAAGACTGGGAAGTTCGCCCACCTGTGTCGCGGCCGTAGCGCTTGAGCTCATCTCAGAATCTCGCTTTTGACGCTTTGACGATCCGTCTGCTGGCGCGCCTGCCGCTCCGCTGTTCGAGGATGAGCCACCGGTTAAGCACACTTTGGTGCCCATGTCCTCGCAGAATTCTCGAATAATTCATCGTAAACCGAGTACCATTGTCGCGATAATTCTGCATGGAACCCCATACCGTGACCACGACAAGCGGAAAACGAACAATGCCCGAGCAAAGGATGGTCGAGACCGCTCACCTCAATCCATTTGGTGAATGTGTCGATGGCTACTAACAGAACTTTCCCTGCTGTTCGGGAAAGGGGCCGAGGATATCGAGCCCCTGTGTCGAGAAAGGCCGTGCAAGCGGAATGGTCTCAAGAGCGAGGCCGGCCGGTGTACCTTTTCGGGCGTGAAACCGACATGCTCGGCAGTCCGACAATATCCCGAGCATCCCGTAATGCCGCTGCCAAGAATATCCTGCACGGAAGGCCTTGCCGACCATCGCCCCAGACGAAGAGTGCGCCTACGAGACCGAGTGGATGTCGTTGAGTAGGTACTTACCTCCTCCGTGGAGATGCACCGAGTCATGATGCCGTGAGACATTTCGCTCAGAGAGCTTGCCATCCACGAGCTTATACAAGCTTGCTCGACGCTTAATCCTCGCTTCATAGCGGGTCGGGCGCAGTCGCCTGCGTGTGAAACCGTATGGGTTTGGCCCATGCGAATACCTTCCACCACAAGTTAGTACGACTCTCGATCGGAGATAGACGGAGCCGCCGCCTCGAGGATGACGTCGGGGGTATCTTCGCTTGAAGAGCCGAGCTTGAGAGAAAGTCTGACCGAGTTGTCCTTCCTAGGGACATGCCTAAGCTCCAAATTCTCGAACCATTTCTCCATCTTATGACTCGGCGAGATACCTTGCCATTGCATCCTCGAGCATTGATAGTCCTTGTTGTATCGGTTGATGACGAGCCGAGTCTCCTTCACGACCAACCGTCAGACGCCTAAGGACTTGCGTGCTCGTAAGCCCGCCAAGAGAGCTTCATATTCGCCATGTTATTGGTCGCAGAAAGCCAAAACGAACTACATACCTCAATCGCTTCCACGGGTAAGGATAAGTATCCCAGCCCGAGCGCTTGAAGGACCTCGAGCCGTCAAGAACATGATCCAGGCTCCTCTTCTTCGACTCGAGCCTGTGGGCGGCCGCGACGCTCTGCTCGACCACTAAGTCGGGCGCGAGCACTGCGGACTTGATAGCTGTTTTGCCACGACCGATGTCAAACGCCAGTTCCATAGCCCATTTAGCTATCCGTCCGCCGCTTTCGATTCCGCAGATGTCACCGAGCGGAAGTTGCTCGACGACTCACTAATGCGCCCGAAGTAGTGTCAAGCTTATGTGAGGCCATAAGAAGAGCATACAAAGCAGCCGTGACTTGCGGTACCGCCTTTGGGTCATGTAAGACTCGCCGACATAGTAAATCGGATGTCATTGTGTCCCCTGCTTTTTCAACCGTGACAAGACTTACGGCTTGGGTGGTGGCGAAGGTAGAGCAACAACCTTTCGCCAGTCATGGAGTTGTAAGGAGGGGTGGGGATGATGATATACCTTCACTCGCCGAAGATCGCAGAAGCTCGGGCGCCCATTCAAAGCCCCCTGCTTACGCAGGTCTTAAAGAATGGGAGACCTCGCCGCCGAGCCTCAAATGAATCTCCGAGGGCGCCATGCGACCAAAGGAGGCTTTGTACTTGCTTGATCGAGGTCGGGGCTCCATCTTCTCGATGGCTTCGATCTTCTCCGGTTTGGACCAACCCCGAGCCCCGATCATGTATCCAAGGACCTTCCCCGATGCCGCGCCAAACACACACTTCTCGTGGTTGAGCTTGATTTTGTACTGCTCAGTTTGCAAATGTTTCTCAAGGTCACGGACGTGGTCTCCCGAGGGGCTTTTGACGATGATGTCATCTACATAGACCTCAAGGTTTCGCCTAATCTGCGGCTCAAGGTCTTAGTCATCAAACGCTGAATGTTGCCTCAAGATTGCGCGTACTAAACGACATGGTCGTAGCAATAAGTGCCGAACGGGTGATGAAGGCGCTTTGCTTTCGCCGCCGATCGCCACCTTGATCTCGTGGTAGCCCGAGTAAGCATCCAAGAAGCTTAGCATTTTGGCGCTACGGTGGAGTCGACGATCCGTCGATGCGCTGAGGGGAAAATTGTCCTTGGGCGTGCCGAGTTCAACCCTCGTATGGTCGACGACATCCTCCACTCTGCCACCTTTCTTCAAGACGATGACCGGGTTGGCTACCATTCGAGTAGTCGATCTCATGATGAAGCCGCCTTCAGGAGCTTATCAAGGTTTTCCTTGATGACCACAACCTTCTCTCGGGAGAAGCGACGCAGCTTTCGACGCATGTGTCTAGAATCGGTTCTCGACCAGAATTTGTGCTCGATCACCTCCCTTGAACGCCAGCATATCCGCAGTTCCTGCTTAATATACCCTTGTTGGCGCCAAGGAAGGTGACGAGCTCGAAGTTCCTATTTGGGACTTAGCCCGCCGAGACGTGGACACACCCGGTCGTGTCGTTTTCCTCGAGCTGCACGGCTTTTGTTGCCTCATTGGTTGATCGCCGCTCGCCGGGCGTTTTTTTCACACCTTCGATCTTGCTGGGCAAAGATATCGCGAGCGCTAAGGCCTTGGTCTCGCAGCCCATGTGCCGCCGCAGTCACCGCAAGACGGTAACGATGCCGCTAGCTGGAGCTTCATGCACCGATGACCGTAATGATTAGCCGCCATAAACTTGATGAGGGCAGCTTCCGAGAATAGCGCTACGCAGAGGTCGCCTCGACCACCTCAAAGGTGATCAATTCGGCATGAAGTTGTCCGAGCCGCCAAGGTGACGGCAAGACCACCGCCCCAAGGAGTAGTCGAGCCCCTGTGAACGATTCCAAGAAGGAATGGCGATGCTTTTGATTTTGATCGGGAATCGTGATCCTGGCCGAGTGCTTCCGCCGCAAAGAAATTAAGAGAGCCGCCGCCGCCGATGACACGCCCGACCACCGTGTTGTCGATGGTCGGGTCATGACCAAGGCGGTCTTTAAGTCTCGGCCATACCTTGTAAGGCATCCTCCGGAGAAAAGATGATGGTGGCCCCGCCCACTTGCAATGCCGCCGACGGGCTTTCCCGATGCAAACCGATAGATGGTCCGAGCAGCAGCAGCTTTGATCTCGCTACCGATCGTAGGTCGCCGAGCCGCCAAGATAACGCCAATCCGGCCGCCGCTGGAATTCTAGGTCGAGGTCGCCAGGTTCGACTCCGCATTCACCCTTTCGGCCGGTCGTCATCCTTCGGAGCACGGCATCTCACCACGTCCGCCATAGAAGGCTTCAAGCTCGCTAAGCCTCGCAAGACCGCAGGTCGTGGGCTTACCGCCTGCGGAAACAGTAAAATTTCTCTCGTCAGACTCGACCGCTTCTTCGGCTCCTCGCGCCGAAAGCATCGGTCCTCCGAGGTCCAGCCGCCGCCCTTCTTCTGGGCCGCCTCAGGCTCGACGGATCGAGGCCGACCTTGACGAGGTCGGGTCCCGCCCCGAAGTCCGATCCCTGACCTCAAGGACCTCACGCTGCCGCCCGCCGAGACGATGACCTGGCTGACCTCCGCCGGGTCTCGCGTCACGCTTCCGCTTGGTGCGGTGTCTTGGTCGGCACCTTGAGTTGACGGCCACCTCAGAGTGGCTCAAACCAAGCTTACCTTGGTCGTAATCGCTCAGCGGACGGCGCCGTTCGCGTCTGCTGCATACTGCTCGCCATGCGAAACAATTTGTTGACGCCGAGCCTTGTCGTGATCTCGAGGTCTTCGGAAGGCGCCGGTCGCGAACGCCGAACTTGAAGACCTTGATGATCGCTTCATCGAGATACTTGGAATTAGGTTCTCGTGCGGATAAACCGCCGCACATAGTCACGAAGAGGCTCACTTGCCCCGATGACGCGATCCAGTCCTTCTCCTCCTCGCCGCCAGAATAGCTTCCGAAGTTGGAGCGAGGGCGCTCGATTTGGCGCCACGACCAAGGAACCGGGCTTCGTTGAAGAGCTGTTCGGGCGCCGCCCGTAACGGCCGGGAGATAGTTGGCTATGACCAACTCGCGCTTCCGCCGCTAAAATGGCGGTCGAGTAGATGGACAGAACTCGCCGATTCTTGGTTCTGGCTGGCGCCGATCAAAGCGAAGTTTAAACCGAAAGCAGCCAACAGACGCGCGAAGGTCGCCGAGTACGCCACGCAACCGAGGGTCGATCGGTGCGCGCCGAGCCATCGCGCCAACGAGATCTTCATCGCCAGACGAATCCGAGCCCGCCTTTGACGACCCGATCTTGGCGAGATCGGTCATGATGCCGAGCACGGAGTCGCTCGGGAGGTATTGCAGCGGTCCTCCGGCGCGACGACGTCTGGCGGAATGTCGGGGAAAGTCCCCGTGACCGCCGCCACCTAGAGTGGAGCTTGCGTGGCTCACAAGGCCCAAATTGCCGATCTTGCCCCGAGGGTGTTGCCGAGACGGCGCTTTCTGCCGACGGCCGATGGGTGCGCCACGACGACGTGATGAATTGTCGCCGCTTCTCGAGAAGGGGTCCCCGAACGGTGACTTTTGCTTTGCGGAGGAATGGCCTCGCCAGGGCGCGGTCGAGTTCTTCGCCAAGGCCCGCTAAAGAGTCTCGATTTTGCCCTATCGGGATCAGCCATGATCCGCAATAGCGCTAAGGCGCCCCCGAGGGAGGGAGCCTTCTCGTCCTCCGGCTTGAGTGCGGTAATGGCCTCGATTGATCGCAACGTGACCATTCGACGAGCATCCGGAGTTTGTGGGTCGCGATCCGCCGCCGCTGCTTCCCACCGGAGGCATCCGCCATGAAGACGTCGCCACACGGAGGTGGGGAAGGCGAGAACAAGGATGCGGAGCGACTAAGGTCCGATCCCGCCGGAGAGTGTTCAAGGATGGAGAACGCCATGCTCCTAAGACCCTGAGTTTTTCCCCGTGAATGAACAAAGCAATCGGGCCCCACTTGGGCGCCAATTGCCGGCGATCGATCGCCAACCGCAGTAAAATGAGGTAGGGGTTAATGAGAAACGGACTACAACTCGCGCTTTGTTCTATCAGGAATGAGGTCGAGGAGGTCTATGGTCGAGCAAGGAGACAACGGACGAGACAGAGATTTATCCCGGTTCGAGCCCCCGAGAAGGTAACAATTTACTCCGCCGCTTTGTGGCGTGTTTTTGCCTTTTGTGGATACAAAGGAGGATTACACCAATCTTGACGATGCTAAGTCTAGACTTGAACTACAAAGGTTCAGGTGTTGGTTTTTTCTTTTCGGTTTACAAAGCTTCAGCCTTATACCCATTCTTCTTGCAACGCTCGGAGTAACCCTGATCGCGTGGCCTTTATGCATATTGATTGTCGGTGGTAACTGCTCGATCCCGTCACAAGACGCGCAGCATTACTCCATGATCCCACGCCTCAGAATCGCCAAGTGATAACGCGTCCGGATCCAAGAGACCGCCATCGACCTTGAATCATCCCGAACAAGAGTCGTGAGGGCCACGAGTTTCGGGATATCAGGCTCTCAAACAGTGGCCTCGGCTTGATCTCGAAGTCTTTGGTCAAGGACCCACGGCTAGAGGGCTGGTTGATCAGGTCGACCGACCAAGGGCTGCCCGCCCCGACAACTCCCCTCACGCATAAGCTCCCTCGTGCCTAGGACGTGGAATAGAAGTGGGCTGCAATTATTTTTTAAAATTGCGCCAACCGGGTCTTGAACTTGAGACCTCTTGGCTCTGATACCATATTGAGTTGCATGCACCAGCCAGTTCATTCAAAAGCTTAAGCTGATAAGGAAAGGTGAGCAATTTACTTATACTTCAACAGTATCCATTCCGCTGTTTGATTTGATGGTTCGAGTGGATGGGGCCAGTTAAGAAATAGGAATATTCTACGTGGATGCTGAACGGATGGAGCCAAATAAATTGGTCATCCAATTTCTTATCCGAAGCAAATTTGTTGTGTAACTCATCTATCCTTCTATATGCCATCTAACTCTCACCCTTCTAACTAAACAAAAATTCAACTTATCCCATCTATCAATCATCCCTCTAACTAAATATGAACATAGATAGCTTTATTCCTATAAGAGTAGATGGTCCTATTCCGTCCACCATTTATGCTTAAAAAAAGGAACCCTACGCTTTTCTCCCTCGGAATCTTTTGTGCAGGCTAAGCAAGTATCTTCCTTCGACACAAAAGAAACCTCGGAAGTGCCAAGCAGTGCAAGTTATTTCTTGTCCAGCACATGGCCCACAGCCCCACACGCGCTCTTGCCCGTTGCTGGCATTTTTGAACAAATTCCTGCCCCCGTTTACAAGTAAACAAAACTCAATTGACACTGCCAAGGAGCCCTCCTTTCAAAGGAAAGAACTCAGACGAGGACCCTGCTAGGCTTTCAAAAACTGATGACAATCGTTCGAAAATTGCGGTTTTTCATCTTACCGTTACGGTTTGAGATCCAAAACTGTTCGGTAAACCGTTCTAATTAAAAAAATTAAAAAAATTTATGCGTTGAAAACCGCTCGAAAACTACTCGAAAAACCGTTTTTAAGAAACATTCAATTGGTCAGTTAGTTTTCGATGAAAACCGAGCGGTTCTTCGTGAAAATCGAGCAGCGGTTTTCGATTTTTTTATTATTTTTTTCCAATTTTTTTAGTAACCCTTCGGTTTCTAACGATTTTCAAGCGGTTTTTTGACTGATTTTTGTGATTTTAAAATTTTGAATTTCAAACGATCTTTTTAAAAACGGTCTTTAATTAAAACCCTAGCCCAAGCTGGCTAGCGCTTAACGGCGGGCAGGGGCGGGCACACACTAGGGGTCAATCAGGGTGGACTGTCAGGTACGAGCCTTGTCCCACCAGTCTTAGACTATCTTCAGCGGCATCCCTTCAGCCTCTAAATCTCTTCGCAGACAGATCCCAAGCACTCCAACGAATTCCCTTCACTGTTCCCTTCAGAAGAGATTTGGAGTGAGAATCTCTTCAAAAAAGGATTATCTCTCCAATCCCTATACAAAACCCTTCGATGGGATGCTGCTGGAGATGATAAGAATAAAAGGAATGAATATATGGAATGGAATGAGGAAAGAGAAGAGAATGAAGAGAAATTACTGAAGATAGTCTTAATACCGCTTAGTTCTGCATTCACTACTGGCCTCAGGCTGAGACAGACTAGGCGCCCGGCTGATCACAAATCAACGGTTTGGATTAAGGCGGAAGGGAAATTTTTGAGCATTTTGCGAAGAGCATTCGGCTCAAATTATAAACCCGCCTATTTCTCCAGCGTCCATTTAATTTTTTTTGTGCTGAAACATATTTAGGAAAACATAAAAAAATTGCCCTCTAGAGAAACAAATACACACGATGCACTTGAAACCAATCTCAATTGACATTCCAAACGAAAAAGGCAAGCCCCCAAACACATTACAAATTAATGCTCAAATGCACACCCATGTCGATCGAACAATTCGTCTTAAGAAAAAAAAACAAATCATCACCACACAAATAACATTCACAGACCAAGAAGAACACGGCCACCACCATCGGCTTGGCACAACAACTAGCAGTTCTTCTCCGGCTTGGCGAGCTTGCATTTCACCTTCTGGAACGCCACGGCAGACGTCCCCGGCGGCGCGAGCTGCAGCTTGAGCGGGCAGGTAGCCTCCAACTTGCACTTGGTGTAGCGCGCCGTGTACCTCACCTCGCCGGTTAGCGCCACCTCCACCTCGAACACCCCCGTCGCGTTCTCCTTCTTGTACTCCTGGATTCCGGCGTTGCCCAGCGCCACGTAGTCGTTGTTAGAGCTCGTATCGAGGTGGTACACCCTGGTCTTCCCGGCCGGGTGCTTGTCGCCCTTGCCGGTGATCTGCACGCGGTCGAACTGCTGCTCGTCGAACTTGTACGCCGCCTCGAACGGCTTGGTGTTCTTGATGCTCATCGCCCAGTTCGGGTTGCGCACCGACAGAGTTAGCGAGAGGTTGTAGGCGAGCGCGGTGACGGGCGTGGTGACCAGGGCGAACCTGGTCAACGAGGCGTCCTCCACGGTGATGGAGACGTGGCGGATGAAACCGAAGGCGGCGAGGAGGACGACAAAGAGGACGACGCCAGATATGACGCCGACGCAGATGAGGATGCAATTCCTGTCGCTGCAGCTGTCGCAGCAATCGTCGCACATCCTGCCCCCCTCTTATCTCTGGATCTGAACTGGGGCGCCCGGGAGTCGAAGGGAGAATGAGCTTTCTGATAGGTGGTGTTGATATTCAGACTCGCTGCGACAGGCCGGGAGTCCCTCTATATGTATTAAAAAGGCAAAATTACTCTATAAGCCTTGTAACTACTTGTTTCATTCGGAAATACATATTATTCTAACTTTCAAAATTTATTTTTGAATACATATTATTTTACAAATTTAAGGTGACTTTTACTATTGTTTTCCTCTTATACTCTTCCCCTTTAGCTATATCAATATCATTTACTATCATAAGCAGACGCAAAATCCAAATATATAATGAAGAGAGTGTAATACAGTCTTTTATAGATGTATATTAGTGAAAATGTAAGAATCTAGAATAACATCTATTCAGAAAGTAACTTATACTATCAATCTCCGATTGGGTAAATTTGTGACGAACAAAGTATTGAGATGACACTGCTACAGAAATCATTTGTACAGGCGGTTGGTAACCCATCTTCATAGGCGTTTTTGCACCCGCTTGTAACTGAAAGTCTATGTAAATCGGTATATTTGCACAGGCGTTTCTAAGTACCGCTTATATAATGCATTTGTACAGGCGGACGGTTTAAGAACCCGCCTGCACAAATGCTTATTTGTATAGGCGGTTTCTTAAAATTTCAATTGCATAAATGCATTTTGTGCAATGGATGGCTTAAGCACCCTACCGCATAAATAAGATTTTCACAGCGCAGCTTAAGCCGTCCACCTGCATGATCCGAGAATCTTTTTAATAATGTTATGTTAATTATATTATCATATTAATAAATGCATACATTCTATCAATCACATCACCGCTCAACACAAATCCATACATAACAATGACAAGGTTATATATACTAAGCACATATAAATCATAATTGCATTATGTATATATATATACAAGGTTATATATACTCCTTCGATATTCTCCTTGTAAAACTCTCCAAAGATCCTCGCACCATGTACCTCTCGATATTCTCTATCTAATATAAATTACAGCCTCTTTGTCTTTCAAAAAAATATACATCGTTGTTCACGCCCGCCTATCCTCGTCTCCCAATTACAAAGTCTAGAATGCTTTACCACTTCACCTCCCGAGTAAAAGAAACTACCTCTCTCATGGATGACTTCACGATTTAATGAATCGGCACATGTCCTTTTGCACATTGCAAAGGTCATCATCATGAGTGCCAAAGTGGTCTTTGCAATCTTCACCGCGATAATAAAGTAGACAATAAAGAGGTTAAACAATAGTGAAAATCGAGAATCGCATAATAAATAATCTTGAATCACCAATTTGTATAGGCTTACGCCCCGGGGTTTCTTCAGACTCCCTGCTGATCCTAAGGAACTCGCAGACGTAGTATCCACAAAGAACACTGTCTGGAGGTTGCTTGTGGCACTTCAAATCAAATAATAATATATGGAATTAGTACAGTTGGTAATACCCTTCCTTACTAGTGCAATTATGTTGAAGCATTACAAGTGTCTTCTTACCCATGGGTGGACATAGCAAAGCATCTTATTTGCCCCCTTCGTAGGATCATGTTGCCCCCCTTTTTTGGTCGTGTAATTCTTGATCGAATGTCAACAACAACAAGTAACTATCATATCATAAAACAAATTACGTTATGTTATGTATGTTTGTGTGTATATATTTCTTACGCATTTAAGACGCAGGTGAATTCATCGTAAGATTCCGGTGGGGTTCTAGATGAGTCAAGGACCATATATCCGCTTCGCTTGTGTACAAAGATGAAACAAATGAAGTGATCGCAGAACGAAAACTTATGTAAGTTTCACGAGTGATTATGGTGCAAACTAAACTTTTAGCAACGATTGACGAATGAGAAGATTACTTAAAATTATAGGAGCCATTATGACGCCCTTGTCTTGCATCCGAGCATTGCTTTTGATATGTATAGCCCCATATCTACTTGGCGTTTCGGGTCACGGACCGCCGCTTTTTTCTATCTCTGCTTCCGTCATCCCTTATCCTTCAACTCCTTTTCATTGAGTATGGCTCTTAAGCTCGGCTGGCTAATCCGTGCGGGGTCAAGGAACCCGACACGTTTTCCCATCTTTCTAGCATCGTTATATTGCATTCTACACAGAAGACAATGGTCAATGCGCCAATTTATATGCTGAATGCTGGGAAACATGACATTTTGGCAAATATCAGATTTTGGCAAAATACATCTTGTTCGATAGATTTGGCAGAAGTTAACTTTATTTAAAGGGAAAAAACCACTAAAATCAACCAACTTACGATTTAGTGAAAATTATATGGATTCTGCTAATTTTTGAATGATCTAACAAGCCATTACTATAAAGAGGAACTCAACTTGGCACTCAACTGCTATACATTTGGGGTTTTCTTTATTATGCTATCAGAATGCAATATAATGATATGCTGTCATAATTTGTTATATCGGCACTTGTTACTGCAAGAGCCAATATAACAATGTAGGGGTAGGTCAATGGCCAACTTACAGGCACCACACGCTGATCAAGTTGATGTCAAGTTTTCTAAAACGGAACATTTGTTGCAAGTCACCAAAATCGATCCAGACGTAGTAAGTATCCTCGTGTTTGTAGACATCTGGAGGGACAGCGGCTTGAATGCCCTTGTCCCCAAGACGAGATGCCCTCAAGTACCATTCATGGAGTCTCTTCAACTCCTATGGTCCTTCGTTGATCTGCTCCATGGGGAGAAATGGCTTGCCATGCTCATAAGTCTCTAGTGAAGGCATGGTTCAGACCGAGTGGAGTTGGCACTCCTCTTTGACTTGGTGGTAATCCGCTGATTGCAATCTACTTTTTGTTTTTTTTGCAACCAACAACATCGCCAAGATGAGGCGCGTTGTGACGGTTGGGGCAACGGAGGTGATGCATGCGGTGCACAAGGCGCCGGCGACGGAGATGCGCGCTATGGTGAAGGCGCCGCCGGCAGAGAAGATGCGCGCTGTGGTGAAGGCGCCGCCGATGGAAAAGATGCGGTTTGTGGTGTAGGCAATTTTGGAAGAGGTAGGACGTCTTGACTTGCTGCTAGCGTCTCTGACCTTTCTTGTTTCAATACAATATCTTCCTTGGGCCATACAATAAATGACCCAACTGCATCTTGGATGGTCTCTACGTCATCAGGGGTGCTGAATGGTAGCTTCCACAAGCCAAGGCACGGAACAAGCACGATGTCCACTTGCACCTTTGCGTGACCAATCAGACAAAGTTGGTTGTGTATCACAGCTGTCTTGATATGCCACGGCCTCCACAAGCTCGACGACCAAGCCCCTTGCTCCAGATGTGCACAGAGCTTGCACTTGGTTGCCTCTGTGATATCATCCACAGATATCGAGGCGTTGGGACTGGCGCGGACCCGACGCTATTTCGGATGCGGGCGGGCTCGGGTTGTCATCCGACCGCGCTTGTAACGCCCTTTCCGCCTCCTTTCTTCCCACGCCTTAAAACTCTTGTTGGGCCAGCTTGTCTTATTGTATCGCCATGGTCCTCTTATATCTTTGACGCGACTTGTATTGGTCTTGATATTCCGAACCCATGCTTGAAGCCCACTCGACTTCCGACGCCACGAGTGCGCACTGGTGTTCCTTGGTTCCCAACGCCGCCGTTAGGTCATCATTCTCCCCGTCTCGCACAAAAGATCCTCCACTTGCTCGTGGCGAGATCTTTCGCAGCCTTGGCTGAAACTTCCAGGACCGCAGGTCCACCGTGCTTTTTGCGACCCTTCTTGTTGTTGGGTTGGCGAGCTAGGACCCATTTCGCCTGCCGCCACAACTCATCAATGGGTTCTCTATCCCAAGCACGGCTTCCTCTTCTTCTTTACTCCTCCACTCAACAATCTTAGGGGCATACCCACCGTGCCTGTGTGATGGGGGTACTTGTTCTTCTTCATGAGGGCACTGCATACACCTCGCTCAATGCTACGGCTTCGCTAGGTCTTCACGACAAACTCCGCCCATTCACCCCCCCGGTGATTTTTCCATATTTCTAGAATGGTGTCCGCCCGCCTTCACAAAGTACTTGTTCAGCTCATACCTCCATTTCGAAGCTCTTCCCCATCACATCCAAGGCATTCTTCTTAGCGATGGCCTCATACTGGGGAACCTTATGATTTTCTGCAACTCGGTCCAAAGGTGCGCTTTGTCACGCCGGCCACCTTTGTCCAGCTTATCAATCGTGATGGAGACATTGTCCTTGACGAGACAAACATAGCTATTTCGAACTTGGATAGTGCCTCACGAGGTGCTAGGGGCTCTCCTAAAGGACCGACCTCCGTGATATACCAAGTGCCTTCCCAGAACTTGTTCCTACTTCGCCCTCTGCTGCTTATGCGAGGTCGTGGTTGTTGCAGCAGAGAATCCACGGAACATGCCCGAGGTATCTTTAATTACCTCTTGAATCGCAGCTAGTCGGCGGATCGCTTTTCCGCCTCTTCATAGAAATAAACACGAGGAATACGCAAACATAAGGAAATGCAATTATGTCCACGCCAAGCTACAAATAAAACAAGCTCACTCTTCTTAATACCTCTTCATTGGGATCGAGTCGAGTCGATTTCCCACGCCGCCGCTCGGTCGTGGGCATGGAACTGGGCTTGGGCTCTTGTACGATGATGAGGAACCATCGCTGCCCAAGGGCATGGAACTAGGCTTGGGCTCTTGCTGCCTTCCGGCATCGCCCTCCTCTTGTAGTGGCGTATTACCACCGAGCTCTGCAAGTAGGCTCCTCTTAAGCGCCTTCTTGGCGAGCAATTCTTTATCTCCCATCTTACTACAAAACAGATTGCAATGACATCAATTTGAGCCTATTAATATTTACAGTGGGAATTCATTACGGTTTATTAGCACGTCAAACTCTTTGGGTAAAATTCTATCCGAATCAATCGCTGACAATCGATTTCTATAGATGAGGGGAATGCTTTCTACGTCGAAGGAAACAAGAAATATCGATGGTTGATTCGAAGGAAACAATTAAGAAAAAAGAAACCTCTTTAGTGAGATTATATGAGCAAATGCCTGAACCAAAATACTTGCCTTGCTAGGCCGAGCGAGGCGGCGGGGTGGCATCGGCAGGGGAATTTTTACCATGGTCCTGGGCTTTGCTTGGCGTCGGTGAGGCGTTCGCGTCGACGAGGGTGAGGCTTCGGCAGTTGACGGCCCGGCGGAAAGTTCGTCGCAGGAGCGAGGCCGCGGAGAGGTCACCGAGCGAGGCAACGTGGAGGCGTCGGCGTCGACGAGGGTCAGGCTGCGGCCACCGACGGCGCGGCAGAACGGTCGTAGGAGGCGCAAGCCCGCGGAGAGGTCACCGAGCGCGGCAGAACGGTTGTCAGAGGCGTGAGCCCGAGGGGATGTCACCGAGGGAGGAGGCGTGGAGGCGTCGATGGGGGAAATTTGGCTTTGGACCGAGGGAGCACTTGATCTCCCGCCTATTGATTTTAGGAGTTAGGGATTTGCACAGGCGGTGCACAAGATTTCCACAGGCGGTCCAAACGATTTCTTCAGGTGGCGTCAGTAGAGACCAGGCGGGCATCTCCAAACGATTATCCGGTCTATGTAAATATTTGTACACCGGATAATCCGTTCGACCAAAAGCCTTCGAAGTATCTTGCTTGCCCGATACCCTCGGATTATATGACCGCCCTTCTAATAAGATGATCCTAAGAAAGGATGGTTCTTGTAAATATGTGTACACCGACCATTGTCCCGATAAAAAAACCATTATCGATTCTAACACACAATGCAATGCGATAACATTACTGATTCTAACACACAAAAAGCATTACTGATTCTAACACACAATGCGAAAAGCATTACTAATCCGGTCCATGGGAACAATGCAATGCAGATAACATTAACATTTTCAAAACAAATAGATTATAGATTCTAACACACAAAATGTAAATGTTCATCATCATCAATACATCCAAAAGGGCGCCAAGAACTACATTGAATTATGCGCCAACTAGATACCTAGCTAAACTACTCTATCTACAACCAGAAATCGTCATCGTCATTGTCGTCTTCGTCCGACGAGAACAAGATGTTGGCCGAGGAGGAGCCAGAGTAGGAAGAGGTGTCCCAGCGGTAGAGGACGGGGTTGTAGTCACCGGCGTCCTCGTCGCTAACACCGTCGTCATCGCTCCCCAACCACATCAATCCTTCCTCCTCCTCCTCCTTTGGCTTCTCCTCCTCCTCCTCCTCGTGTCCCAGCCGCTCCTCGGCCGCCGCCGCCCTAAAGCCACTTCCACTGCTACCGCCGTTGCTTCTATTGCCGCCTGGCCGCCGCTGCAGAGTCGCCGCGGCCGCCTCGTGGATGGCCTCGCCCACTGCATAGCGAAGTTCTCCTCCTGGTGCTCCCAAGAATCGGGCTCCTGGGCTGATGACGCAGACGAATGCGACGGCGACCGGAGTCGAGCCCGCTTAGTGGCGGGCTTAGTCTCCGCCGAGATTCCCATGGAGGATGAGGACGAGGACGACGACATTGTTGGCTGTGGGGAGGGAGAGAACGGGAGAATTTGTGAACCGCCGGCGGAAACAAGGAAATATAACCACCGAGAGGCGAAACGTCTCCTCGGAAGGGGAGCCGATTCCACACACCGGACGATTCGGCCGTGGTTAGGATACCACACCGGATCATCCTCTATGTGTGAGGCAAAATGTCGCCTCGGAAGGGGAGCCGATTACACACACCAGACGATCCGCCGTGGTTAGGATACCACACCGGATCATCCTCTATGCGTAGAACCGTGGGCTACAACGGAACTACAAATCAGGATGATCCGGTATGTGTAAGTATATGTATACCGGACCATCCGACCGACAAAAAACCTTCGAAGTTATCTTGTGTGCCCGAACTCCACAAGCGAAAGAGTGCAACGTAAAATGGCCATACCGTTCGCATACAGATTTAGTGTTGAAGTAATTAATCACCAGATGGTCCTAAATGTTCACATCATTCATGGGGCACTACATTTCACATGGATCGATCGATTAGACCGAAGAAACAACTACGAGTGGCGAACATTCAGATAACTCGCCCTTACATGAAGATCCGACAAGAGCTAACACCACTAAAATTAACTCAAAGACTACGTGTCCGTGACGTTCTCGGCCGAATGCCTAAAGATCGAGCCGAGTCGATCACCTCGCGCTCGCAACAGAGTCACCGCAGCTCGTGGAGGTCATGATATTGAAATGGTTCACTCGTCACCATCGGACCGATGGGCTAGCGGTGATGTCGAGGAGCAAAGCTATGGGTCATAGGCTTGGGGTCTCCGGAGTTGTCTCGCCAGACTAACAGGTCCACCCTCGGACCCTAAAACCCATAGCAAATTTTATTCTCTCGTGATCATAGCAATCACAGAAGAAGTGATTGGCCTAGAGACCAAAGCTCTACACATGTTGTCTAGCTAGGTGCTCTCCTCAGCACGAGAGCCGATTCCACACACCAGACGATCCGACAGTGGTTAGGATAACACACCGGATCTTCCTCTATACGTACAACTTTCGCCGTGGGCTACAACGGAACTACAAATTAGGATGATCCCAGATGTGTAAATATATGTATACCGACCATCCTACCAACAAAAAGCCTTCGAGTTATCTTATGCGTCTTAACTCACAAGTTTAAAGAGTGCAATGTAAAATGGCCATACCGCTCGTACAAATTTAGTGTTGAAGTAATTAATCACCCGCACGGTCCTAAATGTTCACATCGTTCGCGGGGGGCGCTACATTTCACATGGATCGATCGATTACACCAAAAAGAACAACTATGAGTAGTGCAATATTCAGATAACTCATCCTTACATGAAGATCCGACAAGAGCTAACACCACTAAAATCAACTTAGCACTACGTGTCCGTATGTTCTCGGGCTGGGAATGCCTAAAGATTGGAGCCGAGTCGATCACCTCGCGCCGCAACAAGAGTCGTCGGCAGCTTGTGGAGGTCATGATATTGAAATGGTCTACTCGCCACCATCGGACCGATGGGCTAGCGGTGATGTCGAGGAGCAAAGCTATGGGTCATGGGCTTGTGGGTCTCCGGAGTTGTCTCGCCAAGACTAACAGAGTCCACCCGGACCCTAAAACCCATAGCAGCCTTATTCTCTGTGATCATAGCAATCATAGCAGTAAGTGATTGGCCGGGAGACCAAAGCTCTACACATGTTGTCTAGCTAGGTGCTCTCCTCAGCACGGGAACCGATTTCACACACCGAACGATCCGGCAGTGGTTAGGATAACACACCGGATCATCCTCTATGCGTACAACTTTCACCGTGTGCTACAACAGAACTACAAATCAGATGATCCCAGATATGTAAATATATGTATACCGATCATCCTACGCAAAAAGCCCTTGCATGAACTCCATTGTCATGAAAGAGTACAAAGTTAAATAAAATTGTCATGAAATGCATTGTTCCAATCTAGGCGAACACAGCGAAATCGAAATACGACATATCAAGCAAGTTAGAGTGCATAACAACCAAAAATACAAGTGGCACAATAAGCAAAGAACTACTCGTCTGTGCTTGGACTAGTACCAAAAGATCGGAGCCGAGCCGAGTTTTCCTATCACCTCAAGGCCAACACCGCTGGAGTCAGCTTGTCGAGGTTCTCCTCCCGACTTTGTAGCTTTAGTCTCCTCATCGGGGCATGTGAACTCGTTGGTGAAGGCGCTGAGCAATCGCTGGTCACCAAAGAAGGGGGTCGATGGGCTGTCTATGCCGTGACTATCGTTCGGAGGTCCGATCCACAACACCAGTCAAGCAATATTCTCTCGTGGATTTGAGTAATCACAAGAAGGTGTGTTGAGTCCGAGACCGATGTTCTGTACATGTTTGCGCAAAGTGCTCATCGGGGCCTCGTGGGCTGAGGTGAACTCACAGAGCACACTCGGAGGCAATGACCGGATCATCGTCAACTTGAGGAGTCCGCGACCGATCGATAGGTGCGAACTCAACGATACTACACTCGAGTGGCCATCTCGTCTACCATGTCAAGATGCACGGACGATGTTCGTGATCACGAGCACGAGGCAGGCATGGTCGATGTGGGTGCATTTGCTAAAGTAGGTGGAGTAGTGGACAACGGAGCGGATGCCTTATCACCGGCTGGTCTGGAGAACATCCCTCGCAAGACCGTGAGGTGCTAGTGGGAACGTGGACACGGAGGGCAGAAGCCCCCCAAAGCAAGTGGGCAGCAATGCCAGAGCGGAGGTGGAATTGAGCCGGCAACCAGCCAGGTAAGACCAATCAGATTGTACAACTGACTAAAGCAGACTGAGAAGAAAGTGAACATCTGAGCCATTTGCATCTAACCATGTAGCAAAGTTGCCTGGGTCGTCTGCTGATGCAACCTCATCTCCTCTAGTAATTGGGTCTGTGTCTCCCGCTATTGGGCAATTGAAGCTGCCTGAGACTTCTACAACTCAACAATCAAAGCAAGTACGTGAGTAAGCTCGGAGGGCTGAGAAACAGAAGCCGCAGTCACTGGTGTCACGTCAGAGTCTGTTGAAGGCAGCTTGAGGCATCTCGTCCTCGTGCATGAGCCCGATCCACCCGCTCGTGGTCGTGGGCTTGACCGTGGAAAGTACTCGTGGTCTTCCTCCTCCTCGCCATCCTACCAATATCAATGATTCGCGCCAACCCAAAGATGCTCCTCACCGCTAGTGCCCGGTCCTCCCTTGAGCTGCTCTCTCGGCCTAGGTATCCGCCTCCCGAGCCTCCTCATGGAACGTTGGCCTCAAGGCTCATCTGCCAAGAGGTGGAGGCATGTATCGACGAAGACGAACTCGGCTTCTGTGTACTCCTCACGATGCTCATCGGGAGCGAAGGTATGTGATATGTAAGAAATTATATGCGCAAATGGTTGTTGTCCGCCAAACTCATAGCATCTGCAATAGCATTTTCAATCTTACAAATGATAAAGTCGAGAATGTCGAACGGCTTGTGAGATAAGATCGAATAAAGTAGCCACTACTACAAACTAGTGATCGTCTCGGCATTCCCAATCCTCGGCAACAGTGACTTCCTCAAAGCCATGTGGACCGCCTTTGCCTCAGGAGTGAGACGGTCTCGATGGCGAAGGGATCCAATGGGGAATGGTCACTGGAATAAAGTTAATCTGGTCATCTGCTGGGAAACACCTCCGCCTTAGCACGACGAGGCAAGCAGGTGTTGTCACAGACACCACCGATGCAAAGTTCGGCCTCCTCCTCAAAACCAAACAACTCAAGCAAAGTGGACCTGTACACCCTCTGGGCTTCTCCGTCGTGCATGAACTGAATGTATCTGTGCTCTGGGTCGATCCAAACTGTGGCATAGAAGTCTCTGACCCACTTTTCCACTACCGTGTTGAACTCTGTCAACAGCCTGGTAAGACCTTTGAAATGGTCGAAGTGTCTTTGAACGTCCACGCCACCCGCGGCTCTCTGCAAAGAGGCGAAGTTGAGCATCCTGTGCATGCTCAACTGGACCCCAAGCTCTCTGTACGTAATATAGAAGCTCTGTTGAAGAACTATCTAGAACCTCCTATGACCTCCAAATTCTCTAGCTAGCGGAAACCAGACATTGACATCAGAGAAACGAAGACTTTTTACCCTCCGGGATGAGAGGTTCCGAAGGTCTCTAAGTCTTATCTCAGGGTCAGGATGTGGCACATGGTACTCCTCGTCCTCTTCCTTTTCATCGCCAGTCTCCTCCTTATGCGGAACTATGTTGGGACGAGCACGCACCGCCTAGCAAGGTGCTCTGAAGATGTCGAACCACCACGAAAAGTAACGCTGCTAGAATGACGAGGAGGTGCCGCACCACCCTCTCGTGGAATTGAGTGCCCCCCCTCTCTCGACCCTCTCTGCCGACTCAGGTGTCTCTAATCTGCAATTGGCGGCCACGCCGCATGCTCGAGCCACCAGATTCGCAGCCATCTCACCGCCACTTGCCTTCAGGTTTGGACTTCTTAGCCTTCGAGGCAAGACAACAACTTTTTTTTCCTTCCTTTTTCCCGCCATCCGCAAGTTGCACTGCTGAATGTCAAAAACTTGCGTCGTATTCATATGCATTTGAATGGAGTCCAAAGAAACCAAAGGGATGTGGATCTCACCGCTTACAAAGTGAAGGAGAGTCGATCGCCAGCCGAGGGCTCGGATTTGTTGACGGCGACAAAACGGGTGGCGCGAACTGGCGTGTGGTGGCGCCGACGTGGATGGAGGATTGGAGTACGGTGTCGCAAGGCACGGAAACGGGCTGCGGCGCAAGGCGGCGTGGAGGCGTGGAGAGAGGAGTAGTTAGGTGCGGTCGATATTAAAGCTCCAGAGGCTGTTCTCTGAATGTTGAAGCATGTTTTTGGCTAAGGTTAAGATCAACATACCGGATGATCCGTTATCAGAAACATCGCCTGACCGGATCAATGCCTCGTTCGACTTTCGGTGGTGGATGGTCCGCCACCGAGGAAAAAAGAATCGGATCATCTTGTGTAGCGGTGTGCTAGCACCCAGAGTCACAATAATAAAGGAGCGCGACAATACGAAGACCGGACGATCAGATAGGAAAAGATAAAGACGCCTCGAATGCATACGAAGGAGGCCTCGGCTAAGATTCACATACCGGACGCCCGTTAAGTCGAGAAAAATCGCACTAGATTATTGTCCCATTTAATAGTGCTTGGCTTTTGGGCCTTTGTTATTTCAGCTTATGTGATGATCCTACTTAATAGCTTAATTACCTCATCAGATTATCCTCGACTTTCACGCAATGCTTTTACTCAAGTCCAATAAAAATATAAGTTCTATTACATATTACGTTTTTACACAACGTGTCCCTATTTGCCTTTAACAACTTTTTCCGACGCAATCATCACACATATATGGCATCATTAAAATATCGAGGGTTTCTTCTACAAGTTTGATCCTCTCTCGATCTCCGAAAGGTGAGGTCATCAAACCGATTGTATTCTCGCTTCGTCAGCACATTGTCAACTCCAACGATCCTTTGTTTTCGGGAACAACTATGTTCCTTTTCTTATTATCGGGTCATTTATGTAGAAAACTTATAGACTTCATAAGCTAGTATCCAAGGGTCGCTTTTGTGTCCAAGATTGTTGAGGTTGATAGCCAGAACCCATAGTTGTCCACCTCCACACCATTAGGATGTTTGACCCGCTTGCAAATAAATACGAGGATCTCGTGATATCCTTCCATAGTCGAAGTTCCCAAATTTCTTCAATGATTCCATAGTAGGTGTTCTTCTCCCTCGTCGCATCTATGGCTTCTACCCGAACGCCATCGCTTTTGGGCCATCGCCTTCTTGTCCTTTTGAATGGTATAAAACGTGTACCCATTGATGTCATACGCTAGCCATGATGTTACCAGACTTGATGGGCCATGAGCCAACATTTTCAATGTTTCGTTTCTTCGCCCTCACCATCCGGTATGTTTTGGTTCTTGAACCATGTGGTAAACATGCGCTTATTCTCTTCAGATCCAATCAACTTGGCGCCCCGGATTTTCTTTCAAGCTCTTCCGTGTGTTGCTCCACATACGGCTCCACTATCTTTAGTTGTTGCAAGACGGTGAAATGTGCTTGGTCCACATTCTTGTAATCATGGTCGATGAATCTTTTCTTTCCCTTAGTCCTTTACTACCAACCTCCCTCATGTTGAGGGATAGGCACACCAATCGGCCTTTTCCGTAAGCATGAAGTAATCCGCAACACTCAATGACTTCCTCAAGATTGTAGCCCTCAATAATGGAACCCTCTGGGTAAGCACGATTCTATTGTAAGCTCTTAAGCAAGCCCATCCACCTCTCAAATGGAAACATCTAGTGTAAGAATACTGGTCCTAGTACCTTTACCTCCTCGACAAGGTGAACCAAGGGGTGCGGCATGATATCGAAAAAGGATGGAGGGAAGCACATCTCAAGTTGGTTTACAGTCTCCACTATGTAGTTCTCGCAGATAGCTCATTGCTCATCATCGACATCTTCGTGAAATCACATTGCGTAAATGACATAGCCGTGTGATGGCCACCTTTACAATTGTTGAGTTGATACCCCTGATTACAATTGGGAGCATTTGTGTCATCATGACGTGGCAGTCGTGAGACTTCATACCACTTATCTTTAAATCTTTCATCGATACTAGGTTTTTGATATTGGATGAATAACTAGACGGGACTCTAACCCCACGTAAGCACTTGCACACTGATCTTTTCTCCTCAGCTGTCAGAGTGTAGCTTGCTGGGGGAAGGTAATACTTCCCATGTGTTCTTTCTTGAGGGTGTAGTTCTTTCCTGATTTTAAGTACTACTAAGTCTTTACGAGCTTTAAGACCATCCTTTGTCTTGTATCAATGTCCAACAAGAGACCTAGCACGCTTTCACGACATTCTTTATGACATGCATGGCATCGATGCTATGGAGAATTTTCAAGTCCTTCCAGTAGGGCAAATACTTGTAGAAAATTGACATCTTTTTGAACAGGACAACAGGCGGAGGAACCTCCTCATCGGTATTCTTCCTCTTTCGACTCCTCTTTTGGCCCTGCACTGGCATCTTCCCGAAAACCACCTTGATGTTCTGGACCATTTCAAACACTTTTTTCCCGCTACGGCGCTTTGGAGCCACACCTTCCTCAACCGTACTGTCAAAATACTTGCCCATCTTGCGGTATTTGTGAGCTTTCAGTAAGAAACGGCGGTGCCGCATGTACACTAACTTCTGTGAGCATGAAAGGAACGTCGACACAGTTTCATCCATGCATACTACACAAGTTGTCTTCCTTTTAATCTGACCCGATAGGGCTAGCAGGGCGGGGTAATCATTGATGGTAACAAAAATAATGACTTTTAGTGTGAAGTACTGTTGTTGGAACTGATCCTACACCTGGACCCCATCGTGCCACAACATGGCCATATCTTCCATCAGTGGTTCGAGAAACACATCAATATCTACTCCAGGCTGTCTTAGACCTTGGATAAGAATGGACAACATTAGGTACCTTCTCTTCATACATAGTCATGAAGGAAGGTTGTAGATGGACAGGACTACTTGCCAAGTGCTATGTGTGGCATTCCATTCACCGAAAGGATTCATACCATCGTATTTAGGCTAACCTTACATTCCCGGTTCGCTGTCAAATCTGGATACATGCGATCAAAATTTTTCCATTGTCTACCATCGGCCGGGTGTCGAATCTTTCCATCTTTTCTCGCGCTTTGTCTAACGCCAACCCATTAGTTCGAGTCCTCACATTCTAGTACAAACGCTTTCAGTGCCAATAATCGCAAGTACCACATCACCAATGCAGGGATTCTTTTCTTCTTATCCATGCCTGAAGATATGTCTTCTTCATTATTACCAGTAGTACTATTCTTGTTCTTCTTATTCTTCGTAGTGCTGGCTGAAGAATCATCATCGTCGTGGGAGTCATCATTCTTCTTATACCGCTCGCCTTTGCATACCGCATTGATCCAAGTCCGTAATCTTTATGGAAGAGGATACAATGGTTTAGACATGCGCGTATCTTTTGCACATCCAATGACATCGGAGTGATAAGCTTCTTCGCGAAATAAGTGCTCGTCGGCAAAGTGGGCAATCCATTATCCTTCGGAAGTATTTCTGCCAAGAGCCTCAACAGATCGGTGAAACTCTTGTCCGACCATCCATTGCTAGCCTTCAATCGTAGAAGCATCAGCACCGTATGCAACACCGTAAACTTTGGAGGACAACCCTTGGATTCCTCATATAACAGATCATTCGCTGCTTTGTGTAACGCATCGACATTATCTAAACCTGTCATCTCCTTTAAAACCTGTGGTTCGGCATGGCACAACATTTCCTCTACATCAGCGATGCGACCATCATCTAGCAAACGAGCATGCACGTGAGCTTCATCTCCCAAACCATAAGTGTCGCCTCCGGCACTTCGATCATCCACGAGATCGGGATCAACGTCATCGGTTGTTTGTGATGTACGTTGCTCGCCATGGTTGGACCAACATGTGTAATCCTCTATAAAACCTCTCATGATCAGGTGTGTTCTGATTACACTTAAATCTCCCCACCCTACATTGTTCTTACAGCTTTTGCATGGACAAAGTATTTCCGCTTTCTTCTTAGTCCAAAGGCCCTTCTCGAGCGGCTTTAATAAAAGTTTCAAGCTCTTTGAGGAATACACCCTTATTTCTTGGGGCATTGTACATCCATGCCCTTTCCATCTTGAACCCTAAAATGTAAAATCAGATCGAAATGTCAATTATTTAGATAGAACTTTAACAAGAGAACCCTAAGTTAAATACTATAAAATAATTTTATTAAAATCACGAAAGAATGTAAGGTCCTCTCCCTCTAGATCTAGAGAGGGGGTCTGTTCTCTTCCTCTAGAGTGAGGGAGGGATACAAGATCTGTCTATAGATCTAGAAGGTGAGGGCTTCAACCCGGGAGATTGGCGCCACTGACACTCTTTAAAATTCTTGATTCACTTTATGACACCCTGGCCCACTATCATACATTCAGATGGATCTACATGTCATAGACACATCACTAAAAGCCAACGAATTGAGTGTCGCTGGACTAATTTTTCCGCTTCAACCCCTCTCCCATGCACATTCTATCTACACTATATCTTCCTCTCCACAAGATATAAACCTCTACAAATGTCAAGAATGAGATGCTCTTACCTTAGAGAGTTAATTATTCCAAGTATTTCAAGTTCAAAACCTAGCTCGCCCCTTGTTTTCACAATTTTGGAGCCCCTTGGAACTGCCACAGAGAACGATCTGTTAGGAGCTTTAAAGCGAAGTTTCCATAGGCGGCTCCCTAAGACAACGGCCTGCAGAAAAATAATAACGATCAAGCAAAACAGTACTACCGGATGATCCGTCAATGGCCAAAAGAACCATACCGGAGTATTTTTTGGACGTTGGATTTCTCTATGTAGTGCCGCTGTTGCAACATTACGGATGATCCGGTACATCAATACAAACTCATACCGGATTATTGTTTGGACGTTGGATTTCTCTGTTTTGCAGGTATTGTAGAACAAAGGATGCTCCGGTACGTACATGAAAATGCATACCGGCATCTCCTTCGCCACAAAATTTGCAAACAAGCATTTACAAAATTTGGACAAGCGGTTTGTTTAAGAACAACGCCTTTAAAGACTTGAACATCACCACAGGGGGTTCGTTAATTAATTATGCTGTCAATATAATTAACTAAGGTGGCTTGCTTAACATACCGCCTATGGAAACTGCGCTTTCCACATGCGGCTTCGTAAGAAAGCCGCCTGTGTAAAGATCGCAATTTCTCAAGGCGGTTCCTTAAGAGAGCCGCCTGTGAAGAGCATAGTTTCCACAGGCGGTATTAAAGGGCACTGCCTGTGACAAGATCAATATTTTCACAGGCGGTTTCTTAAGAGAGCAGCCTGTGAAGATACCTTTACACAGGCGGTTCTTAATCCCAAGGACCGCCCGCAGTCATTTGAGGCGGCTCTCCTTTTAATCCGCCTGTGGAAAGAAATTCTTGGTGTCTAGGAAAATCATTTCTGTAGTAGTGTGATGTGGCACCTGATACCATGCTACCCAAGTCCTTCTCTATTGGGACTCACATATACAAATTCGGACTTGCATTGGTTCATAATCACACTAGTGTATACAATAGCAATATAGATGTAATATCAAACTCATACACAACAGAATAATAATAAACAACCGCAAGGTAGACTTTATAATTATTAGACCTCACAGGGCTTACTCACTTGAGAAACTACAGCAGAACACGTACAAGGCTAGACTCCTAATAACTCATTTCTAGGGATGAAAAAGGAACGAAATTTCTGACCATTCCGGAGAAAAGTAGAAAAGGAAGCCTTTTTTCACAAATGGAAACGGAAAATATCGGCACGAAAGTGAAAACAGAAGTTTTTTTATCGAAAATGAAAATGGGAGAGCCATTTCTAACGAAAATAGAAATGAAAATTTCTTATAAATGCAAATGTAAATTCCGTCGGAAACTTGGCCCAAAAAGGAGAAAGGAGAATTTACATTTATTTTTGAATTAAAATAATTTCAGAAATACAAATGGCTTTATAGAAAATATCAAATAGAGTTCAAAAATTCCAAAACAATTCTCAAAAATACTTTGGAACATTTTGAACCTAGGAACATTATTTCTAGCATAATTTTGTCTATATTTTTCACTGACAAATTAATTTTATAAATCTAAAAATAGCAAAATGGCATTTATAAACTCCAAAAAATCTAGGATAAATATCAAAAAATCATAAATAAACATTGAACAATAACATGCAAATTTTAGGGTGTTACATCTTTATAGTCGGAGGAGCAAGAGGATGTCGATGATAATGATATGGAGAAGGACGTGATAGTCTGATCTGACGGACAAATAGCAAGCCTTCACCTGACAAACTTGAGAAAAAACTCTCTAGTGATACCAGTGAATATAACATTGGTCTTGTGTCTGCCTTAGAGGTGGAATGAGTTACATTATTTTTGCAATCATGTATATTGTAATCATGTACTATGTTCTTGTGGAATTTTCCACTTTCATTTCTGTATCTGCTCTATTCCGTTCCGTGTTCGTTTTCGTATATATCTTCGGGGTTTTCGATTTTGTTTTCATTACCGGTAAAAAAATATGGAAATAGAAACAAAATGATCATTTACCAACCGTTTCCGTTCCGTTTTCATCCCTACACACTTCCTCTTAGAACTCCTCTAGAACCAACGTTGATTCCTCTTTGACAGGTTGATCTATTGTTGTAAGGATGGGTACATAAAGCATTCAACAAGTTATGCACAGAATGCAAGTCTAGTATAACTATATGCAAGACTTAATACAAAAGAATGGATGACATGGATATTTTGCAATAAAGCAACATTTATAATTGAATACAATATTAGATTGAAACAAAAGGTAATAATAATAATAATAATAATAATAATAATAATAATAATAATAATAGCAATATTTCTAGATATTTCTCAAGTTAAACTAGTACATAGCCTACTCCAATTTCATTACTTTCATTGGCACATAGCCTCTATTACCAAGTTTATTTTTAATAAAATCTAACACTTCTGTGGAATTCTTGATCATCGTCCATAACCGAAGACATGGCTAGTCGAATAGGTTGTATACGCTGCAGAGGTTATACACTATACCCACAAGATATGATCAATCTTATAACGTCGGTCATAACACGTATCTATCGACGTGTGACTAAGAAGATCATAACAAAACCTTTCGAAAACTCATTCTGAACATAGACACTCTTGGTAAGTCTGATATCTCTATTCCACCCTCACACAGAGCAGAATAATAGGAGAGACTCATCGTTGGACTAAGAACAATCACTATTTAAGATGTGGAGCCACTGCAACTCACACCTTCTTCCCTAACCTCGCATACAGCTTGGTTTGCCTCCTGAGATATCATATATCAAGACTCAGTAACTTACTGGGTTAGGTCTGTCCCATTGTAGATAAGTGGTTGTATGATTAGCCAGTTCACTAGTTTACAAGGTTAAATCCTTAACTGATCAAGGCAAGTCTTCCAATTAATCTCAGTAATCTTTATCAATCGATTCACATAGAATCACCGAGCTAATGTCACATAGACCCACAATCATGACACACTGCTTGTTGTCACTTACCTCAATCTAAATTATTTGCCACCTGGTTGATTACCATACAACAAATGCTACCAATAACATCATCATCATTGTGTAACAATACATAACTGTAACACCCCAATTTTTGCATTTCTTGAAATTAATTTGCATCTTATGCTTTTATGAATTTTCTAGATTTTATTTATTTTATTTTGCATTTATGAAATTAAGCCTTTTGTCATATTTTAATTATTTATTGAAAATTTCTAATAATCTTTTATTGGAAATATTTTATTTGAGTTCCAAATACCTTAAAGTATTTTTTGGAATTTTTTTAGATTTTTTTGATATTTTTTCTATTTATTTGGGCTTTGTTTATTTTTTGAATTATTTTTATTTGGAAATATTTTAAAAACTAAAATGTTGGGTCGAAGCCTATTCAGCCCGACCCATCTTTCTACGCCACTGGCCCATGTAGCCCGCCTTGCCATGAAGCCCTAGGCGCCTTGCATCCGGGCCATTGGATCTTGATCCGACCGTCATTCCTCGCTCGCATTGCTTGTGCCTCGTGGGTCGTTGGATCGAATCCGCGGGGATGCCCAGGATTGCGCCATATCGGCTCACCATATCCGGATCATATCTCCACCACCGCCGCCAAATCCATTTGGATCTCCACGCCCTACATGGAAGTCGGGAGCCCTATTTAAAGCGTCGCCGCCACCATTGGACTCCTCACCTCGAGCCGCACCTTTTGACCTAGCACACGCTTGCCGAGTCACTGTTGTTTGCCCATTAGAGCTCCTTGGACTTGCCGCAAGACGTTGCCGTTGTTTGCTGTTCCGTTGTGAACTGTCGCTACTCCCCTGCACCTAAGGCCAGATCTGGGAAGCCCGCAGTGAGGTGTGTCGACTTCGCTTGAAAACATTATCGAAATTCTTCTGGAGTGCCATGAGCCTCGTCATCTTCTTCAAGTCTAGTAATGCTTCGTTGATGTGCGCGATCGCCATGTTTGCTCAGCTCTCAGCCATCGGATCTTGGGTGAATGGCCCGCATTATGCCGCGTCGCGATCGCCCTACCTTGCGCCGATCGCCCCTCATCGCTGGATCTCAGGTCTTTGAATGATCCGATCCGTGCCCATGTCAGGTTCATAGTAAGCCTCGCGTCTCCGCGTCTTAGCCATCAGATCCACAGTGTGCGTCTTGGATCCTGCCACGTGTTACCCGCTAGGGTTGCCACGTACAAGTTATGCTAGGATTTCTTGGCCGTCCATTTTGGTTTGGACAAGCAAGATTGCGCTAAGCGTTGCGCTAGCCGCGTCACGCTGCGTGTTGTGCCATGATTGGGCCATGTGTCGCCGCTGACGCCATGACTTGCATCGACCAATGCACGGGAATAGTGCCGCCAGTCTACGGTAGAGCCGCACTAGTTGTGGACCAAGTCCATACACCGGTGAGGCATGTCATGCCATGGTTGCGCCACATGTCGCGCTATAACGCTGTCTCGTGTCCCGTGATGTTAGCTGACATTATAATTCAGTTTTTCTGTAGAAAAATATTTCAACTGAAAAGCATTTTCTGTGCTGACATTAGCATGACATATAAATGATTTTTTCCAGTATAAAAATAATTTTGAAAATTCGAATTTTCTATTTTCTATTTTTTCTTTTATTTCAAACTTTGATTAGCTATATCTTCCTCATACAAACTCTAATTGAGGTGATTCTATTTTCTAAAATTTTTTAAAATTGAGCTATATTTGTTGGTAGATTTTATTTAATTTTTGGAGTTGATCTTTCTCTCTATTTTTAGTATTTATTGTTTTCTATCTCGTTTTGCGTAGACGTCGAGGTGCTTGGAAAGTTTGTGATTGAGGAGCTAGCACACGAGCAACATCCAGAGGATGATTTAGAGCTTTTTAAAGGCAAGTTGTGTATTAACCATGTTGAACCCATGTTTAAAACATTATGTTGCTATAAACTATTGCATGTTAATTTAATCTATACTTGTTTCAATTAATGTGGATTAGCTATTCAACCACTATGATCTATATCCACCTTGCCTTGTTGTATGTCATAATTCTTTTGTCGTCCTAGGATGGTTATTTATTATTTGGTAACTATAATCGCTAATATGGATAGTTAGAATGCAAGTAGTATGCTTGGCCATGCGACGAGTGATCATTTCATGTGGAAATAATTAATCTTGCTTAATGATTATTGTGAACGTTTGGGAAACGGATCCCGCGCCGAACTTACTTGTTGAATGAGGGATCAACCAAGGCCCCTTTTCTGCGAAGTGTTTGGCGTCCGGAGGATGCCGCCAAGAAGGTGGTGGATGCTCGAAAGGACAATAGACAAGAAATTTTATCCTGGTTCGGGCCTTTCACGATGGAGATAATAACTCTACGTCCAGTGATCTCACTACTACTTGAATGTTTACAAGATGCTTGCGTGAATGCGTTGTGTGTGTGTCTCTACGGATGTTGCTTGTCAGCCTTTTTTCTCCTCCTCTTACAGCGGGGTATTTATAGGTGACCTCAGTCTTACAGCAGTTATAACCGAATGACATGCCACTACTGTGCCCAAACGTGGCCGTAACCAACTCCCTCGCTTTCCGCCATGCTGTGACGTGGGCGTAATGGGCTCAGATCGTGGCCGTACGGTCCTTTGAGCCGTAGCGTGATTAATGCCATGTCATCTTCATGGACCGAGCACGACCTACCGATCATGCCTGGGATCTTCCTTCTGCTCTGGCCGATCGCCACACTCCTCCGAGTAGGCACGCTCGGGAAACTAAGGCGCATGCTTGGGGACGAGCTGGGACGTGGTCGGGGCAGACCCATCAGCTGGTCTGTCCAAGGATCTTCCTTGGGGACACCGTCCAAGGGCAAGTATGGTCAGCCGAAGACTAGTTGCCGGGGTATGATGGTCTTTATGGAAATTACCCAATCCCCGAGAATTATGGAATATGTTTATTAAATTGTGTGTCGGTTGTTGTCACACAATGTTATTATTGATGGCACGTGGTGCATAGTAAAACAATCAGGGTGGTAAAATGATTTAGACTGGGGCAACTGGCAGGAATTTTGTGGTGGGCTAATGTGGCACTCGGGGCGGTCACATTGTTTTTATTGATATTAGATGGTTATAGTTATGATGATGTTTTGTTAGTCTTGCCGTGGTCAATTAAGAATACATAACCTTCTGAAGGACCGATATGGTGATCAGAGGGGGGTGAATGATCGCCTTGAAGATTTTTCTTCGAACTGGTGCACCTCAAATTCACCAACCCTATAAAATCCGAACAACTAGACAACTATGTGTACCCTTAGCTTGCATAGATGAGAACCATAGAATATGTGAGGAATTTTTGAATCATAATCCTGGTTTTCAAGTGCCCAAACTAAAAGAAATCAACTCAAACCTTGCTTTTAAAAAGGAGATCAAGCCAAATCTCCAAAGTCACTTTCAGAAAAGCAAAAGTAGATTTTCCAGAAATTGTCCTCACATGGAGCAGGTGGTTGGTGAATTTCTATTGCTTTAGGATTTTTGAGAAATTTTCACCCTATGAAATAATGATTCATGAAGCACTCTATCAAAGACCACCTCAAAACGCTTTGTAGAAAAATTAGGAAAAAATCAAACACCACAGACTGTCAGAAACTTCGAGCGGAAAGTTTTGGGCTCGATATTCACCTCATGGTGCCCAAATGGTGCAACCAGTGGACTCCCCAATTTTTTCACAGATGGATATATCAGTAACGCACTTTCTCTAATAAAAATAACTCAAAAATGATTTTTCTAGATTTTTCTAAAAATCAAGCATTGAATGTTGTACGAAGAACAAGTTCTAAACAGATTTGCAATTTGATGGAAAACTTGATCTCTAGCCTATCCTAGGGTGCAAAAGAAATGTAAAACCATATGAGCACCCTCAAGACATCCTATATCATCAACATTTAGAAAGAGGGGAGGGAAATCCAAATTGCGAGAAAGTAAATTGCAGGAATTTAAATGTGAAATTTAAATACTAAATTTAAGATATAAAGTAATATATGTAATGTAAATTCAAACATGAATGAAAATGGTTTGTATTTCAGGACGGGGCTTAAGCCTCATAACAAAGTAGTCAAAACTCAAAGGAGCACAAAAACCTCTACAACCTTCAAGGGAAGAAAGCTAGCCCTTTACCCCTATTTATACTACTCTTAGACCACTTACCACCCTTGGATGAGCCCCTCAACCCTAGAGCACTCATCAAGGGTTAGGATTAACCCACTCAACCAGCCATGCAAGGGCTAACCCAAAACCCACACTCACAAGGGATTTTTTGCATGGTTTTCAAAGCATACTACCTAGACCCACTAACCTATTAACTAGACCACAATCCGACGGTCCTCCTTGATCCACGCGACATCTAGCTAGTACCATCTCCTTTCTTTTTCTTCTTGGCTTGCATGAACTCCACTCTGATCATCTTCCGGTGATCCCCAATCGTCTGGACCTCCGACGCACCTCGCCTAGTCCCGATCATCCGCCTCACCATGATCGAGCACCATCGTCCTACAGCCATCAAAGACAAGGAAAACACCTCACATAGCAAAGTCCAAAAAGATATGCAATTAATCATCACAAAATCATTAATCATATCAAACTAACTCGGAAGATCCGGTGCTACCGCCCTTAGTAGGCCGGTGCTATCGCCCCTTGGCCGGTAGCACCATTCTATTGCAACATGCGAAAAACACTCTCTTTGGAATTCTCACACTGGCCAGTTGGACCGGTGCTACCGCTCGGCCGGTAGCACCGCGCTACCATGGTTGGTAGCACAGGGAAAGGCAATCAAAACTCAAATTGCTTCAAATTGAAAATCCAATTCAAATCAAACTTAATTCCAAAATAAACCAAGCTCAAATTTAGTCAAATACTCATCACACACAAGTATAGACTTCTACATGATCTTTCACCTTGTAAAAAATTTGAGCTGAGTTATTCATACAACCACAAGTCTGGTATGTGACAGACCCATCTGATTAATTTATCATGTCTAAGCTTTCGTACTACTAGTGGTGATGTGAGACCCGAGTTGTGGTAACCAATCCTCGCACTGGTAAACTCATATGGTGTAAGAGGGGGCCTTTGATGTGGTAACCAGTCCCACTAGTGTTGAAATCTTAGCGGGTAGTACCGGGTTTAGGCAAGCATTGGAAAGACTTTGTTATAATTACTCACCTTTGTTGTGTATGATTGTATCTTGTGGGTAAAGTGTATAACCTCTGCAGAGTATAAAATCTATTCAAATAGCCGTGCTCACGGTATTGAGCATTACTCAGTGATTACAGTCAAGGGTTAGATTTTATTAAAGAAAATATGGGAATGGAAGATGAATTATGGTTTAAGGTTATGAGTTTGTTATTGAGAAACAAATGAGAAATTTATTATTGCTAATATTTTTTTACTATCTTTCAATCTACTTATGCTATTCTTCTTAAATATTGTTTTACGCAAAATTTACCTTGTTAGCCAATCCTTTCTAATAAGCCATGCATGTAGTATATTAGACTTGCATTCTGTGCACAACTTGTTGAGTGCTTTATGTACTCACCCCTTGCAACAAACCATTACCAATTGGAGAAGAAGTCATGCCTGCTTTTGAGGAGGAGTACTAGGAAGAGGCGATCAACTAAGATGCGAACCTTGTCAATTGTTTGTGGTAAATTGAAGTGTTTTCTATCAATAAGTTTATTTCTGCTGCTATTATTTATTTTCAGTCTTAGCCCTGTGAGGTGTACTCATGTAAGGTGGACCATAAGGTCGTCTAATAGTTATATTTAATTTGATAAAGTCTTTATTATGCTATCATTGAGTATGATTGTGATATTCATTTATATTGAGCCTGTGTGCACTAGCATGATACTGGACTAGTGTGGAATACACAGAGGGTCCGGATTGGCATAATCGAGTTCCGACAATGACATACCCTTTTCATAAATATATTCTAGATATTATTAGTCAAGTTTGTATTTGCACTTTTCAAAAGATACCAATTATTCATGGCATAGCTAAGCAAACTACTCATGATCTAACTGACCCATGTTGGTATTATATTAGAAACCAACTAATAAATATCCATCCCATGGTAACAAATAATTATGGCATAGCAAATGACAAGATGATTATAATTCAAATTGGTTAAATAATAAATTCTCAAACTATTTGAAACACTTTATAATTTAAATTAACAAGCAATAGATCCTATCAAAATACTATTTTTAAAATTGGGATCAACATGATCAAAACATGACTTGCCTTCAACGGCAAAGCGAAACAAACAGTGAAACAAAAAACAAATACAAAACAAAGATAAAACTTACTCCAAAAATAATATAAAATATTATAAAATGTTGGTCTTTATTTGAGATTAATTTAGGAATTTGAATGAACTAAATTAGAGTTCGTATGAAAGAGAACAAACTCTCAAAAAATTCATCGGACAAATAAATCTGGAAAAAGAGAGAGAAATGAGAATTTTCCAAGAATATATGTGGGCTGGATTGATTTTTTGGTTTTTTAATTAATATCCAAAATTTTATAAATTAATGAGAGTCTGACATGTGGACCCTTACGAGGAACTTTAAATTTCAGGGCAACAATGGCAGCGCACGACCGCTATGGTTAGGAGGACTGTGGGTACTACGACGAAGCAAACCCTCCACACGAACGTGGCTTAAATACCTAGGAAGGCAGTGCATGAGACAGAGCCCACGGTGGACACGATGTGGCATGAGGAATCCAACTCAGAGATGTTGAACAATGCCTCACAGGTGGACCCCACTTGTTAGCGACACAACGTGGCACGTGCTAGGTAGATGGGCTGGCGATGCAGCTGATGTGCTGGGCTTCACTAGATTGGATAAGAGGGAAGATTGGGTTGGCTGGACTGGGTGTCAACTTGAACACATTGCTAGTATTTTTATTTAGTTTTTATTTTCAAGAAATGTGGAAAATGGAAATGAGCTTTAAATAAATAGCAAATGCACCCAAAACATTCTCAGAAAAATCTGAAAAATACTTCCATGCACATAGAACCCAAATAAAATAATTTTTTTACTTAAGAATTAATCATATTAAATTATTTTTGACTTAGGAAAATCCTATATTATGCTTTAATTACCAAATGAAATGGTGAAAATTTTTAGAGGGCTAAACTACACAAAAAAACTTTCAAAGAGGCTCAAATTGAGATATTACATCCTCTGATGCTGGTACTCGAAAAGCAGAGGTACCTTACCTTCTTATGATCCTATCCTACCTTGGCAGGTGGAGTTATGGCTGCAAAGATGAATAGATAGCAATTCTTGAAGCTTTTACTTGATTGGCCTCGTTGTAGTTTTATTGTGTATATTTGGCCTTTGTCCAAATGAAATTGTATTTCTAGCCCCCTCACCAATGTCACAAGATCATAATGCATCACAATAGGTAGAACGGGTCCACCACGGTAGGAAATCTAGGAGCGAGGAGATGGGAGAACCAATCCGTGTGTGCATTGCGCCCTATCCCCCCCCCAACCAAAACTTGAAGAAGTAGCGAGGTAATACTAGCACTTGAAGTAAGACTAAGTACGCCGTTATGGCTATGCGGATGGATGTACACCGTAAGATATGGACACTGCTGTTTTGTCTTCCAAATCTATATGAGCTCCCTACAATCACCACTTTGTCGGATGAGGGAGCTGGGCGGACTCAGGAAATATAGGCCCTATTTGGTATGGTTGTAGCTTTTTTTAGAAGCAACAAGCCGACATGGCTGAAGAGCTGCACAGCTGAACGGCTGAGTTGAAGAGGTTTGGTGTTTGGCTGTCTAGCTTTTAGGTAGGCTGGCTGGCTGTTTTGAGTTGTGAAATGTCTGAAATACCACTGAGTCAACTGACAGCTAGTTTGATGACGTTTGAAGGATATGAGTGGATTCATTTACTTTTTTACATGTGACATATAAATGTAAATCTAAACATTAAACTAGTACATTAATATTTGCCAAGTATTATATAACAAAAATGTTAGATATATGTGGTCCTTACCAAGTAGTAAATACAAAATATTACATTTATGTGGTACTTGCTTTGATCTTACACATATATGGTTATATCAAATGATAAAAAAGCATTGTTTTTAACTATTATCATGATACCACAGCTGCTATAATAATGTCACGCACGCTGGCCATATCAACATCATCACTAGCAGTCGCAACATCATGTGTAATAGGGTTGTTCAATGTATGCCCATAGATATAGAGAGCCAGCAATAATACCAAATTAGAATGGAATTGTACTCTAATCATCTCTCAACTCACAAAATATACTTTAGATATGCACATAGTATAATTCCAAGTAAAGAAAACGACAATAAACTCTAGAAAAGCAGCATTGCTCAATTTATATCGTCGGGTCAGCAACCCTTGGTCGGTCAGCAGACGATCAACCAAACTCCCTCTTAGGAAGGCCTCGACCAAAGACTCGGATCAAGCTCGACCGCCGAGCTAGGCGCAGATTCCGAGCTCGGAGCCCTCACGACTTCTTTGTTCGGGTGATTCAAGGTCGGCGGCGTCCCTTGGGCCCCGGACACGTCATCACTTGGCGGTTGCGAACGGGATCGTGGAGTAATGCTTGCTCGGATCGAACAGTTACCACCACTATCAATGTGCATGAAGGCCACGATCCGAGGATAACTCCCGAACGCTGCAGGAGAGTGGGTATAAAACTAGGGCTTTGTAAATAACTTGGGACGAACGATCCAACACACGTATTAATCGGAGTTCAAGTCTAGACTTAGCATCGCCAAGATTGAGTCAGAATCCGCCTTTGTATCCACAAAGGCAAGAAACACCGCCACAAGGCGATCGAGTAGAGTCTTACCTTCTCGGGGCTCGAACCAGATAAATCTCTGCCTCGTCCGTTGTCTCCTTGTTCACCATAGACCTCCTCGACCTCAATCCCCTGTTCGAGCAAAGCGCAGTTGTGGTCCTGTTTCTCATTAATCCCTACCTCATTTTCTGCGGTTGGCGATCCCGATCGCCGACAAATACATAACATGTAAAGAGAGCCAACAATCATATTAAATTGGACAACATCCATGATTTCTCTGGTCACCATAGGTATAACATACAAACAACTCAAAAGTCAAGCACTGAAACAAATATGAACCAATTGTGCCATTCTGGGTCATTCAAGTTTCATGCATTGAACTTGATACAACACAACCATGTAATACATCATATACCTATACTAAAGTTTGAAGAGTTCTCGGAAGGAGAGCTTGGCCACGTCGGCTCGCTCCTTCCGCGCGCTGCGTGCCGTCGTGACGAGTTCCCTCTCACGCCACGGCATCGTCTTCCAGAGCCTTCCGCACCACGCCGCGCGTCGTCCTTACCCCCGTGCTTGCCTTCCCGATCCGAGTTGAGTCCAGGCGTTGAGGAGGCTATGCTTCGTCCTGCGTTGCGGCCGAGCTCCTCACTCTCCTCCGCCGCCCAAGGGAAGCCGTTCGTCTTTGGTTGTCTCGGCCGTGGCACTCGGGTCCTTGCCCTTGCCCTGATCTCGTCCGGGATCGACTCTCCATCTCGCGTCGAGCTAATAAACTCTAGACTTTGTTGGCGTGTTTGATCGATTAGTGTTTGTTTTGTTTTAGCTAGTAGGTTTAGTTTTTGTCGGGACCCGAATATGCAAATCCGGACCCTCTGTGTATACTGCACTAGTTCAGGATCACGCTAGTGCACACAGACTCAACATTAGTGAATATCATAATCATACACAACGTAAATAAGATAAAGACATAATATACTAAATATTAGCGGTTGTATGACCTTATGGTCAACTTACTTAGCAATGCCTCATAAGGCTGAATAACAAATTGAGCTGCAATGAATGAAGACGAGATAACCCTCAAGATACCACAGCAACCGACAAGGCTCGCACCCTAAACATTCGTCCCTTCATGGTACTCCTTCTTCAGCACTGATGATTTTTGTAGGCAAGGGTGAGTACACCAACACGTACTCAACAAGTTGTGCACAGAATGCATTTCTATTATAGCTATATGCAAGGCTTATTCCAAAGGAATGGCTAAGTGGTTCTTAAGCAGTAAGCAGCATTTTCAAACATAAGCAATATGTAGATTGAAAAGACAGTAAAACAAGTAAATAGATTCCATTGTTTGCAAATCAACCCAAGTCTCAACCTAAATCAAATTCCATTAACCACATGGCATCCTGCCATCCCATAACAGTTGTTCATTTTAATTAACTATCCCTTGACTGTAATTCCCGAGCATTGCTCAATACCGTGAGCACGGCTATCCGAATAGATTGTACACTGCAGAGGTTATGCACTTTACCCACATGATACAACCATGCACCACACAGCGAACGATCGTATGAAGCCTTTACAATGCATCCTCTTAACCCGATGCTATCCGCTAAGGTTTCAACATCTGAAGGGCTAAACCACCACAACAGGCCCCCTCTTGCGCCATGTGAGTTTCCTCCGTGAACCCGGACCCACACCACCAAGATAGCACTTAAGTTAAGCATTTGCAAATTAGTCACTAAATCTGTCCCATTCGCACATGTGGTTGCAAGTAAGACTCAGGTCAAAGGCTCGCAAGGTTAAGTCCTTAGGATTGATTAAAGCAAGACTTACACATACCCTTTCTCGCCCATCGGGCCCACCACGCACCCTTGCCCTTCCACTTGCTTCAATCTAAAGTGATTATCTCCTGTTGGTTACCAAGCACCACATGCTCTTCACAAATCAACATCGTATGCGTGACTCACGCCACAACAACTCAATCTCTTTGTGCGACCACACATGACACACAAATTAACATCATTGTTCCATATACCATTAGTCAAGATTAATAATCATTATTCCATGAACATGTGATGTCGTGGCATGGCTAAGCAATTCTATTCCGTTCTAACCATCCATGTTGATTTCATTATTAACCAACTATAGTAACCAACTTAAGGTGACAATGAAGCATGGCATACAAACAACAAGGTAGGGTATAGTTCAAAGGGTATGATAGCTAATCCCAAACTTAAGTTGAAAACATTTATACTCATGAAATAATAAGTGATAAGTTAAATCAAAATAGCATGCAATCTAGTTTATAGGTGCAACATGATCAAAGCACAACTTGCCTTCGTTAAGCTCCTGCTCTGGTCTGAAAATAATTCCGAGCTGAGAAATCCTTCCAAGCCTCGCACAATTCAACGCTCACGCGAATCGAGAGAGAAAAGCAAATAAACACCAAAATCAAAGAGCAAACAAATTCAAAAATTAAAATAAAAGCCACCATTAGAAAGATCTCATTTTTACAAATTTTTAGGAATTTGAATCACCTCAATCCGAGTTCGTATGCAAAAGTTATAAGGTTTCGAAGTTTGGAAAATCCTGAAAATAACCCTGAAAATAGAATTTCCGAATTTAGCGAATTATTTTATATCGAAAAATCTGATTTTCCGACGTCAGCTGACACATGTGCCCACGTGTGCCGCCAACTCATCGCCAACTCAGCAACTCCCGCCCACGTGGCGCCACGTGTCGCCGAAGCAGCAAAGCAGCAACCCTACCTCAGCGTCGACGTGGACCGATCCCGTCCGTTCGTTGAGGATCCGACGGCCAGTATTTCTCCCGAGCGGCAATGGAACGGCGGCGGGGCAACTGGCCGGACTCGGAGAAGATGACCACGGCGGCGGCGTTCCGTTGGTTCCCGGCGACGACAATACCACGAATCCGACGCGGCGTGATGCGAGAAGTTCGGATCTGCAATCCTTGCGGCGGAAGAGACACCGGCGGCGGCGGATTCTTGGCGCAAAATCCTCGGCCGAACCTTGCAACTCCGATGAGCGTGCGCTGCTACTCCGAGGCTCCTCCGGCGAAGTCGCAACGACAAAGATGCGCGGCGAGGTGTGGTGATCATCGAGGGGTGCTAAGGGGGTCCTTTTATACCCGGCATGGCGCGATAAGGATGGAAGGTGCTCGGCGGCGCAAGAACTCGACTCGGAGACGACGGCGCAGTTTCCATCCGGAGACGATGATCGGGAACCGTCCGATCTCAAGCTGACGGCCGGATTGCTTAGGGTTTCCTATTCCGTCCCGGCATGCACAGTGTATGGGCCGCCCACATCGTTTATTCCTAATTTACTTCGATTTTCCTTTTAAAATATTTCCATAATTTGTTTTGGTTTAATTACAGCAACAAAAATGCTCTAAAAATTCCAAAAAAAATCTCAAAAATATTTTGAGTTATTCTGGACTTAATAAAAATATTTTCACAAAAACTTTATTTTGCAAATCTCTTTTTATAATTATTTCTTGACAAAAGACAATGCATTTTAATTCAAAAGAATTCAAATAAATCTCAGAAAATCCAAATAAATTCAGAAAAATCACAAAATTCATAAATGGCAATAAAATAATATTAATTAATTGAAAAGGCTAAAAATTGGGATGTTACAAACCTCCCCCCTTAACGGAATCTCGACCCCGAGATTTAGAGCTAACTAGAGAATAGATTTGGAAATTCTGCCTATGGCAAACATTTATCCCAAAACGTGACATAAGCTAACGCACAACCTCTAAACATACCCTCCAGAATCTGATTAACTCTTTCTGTTTGACTATCGATATGCGGGCAATAACTGTACTGAAATTCAAGCGAGTTATCATTGCTTCATGTAACTTATTCTAAGCCCTCGAGATAAATTGGATACCTCTATCGGACACAATCTTCTTAGGCACCTACGCAGTTACTAAATCCCTGACATATACAGATCTGCCAAACCACCTTTTGAATTCGTAGTCTTTAGTGGTATGAACCGTGTAACTTTGGTCAATTAATCACTAACGATTCCTCCGAATTCGTATCCCTTATGGCTAATTCACACTAGGGATCCTTTTAATGATTTGCCTCCTATAGGAATCTATAATGATTTGCAACGAACCTTTAGATCTCTATTGCATTGCCTTTATTATTATTTTTATTTATTATATTTTTTTATTCACCTCACATTGAGTATCATAACCAATAGTTTCGCCCTTCACCTTAGGTCACCAAAACCTTTCCTTAATATATTGATTCTCTTTGGCATTTCCTGGGTATATTGAATACTTAGATTTATGAGTTTTCTCAAGTATCAATTTCTTAGGATCTTGCTATCCGGCACACTGGTTCAGCATTAAATCTTTATGGTATCCTAATGACTCAAATTTCTACTTTTTGGCTATGCCTTCTTCTTTCCTTAACTTGATTTTGTACTTCATCTACCTTTGAACTTCTTATGTTCTGATCTTCAGGTTTTGGTTCTATTTCCAAGACAACTATGAAACCTTGTGAGGTGACCTTTAATTTCAACTTCTTAGATTTTTTTACATACCCTGGTTAACTGCTTATTATCAACATATTACCTCGTAACTCAAATGTCGACTACTACCTTAGCCTTACTGAAATGCCTATGGATTCTTATACTAGACTCTTTGATCCTTTCTTTATTTAAAGCATGATTCATTGCACTTTTTCGATCTTCTATTTTCCTTTTTGTTAACCACAAATAACGCACTAAGTTTTCTCAAAACTCTCCCTAGTAATTCTTCGTCATGCTTTTCCATTTTCCATTAATTCATTAGAAGCATTTGACATTGTCTTTTCACTATTGGACTATACCAGGTACTATTTCGCTCATGAACTTGATCTTCTGATATGATGGCATGCTAGACAAATTTTTGGAAAATATACCAAGGTTATTCTCTAACAACTAGTGCATCCTCTAATTGGCAATTTCCACACTATCATCCATTAGTGACTAACATGAAATGTCATCACTTGAAAACCCATTTTTTATCGCTCGAGTTTTAAATCGACATACTCTTCCCAAAATAGCCCTATGCTTGAGCATTTATCATTTTACATTCTTGCTTTTCATTCCTATAAGCCGTATACCAATGCATCAACTCTTTCGATTTATTTCTTTTGACGATGAGACCTTTACATGGAATTCATTGCTATTATTATTTTTTAATAGGGTTACAACATGGCACTAAGTAACTCATGGCTCTTGACTTCCTTGATTTATCATTGGCACTAGGGCTTCGACCAGTATGGAGTTGAAATTGACTTGAGCCAATGTGATCGTTTTCCTTTGAGAGTATTTATTAGCAAAATGCTTAGGTTTGTGGCAATTATAGCAGAGTCTAGAGTGAATTCTCGTTCTTGAGCATTTAATGATTGGAAGAGTATTTTTACCTAGACGCCTTTTCTTTAATTGCTTTTATTGGTAAATTTCTTTTGCAACTTTACTGCTTATTACTCTGGCGTTATGTAACGGACCGAGGTAACTTCCGTTATATATATGGTTATAGAAATTACTTGTCTTTTTCGTGGATATTGATTAACATGATGGCCTTTCCATGACGAGCTTGTAGCCCTCGGGACGCTCTTCTTGTGATTTATTACTTTTTGACTTGCAACCCCTCCCTAGCTTAACGATCTTCTTTACCATACAAGAGACCTCACTGTGAGTGATAGCCACTTACTGGTTTCCTGATTAAGGTCAATAGGTATGGTGCGTACTGTGAGGTTGCTCATAGGATATATTTTTTTTATTATTATTTTTTTTAATTGGATGACTTCCTTTGCAACTAAAGCAATTGATTGCATGCTCGTCAGCGGTTTGTCCTATTTTCCATAGCAAATGCACGCACGATCCTCTAAGTTGTTGGGTTGACAATACTTCTTAGAACAAGGTCAAGATTTCAACAAGGTGCAGGGTAGCGTTTTCTCCAAAGTCTCGAGCCAATTCTCGGCTTCTAAAGGCTAAATATTTACTTAAAACGTTGGTGGGCTAGTCTTTATGAATTCTAAAACCTTGAGTTAGCACAGGATCACTAATAGTGCGAGATGCTTTGGTCGACATTAGCTTGACTAGTCCTGTTGTGTATTTGCTTTATTATTTGCTTGCATCAACTGGGTCTAATAGGCGAAAACTCTTTGAAACTCTGCATATCTATCGTTATTGTGGGTTGTGAAATTGATTCATCCTTAGAGTTTCCGCTTCCACTAGCTATCACTATTTTGAACCATCTGTTTGCTTACCTCAAGGGGGTTAGGTGAGAGAGAAAATAGCATAGGTAAGAAGCAAGAATCCTAATTCAGGGAAGATAGGTTTAACCTAATAACTTAAACAATCAATATTAATAACTTGGTATGGTCGCTTATATAAGCCTAAAAGCTTTGCAACGCATACTGCACAATCAGCAATCAAGAAGAACCAATTCAACCTAAACACACAAAACTACCGTCTACATGGGGACTCTCTTATCTTAGGAAACGCGACTCCCACCCATGAGTCTCAACTGGCTACTTGAAGCACTGAGTCTTCTAGCTTTTAATACACTTCGTTGATTCGCTACTCCATGAGCTCGGTGATTCTTCCCTTCATGGTCGGTATGGTGGCAGCAGGCACTTGATGATATCTCCTAAAGTGTGGTATATCGTTTTCTACTTAGATAACTCAGGTAAGATTTTAACTCAATTCAGCAGAGGTAAGAGAAAGAAATTTCAGCAAGGGACAAGGAAGAATTTTTGGTAAGGGCAGAGATAGAAGAATGAGATAAGTCAAGAACACATATTCTTCTAGGTTGGGTCTTTTTATTTAGAAAATAATTTTGAAGGACCTATAGAGACGACTAACTATCTAGGGCCAAGACCTACAGTCAGTATGGCTCTGATACCACTTTTGTCGGGACCCGAATATGCAAATCCGGACCCTCTGTGTATACTGCACTAGTCCAGGATCACGCTAGTGCACACAGGCTCAACATTAGTGAATATCATAATCATACACAACGTAAATAAGATAAAAACATAATATACTAAATATTAGCAGTTGTATGACCTTATGGTCAACTTACTTAGCAATGCCTCATAAGGCTGAATAACAAATTGAACTGCGCAATGAATGAAGACGTAGATAACCCTCAAGATACCACAGTAACCGACAAGGCTCGCAGACCCTAAACATTCGTCCCTTCATGGTACTCCTTCTTCAGCACTGATGATTTTTGTAGGCAAGGGTGAGTACACCAACACGTACTCAACAAGTTGTGCACAGAATGCATTTCTATTATAGCTATATGCAAGGCTTATTCCAAAGGAATGGCTAAGTGGTTCTTAAGCAGTAAGCAGCATTTTCAAACATAAGCAATATGTAGATTGAAAAGACAGTAAAACAAGTAAATAGATTCCATAGTTTGCAAATCAACCCAAGTCTCAACCTAAATCAAATTCCATTAACCACATGGCATCCTCGCCATCCCATAACAGATTGTTCATTTTAATTAACTACCCCTTGATTTGTAATTCGAGCATTGCTCAATACCGTGAGCACGGCTATCCGAATAGATTGTACACTCTGCAGAGGTTATGCACTTTACCCACATGATACAACCATGCACCACACAAAGCGTAACGATCGAACGAAGCCTTTACAATGCATCCTCTTAACCCAAATGCTATCCGCTAAGGTTTCAACACTGAAGGGCTAAACCACCACAACAGGGCCCCCCTCTTGCGCCATGTGAGTTTCCTCCGTGAACCCGGACCCACACCACCAAGATAGCACTTAAGTTAAGCATTTGCAAATTAGTCAGCTAAGCTGTCCCATTCCAGACATGTGGTTGCAAGTAAGACTCAGGTCAAAGGCTCGCAAGGTTAAGTCCTTAGGATTGATTAAAGCAAGACTTACACATACCCTTTCTCGCCCATCGGGCCCACCCTGGCACCCTTGCCCCTTCCACTTGCTTCAATCTAAAGTGATTATCTCCCGGTTGGTTACCAAGCACCACATGCTCTTCACAAATCAACATCGTTGCGTGACTCCGCTGCCACAACAACTCAATCTCTTTGTGCGACCACACATGACACACAAATTAACATCATTGTTCCATATACCATTAGTCAAGATTAATAATCATTATTCCATGAACATGTGATGTCGTGGCATGGCTAAGCAATTCTATTCCGTTCTAACCATCCATGTTGATTTCATTATTAACCAACTATAGTAACCAACTTAAGGTGACAATGAAGCATGGCATACAAACAACAAGGTAGGGTATAGTTCAAAGGGTATGATAGCTAATCCCAAACTTAAGTTGAAAACATTTATACTCATGAAATAATAAGTGATAAGTTAAATCAAAATAGCATGCAATCTAGTTTATAGGTGCAACATGATCAAAGCACAACTTGCCTTCGTTAAGCTCCTGCTCCTGGTCTGAAAATAATTCCTGAGCTGAGAAATCCCCTTCCGAAGCCTCGCACAATTCAACGTCTACGCGAATCGAGAGAGAAAAGCAAATAAACACCAAAATCAAAGAGCAAACAAATTCAAAAATTAAAATAAAAGCCACCATTAGAAAGATCTCATTTTTACAAATTTTTAGGAATTTGAATCACCTCAATCCGAGTTCGTATGCAAAAGTTATAAGGTTTCGAAGTTTGGAAAATCCTGAAAATAACCCTGAAAATAGAATTTCCGAATTTAGCGAATTATTTTATATCGAAAAATCTGATTTTCCGACGTCAGCTGACACATGTGCCCACGTGTGCCGCCAACTCATCGCCAACTCAGCAACTCCCGCCCACGTGGCGCCACGTGTCGCCGAAGCAGCAACCCTACCTCAGCGTCGACGTGGACCGATCCCGTCCGTTCGTTGAGGATCCGACGGCCAGTATTTCTCCCGAGCGGCAATGGAACGGCGGCGGGGCAACTGGCCGGACTCGGAGAAGATGACCACGGCGGCGGCGTTCCGTTGGTTCCCGGCGACGACAATACCACGAATCCGACGCGGCGTGATGCGAGAAGTTCGGATCTGCAATCCTTGCGGCGGAAGAGACACCGGCGGCGGCGGATTCTTGGCGCAAAATCCTCGGGCGAACCTTGCAACTCCGATGAGCGTGCGCTGCTACTCCGAGGCTCCTCCGGCGAAGTCGCAACGACAAAGATGCGCGGCGAGGTGTGGTGATCATCGAGGGGTGCTAAGGGGGTCTTTTTACACCCGGCATGGCGCGATAAGGATGGAAGGTGCTCGGCGGCGCAAGAACTCGACTCGGAGACGACGGCGCAGTTTCCATCCGGAGACGATGATCGGGAACCGTCCGATCTCAAGCTGACGGCCGGATTGCTTAGGGTTTCCTATTCCGTCCCGGCATGCACAGTGTATGGGCCGGCCCGTTACTGTTTATTCCTAATTTACTTCGATTTTCCTTTTAAAATATTTCCATAATTTGTTTTGGTTTAATTACAGCAACAAAAATGCTCTAAAAATTCCAAAAAAAATCTCAAAAATATTTTGAGTTATTCTGGACTTAATAAAAATATTTTCACAAAAACTTTATTTTGCAAATCTCTTTTTATAATTATTTCTTGACAAAAGACAATGCATTTTAATTCAAAAGAATTCAAATAAATCTCAGAAAATCCAAATAAATTCAAAAAAATCACAAAATTCATAAATGGCAATAAAATAATATTAATTAATTAAAAAGGCTAAAAATTGGGATGTTGCAGTTTTGATTTGGGGATTTTTTTTGGGTTGTTCACATGTTCTGTGCATTTCATATACCGCGATTTCCATAGGACAATCGGTCGCTGCTCTAAAATTTTATGGGTTCTACTTCACCTCCAAGGGTAGGGGGTACTGAGCAGAAATTTATGAGTTAAAATCTGACTTCTGAAATGAACTTGAACCATGATTGCAGTAATTGAAGAGGAAGGAGAACACAGTTGAATGGAGATGAATGCCCCGGATCTTTACGAGCGCTTTGTCATGCCTGAGGGCACCAAGAAGTGAGTCTATCCCCACACTTGCCCAAGATTATCTAGGATGTTGTTTCAATTGATCTTTTGTTGGGTATGGCTTGTGTTTTTTCGTACGAAAAAAAGAATAGTGACACACAATTTTCATGAAATATTTCGATATTTCTTTTACTTTCTGTTAATAGCCATTTGTGTCTATTTGTGTGAATCTTTTGACTGAAGTTATGGAACTCTGATGCTTGGCCTGGTGGTTTGTGAAAATCTAACAGATTTATTCACCAAGTCTTTGCCAAATTCTAGTTTTCAAAGATGTGTTAGTGGCAGTGGAATGAGATGAGTTTAGAGATATGCAAAGTTCAGGGAAGTAAATATTTGAACCATGACCGTTAGCATAATCCTAAAGATCCTACTTTAAATCCAGAAAATTATAAAATACACTCTTTTTCCTTTGGTTAATTTTTCTAAAATTTTCTCACATGAATGTTTTTAACGAGACAACTAGTATAACACAGAGTGTGAGAGCAATGTATCCTTTTCTCCAACCCTTTTTTTCTCATTGGGTTTTTAGAAGGAGTTTTTGACGATGCATGTGCATTACACGGTATTCGCCCAAGAGGGAGCGTCGAGATATGGATGAACTCGGAATCATAGTTGTCCAAATATGGTTGGAGAATCTATCTCAGTGCAAACATAGTCAAATCTATCTCTTCTTGACTGTTACTATATATTTGGCATCTCTTTATACAAGAGGAATCAATCTAATAAAGAGAGAACAGTCTTGCCTCCCTATATCATGTGTGCTCCCTATTTTATGCTTGCTATTAAATTGGTGTATTGTGGTTGATCTAAGGCGTGCATCATCATTTTACAATATTTTGCACCGGTTTGAGAGTTGAAGGGTGCCAAAGTTCGGTTTTAGAGCGGTAGGTTAATTTTCGGACTTAAAAAAGAGTTGAAGAGGGTAAAATAGATTTATTCCAAATGATCAAAGGCTATATAGAGCTACGATGCTAGTAGTCATTGACGGCGGAAGCTAAATAAGATCCAGTCACATAGTCATTTGGCACTGGGAGCTTTTCAGATTTTTTGCGGGAGTTGGAATATTTACTATGAAATTTTTATAAAGTTCATGTGAATGATTTACATTGCAAACGGGCATAATTTACATTGCAAATGACTGTATCATGAACAAATTATATTTCCAAAAAGTTAACGGGGGCAAAGCCTCACGTGGGCGACGGCTTCTCTCCCAATAAGAGTCCGTTTAGTTCATAGGTAAAAGTACGTTTGTGTCGACGCCAAAAACGTGAAGAGGGTTTCTGGTTGCAACACACCGGACGAACACCGGGTTCAAGTATTATGCTGGCGTGCAATCGATTTGACCTCGCAATCGATAAGGAAATAGTTGTGAAATCAATCAAGCCGATCCTTGGGGCAAATCGGCTAAAGTCAAGAATCAGCCAGAAAGCCGATTAGACGGGTAACTAGACTAGTCGATTAAGACTAATCCGAGGGTAAAAGGTAGATCGATTCTGAAAAGGCGATGCGCAACAAGACAGAATAAATCAGACCTAAGGAAAGTCGATGACGATCAACAATTGGAAATTCACAACTTTATTGATCGATGTCGACTGACAGAGGAAAGATTACAATGCTAAAAAGACTAAAAACTACGGACGAAAAAGTAGATGTGTTTGTTGGATTGTGGATGTCTCTCCAAGCAGCCCTATCGTGTCTTATATACCCGCCAGCCGATCCGAGTCCTGGTCTAATACGACGATGCAATCCGAATCGGCTTCGTATTTTCCTATTTGGACTCTGTTTCCAAATATCATCCAAATCCCTTGAGGTTCTTCGTGTTGTATCCAAACTCGTGTCTTTCTGCCGTAGTTTCCAAAAACTGGTGCAAACATATGCCCCCCATTTTTGGAAGATAACTTGTTATCTTTCAAAAATCAATCGGCTTTTTCATCCATCGGCTTAAATATCCACCAGCTCCTTCTTTGTTGGTTGAATAATTGCTCCAGCAACCGCTGCATTAATTGCGCCGCATGAGACCTCAACAAGATCGTAACTTCCCGTGTCGCCTTGGTAATCGTTTCGCCGTTTTCACTTTTCACCGTATATATATATGGGACCCCACGGTCATTCTCACGCTTTCAGCTCTCGCATCTTCCGCGAATCGGCTTTCACTCTTGATTAAACCTGCGTTCGGACTTCATCGCACCAAAGAATCAATCTCACTTTTCCTCAATAAATTTGAATGGATCCTCTCGTAATCGATCCCGATTCTCGAAAGTAAAGACCAATACTACCTAGGGCGGTAGGAACTTGACCCGACATCAGTAATCAACGAAGAAATCCCTAGACTTCCTTTATCGGCTAAAGATTACAACATAACAGAATGGGGTAAAAGCTTCAGGGCTTGGCCAACAGCTCTAAAAGGGTGGAGAAGATGGTACATCAGGGTATCGGCTCAAAAAAGAGAGGAATGGGAAAGAATGGGTATATCTGAATGTCTTCCCCTGAGTTTAGCGAACCCAGAAGCCAATGAGCCCCTAGTGGCCACGGCATGCTACTTTTGGTCAAGTACCTTCAACGCTTTTCTTTTCCGAACCGGCCCCATCGGCCCGACACTTCTAGATGTAGTCGAATTGTGTTGCCTTAGGCCTGATGGTGACCAATTATCGGCTTTTAGTGGCAAGCCCCAGTACAAGTTGATCTGTTCCAAGGGCGAAGGATGGACAAAGTATATTCAACATAATAACAAAGTGAATGGACTGGTATCGGACGAGGAGCATGCAGCTTTCTTGAACCTGTGGCTGGATCGGTTTCTCTTCTGTGGTGCATCCCTGGGTCCAACACAAGTGTACCAGGTATTGGCAGAGCAGCTGGTGAACGGCCGTCGGCTTGCACTTGGAAAAATGCTTCTTGGAGCTGTCTATCAAATGATGCACGTCATCAGGAGCCGGCTTTTTTCTGGATTCGGTCAGTTTGTGGTTGGCAATGTCGGCGGCCCATTGTGGTTCATCCAATTGTGGCTCTACAGCATCTTTGGCCGATCGTTGATCTCGGAGCACTTGGATGACACAGCCTTTCCCTGTGAAGACTACCCAGAAGGCTCTACTCCCCAATACAGAGCTAGCCGATCGCTTGGGGAGAGACTTGTGATGTGTACTAGTGGTGATGTTAAAATTACCCCAGCCGATTTCAAAAAATATCTATCATTTTTTCTGCATCTGGATAGCACAACCTTCGGTCAGCAAGATTTTTTCCCTTACAGCAACGTGGCTGATTTTCAATGGCCTTCATTTCTTCACTTGGATGCTGATAGCTCTTCAATGCCAGCATCGACTCTAGACCTATATCGGATTTTCATCTCGCCCTGCATCTTTCATGTCGGCTTAAATTCTCGAAACAGAACATTTCAGCCATCATACGAATTTTATCACCCTTCAGTATATGCCCGTCAATTGGGCTTTGGTCAAGTGATACCATCTCTGCCGCTCTTTAGTTGTCTCGAGCCCAGAGCTAAAGTGACAAATGGAACGGCCGTCAGACTTAATTTTGGATCTAGTCGACGAGTTTCAAATTCTCAGCTTACCAAACTTTTCCTTGAATTCTCGTCGAGCAATCCATTTCACTGCTTGGTGGGCACTTATTTCGGAGGCCCTCTACTTGGATCGTACACCGTCGGCCATTATAGAAAAGTTCCTTCCTGATTTCCACGAGCCGACGATAGTACCTAATAGCAGCAGCTCTAGCGAAGATAGCTCAGATCCTTCCAGCTTATCGGGTTATACTAACTCACCCGTAGCTGTAGAGGTACCGGCATGTTTTTCTTTCGTTCCATACTTGATATCAGTTTTTTGGTCATGCTTTTAACCGTTTGGTCTTGCTTTTTCTAGGATGTCAGAATCGGCAAGATCTGTTGCGTTCCATCGGCTAGTGAGCCTAAAAGAAAAAGACCACATCAAACAACGAGTTTGATCGGTTATTCTTCCGCGACCTTGGCGCGAGTGAGTCTCATTGTCGGATCTCGCAAAAGGTCGCCTCTCAAGTAAGTGTTCTTAGCCGATAATCGCTTTTTGCCTTCTATTGCCGATCCAATCTGACATCTTTTGATTTGGCAGAGAAGCCTAAATCGACCAAAGCTCTAGCCCGTCGACAAAAACGCAAAGAACAGAGTGCTGAGAGCTCCCCTCGTGCATCGGCTTTTTTGGAGGTAAACCCTTTCCACAATTTTTATACCCGTATGCCAAGATGTTACTTGATCTAAATACATTTTCTCGTGTTTTTGCCGACAAAGATCATCAAGCTCAAGCGGTGGCGTCTTTGGTGATCTTCAGGATGCGCTGTTGCTAGTCCTCTCGATATCGCCTCTCGGCCACGACGTACTCATTATCGCTCGCTACCTCCATCGGCCCCCTCTGCATCTGAGCCTGCGACAGAGGACCTAAATGACAAGACGGATCTCGCTCGGCTTTTCTCCGGGCGAGCTAGAGGACCCGGAAGTGATGGCTTCTGACGACTATGTCACCGATATTCGTAACATCATTGTCGTTTCTCAGAAGGCATCTGCTGCGGTTGTCCAGTCGGGCCCGAATATGCAGGAGAAATTGAATCGGCTTTTGACTGTGATTTCTCAACCGGAGGCAGAGATCCTGGCTGATGCTCAACCGATTCGCGATACGATGGTCGTTGTCGAAGCCGACCTCCCGCCAGTGGCCTTGAAAGCTATCTTGGACGTTTGCCATATAGATGAAAGGAGGGTGGAGGTTGAAGCGGCAATGGCGTAATAGCTCAACGAAGCTCAGTACCGATCGTCGCCGGCCGATGAGTTGGTGGCCGATGCGAAGGCCAAGAAGAGGAAATATGACGAAGATTCTTCAACTCTTAAGGCCGCCAAGTCCGCTACGCAGAAGCTAGAGTTGACGAAGAAACGGCTTGAGGAGGAATTAGCTAAAGTAGAAGAAGACCTTGCGAACAACCTTGCCCTGGTGTCTGCTACTTCAACATCCTTGAAAAGCCGAAACCGATATTGGTCTCGCCAGAACGAAGGTGAAGGAACAATCGCAAAAATTGTTCGATTCGGTCTCGCCAAAGTGATGAAGACATTATATGCGGCGTTACTGAAACATTGGCCAAAGCTGCTGCGGCATTATCGGCTTTAGGAGCTAGCATCCCCGGGTCAGGCTTGTAATCTGTTGGTGTGGGTGCATGTTTAAAACAATGTTGTTTTTGCTGCACTCTTTGTAATGCACTCTTAGTCGGCTGTTTAACCGACTGTATTTATTTTACTTTAATCGGCTGTTTAACTGATTTTGTCTTCAAATTCTTTACATTGTATTCTTAATCACGTACCGACCCAAACACTAGGGTAATACCGCTTTAGATACTTTCCGTTGATCACCTTAGGTAATACTAGCCCCTCAAGTGTTTCGAGTATATATGCGTTTCCGCCGATAAGCCGATTTACTTTATACGGTCCTTCCCATGTAGGCGACCATTTACCGAATCGATTATCCTTAGACCCGATCGGCAGTATTGTCTTCCATACTAAATCGGTTTCGCTGAAGGATTTTGGCACAACTTTTTTATTATAAGCCCTTGCAACTTTTTCTTTATTCTTCTTAAGCCGATTCAAAGTAACCAGCCTTAGTTCTGCCAAATCATCCAGGTTGTATAGCATCAATTCTTTGTATTCATCGGTCGATAGATTGTTCTGCCTTGCTACTCGCATCGATTCAATGTTTATTTCTACGGGCAACACGGCCTCTTGGCCATATACCAGCTAATATGGTGATAATTTAGTCGATCCGTGAAATGCTAGTCGATAAGCCCACAAAGACTCCGACAGTGTAGAGTGCCAATTCCGAGGCTTTTCATCAATTTTTCTTCTAATCAGCTTGATCAACGTTTTGTTAGACGATTCGGCTTGTCCATTGGCCTGAGCGTAATATGGCGATGAGTTGAGTAGTTTGATGCCCAAGCTTTCTGCAAAGCTTTTAAAATCATTAGACATGAACACAGTTCCTTGATCGGTTGTGATAGTCTGAGGGATACCGAATCGATGGATAATGTGTTCATTAACAAAGCCGATAGCTTCCACGCTGGTGACTTTTTTAAGCGGAACGGCTTCTACCCATTTCGAAAAATAATCAATGGCTGCAAGGATAAACTTATGGCCTTTGCTTGTTGCCGGGAATATTTGGCCGATTACATCTATTCCCCATCCTCTGAACGGCCATGGTTTGATAATCGGATGTAAAACCGATGCTGGTGCAAGTTGCACGTTCCCAAATTTTTGACAAGTTTGGCACCCTTTATAGTATCTGAAACAATCTTCCAGCATCGTCGGCCAAAAATACCCAGTTCGTCTTAGGATCCACTTCATTTTGTGGGCCGATTGATGTGCTCTGCAAATTCCTTCGTGTACCTCTCCCATAGCCACTTTTGCCTCTTCATCGCCTAGACATCGTAGAAGCAATCCTTCCAAAGTCTGATAGTATAATTCCCCTTCCATCACGACGTATTTCAATGCTTTCTGGCGAACCTTACATGCAGTAGGCTTGGATGGATCTAATAGGTAAGCTTTTATTTCTGTCGTCCAGTCGGCATTACCAACACACAGCATTGTTTTGTCGATTAATTCGAATGCTCCGTATCGGCTGTATTCTTTGTAGCCTGAAGCTGCCTGAGCCAAGGCGTTGGCTTTGTTGTTCATCTCTCTGGGCACATAGCCGATACGGAACGATGTGAAAGTATTGATAACCTCAAGACAATGTTCCAGATACTTTGATAACACCTCATCATTGCATTTAAATTCCCCTTTAATTTGTTGCACCACTAGTAATGAGTCGCCATATGCTTCTATACTACTCACCCCAATACTATCTGCCAACTGCAGTCCTTTGAGCAGTGTTTTGTATTCAACTTGGTTATTAGAGCATCGGCTTTTAAGCCGATATGCAAACTCTATGTTGTGTCCTTTTGGCGAAGTTAGTACAATACCTATTCCACTTCCTTCCTGGCAAACTGATCCATCAAAATACAGTTGCCAGGGAGCTACATCGACCATTCCCGCCATGGTGTCGTGTCCTGTTATGAAATCGGCTATTACTTGGCCCTTAATGGCTTTAGCCGATTCATCTCAGAGATCGAACTTCGGTCGTAGGCGTAGGCCCACTTCCCAAGTCGCCCTCTTAGAATCGGAGCAGACAAAGATGTATCGACGACGTCGGTTCTACACACTACTATGCGTGTCGATGCTAATACATAGTGTCTCAATTTTGTGCAAGCAAAATATAATGATAAACATAATTTTTCATGGAGGATACCGGTCTCGGCGTCCAAGAGTCGCCGGCTTAAGTAAAATACTACACGCTCTTTACCATCACTCTCTTGCGCCTAATACTGGCTCCAATGGTCTCGCCACCGATACATACAACTTGAATGGAATACCCTTCTGGGGTGCGGCCAAGACTGGTGGCGATGCTAAGTATTGCTTTATATCATCAAAAGCCTTCTGCTGATCGGCTCCCCACACAAACTCCTGATAATCCTTCAGCTTTAGCAGTGGCGTGAAAGCCTGAATCTTACCAGACAGATTCGAAATAAATCGTCTTAAGTAGTTAATTTTGCCGATCAGCTTTTGCAGCTCATTCCTGCATGTTGGCTGTTTTGTGTTTACTATGGTTTTGAACCTTGTCTGGCTAACTTCAATCCCTCTTTGATGTACCATGAAACCAAGGAATTGACTGGCCGACACACCAAATGCGCACTTTAAAGGATTCATCTTCAGCCCGTGAGCTCTTGTGTTCTGAAATACTTTTTCTAAATCGGCCAAATGCTGCCAATCTTCTTTGGATTTAACCACTACATCGTCGATGTAAATTTCGACAATGTTGCCGATTAGATTGTGAAAGATCAAATTCATGGCGCGTTGATAAGTAGCACCTGCGTTTTTTAAGCCGAATGTCATTACTGGCCATTCATACAACCCTAACGCGCCAGGGCATCTGAAGGCGGTCTTGGGGACATCGGCTTCTGCCATGAATATCTGGTTATATCCAGCGTTGCCGTCAAGAAAACTGATAATCTTATTACCCGATGCAGCATCGATAAGCATATCGGCTATAGGCATCGGATATTCATCTTTTGGTGTGGTTTTGTTCAAATCCCTGAAATCTACGCATACCCGCAGCTTACCGTTCTTCTTCATGACAGGCACAATGTTTGATACCCACTCGGCATATCGGCAAGGCCTTATGAACTTGGCCTCTAGCAACCTTTCAATTTCTTCTTTTATTATATCATGCAACTCCGGATTACAACGACGAGGGGGTTGCTTATATGGCCGATACCTCGGCTTGATAGGTAGCCGATGTTCTACCAACTGTCGGCTTAATCCAGGCATTTCGTAATACTCCCAGGCGAAATAGTCCCTGTACTCTCTAAGTATTTTGACCAACTTATTTTTATATTCTAGATCTAAATTTGCACTTACAAAAGTTGGCCTTTTTCTATCGCCTTCTCCTATATCGACTTCCTCAAGCATATCGGCAGAAGTGAACCCTTGGCCTAGTCTTTCGTTCTGGAAATCCTCGATAGCCTCACTTGAATTTATCGCATGCCGATAGCTTTTCACTTTATCTTGTAAAATTTGGATCATTTCTGATTCCATCTCCTTAATACTTCATTCGCTCGATCAAACGTGCCTGGCCTGACACTGATCGGCGTAAAGCCTGACTTTCCGATGCATATGAAATCACAGTCGTCTAGTGCCTTACCCGATATGCATTCCGCTTCTTTGTGTGGCCAATTTGCGTCGGAGCTGGCCATGGCAATATGAGCCGATGTATCGGCTGAGACAACCTCGACTTCGTCTCCGTTCCATTGGACCAGGAGTTGGTGTATTGTTGAGGGTATACAGCAGTTCGCATGTATCCAATCCCGTCCGAGAAGCACACTGTAATTTCCTTTTGCCTCAATCACAAAGAATGCGGTCGGTAAAGTTTTGCTGCCGACGGTTAGTTCTGTAACCATCACCCTTTTTGCTTCAGTGGGATCCGGTGAAGTCATTTAGCACCATGTTCGTCTTGATCAAGTCTTCGTCGGTTTTGCCCAACTTTTTGCAAGTGGAGAGTGGCATTAAGTTTACAGTAGCCCCTCCATCTACAAGCATCCTGGATATCGGTTTTCCGTTGATAAAGCCTTTTAGGTATAACGGTTTCAAGTGCCGATGAGGATCTTGTGGTTTTTCGAACACCGCATCCTGTGCGCCCAAGCATAATTGAGCGAACATATCTTTAGCCGATTCGGTCTTAATCCTAAATTCGGCTGGCAGAGTAAATACCATGTTGATATCCATAGGGGGAGTATCATTTCGAACTATTGGTGACAGCAAATCATCTGAGGAATCTGATTCATTGTCGGCTTGTTCTTTTCTCCTCCATTCCTTCTTGGCGAGTTTTATTGGCCGTAGCTCGCTAAAGGTTTTATCCCTTTGTTTTTCTTCCTCGGCCTCTCTCATTTCCTGTGTCTTTAAGCGCTGGAGCCGTCTGCGTTGCGATCGGCTAAGCCCAATCGGGCACCATCTAGGTTTGGGCTCCACCGGCTTGCGGATTCTACCCACCAAGTTCTCAGCTGGCTCTTTTTCCCTGTCTTGATTTGGTGTGCCCAGCCTCTCTTTTACTGGCTTCCTGTGTTCTGGTTCAGCTTGATCTGTCGTTGGCCTGAATAAACACTCTTTTACCGATTGTCTTGGCCAATTTCTTTGCGGGTAATGCTCCATGGGGCATGATTTTGCAGACGGTGTTTCCACACCCCTTTCCCAACAGAATTGCCAAAAAGGACATCTCTGATGAGCTCTGTCTGCAGCGTCTAGCCGACACACATTGTTTGGCCGAAACATATCGTTTGGCCGATACGGTCCATTTGGTCGGCGAGCCTACTGCTTCTGCCGATGGCTTATCCTTTCATATTTTTCGAGCAATTGTGAAAAAGTTGGCTTAGGCTTGAATGTCGTTTTTCGTGGTGGGGATCTTTCGGCTTTGTACCATCGTCCGACTTGCAATTCCCCTTTCGGCTTCACAGTTCTTGAATTTTTCCCATCTCGATCGGCTTCAATTTGAAGTGAGCCGATCGTTATCTTCAGCGTTTCTCCTTTTGAGCTCGACTCTATGTCGACTTGTCGTGTAGTTACGGGTTGTTCCTTGACAATTTGTTTCCCTTTGCCAGAGCACTGAACCATGTTGATTGGGAAGGGATTTACATCGACTTCCATGGCTGGCTCTTCTGCAAACTTGAGCCGACCATCTTCGATAGTGCAGTCAGATCAAGGTCGAAAGATATTGCAGTCGTTAGTGTTATGGGAAAAAGAATGATGCCACTTACAGTATCGGCGTTTCTTGATTTCGTCGGCTGATGGTATGGTGTGCCCTTCAGGTAATCGTATCAGTTTTTCTTGTAATAATATATCGAATATGCGGTCGCATTTAGACACGTCGAAAGCGTATTTAACTTCCGACTTACTCCTAGTCGGCTTGAGCCATGAACAGACGAGTGGCTTTTTAGAACCTTTTATCCATTCGGCTATATTCACGTCTGCTTCATCTTCAGAAGTCTCACTAGAACTATACTCCACCATGTTTATTTTAGCCTTATCTTTTCCATTGTTATTTAATCTAATTTTGTCTTTGAATTCTTTACTTAAATATCGGCCTTCTTGTGCCGATACTCGATGGAGCAGATGGCTTAGATCTGTGAACTCCTGTCCCGCAAGCTTCTCTTTAAGCGGAGGAATTAATCCCTGAAACGCTAAATCGGCTAGTTGATTATCGGGTAATACTACACTGAAGCACCGATTTCGCACTTCTCTAAATCTTCTAATGTAATCAGAAGCCGATTCACCAAATCTCTGTCGGACAGCACTTAGATCCGAAATCCTTAACTCCAGACTGCCAGAGAAAAAGTATTCATGGAATCGGCCCTCTAAATCGTTTCAAAAGTGGACCGAATTTGGAGGCAGATTCGTGAACCAAGTGAAAGCAGTTCCTGATAAAGATAAAGGAAAAAGTCTAATCTTTAATCCATCGGATTGAGCTGCTTCACCACACTGGGCGATAAATCGTCCAACGTGTTCTAGAGTGGTGACCGAATCATCCCCCGAAAATTTTGCAAAATCGGGAATCCTAAAGTTATGGGGATACGCATTAGGTCAATATAGTCAGGTATGGCTTTCTATAGCCGATGGTTTTCCTTTGGGTCAGAGGCCAAATTGATCTCTCAAGACCATGGAAATCTGATCGGCCCAATTAATGTTATTGGCCGATGGAACACTAGGGTTTGGCCAATTGTGGTGGGCGATATCCGCCTCGAGTGAAAACTTCGATTGGTCGGCTTGCCCTAGCCCGTGAATCTTGTTGTTGCCATGATTCATACCCATCGACTCTGGTAGCCGGACCTTCAGGCAATGGAACAAACGGCTCTTTATATGAAACCACTTTATATGGAGCCGTGTTTCTAACTTGGAACGGCCCTTGGGATTTGTTATTCTTATCTAATTCGATCGGCTGAGTAGCCGACTGAACGTAAGAAGTCCCAGAAGCCGATGGATCTAATTTTGCAGCATCAGTGTATGCATGGTAATGAGTAACTGGGTTTGGACGAGGGTTTGGTGGTGCCAACACTGTGGGCTGAGTCGGCATTAGTGAAGGTGTAGGTGCCGATGTTTTGACGGTGCTGGCATTTGGTGCCACAGAATAGACTGGGTACGTCGGGAGCGGCTGTAATGGATCCAGCAATCCCCCAGACGTTGCCAACTCTTGCGCAATCGTCTTCACGCTATTTTCTATCATCGGTTTTAATGTTGTAACCAAAGCCGATGATTGATTGATCAATGCGTGATGCACAGATTGCTCTATCATGACAAATAATTCAGCTTGAGCAGGTATGTATCGGCTTACCGGAGTCGATGCGACGCCAGCTTCGCCGAGCGGGTTCAACGTTGGAAGCGCCATCTTTTGTGTAACCCCTCGTCGGGTTTTTTGATAGCAACTCAGCATCAAATCCTCCAATGCAGCTTTGCGATCTTCGATTTCTTTGCGCTACTCCGGAGTCAAATCCTCCATAGTGGCGGCGATGATCGCCTCCGTGTTTACGTCGGCCGGAGAAATGGACTTGTTTGCGGTCATGTTTCCGATCTGTCCCACCGGGCGTGCCAAAATGTGTCGACGCCAAAAACGTGAAGAGGGTTTCTGGTTGCAACACACCGAACGAACACCGGGTTCAAGTATTGTGCGAGCGTGCCAATCGATTTGACCCTGCAATCGATAAGGGAAATAGTTGTGAAATCCAATCAAGCCGATCCTTGGGGCAAATCGGCTAAAGTCAAGAATCAGCCAGAAAGCCGATTAGACGGGTAACTAGACTAGTCGATTAAGACTAATCCGAGGGTAAAAGGTAGATCGATTCTGAAAAGGCGATGCGCAACAAGACAGAATAAATCAGACCTGAGGAAAGTCGATGACGATCAACAATCGGCGATTCACAACTTTATTGATCGATGTCGACTGACAAAGGAAAGATTACAATGCTAAAAAGACTAAAAACTACGGACGAAAAAGTAGATTTGTTTGTTGGATTGTGGATGTCTCTCCAAGCAGCCCTATCGTGTCTTATATACCCGCCAGCCGATCCGAGTCCTGGTCTAATACGACGATGCAATCCGAATCGGCTTCGTATTTTCCTATTTGGACTCTATTTCCAAATATCATCCAAATCCCTTGAGGTTCTTCGTGTTGTATCCAAACTCGTGTCTTTCTGCTGTAGTTTCCAAAAACTAGTGCAAACAGTTTGGTTCAAGAGTTAATGGTGGATAGGATGTGGCGATCCATCTTTTGCACCTATTTCACTACTTGGTTTAATGGATCGAATAGATAGAGATATTCTATGTAGATGCTAGACAAAGGGAGTCAAGCATATTCGCTGGTTGAGGCCATCCAATTTCTTATGCCAAGTAAACTCTCATTCTTCTAACCAAACAAAAATTTGGCTATCCCATCATTTTCTTATCCCTTCAACCAAATATAAATTTAGATTCCTATCAGAGTAGATGGTCCCATCTCATCCGCTTTTCTCCCCCGGAATCTTTTGTGTAGGCTAAGCATCTTCCTCCGACGCAAAAGAAAAAAAAAACCTCGAAAGTGCCAAGCAGTGCAAGTTGTTTCTTGTCCAGCACATGGCCCACACGCGCACTTGCCCGGTGCTGGCATTTTTAAACAAATTCCTACTCCCGTTTACATGTAAACAAAGCTCAATTGACACTGCCAAGGAGCCCTCCTTTCAAAGGAAAGAACTCAGACGAGGGCCCCGGCTGTCTGGCGTTCGAGAGCCAGCAGGGGCGGATACACACTAGGGGTCAATCAGCACGGACCGTCAGGTACGAGCCTTGTCCCACCAGCCTTACTACAGCTTAGTTCTGCATTCGCTACTGGCCTCAGGCAGGGACAGCCTAGGGGCCAGGCTAATCTCAAATCAATGGTTTGGATTAAGGCAGAAGGGAAATTTTGAGCATTTTGCGAACAGCATTCGGCTCAAATTATAACCCGCCGATTTCTCCAGCGTCCTTTTTTTTTCCTGCTGAAACAGTATTTAGGAAAACATAAATATGCATGCCCTCCAGAGAAACAAAATACACACGATGGACCTGAAACCAATCTCAATTGACATTCCAAACGAAAATGGCAAGTCCCCAAAGACATTACAAATTAGTGCTGAAATGCACACCCATGTCGAACGAACAATTCGTCTTAAAAAAAACAAATCATCACCACACAAATAACAGTCACAGACTCAGAAGAACACGGCCACCACCTCCGGCTTGGCACAACAACTAGCAGTTCTTCTCCGGCTTGGCGAGCTTGCATTTCACCTTCTGGAACGCCACGGCAGACGTCCCCGGCGGCGCGAGCTGCAGCTTGAGCGGGCAGGTAGCCTCCAGCTTGCACTTGGTGTAGCGCGCCGTGTACCTCACCTCGCCGGTTAGCGCCACCTCCACCTCGAACACCCCCGTCGCGTTCTCCTTCTTGTACTCCTGGATTCCGGCGTTGCCCAGCGCTACGTAAGCGTTGTTAGGGCTCGTATCGAGGTGGTACACCCTGGTCTTCCCGGGCGGGTGCTTGTCGCCCTTGCCGGTGATCTGCACGCGGTCGAACTGCTGCTCGTCGAACTTGTACGCCGCCTCGAACGGCTTGGTGTTCTTGATGCTCATCGCCCAGTTCGGGTTGCGCACCGACAGAGTCAGCGAGAGGTTGTAGGCGAGCGCGGTGACGGGCGTGGTGACCAGGGCGAACCTGGTCAACGAGGCGTCCTCCACGGTGATGGAGACGTGGAGGAGGACACCGTAGGCGGCGACGAGGACGACAACGAGGACGATAACGGCGACGATACCGACGGCGACGAGGATGCCTTTCCAGCTGGGACAGCTGTCGCAGCAATCTTCGCACATCCTGCCCGCGTCAATCTCTGGATCTCAGATGGGGCGCCCGGGAGTCGAAGGGGGAATGAGCTTTCTTCTTGTGAGTTTGGAAGAGTTGACCAAGCTGACGTGGGTTTTTGGGAGACGAAGGGTGGCGTGAGTTTTCTCATGGGTGGTGTCCAACACGACGCTGTTAATATTCAGACTCGCTGCGACACGCCGGGAGTCCTTCTATATACTAGGTAGGATCGCGCGCGATGCCGTGCTGCGAGAGAAAAATCCGGTATGAGTTTTTTGTAAATCGAATTTGCGAAACTGCAGGTCCTTTTTTCAAAATAACCGGCGGAACGACTTATTTACGATTTCAAAATATTTTAAATCTTTTTGTAAAACCACCGATCGAAAGGACCGGATGTATTTTTTTATTTTTGCAAAACCACCCACTGGTCAAAAATGGTCTAAAGGAAAAAGAGCGAAAAATTATTAGAGATGACAACCTTCTTCTGTGGAGCCTAATATTCTACGCGTTCACCGAGTAATAATACATGTTCACATAACCACCCACCGGTGAAAAATAGGCTAGAGAAAAAAGGGCGAAAAATTATTAGAGACGACAATCTTCTTTTGTTGAGTCTAACACTCTATGCGTTCACCAAGTAACAACACATGTTTAAAAAAATATCAGAGATCGAAATGGAAAATCGAGTTGGGGAAAAAGTCTAGAGATAGAGCTGCACACATATCTCTAGCGATGAAAAAAAAAATTTTGGGAAAAACGGAGAACCCAACCGCGAATACAAAAACTATAGGTTTTTTTAGGAAACGAAAAATAAAGGCGAATGACCCGTATGCGAATACACGAAAGGATAGGGTCCTTTTTACAAAACCACCGATCAAAGGGACGGGATGCATTTTTTTATTTTCGCAAAACCACCCACCGGTAAAAAATAGTCTAGAGGAAAAATGGCGAAAAATTATTAGAGACAACAACATTCTTTTGTCGAGCCTAACACTATACGCGTTCACCGAGTAAAAATACACGTTTAAAAAAATATCAGAGATCGAGATGGAAAATCGAGTTAGGGAAAAAGTCTAGACATAGAGCTGCACACATTTCTCTGGTGCTGGGAAAAAATTTCCGGGAAAAACGGATTTTTTTATGTATTTCCTTTTAAAAGGTCGCCGGACCATGGTGAATCCATGAACCGCTATAAACCTTCGATTTAAAACCATGATTACGACGATCGCCAAATCCATAAGTTGCTATAAACCTTCGACGAATCTGCGTTTGGCGGCGAAACATTTTTTTCGGGTTTTGGTGACGAAACATTTTTTCCGGAAAACATTTTTTGGAAAATCGAGTTGGGGAAAAAGTCTGACATAGAGTCAGACGATTTCGCTAGTCTTTGAAAAAAATTTTCGGAAAACAGTTTTTTATGTATTTCCTTTTTAAAAGGTCTTTCGGACCAGAAGCGAATCCATGAACCACTATAAACCTTCGACGAAAACCCGCAGTTACGACCCGTCGGCAAATCCATAAGTTGCTATAAACCTTCGACGAATCTGTGTTTTTTTTTGTGGCGAAAATATTTTTTCCGGGTTTTTTGGGAGGCGAAAACGTTTTTTCCGGGTTTTTTCGGCGATGAAAACATTTTTTCCGGTTTTTTTCGGCGACGAAAACATTTTTTTGGGTTTTTTCGGTGATAAAAACTTTTTTTCGGGAAAAACGGAGAAAGGACCTGAACGTAAGAAGTAGAGACCTGTTTGTTATTTTTTTGGACCTGTTCGCTATCCTGAAAAATTAGAAAAGGGCTTGTTCGCGATTTGAACTTAACGGGAGGCTTTTCTGTAAATTACCGTGCCAAAGGCCTAAACGCGAAGAAAAAAACATCTTTGTCTCACAAAAAATCGCGAAGAACCTATCCGTAATTTCGAAGAAATGGAGGGGTTTTTTCGCAAAACAGCATGGCGACACGTGGACCGTCTCTCTTGCCTCCAATCCCAGGCGCTATAAGGAGTTTGATAAGCAAAATTACTCTACAAACCTTGTAACTTCTCGTTTCATTCTGAAATACCTGCCATTCTAACTTTCAAAATTTATTTCTGAATAAGTTTCATTTTACAAATTTAAGGTGATTTTTACCATTGTTTTCCTCTTATACTCTTCCCCTTTAGCTATATCAATGTCATTTACTATCATAAGCAGACACAAATTCCAAATATATAATGAAGAGAGTATAATACAATCTTTTATAGATATATATTGGTGAAAATGTAAGAATCTAGAATAACATCTATTCAGAAAGTAACTTATACTGTCAATCTCCGATTGGGTAAATTTGTGACAAACAAAGTACTGAGATGATGTGGCATCTGATACCATATTACCCAAGTCCTCTATTGGGACTCACATATACAAATTCGCACTTGCACTAGTTCATAGTCACGCTAGTGCATACAATAGTAATATAAATGTAATATCAAACTCATACACAACGAAACAATTATAAATAACCGCAAGGTAGACTTTATAATTATTAGACCTCACAGGGTTCATTCACTGGAGAAACTACAGCGGAACTCATACAAGGCTAGACTCCCAATAACTCACTTTTTAGGGATGAAAAAGGAAACGGAATTTCTGACCATTCCAGAGAAAAATAGAAAAAGAAGCCTTTTTTCACAAACGGAAACGAAAAAATATAAGACGAAGCAAAAAAAAAGTTTTTTTATCGAAAAGCAAAACAGAGAGCCATTTACGATTTGGAAGCGAAATAAAATTTTCTTATAAATGAAAATGGAAATTCCGTCGGAAACTTGGCCCAAAAAGGAGAATGGAGAATTTACATTTATTTTCGAATTAAAATAATTTTAGAAATACAAATGGCTTTATAGAAAATATCAAATTGAGTTCAAAAATTCCAAAACAATTCTCAAAAACAATTTGGAACATTTTGAACCTAGGAACATTATTTCTAGCATAATTTTGGCTTTATTTTTCACTAACAATTAATTTTAAAAATCTAAAAATAATAAAATGGCATTTATAAACTCCAAAAAATCTAGGATAAATATCAAAAAAATTATAAATAAATATTGACCAATAACATGCAAATTTTAAGGTGTTACACCTTTATAGTTGGAGGAGCAAGAGGATATCGATGATAATGATATAGAGGAAGACATGATAGTCTGATCTAACGGACAAATAGCAAGCCTTTAGTTGACAAACTTGAGAAAAAACTTTCTAGTGATATCAGTGAATATAACATTGGTCTTGTGTCTGCCTTGGAGGCGGAATGAGTTACATTATTTTTGCAATCATGTATATTGTAATCATGTACTATATTTTTGTCGAATTTTCCACTTTCGTTTCGTATCTGCTTTGTTCCGTGTTTGGAAAAAAAATGAGCAGTCCCACCCTCCACATGTTCATGCCATAACTAGCAACAGAAAGGCAATGATACTCCAGGCGACGGGTGTAGCCTAGCTCCGGAAGCATCAAAGACAACTCCTCACAAAAACCTCCTTCCTTCTCAGTGAACAAGGTATAGCAAGGCATTTGCGAAATTTTGAAACAAGGCAAAATTAGTAAAACATTTTAGATAAAAGATAAGACAAAAGCAAGATGTTAAGATAGAAAAGATAGAAGCAAGGGAACTTAGAAGTTCATAAATATATTTTTATATAAATAATCATCCTTAAAGCTTTGCCATTCTAACTGGATCACGTTCTACAGTCTTGGCTCTGATACCATTATGTCGAACCATAAAAGGATTCGGGCTCATTTGTGTTTACTGCACTAGTCCTGGATCAATAGCTAGTACACACAGATCATAACAGTATAGACCATAACCAAGCGATAATTAAAAAGTATTACAGAGTACCGGCCGACACGGCTCAATATTACAAAAGTTGGACCCCAAGGTCATACAACAGCGAAAACATAAAACTGGCAAATAAACTTAACGGAATGAAGTCTAAAACACCACAGGCAAAGACTGGAGAAAACGTGACACTAGACGTCCTGAAAATCTTCCTCTTCAAATCCTTCATCGCAGATGTTGAACGGTGGGTTGCAGGCTCTTGGATAGCTATCCCTGATCTCCTGCTCTGCTTTATGGAACAAGCAGCCCTGGAATAAAAAGCGAGGGTGAGTATGCAACATACTCAACAGGTCCAGAAAGAAATGCAGTTTGTAGTTTAATTCAAGGGAGGGCATTGGTTAATTTGCAAAAAGCCAATTTTTAAGATTTTATCCTAGAATTTTAAAGAGTAGTTTTCAAAGATATTTTCTGTAACATCCCAAAATTTGGGTTTTCAAAAATTTATATTTAAATTAGCTTTCCAAAAATTTTACATCAATCTTATTTGACTAAAGAAGCTTAAATTAGAATTTTCTAAATCTAAAACAATTTAATATGCCTTTTTTGTGCATCAAGTAATTTAAAATTTAGTTTTTACAGTGTTCTTTGTATCTCAGGGAATGTCCCAAATTTGAGATTTGCTAAAAATTAATTAAAATTATTAATTTAAACATTTGGATGTTAATTGGATTTTTATTTGGATTTTTAATTCGAATTATTAATTGTTCGAGCAATTCTATATCCAAATTCCATTTCCAACCTTTCCTTTGAAATTGCATTTAAATTCATAATATTCTTCAAAATTCGGATTTAATATTTTTTTCCACACTCTTGGGCCAAACCCACCCGAAATTTACTGTTCACACGCGCGGGTACTATTCATCTTCTTCCTCTAGCTCTCTCTCGAGTCTATTTGGCACCCATGTCTAGCCCAAATTTCAAATGCTCATATCTTTTGAAATTCTCAACAAAATTAAGTGAGGTCAGTTGCAAAACGACCGTGTCATCAAGGACTTCCATTCTCCTGCAATTACCCCCTCTGAAATCAAGTGAAACGGTCGCAACAATTAATTTTTTGCCGTTTCTTGTTTAAGCCATAACTCTTCCGTTTCTCCTTCCCTCAACGTGTGTGACCACCCAAAAGAAGCGTCTCAGACTCCCCAACATGGTGCTCACCCTTGTCCTCCATTTCCAGAATAGTAGCCCTTCCAAAAATCGAAGAAACGGTCGCCGGACGTCCTCCGTTGGCATCGCCGGGCTATATTTTGATCTGGTAAGGCAAATCGACCTCCGTTCACATCATCTTGTGTGCATTAGTGTGTAGATCAAAACCCCTCAAGAAAATCCAGGTTTCATCAAGAATCGCACCGGAAATTTGTGTTCGTTCGTCGTAAATCGGGCTCAGTTCGTCGTCGATTCCTCCCAAACCAGTAATCCCCGATCAAATTCCTTTTAGGCATAGCCTAGTATCATCATACTCTTCACGGTGCTCTATTTTGTTTTGGCAATTTTCGTGTTTTTTGGTGTTTTTGGACGCCATGCCATTTATTCCATTTTTGGGCATTCCGTGGCCGTCATGCCATGACCCTTGTTATCCCTTTGCCATCAGGCGGCGTGGCTTCGCCGCACCGCGCCCGCCCTTCCCCACCCGATCTCCCGCCACCTCACTGTCCCGTGCTCACGTGCCCGCCTCCGCCCGCTCGCCTTCGCCGGCGGTGCAGTGCACCAACCGCGCCCACATCGGCCGGTTTTGGCATTGCGTTTCTTGTTGGCTGGGTGAGTTTTTCTAAGATCCAACCACGTCACCTCATGACCCATGGTACCATTTGTCTCCCCTAAAAATTTGATGCAGGTTCATCCGTGGAATCAAAAATTATGGCCGTTCCAATCTCAAATCTTGTTTCTCCTCGTTCTCCTTTGTTTTTGTGAAATTGATCGTGAATCTTTTTCTGTAGACTTATCTTGATGTCCTCTATGCGGTGCTCATCTTAATTCAAGGTTTTGGTGTGGGATTTGTGCAGAAAAATCAATCTTCCCCGATCAGACTGCGTTCCAACGGCAGAAAAATTCATCGCGCGTTCCCCGTTGATCCAGAAGGTAAAACTCAGATCCGTTTGCGTCATATTGTGCCAAATGATCCCAGATATCACTTTGTAAAATGTGGTTAGGTTTCATGCAGTACCTTAATAGATGTGACCATTTGATCTTTTGGCTTCGGTAGCCGTTCGTCGGCAAATTGTGATCTGTCCGTTGGGTTGCCGCCAAATCCGGCTATACCGTTGAGTTCGTGTCGCCGTGTTCTACGTGGTGCTCACTTTCCCTTTGCTGTTCCATCGTCCAAAAATTTTAATATTCGTTACCCGTCGCCTTTTTGCCACCACCGCGCGTCGTCTTGTGCCGCCAACCATTTGGGTTTGTCGTGGCCATGTCATTGTGTCCAGTAGATCATTATCCCCTATTTTTCCCTTCGGTGAAGTTCATTTGATTCCCGGTTGCCGTCAAAGCCATGTTTTAGAATCTACCGTCGTCTCTTTGGCCTAGTCCTTCGTATCGGTGCGTGTTTTGTTCGCCATACTTGGTAACCTTTAATCGCAGAGCCAACCCTACCGTTCTACCCCATGTCAAGTGTATCCATCCTTGAATCGTTTCGCTCAAACCTGGACTTAACATTTGGTCCAATTTGTCGTTGCGTCACGATATGTGTACTTCGCAGATCGCAAATCAAATTTGAGCCATGTCATGACCTCGCTGCACTATCTTTCAACCGATGGTTGCCACCTTGTAATCTCATATGTGTTCTGTTAACGCTTCACCTTCATCGTTAACGTTGCGCCGTTAACGTTCCATCGTTAACGTTCTGCCGTTAACGCTTCGCCGTTAATGTTCCATCGTTAACGTTTCGCTATTAACGTTTCGTCGTTAACGTTCCGCCGTTAACGCTTTGCTCTCATCACATGTGTGCATGCAAGTAAAGGTCCTAGTGCGATGTCATCATCTTTTCTATCGCCTTGATGTGATCTAGCCCTATCACGTTGAGTTTAGCCCCGTCTTTTTATCATCGCCGCCTTATGTCGATGTTTCGTGAACCGGCAAGTAAATTTGTAAGTCTAGGGGCTGCGCGATCCCGCTCCCTGAATGGTTAGACCAAAGAGGGTCCAAAATGTATACTGGTTCGGGCTAAAAATCCGTACTCCAGTTTGTGAGGTGGTCGTATATTGATCCGGATGCAGGTGGCTACACCGTATTACAAATGAGGAACGAGGTCTGGCCTCGTGTGCCTTGTGCGTGAAGGTGGGCGAAAACGATTGAGAGTGCAGGGGACTTAGGGTCGTGAGGATATCCGAGCTCCTAAGTGTTGCTCTCGATCGATCCGTCCGTTTCCAGAGGGTCCTGCTTCCCCTTATATAGCCTGGGGAAGTAGGTTACATGGGAGTCTAGAAAAAAAAGAAAGGTGGGGTGCCCTACGTCTGGGAGTCTGGTCTCCAGCCTCGTCGTCTGGTCCTCGGGTTTGACGCCTAACGGGTGGTTGTACGCCCCATACAGGGTCGGTCGACACGCAGAGTGGCGGAGCGTCCCACTTCACCGGGAAACGGCGTACCTGCCCTCTACACATCGGCGGTGTGCTGACGTCAAGAAGCCTAGTTCCGGGAGTTACCTCGGGAGGGTGCGCGTCCCTCCACTGTTCGTAACCGGGCGATGAACTCGGTGCTTTATCTTCGGCCACCTGCTGCCTCGGGAAAGGGCTTCGCGTGATCATGCTGAGGTGTTGCACCAGCGGGGTAGGTGACCAGGTCAGGGGCCAGTTTTCGATGATCTGATGTCTGTTTTCGGCGGAGATGGCCTGAGCCTGATCGGGGCTTGTGGGTGGTCCGACCCGCGGGTCGGACTGTCTTTCGATCGTCCTAGCCGTGGCTTGGGCGCTGGCTTTGTGGCGTGGGTCGGCTGCCTCTTGGGGTCGACAGTGAGGCAGGGCATCCTTGAGCGGGGCTCCCAACTGAGGCCCGGGTTTCAAGGTGGCCCATTCGTTTTTTCCTGGGCCGCTGGGGATACCCATGTCCCGGGTACTCGTCAATAGCCCCCGAGCCCCCGGTCGGGTCGGAGAGCCGGCTGGCGGTTCATCTCGGTGGGTTTCAACCAGACGCGCTGTGCTGACGTGGTCGGACTACGCATTACGAATAGGTCGGCCAGCCGTCCTGGTTTGTCGACGCCCGACCGGCTTGGTTGGCCGGCCTCGACCGGGTGCGCGCGAGCGCATTGCGCACAGAGGCGGTCGTCCCGGTTGTCGATGCCCGACTAGCTTGGTTGGCCGGCCTTGACCGGGTTCGCGCGAGCGCATCCGGTGGATGGAGCCCCCGAACCCCCAACCGGGTCGACCAGACGCGCTGTGCTGACGTGGTCGGACTACACATTTCGAATAGGTCGGCCGGCCGTCCCGGTTTGTCGATGCCCGACCGGCTTGGTTGGCCGGCCTCGACCGGGTGCGCACGAGCGCATCCGGTGGATGGAGCCCCCGAGCGGGTTGGAGACCCGGTTGGGGGGTTATCCTTGCGCACAGAGGCGGCCTCGGTTGACGGGTGCGCGCGAACGCATCCGGCGAATGGAGACCGCGTATTTCGAATAGGTCGGTCGGCCGTCCCGGTTTGTCGATGCCCGACCGACTTGGTTGGCCAGCCTTGATCGGGTGCGCGCGAGCGCATCCGGTGGATGGAGCCCCCGAGCCCTCGAGCGGGTCGGAGACCCGCTCGGTGGTTTATCCTTGCGCAGGGTCATGGCGTCCGGGCGCTCGCCCCACGTCGTAGCTCCGACTCGCCCGCAAGGTCAACCTTGTGTCGGGGCCGGGCGGAGGGCGTCCGTCCCAAGCTCTCGCCGGGCGAGGCTGCTGGGAGGAGCGATCTCTCTCTGTCCCACGTGTACGCCCCGTCCGCAGGTGTGGGACCTGGAGGGTTGAGCTAACGCGCGTTTGCCATGCGTTGGTTTGAACGCCATGCTCGTGGGAGCTAATAACGGGTTATCCGAGTGGACCCTGGTGACCTCCCAAAAAGGGGGATCATTCCGAGCGAGCATTATCCCGGCGCGGGCGCCCGGCCCACTAGGGGCTGCCCATGATAACCTTTCTTTACTCGATCCCGTATCGGACCCTAGGTCGTCCGCCAACCTGGGGCGCAGCGGGCTGCCTCCCATCGATGGGTTCCGCGGGAGAGCGTGAAGTATGGTCTCGGACGCGAGTTAGGGCGATTGGGTCGTCCGCCAACCCAACTAGAGACCCACCGAGGGTTCGCCTTGTCCTCGCCCCTTGCTCGGTTTGCCTGCTGGGGCGGCTTAAAATTAGGCTTTCGAGCCCGTAGCACTTGGCTAGTCGTGAGCTACTTGAGCCCTTTCGCCGCCTCGAGGCCGTGACGGCCTGGTGGACTTTTTATACCTGTTGTAGCCCGATTGATCCGGCCCATTGGCGGGGATCGAGAGGGTGCGGGGCGTCCTGCCCGGAGCGACGCCCTGGTGTCTCCTGCTAGCATTTAATGCGCGTGCAGGAAGTAAATGCGGAACGAAATGATCGAAATAATTGGGGGCGATGCATCTTACCAGTGGCCTGGCGCTGTATTTGTGACGGGACGTGCGGCGTTTCAACCGGAGTGACGTCTGCTTGGCCGGCGAGCGACCGGTCGATGCTTGTCCGGCCGGCTCATGTTTCGGCAGGTGCTTGTGGATTCGGCGTGACGAGCATGTTGGGGATGCCGCGGCTGTTGGACACCTGGCTCAACCCCCCGGCGGGGAGGTCAAGTTAGTGGGCCTTCTGCCACTCTGGTGCCTTTGCGGCTCGTCCAGGCCTTCCTCCATAGCCGACCCGCCTCGAGCCGAGATCGAAGAGTCGCGCTGCGCCTCTGGCCGAAGCAACGTCCTCCCGTCCCAACCGTCGCATCGCATATTAATGCGAGGCGGGAGGCGTCGACTGGGCGTGTCCCATCGCGCGGGACATAGAGTTCATGCGCGTGCGCGCGCGCAGCCCGAGGGGGCTCTTGCTCCGCCCGCTCCGCCCCGCCCCTATAAATATGACGTGGGGTGGAAACGGACCGCGCCTAGCCACTCTCTTCGTCTTCCTGCCCTTTCCTTACTCTTCGGTGAGAAAAGAGGGGAAGGTTTTAGGGAACACGAGCGTTGATGGCGAGCGGAGACGACGATCGTAGGGCCGGCAAGCGGGAGGCGACAGCGGACCCTTTGGGGTCGGACCCTAAGAGGACCCGCACCGCCGCTTGGTCCTCCATACGCACGAGAAGAGGAGGGCTCGTATTGCCCTCGTCGATCTTCCGCATCCAGACCCGTCTTTCGGGGTAAGTTCCTTCTCTCGACTTCACGATGGCTTCGACTCTCTCTCTCTGTCGCTGACGTTGGATTCCCCGTTGTCTTTGCTAGCCACGCTTAAGACTCTCGCGAATCGCGCATGGCGCCTTGCGCCGTCGCCCGGCGGGAGGGTGGACGCACTGCCTCAACGACGAGGCGCGGGCGGCGATAGATGATCGTCTTGTGGCACGTGGATGCCTCCCCGGCGGCTCAGAGCAGACGGCCACCGCCTGGGGCGGAAGTGCTTGCTCAGCAAGCTCGGGCCCAGGCTGCTGAGGAGGAGCTGGCAAGGGCGCGCGGGGCAGGCCCGAGTTGAGGCCCTCGAGGAGGAGCTCGCCAAGGCGCGTGAAGAGGCGTCATCGCAGCGGGCCCGGGTCGAGGCTGTCGTGGAGGACCTCGGCTCCATGTACGAGGAGTGCATAGCCTCACGCAAGACCCTCCTCTCCATGCTCCGCCCAGCTTTTGAGAGCATGGGCAGGAGCTTGGAGCCTCTGGGGGTGAGGCTGTAGGAGCCTCTGGAGCCCACTCCGTCGGGGTACGCCTTTCATCTTACCCAGTGGCCGATGCCTCGCCGTCGGCCAGGCGCCTTTGCGCGAAGCGCTTTCATGGCGAGGGCCTCCGTCGCCGCTGGCGGGGAGTATGTCTTGCTTCTGCGCCCGACCTCGGCCTTCGCCGATCCGATCGCGACCATCGCCGGGATTGAAGGGGACGCCGACCAAGCGCGGGCCAGGGTGCGGCTGGCGGCGGAGAGGGTGGCCGAACTGGGCGACATCACCGAGAGCAACGACAGCTCGGATGACGACACCGTCGAGGCGGATGCCTGAGCTTAGCTTAGGAACGTCCCAGACACCCCTGCGTAACTTTGGTTTTTGCGGAAGCAGTGGCGGGACGGCTGCACCTGGAGGTCACGGATGACGAGGGCGAGGATAGCGGAGGCTCCGGGAGTGATGGCACCTTTTGGGGTTTGGATTCATCGGAGTAGGGGTCCGCCGTTCGCTCGCCCCTGAACTCGTTGTGCAGGCGAGGCAACTCCGGCGCTGGGGCGTCGCTTTTTGTCGCCGCACTCCGGCCCTTGTTTTGCAGATTTTTGCACTCCTCTCTGTCTTTCAGGAAATATAAGTTGTAGGAGTGGGCTAGTATTGCTCCGTGTTTTCTTCCTGTAGTGTGTACTCGTGTTTTCTTTGGGAATATAATGCCTCTCTGGTAAGCCTTGTTTACTCAGCGTTTTGGTCTTCATATCCCCTTCCCTCGTATTGCCGGAATCGCTCGGACGTAGGTCGGGGAGCCAACATTTCGTCAAGGGAAAACTTCAAGGATAGAATCGCCTTAGCTTTTCGATATTCCATGCGTTGGAGAGGACGTCGCCGTTGGCATCTTTGAGTCGGTAGGTACCGGGTCGGATAATCTCCGCGATGGTGAAGGGGCCCTCCCACGAAGGTGAGAGCTTGTGCCTATCCTTGTGGACTGAACCTGACGTAGGACCAGGTCGCCAACGTTGAAGGCCCGACCGCGGATCTGGCGACTCTGATATCGCCGCAAAGTTTGCTAAAACTTGGCCGACCGTAGGACGGCAACATCGCGCGCCTCATCGAGCTGGTCGATGGTGTCTTGTTGCGAGTCGAGCCCCCGTGTCTCGTCGAAGGCCTGTAGTCTTGGGGCGCCATATTCCAGGTTGGTCGGTAGGATGGCCTCGGCGCCGAATACCAGGAAAAATGGCGTAAACTCGATCGACCAGGTCGGCGTGGTTCACAGGCTCCAAAGGACGGAAGGCAGTTCGGCTGCCCATCGTCCCGTGAATTTCTTCAGTCGGCTGAAGATTCGCGGCTTGAGCCCTTGAAGGATCATGCCGTTCGCCCTCTCGGCCTGGCCGTTGTTCTGCGGATGGGCCACGGCTGCCCAGTCGACACGGATATTGAAGTCATCGCAAAACTCGAGGAACTCCTTCCCCGTAAACTGCGTGCCATTGTCGGTGATGATGGAGTTAGGGACCCCAAATCGGTAAACGATGCCGCGGAAGAAGTCGACCGCCTGCATCGACGTGATGGAGGTGACCGGCTTCGCCTCTATCCACTTGGTGAACTTGTCCACCGCGACGAAAAGATGGGTGAAGCCCCCAGGCGCCTTTTTGAAGGGTCCGAGCAGGTCGAGTCCCCAGGTTGCGAACGGCCATGTGACGGGGATTGTTTGAAGGGCTTGTCTTTGGCGAGTGCGTTCTTGAAAAATCGGAATCGCCGCGCGTCGCGAGCGATACGCTTTCGGCGTCGGCCCACGGCGGTTGGCGATAGAAACCTTGCCGAAAGCCTTTCCCACGAGGACATGGCGCGTGGTGGCCGCAAACCCCGCCGTGGATATCGAGCAGCAGCTCCTTCCCTTGGTCAGCTAAAATGCACTTCTGGAGGATCCCGGATGGGCTTCTTTTGTAGAGGTCTTCCCCGACCAGGCAAACGACTTTGCCCGTCGAGTAAGGCGTCGGGCCTCGGTCGGGTCGTCGGGAAGCGAGCCATCCGTCAGGCGGTCGACGAAGGGCTTCCTCCAATCGGAGTCCGCCATCAGTACGTCTTGGCCTAATCCGGTTGGTGCCGCAACCGACCGTTCGGCGGTTGGCGCGGCCGTTGGGTCCAGTCGGACGGATGGCTGATGAAGGTCGTGGACGAAGATCCCAAACGGAACCGGCCCTTTGCTGGAGGCGAGGTTGGCGAGGTAGTCGGCCTCGCCGTTATAGCGTCGGTAGCTATGGTGGAGCTCGAATCCTTTGAACCTCTCCTCAAGCTTACGCACTTCACGGCAGTATGCCGCCATGCGGTGGTCACGCGGCTCCGTTGTCTTCATGACCTGGTCGACCACCAGCTTGGAGTCGCCGTGCAAGTAGAGCCGTCGCGCGCCGAGGTCGGCCATGATCCGGAGACCGTTGACGAGGGCTTCGTACTCGGCGACGTTGTTGGTGGCGTCGAAGAGCAACCGGATGGCATACTGGAGCTTGTTGCCGAGCGGAGAAACGATGACGACTCCGGCACCCGCTCCATTCTTCGTATAGGACCCGTCGAAGTACATCGTCCAGTACTCGGGGTCTTCAAGCACTGGTGGCGCCTAGGCTTCGGTCCACTCCGCGACGAAGTCCGCCAGGACTTGCGACTTATCGCCGTCCTGGGGATGAACGAAATGTCGTGGCCGTTGAGCTTGAGCGCCCACTTGGCTATTCTTCCCGAGGCGTCGCGGTTGCGGACGATCTCGCCCAGCGGCGAGGAAGTTACCACGGAAACAGAGTGCTGGCTGAAGTAGTGGATCAGCTTCCTCTTCACGATGAGCACCGCATAGAGCAATTTCTGCACCTGCGGATACCGGGCTTTGGATTCGGAGAGTACTTCGCTGACGAAGTAAACCGGTCATTGCACCTTGAGCGTACGGCTTTCCTCCGCCCGTTCCACGACGAGTGCTGCGCTCACAACCTGGGTCGTGGTGGCGATGTAGAGGAGCAGCGGTTCGCCAGGCGTCGGGGCGGCCAAGACTGGGGGTGAGGTCAGGAAAGTCTTCAGTCGATCGAGGGCTTCCTGAGCCTCCTGCGTCCAGCTGAACTGATCGGACTTCTTGAGCAGTTTATAGAGCGGCATCCCGCGCTTGCCGAGGCACAACACGAATCGGCTCAAGGCGGCGAGGCATCCTGTCAGCTTCTGGATGCCCTTTAGGTCGGCGATTGGGCCCATCTTCATGACCGCAGAGATCTTTACCGGGTTGGCTTCAATGCCACGCTCGGAAATGATGAAGCCGAGAAGCTTCCCCTTGGGAACCCCAAAAACGCACTTCTCGGGGTTGAGCTTTATGCGAAACCGTTGGAGGTTCGCAAAAGTTTCTTCTAGGTCAGCGATGAGGTGGCCGACCCTTCCGGTTTTGACGACGATGTCGTCTACGTGCACCTCGATGTTACAGCCAATTTGATCGTTAAAACAGGTGTACATGCACCGCTGGTATGTAGCACCCGCGTTTTTTAGACCAAAAGGCATCGTTACGTAACAGTACGAGCCGAACGGAGTGATAAAAGAAGTCACGAGCTGGTCGGACTCTTTCATCGCAATCTGGTGGTAGCCCGAGTAGGCATCCAAAAAAGATAGTGACTCGCACCCCACGGTGGAGTCAACGACTTGGTCGATCCGAGGCAAAGGAAAAGGGTCCTTGGGACATGCCTTGTTCAGGCTCGTGTAATCAACACACATTCTCCATTGCCCGGATTTCTTTTTTACAAGGACAGGGTTTGCAAGCCACTCGGGGTGGCGCACTTCTTTTATGAACCCCGCCTCCAAAAGCTTGGCTACCTCCTCCCCTATGAGCTGCAAGGCTTCCTCGTCCCGAAGCAGTGGCTGGGCGACCGGGCCTCACGCCGGGTCGGATATTCAGGGTGTGCTCGGCGACCTCCCTCGGGATGCCCAGCATGTCAGAGGTCTTCCATGCAAAGACATCTCGATTCTCGCGAAGGAAGTCGACGAGCGCGCCTTCCTATTTGGAGGGGAGAGCGGCTCCCACCCGCACAGTCTTGGTTGGGTCCTTGGGATCGATCGCGATCCCCTTCGTGTCCTCGGCGGACTCGAAGGACCCAGGGCCCAACTTGCTAGGGCCAGGGGCGGGCCCGGAGGTTTCCCTCCGGTAGTTATCGAGCTCGGCGGATGCGATGGCCGCTGCATTACCATAACTTCCGCCGCTTCGCCATGATTGAAAGCAAAATTTGAAAGGATGAGGCCACGGTGATCACACCCCGTGGCCCCGGAATTTTCAGCTTTAGGTACGTGTAGTTGGGGATCGCCATGAACTTGGCGTAACACGGCCTCCCCAAGATAGCGTGATAGGAGCCTGCAAACTCCACAACCTCAAAGGTGAGGTTTTCAGTGCGGAAGTTTTCAGGTCCCCCGAAGGTGACGGGCAGGTCGACCTGCCCGAGTGGGTAGGCCTGCTGGCTCAGGATGACGCCATGAAAAGGCGCCTTGCTCGGCCGCAGGGTCGAGCGAGGGACCCCCAAGGCGTCGAGCGTCTCGACATACATGATGTTGAGACCGCTGCCGCCGTCCATAAGCACCTTAGTAAGGCGCTTCGGCCCTACGATGGGGTCAACGACAGGTGGGTACCTTCCCGGTTGCGGGACGTGGTCGGGGTGGTCCGTCCGGTCAAAGGTGATTGGGGACTCCGACCATCGGAGGTACTTCGGTACGGCGGGGGTCACCGTGTGTACCTCGCGATAGGCAAGCTTCTGCCGTCGTTTGTCGGCGTAGCTTGCTGGACCGCCAAAAATCATAAGGCATCCGTCGGGCTCTGGGAACCCGTCATTTGCCATTTCTTCCCCGGCCTCCGGTGCCGGGTCCCACTTCTTCCCCTTACCCCGCGGTTGCGTGGGGTTGCCAGAGAGGAAGCGCTTCAGGACCTTGCAGTCCCGGTACTTGTGTTTGACGGGGTACCCGTGATTCAGACACGGGCTTTCCATCAACTTTTCGAAGTGGTCGGCACTGTCGCGCTACCGCCGCTTGGCGGCGATGGCTGGTCAGCGACCATGTGGCTCTCGCGAACTGCTTCCTTCCGCTTCCGATTGCTCGGAGCGGCCGGAGAGGGGCGAGTTCGGGCGCGAACTCTCGTTTGGCCTTCCCCTTATCGAAGATGGCCCCCACGGCCTCCTCGCCGGAGGCGTGGTTGGTGGTGATGTCCAGCAGTTCCTTGGTGGTTCTGGGCTTAATGCAGCCCAACTTATGCACCAAGGTCTTGCACGTGGTGCCGTAAATGAACGCCCCGACGACGTCGGCGTCGCTAATGTCGGGGAGTTCGTTGCATTCTTTGGGAAAGCGGATATAATCCTGGGCGTTCCCATTTCTTGTTTCTGACTTCGAGTCCCAGAGTTCTTCGCTACTTCTTCATCTTCAGCTTCAGGGAAGGACCGAGTGATCGGGTGCCTCTACTTCGGCGGCGGGAGCTCAAGTGGGCTCTGCCCAAGATCCTGCGGGACTCTCTTGGTCCATAGTGGGCGTTGGTTCTACCTCAAGAAGGGGAGAAGCAGGAGGCTGCTGTCTGAAAGGCGCCATCAGGAAGATAGAGACCCGGTGAGACCTCAGCGTCAGCCCAGCGAAGCCATCGCCATCGACTTGCGCCACCAGCAGTCTCACGGTCGGCGATCATGACGATTTTTCTGCGAATCGGGTGTCCCCCTGCGGAAGGAGTTACATCAGTTCTCCCAGATCGAGGGGCAGCGACGATTCGACCCATGAGAGTTCATCTGGTAGGTCTTGACCACAAAGCTTTTGATTGACTTACGTACTTCTTCCTCCTATGATGGCTCTTGCTCAAGTTAGCGCCGAAGGAGTCTGGAGTGCAGCGGCAGAATCACGAAATGTTGAAAGCTGGCGTATATGAATACACCCTCGGCGATCCGGTCGAAGCGTCTTCTTGGCGAAACCGAGTAAGCCTTCCCGACCTCTGACCTCCTCGAACATCATGCGTCTTTGCACGACCGTGCTTACTTGTAGGATCATCAAGAGTTGTGGAGCGGCCGGAAGCTGCTCACTGCGATGAGGGCAAGAGCAAAAAGGAAAAAGACTCCCCCTCAGCGGTGTGACCGCCCGAGGGCGAGAGAACCTCATCGAATGGGGTGAATCGCGCCATGGTAAAAGCGATCATAGCCAATTTCGAGCGCTTCGCGCGCCAGCTTCTCGAGGCCTAACAAGATTTCTTTACTTAGCGACAACAAGCCTTGCCATTCCGCCGAACCCCGCCCGAGGCCCGTGCGGGCGGCTTATCCAGACTTGCCTCCAGACGATTCCTCCTCCAAGCTCGAGGCAGCAGAGACCATCGCTGAAGCCATCGGCGAGCGAGAGGCCACCGACCAGGTCCGCAACCTGCTCCATCTCCGTGTTTTTCTTAGTGCTTATCCTTGAAGACCTCGGCGCTTCGAGACCGAGCTTACCCACCTGACAATCACTGTTGTTGAGGCGAGTAGATCTTGGCCCGATCTTACAGTTAAAGCTCTGCCGGAGCTCTAAAAGGCTGAGGCCTGAGTGGGAGGTTCGACCAAGGCCACGATGGCAGACGAAGGGACCCCCAACTGCGATCGGCGAGGATTCTGTGCCGTGAGGCGAGGTACCCTCATGCGTTGATCCTCAAGATCGAGAGACATAGGCGTCGGGCCCCTCAAATCGCGACTTCTGCCGTCGTTAGCGGCCGTGTCACGAAGTCCTGAGGCCCGCAAACCGAACCCAGCTTGATGGCGTACCGCGGTTCCTCGAGGCCATGGAGGCGACCTTGGCAATGAAACACTCAGGCGCAAAACTTGCGAACTTCGACCCCCATGGAGCGCAAACATTCCACCCTCGGGGTTGGGTCTGATCTGCATTCTTTGTGGCAACTCCGCCTCCGTGGCCGGAACCGAACTCTGAGAGGTCAGAACTGAAACGGCCTTAGCGTACCTCTGTCGGGGGTCCGACCGGCGGCCGATGTGGAAGGATCTCGGCTGCTTGCCCGACGACCGTGCGTCCCGTGGAGCCGGACAAGGTGTCCGGCGTGATTGATTGAAAACCTAGGTCACGAGGACACTGGCGAAGGTTTTGAGATCCGCGCGGCTTCGCCTCGGCAAGTTGAGCGAGGGATTCTCAACGCAGCGTCAGCGGCCGACTCCGTGAGGTGGAACCTTCATATATGCCACCTGTCGTTGTGTGTTCTTGACAACTTACCAATCGTGTTCCTCGTTTTCAAGGCGGTTGGCGTGACCGAGGCTTCAAGGTCTCAACGAGCATCTTAGGCGTGCTCCGCCCGGATCTTGAGCAGCAAGTGGAAGAGAACCCGGCGTTCGAACTCTGCGCGACCATTGAAACCGGCAGCGAAATCGGCGGCTCAGCGGGGAACTCAACGATCTGCGTCGCGCGCGATGGTGGTTGGGCGTCCCCATGCCGCCCGAGCTCGAGAGGACCAAATCCTCAGAGTCGCGAGCATGGGTTCAAAGCGCCGAATCTGGCCAGCGACCAGCGATCGAGGCCCTTGATGTGGAAGTAGCGCCAAATCGGTTCTTTGCGGAAAAGCGCGCCGCCGGCGAACTATGACTATTCGGACTCGGGAGACCCTTCCTGCGCGGGATCGAGGCCCTCGAGAAGGCGGCGAGGAACAAGCGCATGCCCAGCGGCGGTAGCGGCAGCGCCTTGAATGCGTTAACGCAGGAAGTCGTAGAGAGCAAACCACTACCCACAGACCCGCATTTCCGGCCGTGCCAAGGTCGGGCGTTGGAGGGCTGTTCTTGCGAACTATCATCCTCAACCAAGGTGTCCCTCGAGCTAGAGGCCAAAATCGTCGGGGTTGGAAGAAGCTTGAGTGCGTGCCCGGCGAGGCGGCGACCGCCTTGACCCAACAACGGCAAGCGTCGCCCGAGCCCGCAGGCGCAACCAACGAGGCCCTCTGCTTGACAAGCCAAAGCCTCGTAGCTGAGGACGGTCGCCAGAAACTCGAGCAAGAAGCTTCATGGGCTTGAATGGAGATCTGTAGCTCAAACATCCTTGATCCTGAAACAACATTCGATGTTATCAAGCTGGTTTGGGTTACCTTTTTTTTGAAGTGTGCGTTTCTTATTAGCGATCAAGATCCATAGGCGATTCGCAGATGTTACATCCTACTTGACCCAGTTGGGTCTAAGGTCGACAACGCCCGACCTTGGACACAAAGTATAAAACGAGCAAATGACCATGACTGCCAGAATCGAAAATGGAGTACTCGCGAAAAAGAAAGCGAGCAGCGAACGACCTAGTGAATAAATCACCAACTCCACGACCACGACCATGCACGCCTTAATAGCAGAGGCTGCAAGGCTTATGGTTCAAACCACGGCGTAGGGGGTGGTGATTCGCGAAAGTTCGACTTACATTGAGCTCGACCAACTGGGGGTGAGCGTAAAGCTCATGATACCCGGACTAAGGAGGAGAATCTGAAAGTCGTGTCCGAAGAAAAATTTCGAGAGCGCTCATAAAGGAAAAGACATCAGATGATAAAAATGGAGAATATCCTTTTATTGAAGCTTTAAAAGGTATAGAGATTACACATAAAACTTGCGAAGTTGATCTATGTTCCACGAGCTAAGCTCTCTGCCATCGGGCATCGCTAGCTGGCCGGTAAGCCCGTCGCGATCTGTTGAAAGCGACTCTATGAGGGCCCTCCATGAGGGGATAACTTAGGTCTTTGGACAATACAGAATCGTCTCGGGGCTAAGTCCCCAACAAGGAGCTTCCTAGGTCGTCTGCGTCGAGGCGCATGTCTGCGAAAACTTCTTGGTAATCTTATCGTCGTGGCGGTCTGCGGCATCTTACTTCTTCCGAGGCAAGGTCAAGACCGTTTCTTGCTTTCGAAATCGGCGTGGTCGACCAGGCCCGACCTGGCGGAGCGAATGACCTCGGGAAGCGGGGCGGCTTGATACCAAACAATTTGAAAAGGTGTGGACCTGTTGCTCGGTATTTAATCTCGAATAGACCATAAGGCGGTGGGAGATTCGTCCACCAGTCGTCTTGTGGCGTTTGAGCTCATCTGTAACTTCGCCTTTTGGCCTTGCCAGATCGTAATACGTGGTTGGCCTGCCGCTCCGTTGCTCGAGGATGAGCCGCGAGCGAAACACACTTTGGTGCCCATGTCCTCGCGCGAAGTTCTGGAATAATTCAGCTGATAGCCAGGTACCATTAGTGATGATAATTGCATGGAACCCCATACAGTGACCACGGACAAAGCGGAAAAAAGCGAGCAATGACGGCGATGGTGGTCGAAACGGCTCGGCCTCAATCCATTTGGTGAATAATGCGATGGCTCTGAATAGGAACTTTCTCCCCGGTTGCACAGGGAAAAGCGAGGATATCGAGCCCCGAACGAAAAGGCCGACAAGCGGAATGATCTACGGCAAGTAGGCGGTGGTGTACCTTTCGGCGTGAAGCCCGACATGCTCGGCAGTCCGGACAATATCGAGCATCTGTAATGTCGTCGACGATAATATCCAGCACGCCTTGCCTTGCAGACCATCGTCTGTCACGAAGAAGTCGCCCCACAGAGACACGAGTGGATATCGTTGAGTAGAGTACTTACCCTCCTCCGTGGAGATGCACGATCATGATGCGAAGACATTCCGTCTGTAAAGCTTGCCATCCACGAGTTTATACAAGCTTGCTTTCGGCGCTTAATCACATACATTAGCGAGGTTGGGCGGTAGTCGCCCGCGTCGAGAAAATGTATGGATCGACCCATGAGAATACCCTCCACTATAGGAAACCGACCTCGATCGAGGAGATGAAGCCGGCCGTCGGCGTCTCGAGGATGACGCGTCGGGGTATCTCTTCGTCGGGAAAACCGAGCTTGGAGAAAATGCACTTTGAGTTGTCCTTCCTTGGGACATGCTAGCTCAAAGTGGAACCATTTCTCCATCTTGCGGACCTCGTGAGATACCTTGCCATTCGTCCCCAGAGCATTGATAGTCCTTGTTGTCTTTGGTTGATGTGGTGAGTCTCCTTCGACGATATGAAATGCCGCCCGAGGACTTGCGGGGCTCGTAAGCCCACCAGAAAGCTTCATATACGCCCATGTTATTGGTGTGAGGAAAAGCCAAAAGCGAACTACATACACTCAAGTAATTAAGCCCCACCCAGGGAAGATAAATATCGGCCCTGGCGTTTGAAGAGACCTCGGCCGTCGAAGAACATGATCGAGGCTCCTCTTCTTGACCTCGAGCCTCGAGGCGGCTGTGATGTCTGACCGGCGGCGAAGTCGGCGAAACACCGCGACAATGATAGGCTATTGGGCCCACGACACGGGCGTCAAGCGCCCCCGACTCCATAGCCCATTGGCGCTACCCTCCCGCATATACGGATTCGCGGGATGTCACCAGCGGAAAAATTGCTCGGGGCGACCACGAGAATGCTCTGGAAATGTCGAAGCTTAGAGAGCCATGAAAAAGCGTCTGGCGGGTTTACGCACTTGCAGGTACCGCTCCTTTGGAGCCATGTAAGACCTCGGTGACATAATAATCGGATCTTTGCTATGTCCCCGTTAAACAACGAGGAATGACACTTCGCGGCAGGTGGTGGTACGCAAGGTAGAACAACAACCTTCGCCCGGTGCGGAGTTATGAGAGGAGTGGGGATAGCCAGATATACCTTGACTGGTCGAAAGATCGTTGTGCTTACGGCGTCCATTCAAAAGCCCGTGCTTCTGTGAGTCTTAAGAATGGGAGGCCTCGCTGCATGGGAATCTCGAAATGAATCTGGCGAGGCGGCCATGCGGCCGGTGAGGCTTTACACTTGCTTGATCGGTCGGGGCTCCATCTTCTCAATGGCCTCGATCTTCTCGGGTTGGACCAACCGAGCCCCAGATCATGTAGCCAAGGACCTTCCGCGATGCAGCGTAAATGAGTTTGGGAGATCATCAATCTTCAAGGTCCGCAGACGTGGTAAGCTCCGGAGGAGCTTTTGGCGATGAAAGATCATTAAGCCCATCTGCTGACTAGGTCTTGGTCATCGAACTGTACGGAATATTGCCGCGACATGAGACCCGATGTCATTCGTGTAGCCATACACCGGGTTTCGCTCTCATCGTCGACCGCCGACTTGATCTGTTAGCGATATCAAGCAGCATTTTGGCGTTGGCGGCGCCAGTGTCCTTTAGGCGAGGAGAAATGGTCGGTACATCCTCCACTTGCCACCTTTCTTTTGCCGATGGCCCGCCACTCGGGGTAGTCGATCTCGCGGATCTCTGGGGAAGCGGCGATTCGGCGCCTGAGTCTAGAATCGGCTCGACACATAACTTGTGCTCGATCACCTCCTTGGAGCGCCCGGGCATATCCGCGGGCTCCCAGCGAATATACCTTTGTTGGCGAAAGGAAGGTGTGATTTCGAGCTATTTGGGACTTAGCGGCGAGGCGTGGACACACTGGGTCGCCTTCCTCGGCGTACGGCTTTTGTTGCCCCATTGGAGTTGGATCGCCGCCTATAGGGCGTTCTTTTCGTCACCTCTGGACCTTCTTCAGGCGAGGCTGGCGCCAAGGCCTTGGTCTCCATGCCATGTACCGCCATACGAGGTCACGCGCGCTGTAATGATGCCGTTGAGACTGGGAGCTTCATGCACCAGATGACCGTAATGATTAGCATATAAACTTGATGAGGCGGGGCCTTCCAGAATAGCGTTGTCCAGAGTGCGCCCTCGACCACCCCGAGTGTCAGCTCGGTCTTGGAAGTTGTCGAGCAGCCCGAAGGTGACGGGCAAGACCACACCCCGAGGGTGGTCGAGCTCGAGGCGATTAGAAGAAGGAATGGCGATGCTTTTGATTTTTGATAGGGAATACGCATCGATCGAGTGCTTCGCGCTGCGACAAATTAAGAGAGCTGTAGTAAATCGTCGACCATGACACGCTTGACCAGCGTGTGTTCTTGATGGTGGAGTCCACGACAAAGCGGTCTTTAAGTCTCGGGCCATACCTTGTAAAAGGCATCCTCAGGAGAAAAGATGATGGTGGCCCGAAGCCCACTTTTAATCTTTGCTCGGCGAACTTTGATGCGATGGTCAAGCGTGACCTTGATCTCGCTTGGCTGGTGTAGAACGCATGAAGATAACGTCAATCTGGCGCTCGTCTGTTGGAATTCTAGGTCGGTCGTAGTGCTTTCGAACAGCATTCACACTTCGGTGAGTTGTAAATCGCCGAGAACACGGGCATCTCCTACGTCGTCCGTCATAGAAGGCTTCAAGCTTTCCACTGCCAAGCCCTCGGGAATGGCGGTGGTCGTGGCTGCCACACGTAAACGGGCAAAATTCGCCTCGTCGTATCGAGCCGCCCTTGGCTCCCTGCGGTCGGCGTCGGTCCTCGAGGTCGAGCCGCCGGCCTTCTTTGAGCTGATACATGCTTGTGCCCGTGACCGAAATTGTGAGCCGGTCGAGGTCGTCCAGTCGATCTCGGACCTCAAGGACCTCCTGCTGGCCGGCCGTCCGAGGCGATGACCGTGGTGACTTCCGCCGGTCCTGCGGTCACGCTTCCGCTTCTTGAGGACTTTGCGGGTGTCGAGCCCTTGAACTGGGCCCGGCCTCTGAGTGAGACCAAGCTTACCTTGATAATTTGAGCGAGGCCGCGTCGTCAGCGTCGTCTTGGCTTGCCATCGAAACTGGGTTGAGCCTTATCCGCGGAGGTCAGCGGCCCGTCCGCAGACGCCGAGGCCGAGATAGCTTCATCGAAGATGCTTGGAATTAGGTTCCTTGTGGCTCTACCGCGAAGCCTCTTGCCTGGAGGTCACGGCCTTCGTGCTAACCCTAGCTCGTTTGCCTCGGGTATCGCACCTGAGCGAATAGATGAACAGCTTCAATCAATGCGGGTTTGCATGCCGCTGCGAGATACACCATGAATCACGCGAGTTCTCGCTTGGAAGGATCGGTCATAGTCTTGGCACGGGCGGCGTCCGGCCCTTCAAATGACCGTGTTGTTCGAGAGTCAGTACTGGCTGCGTGCTGCTGCGCGGCGCCGCTTAGGCCAGAATGTTTGTAATGGTCCGGGCGAGTTGGCTCGGCCCTGGTCGTAGTCTGGCCTTTTGCTTTGATCCCGAGCCTCCGACCTCGGAGTTCTTCTGTGGATGAACCGTGCTCGAGCCTCGGCCCTAGAACTCAAGTGTATGCTTTCATATTGATTGGTGAAGCTCTCGGCGTGGCGGGCTTGGGGATGCCCGACTTGTTCGTGCTGGTGGCCCCCCTCCTGTGCTTTGGTGCGGTGGAGGTGGAGCTCTTGGCTTGGGGAGGTCGCGACCGGTTGTTCGGTCTTGTCGGCCACGTTGCATTCGCGAGAGTACGGTTCCTCCGAGGCGTGCTCCGTGTCGGAGCTGGAGTCGTGGTCGGAGGAGCTCTCCAGTATTTCGTGGACGGAAGCCGACGCGTAGCTGGTCATGGCCACGAAATGTGAGCTCGCTGGCGAACGACGGCGCCGCTCACGGCTCACGCGGCGCTTCTGCGGAGGCGGCACAGCCGCTGTGGGCTCCGCACGTGGGCACACCGTCGCTGCGAAGGCCTCGAGCCGAAGGTCACCGAGGGCGTGAGTGACGGGACCTAGGCACCCGGCGGGGGCCTGGTCCTGGGATGTGGCGGGAGCGAACACAAGCTCTCCCGCCACGGTGGCGACAAAGTCGAAAGAGCCGAAACGGATCCAGCTCCCTGGCGCGAGCGCATTGTCGCCAGTGAAAGAAGCCATCAGTGAGGCGTATGGGAATCCGGAGATGCTGATGACACGCGAGACCCCTACCTGGCATGCCAACTGTCGGTGTTTCGTGAACCGGCAAGTAAATTTGTAAGTCTAGGGGCCACGGTCCCGCTCCCTGAATGGTTAGACCAAAGGGGGTCCAAAATGTATACTGGTTCGGGCTAAAAATCCCTACTCCAGTTTGTGAGGTGGTCGTATATTGATCCGGATGCAGGTGGCTACACCGTATTACAGATGAGGAATGAGGTCTGGCCTCGTGTGCCTTGTGCGTGAAGGTGGGCGAAAACGATTGAGAGTGCAGGGGACTTAGGGTCGTGAGGATATCCGAGCTCCTAAGTGTTGCTCTCGATCGATCCGTCCGTCTCCAGAGGGTCCTGCTTCCCCTTATATAGCCTGGGGAAGTAGGTTACATGGGAGTCTGGAAAAAAAAGAAAGGTGGGGTGCCCTACGTCTGGGAGTCTGGTCTCCAGCCTCGTCGTCTGGTCCTCGGGTTTGATGCTTGACGGGTGGTTGTACGCCCGTCTGGGTCGGTCGACCTTGAGTGGCGGGCGTCCCTTCACCGAAGCAGCGTGCACTCGCCTCTACGCGCCGGTGGTGTCTTGGCCGAGAAGCTTTGGTTGGGAGTTACCTCGGGAGGGTGCACGTCCCTCCACTGTTAAAGAATCGGCGATGAACTTCGGTGCTTTATCTTGACCCACCGCCTCGGAAAGGGCCGCATGATCATCTTGAGTGTTGCACCGGCGGGTAGGTGACCAGTCAGGCGAGTTTTCGATGATCGATGTCATTTTTGCGGAGATGAAATTTGAGCTTTGATCGGGGCTTGTGGGCGGTCCGACCCGCGGGTCAGACTGTCTTTTGATCGTCCTAGCCATGGCTTGGAGGGCGCCTGGCCTGTGGCGTAGGTCGGGCTGCCTCTTGGGGTCGGCTTGGTCGGGAACCGGGCATCCTTGAGTGGGGCTCCCAACTGAGGCCCGGGTTTCGAGGTGGCCCATTCGTTTTTTCCTGGGCCGCTCGGGATACCCATGTCCCCGGTACTCGTGACCTTATCATCGTCAAGTTCCTTCTTCGACGCATGACTAAACCCCTTATCGAATCACAGTGGATGTTGACCCCACATTTCCTTGTTTTATCTTTGAAAATCTAATTTGCCATTGATTGAGAAATCATTCATGAACTTGGTTGATACATCATTGGCCATATGTCATATCCTTGTACCCATATCTAATCTATTAGTCTATCTTTCTTTTTGTTTGACTGTGTATCTACTTAGTCAACAAAAGTCAACTTTGAGCATCAGCTTAGTCCATCGTGAACTAGCATATCTTTATGGACCCGATCTATAGATCGAGAGCCCATATGTCAATATCTGTCCAATCGAGTTAATTAATCTCGAAGGATATTCTCTGGAATATACTCCGTTCTTCCCTAATTATCAGTCGTAACCTTTTCGATAAATCTTTTGAAAGCATATTCTCTTTCATCCGATCTTCGATCAAATCTAAGTTCTTAAATTCAATTCCTTCCGTTCAGTACCAATTTAATATTAAATTAGAGTTTATTTGAATTGCTTTTGAGTTTTGTTGTATTTGTGCTTCTTTGTCGTTAGACGTGTCGTCCAGGAGTTACCCGAAGTAGCTGAAGGACGAGGAAGTCGAAGCATTCGATTGAAGAGCCAAAGGTTGAGGAAGCCGAAAATCAATTAAAAAGAGTAAAGAGCATTTTATAGCAAGTGCCAAGCAAGTTGTGCTTTGATCATATTGCTCCCAGTTTTACAAATTTACTTTGATTCAAATTATTGCATGCTAGTTCAAGATTAAAATGATTTAAATTAATTTGGGATTAGTTATTCAATCCAATTGCTAATGTCACCTTGCCATGATTATTTATATGCCATAATTCATTTGTCACCCTAGGATGGTTGATTATTAGTTGGTTGTTATTACTTGCCAACGTGGGGTGGTTAGACCATGTATAATTGCTTAACCATGCCACGCAACTCATGTCTTTTGAAAATAAAAGGTTAATACTGATCAATGGATTATGAAATGTATTTGTGAAATGGTGTGACGTGTTGCCACACGATGATGTTGATATGTGGAACCAGTGTGGTTCTACATGGATGTTGAGTTGTTGTTGGCATTATGTTGCGCAATAATCAATTGGGGTGGTAAAATGTTTTAGACTGAGGCAAGTGGCAAGAGTGGCATTGGATATGTCGCTTTGGTATTTGGCGGTGTTGTTGGTGAATTATGTGATGGTATTGTTGGTGAATTATTCGGGGTAGTCTTGCCTTGGTCACCCTAAGGACTTAACCTTGCAAGCCTTTGATCTGAGTCATTCATACAACCACATGGCTGGTATGGGACAGACCTAGTTGAGTATGATTCCAAAGTCTTAGCATGTGAGACCTCAGGTGGTTTTGTATCTGTGGATGTGGGAAGAAAGGTGTAGTGTTTACCATTGCGGTCTTACATCTCTTCAACGGTATATGATGGCCCTGTACTTCTGCTCTGTGAGAGAGAAGGGACAGTGGGAACTATATCGAGAGGTATGCATGCGAGGATGGAAGTTTCGAAAAGAATTTGTTATGATCGCTCATTCGCATACTCTTGTATGGCGATTCACGGCTGACGTGATGAGTTGATTATATCGTGTGGGTAAAGTGTATAACCTCTGCAGAGTGTACAAACTATTGAACAGTAGTGTTCACTAGATTGAACATTGCTCGTGGATTATAGTCAAGGGTTAGATTTTGATAAAAATGAGGTTGGGAATGTGGACAATGTGATATGGAAATTGGTTAAGGATGAGAAATGCTTTACTTAAGAATGATTCTGAAATTTATTATGGGTATTATTTGTTTTATCGCTTATCTACTATGATTATTTGTGAATCTTTGCTTTATTGCAAAAGAACCATTCAGCCATTCCTTTGGAATAAGCCATGCATGTAGTAATAGAACTGCATTCTATGCATGACTTGTTGAGTACGGTGTGTACTCACCCCCTTGCAAACAACAAATCATCAGATAAGAAGATGACTACAACTTCGAAGGAGGAAAAGTTCCACGAGGAGGCGAATATCTAGGAGTTGAACCTTGTCAAATGCCTGTGGCATATTGATGGGATTCACCAACGCTCTTCGTTCCGCTGCTGTTTATCTATTTGGAGTTAAACCATCAAGGCCTCTCAAGTGTAAGGTCGACCTTAAGGTCGTTCAATAGTTTTATATTTTGTAAATGAGTTACTTTTATTATTACGTTGTGTATGATTGTGATATTTCATCTATGTTGAGACTGTGTGCACTAGCGTGTCCCTGGACTAGTGCAGAATACACAGAGGGTCCGGATTTGCAGATTCGGGTCCCGACATTTTCTTTTAAGAAATGAGAGTTTCAAACTTTTCATGACATGGCTTCATCCGTGGAAATACAAAATATAGACCAACTCACGACATCGACCATGGTTTTATTTTAAGAATACTTTTCCACAGCACCAACCGTGGTTTTCTTTTGAAATCTTTTCCTCGTGGCTCCAACCACGGGCTTTTATCAAACCAAAACATTCACGGCTCCAACCATGCTTCATTTTATAAAAATCTGATTTTGAAACCAAATAGGGGAAATCTATCATGTGACAACGCCCTTTGTTCACCCTTGACCGTGGACACGCCTATTCGAATAGTTTGTTTGGTCTGCAGAGTTTGCACGCTTTACCCACGAGAGATATTTCACTCTTTTTGGTTATGCACTTCCTTTGGCATATAACCCCAAGTGAAAATCACAAGGTCATTTCTCTAGCTACATCTTCACTAAGTCACGCCTGCTGAGGTTTCACCGCCAAATAGCTACAACCATATTAGAAGCCCCCTCTTGCGCTTGTAGGACTCCTGTGGCTCCAACCACGCCTACTCCACCGTCTGGCATGCCTCAATTAAGTTTTCACTAGCTACTCGGCTAGGTCCGTCCCATACCAAAACTCGTGGCCGCACTATTGTACATTGTTTGACAATCACAAGGGATCGGTCCTTAGGGTGACTAGGGTGGTACATACTCAAACCCGAGTCTCGTACATTCTGCACCCGCCTTGCAACCAACCACCTTGATCAGGTTTTGCAAAATAGTTTTTACCCGATAGCACCCACTATCAAAGTATTTCCGGGACAACACCCACTGCCCAAAATAAACAAGTTTACAAAACAGGGTAAAACAATATTCATCAAGTAAACAAAACAAATGTTTTATTCATCTAAGCAATTATAAGCATGAGCAAAACCTATTACAAGGGTGTGGCAATATTTAACAACTTTAGTAGTCCTATGGCAGCAAGGAATGGATTAACAAACTTAAAGTTAATTAGGGATAGTTACGCTAAGCAAATATCAATCTTAAAATTGACATAGCATGCAAGTTATTAAATAGCTAGAAAGTATTTCAACACAGGGATAAACATGTTTCAAGGGGATTTGTAGAAAATTTGCTGGGAACTTGCCTTGGTCAGTGAGGAGAGAGTCGTCTTCTTGCGGTGTAACATCCAAAAATTTGGGTTTTCAAAAATCTTTTGTGAAGATTAGCTCCCAAAAATCCCCGCTGTTATTCTCGCTTAAATAAAGCTTAAATTGGAATTTTCTAAAGTCAAAAAAATTTAATTTGACTAATATAAACTTTAATTAAAAGAAATTCAGTTTTATTTGGGTTCCTTGTGCTTCTAGGATTTTTTTTGTATTTTGTTTTAGAATTGTTGGAATTTATTTGGAATTATTTGGAATTAATTTAAACTAAGCCTTTTACTTAAAGTATTTAAATATTTCAAAAGTGTAAATAAAGTTCTTCTGAAAACATTTTATTTGAGTTCAAAATGCCCCAAAATATTTTCTAGAATTTTTCTGATATTTTTATTGCCTCAAATGAATTAATTGACTTACTAGAATTATTTTTATTGGAAAATCATTTGGAAAAAAGGTGTGAAACGATTACTAAGTAGGCTATTCTTATCGCTTATTGCGCCGCCAGTGTTTGATCTCAGGCTGTTTTGGTCCAATCTCGAATTTTCTTCAAGTTTTCTTGCTTGACCCGGCTCCCAAGCCCACATAAGTGTCCTAAGACCCTCCCACACTCCCTAAAGTCCAGAGCACCCCTCCCAAACTCTAATACCCGCCGCTATGTCTCTCCGAAGCGCCGCCCCACATCGGCCGGTTTTGGCATCGCGTTCCTCGCTGGCTGGTTGAGTTTTTCTGAGATCCAACTACGTCACCTCGTGCCCCATGGTACATCTATCTCCCCTCCAAATTTGGTGCAATTGCGTCCATGGAATCAAAAGTTATGGCCGTTCCAATCTCAAATTTTATTTCTGCCTGTTCTCTCTCTTTTTTGCGAATTTGACGGTGCAATTTTTACTGTAGACTCCTATTGATGTCCTCTACACGGTGAATCCAACTGTGTAGATTTTTACTTCCTTATAAGAAATTTGGTGCAATTTTTACTTCCTTATAAGAAAGATCCTCCTGTAAATCTAACTGTTCTAAGGACATGTGTTCCTCTGGTATTCGAAGATATTTTCTTAGCTGCGACACATGAAATACATTATACACGTTAGTTAGTTGTGATGGTAATTCCAGCTGATACACTACCTCGCCTCTTCTGGCCAAAACTTTGAACGGTCCAATATATCTAGGTGCAAGCTTTCCGCTAACCCGAAATCATTTAATTCCTTTCATTGGTGAAACTTTCAGATACACGAAGTCGCCCTTGGCAAATTTTTGGTCCCGACGTCGGTTATCAGCGTAGCTTTTAATTTTTCATGGATCCACCTCACTTGTTCTTCTGCCTTCTTGAGTACATCTGGTCCAAACACTTTTCCTTCTCCACTTTCATTCCAATAAAGTGGTGTTCGACACTTACGTCCATATATGCCTCGAAAGGTGACATCTGAATACTTGATTGATATCCATTGTTGTATGAAAACTCTGCATAAGGCAAACTCTTATCCCAACTTGTCTTGTTTGTCAAAGCATAGGATTTGAGCATATCTTCTAAAATCTGATTTACCCTTTCGGTCTAGCCATCTGTTTGTGGATGATATGCTATGCTGAAGTTAAGGTTCATGCCCAATAAACTATGCAACTTTTGCCAAAACTTTGAGGTGAACTAAGTACCTCTCCAACACAATTTTCTTGGGTACTCCATGCAAACACACTACCTTTGTCATGTACAACTCTGCCAATTTGTCTCCAGTGTAGGTGGTTTTAACAGGAATGAAATGAGCAGATTTAGTCAGACGATCAACTATAACCCAGATTGAATCATATCTAGATTGAGTCCTTGGTAATCCAGTAATGAAATCCATTCCTACCTCTTCCCATTTCCATTTAGGAATTTTTAACGGCTGTAGTAACCCTGCAGGTCTCTGATGCTCATCTTTCACCCGCTGGCAGATATCGCACAAAGCAACAAACTCTGCAATTTCTCTCTTCATACTAGTCCACCAGTACGATCCTCTCATATCCAAGTACATTTTGGTGCTTCCTAGATGAATGGAATAGGTCTATCCTTGTGTGTGATGAGTAATTGACGAGTTTTGAGCTTGGTTTGATTTGAAATTGAGTTTGACTTGAATTAGATTTTCAAATTGAAGCAATTTGAGTGTTGGTTGCTTTTTCCAGTGCTACCAGCCTGGGGGCGGTAGCACCAGACCTTTGAGCGAAATTATGATTGATTAATGATTTTGGGATAATCATTGAATATCTTTGTAGGCATTGCTATGTGAAAGGTTTTTTCCATATCTTTGATGGTTGTAGTGCGACGGTGCTAGGTCATGGTGAGGCGGAGGATGACCGGGACTAGGCGAGGAGCGTCGGAGGTCCAGACGGTCGGGAGATCGCCAAAAGATGATCGAAGATGGAGTCCAAGCAAGCCAAGAAGGCAAGGAAAGGAGATGATGCTAGCTAGATGCCGCGTGGATCAATGAGGGCTGTTGGATCGCGGTCTAATTGATAGGTTAGTGGGTCTAGGTAGTATGCTTTGAACACCGTGTAAGAAAACCCTTTGTTGGTGTGGGTTTTGGGTTAGCCCTTGCATGGCTGTGTGAGTGGGCAAATCCTAGCCCTTAGATGAGTTCTCTAGGGTTGAGGGCTGCATCCAAGGGTGGTATGTGGCCCAAGAGCAGTATATATAGGGGTGGAGGGGTAGCCTCCTCCCCTTAAAGGTTGTAGAGGTTTTTGTGCTCTTTTGAGCATTTCTCACCTTGTTGTAAAGTTTTGTAAACCTCCTCCTTCCAGAAATGCAAATCTTTTTCATTCATGCTTGAATTTAAATTACGCACTTACTTTATGTCTTAAATTCAGTATTTAAATTCCTGCAATTTACTTTTTTGCAATTTGGATTTGCTTCCCCTCCTTCTAAATGCTGCTGATATTGGATGTCTTGAATGTGTTTATATGGTTTTATGTCTCTTTTGCACTCTAGGATAGAGTAGAGATCATCTTTTTTATCAAGTTGCAACTTTGTCCAGAACTTGTTCTTCACACAGTAGTCAGTTTTTGATTTTTAAAAAATATAGAAAAATCTTTTTTGAGTGGTTCTTATTGGAGAAGGTGTGTAACTCTCATATCCATCTGTGAAAAATTTTGGAGTCCATTGGTTGCACCGTTTGAGCACCATGAGGTGAAAATCGAGCCTCAAACTTTCTACTCAAAGTTCCTGACTATCTGTATTCTTTGATTTTTTCTGATTTTTATGAAAGGATTTTTGAGGTAAAATTTGGTGGAGTTATTCTTGACTCATTTTATCATAGGGAAATTTTTTTTTGAAAATTTCTTAAGTACCAGAAGCCCACTAACCATCTATTCTAATTGAGGAATGTTTCTGAAAATTCTGTTTTTGCTTTTCTGAAAGTAACTTTTGTGATTTGGATTGATCTCCTTTCTAAAAGCAAGAGTTGAATTGATTCCTTTTATTTTGAACACTAGACAACCAGGATTGTGACTCAAAAATTCCCACATATTCCATAGTTCTCATCCATGCAAGCTAGGGGTACACATAGTTGTCAAGTTGTTCGGGTTTTTCACGATTTCCTTTGCGCGATTCTTTTGAGGTGTTAGTTGGAGTATTTTGGGGGAAAATTTTATTTTTTACCATTCACCCCTCTCTATTCGCCATCTCGATCCTTCAAAACTTTTATTGGGAATATTTTATTTGAGTTCTAAATATCTCAAAATATTTTAGAGAATTTTTATAAAATTTTTCTGATATTTTTGCTATTTATTTTCTCTTCGTTTATTCTCTAGAATTAAATTAATTAAGAATAATTTGCAAATACTTTGAATAGTTCATGGGCCGAAACCCATTGGCCTAGCCCATTTCTTCACACCAGCCTAGCCCACTTAGCCCGCCACAACCCAAGTGCCTCAAAACCCTAGATACGCCACCGTCAGATCTTGATTGGGTGACTGCGATTCATCCACGTCATCCCTTGAATGTGAGCCATTGGATTCGTGACACGTGGACCGCTAGGATTACGCCATGTCACCTTCGCTGTAATAGAGGCAGACTCTGCCACCGTCGCAGGATTCTCCTCAATTTCCACGCTATACACGGAAGTTGAGAGCCCTATTTATTACGTCACACCCCCTACCATGATCCCCATCTCGTGCCACATGTTCTGTCCCAAAGCACCAAGCCCAAGCCACCGTGGTCGCGATGTGTTTGCTCACTAGAGTTTTTGGTCACACCGCCATGTTCTTTCATCGATTCCGTTGCCATCAAGCCTCTTCGCATCAAGCCTGTTCGGATCCATCGCTTCTTGTCACCGGAAAGTTGCCAAAATGCGTGAGCCACATTGTCTTCTTCATCTCCGGTAGGTTGTACCATTGTGAGGATCTCAACGCAACCCCAACTGTTCGATCTGTCGAGGATCACCGGACATGTGATGTGTGTCATCACTTGCATCTCGCTGCTTGTTGGGTGATGTCAGTGTCACCATCGTCGCTTGCGTCAGCCTCACCACCGGTTAAAGTTTCGGTGAACCGAGTCCACCGTGGACTCGGTATATTGATCGTGGGTCTACCTATCAGTCTAATAGCAATTTTCTAGATTTATTTTTATTCAATAAATTAGGTTTATGATGTCACCTTGATGTCATAATTAGAATTTCCTTTAGAAAAGTAATTCAGCTGAAATCAATTAGTGTAGTGACGTTAGCAGTGTGCTATAAATAGAATTTCTAGTAGCAAAATAATTCACTTCATTCGGTTTATTATTTTTCTGTATTTTCTTTTATTTCAAATTTTGTGAGCCCGTTCTTCCTTATACGAGCAACGACTGAGGTGATTCTAGTTTCTAAAAATTTGAGAAATTGAGATATATTTGATGGTGAATTTTATTTAATTTTTAGAGTTTGTTTTCTTTCTATTATTTGTATTTATTTGCTATTATTCCTCGTGTTGCATAGACATTGAAGTGCCCAAAGTGTACGAGAGTGAAGTGCTGATCCAAGAGTAGGGTCCAGAATAGGAACAAGACCTTTCCAAGGTAGTTGTGTTTTGACTATATTGAACCAATGTTTTAAAAGTTATATTGTTTTAAACTATTGCATGTTAATTCAAAGTGCAATGTTTTGAATTAATTTGGGATTTGCTATTCAACCTAATTGAAGTATGCCTATCTTTTTAATTGTATGCCATGATCATTTGTCACCCTAAGATGGTTTACTACTAGTTGGTAGCTATTAAATGCCAATGTGGTTTGGTTAAAATAGGAATAGTGTGCTTAGCTAAGCAATAGGTTATTGATATCAGTTTTAAATTGCAAATTCGTCTTTACTAATAGAATATGGAACATGTTTGTGAAGTGGTGTGTCGTCACACAGAGATATTGAGTTGTAGTGACATGTGTTGTCTTTGCAATGTTGTTGACTTGTTGATGACATGTGTTCCACAATAATCAACTGATGTGGTAAAAGATTTATATTGGGACAAGAGGCTATGTGCCATGGTAGGTCTTTATGACATTAGGTTGATAAGTGAATGTGAGGGGCTATGTACCATGAGATATATGAGTGAGTGAGGGGCTATGTGTCATGAGTGATTAGAAGTTTTCCTCAGTCAATTAAGTACTTAACCTTGCAAGCTTTTGAACTAGGCTAAACATACAACCATATGTCTGGAATGGGATGGACTTAACTAAGTAAGATTACCAAGTCTTAACATTGGAATCCTTGGGAAAGTAACCAAACTCAGTGTGCAGTTATGGGGGGATTTGGATGTCTTGTGCAGTGGCCTCACATTTATCTAACGATAAGCTTCTCCTATCCTTTTGCTCTTAGTGAGAGAAGGAATAGTGAAGACTTAATGGGAGAGTCAGTGTTAATATGAAGTTTTTCAAAAGGTTTTGTTATGATCTTCTAGCTACATGTCGATGAGTACGAGATATTGCATGACAATATAGTATGATCATATTTTGTGAGTAAAGTGTATAATCTTTGTAAAGTATCAAACCTATTCGAATAGCCATATCCATGGTATTGGACAATGCTCGAAAATTACAGTCAAGTGTTAGATTTTATGAAATAAAACTTGGGAAGGGAAGCTGTGTGCCAATGAAAGATATGGAATTGGTTAGGCTGTGTGCCAGTTTAGTTGAGGAATAACTTAAAAAGTTACTTATTATTGTTATTTGTTTTACTATTATTTCAATCTATGTACATTATTCCTTTGCAAATGTTGCTAAATAACCATGTCAGCCATTCATTTGGAATAAGTCTTGTATATAGTATAATAGATTTGCATTCTATGCACAACTTGTTGAGTACTTTATGTACTCACCTTTGTCACCACCAAATCATTAGTTAAAGAGTCTACGCCAACATTTGAGGAGGATTTCTAGGAGGAGAAGAACATCTAGGGTGCGAACCTTGCTTATTACCTATGGCATATTGAAGGGTTTTACTACAAACATTTTATTCTGCTATAGTTTTAATAATTCTTAGTTTAAGCCCTTCGTGGCATTTTATGTAAGTCGACCATAAGGTCAGTCAATAAGTTTATATTTAATAGATGATGTATTTTATTAATTTTTCGCTTTGTATGATTGTGATATTCATCTATGTTACCACTGTATGCATTAGCATGATTCTAGACTAGTGCAGTATACACAAAGGGACTGGATTTGCATATTTGGATCCCAACATATAGACTATAGTACTACACAAGAACAATTTCCTAGTGTTCATCTAGACATTAACACAATCAGCTAGTAACACAACAAAGTAATTCCTCCTATGAATGGTAATTTCTAGCCTCCCAAATTGATCACAGTTTCAACATGTTGGCTACCAAATCATATAAGAAAGCAGATTACAAAATGTAGAACAAAAAATTAGTTAGAAGTAATAAGCATGGACTCACCACTAAAAAAAGGGAGGAAGCAAATGTGACCTATTTCCCATCTAACAAATTACTAAAGCAAAGCCAACTCGTAATTGAACACACATATCCTATCATAAACTGACAACTGCTCCCATCATGGTTATCACCATAGAAAGCCAAACCATGCAATGGAAGGGAGGGAAGAAGGGGAAGGTCTCTCTTCTGACACACCACCAAGCCGGTGTGCTCCTCCTCCTGCATCACTAATGCTTCTCTCCCCATGCCCACGTGATGTGCTTGGTTTAGCCTCTATTCTCCAGCAAGGGTCACCACCAACTCCCCCATTGTGTCTAGCTCTGACCTGGAGCAGTACCCGAGTTTGTAGGCTAGTCGTGGATTGGAATCCTCTTGTGCACGATGGCTAGATTTTATCATATCAAGAAGGGGAAGGAGAAGCGGAAGTACCGAGGAGGAGTATTCATACTGGGGTAGATTGGTTGGATTCCATGGAGACCACAGGGATTACCAGAGGACACCACACAACAAGCGGGGGTGATGCGGTTGGTGGTGGTGTAGGTACGGAGGAAGTGGATGGCATCGATGCATTGGGGAGCAGGTAGATGCAGGCTACAATGGTAGTAATGTGGGCGCTAATGTCGATGTTCATGGATACTTTCCTTAGCCTGAACCACCTTGATTGCACCAGATTCGGTATCCTCAGGAGAGGGAGCAACTCCCAAGATTCGACACTATCAAAGGAAAGCAGAGGAGGTAAGGTCAAGGCCCTCAAGGGGAGGTGGTGAGGGGTAAAGGAGAAGACATGGGGTGGAGCGGTTGGGTTGTACAAGCGTGTGCGAATGTGAAAAATTAAAGATATATAAGGTTATTGGAGGGAGGCTATAATATCTCATTGCATAAAGCTAATTTTTAGTTCAAATATGGATAATAGTAATTTTCAAACAATATTAGTAAATGTAGAAATTTAATGAGATGTCAATATAAGAAGTAAATATTCAACAATAATATAAAGGTACTATCTATATACGTACACTAGTATGGTGGCACAAACCTATTAGTGCACCATATACATGTACCCCATTGTGCCCAAAATTAGTTTTCTAAAAATCCATTTTCTAAAACCAAAATCTAACAAAGTGTGGACTTTCCTTGCAATGTTCGTGATTGGAGGGCATGGCTATTTGAATAGATTTAATATAACTTTGTAATGGACGTATAACTTTATGAACAAGATGTAATCAACTCATAATATCCGCTCACATGAAACAATATTATAGCATGCGACTGAGATGAGTACAACACGGTCTTTACAATACCTAGCTCTAACATCAATGGACTCAATTACTCCTCAATGCATGGACGGCTTTTACCATTACAACGAGGTATTCACCGTTGTGTTAGATAACCTTGCAAATTGTAAGTGTACCCTTGGACATGGACGCTCATATGCAGATTATCCGCATGTACCAAAAAGAAAAATAAACCTACAATTACACCCTGCAAGTATAATGCTACAACTTGGTAAATTATTTAGCTATGTCCTCATCATAGGACATGTGGTTGTACGGTATGCTTGGATCAACAACACTTGAGTTCGGTCCTTTATCAACCCAGACGAGACTATCACCAACCTTGATTCCACACTATTGACTACTCGTCCAAGTCAAAATTATTTTGTTTCAATTTTTCCGACATAAGTTTTCTAAATTTATATCTAAGTCAACTATATCTTATAAATAGTTTTCAAATGTCCAGTCCCCTTCCTAGTATTTTTCATAATTTTTTTCCTACTAAGCATGGCTAAGCATTTGATTCCAGAATCAAGTTAAATTACACTAATTTATTTTATAATATGTGGGCAATTATTCCTATGGTGACAACAGTAGGAATGTTCAATGTTAAGAAATTTTCATGTCAACATTTGGCATTATCTAGATCCTATAGTAAATATAGCAATTTTATTTAAATTAAGTAAACACAAATAATTTATAATGAAATCAAGATAGCATTTGAAATTTGGTGTCAACATGATCTTGGGGGGTGCTTGCCTTGCTCATTGAATACTTGTTCCTGTTTTAGATAAACCTTGGTTAAGTTCGATATGTCAAATTCTAAATGGAGAAAAGCTAAATAACACATATAAATACCAAAACAATTCAAAATAAAATTAAAAATAGCAAAATCTTACTAAAATAAAATTAAAAATAACAAAAAATTTACTGGAAGAAATATCTTGAATTTAGAAAATTTTAAAGACAAAAATAAAGTCATTTGGAGTTTATACAAGGGAGAACGGGGCATCGAAAGTTTTGCCGAAAGGAAAATAAAATAAAAGAGAAGGAAAACATGTGATGGAAATTTTTTATTTGATTTTTATAATTTTATTTCTAAAGGAAATTCCTAAGAATATTATGTGTGTCTTACAGGTGGGGTCTAGTAGTCAAATTTTATGTATTTTTATTGTATTGATAGGTGGAGGCCTATTTGTCAGGATTTTATTATTTTTACAATATGCTTGTGGCATGTGTGTGTGTGTTGAAGGGCTGAGAAAAGAATGGGGAAGGGAATGAGAGGGTGAGTGAACCATGACTATCTATGACGCAGCGAGGTGCTACAGTAGCATCCATGTTCGGCTCAGTCATGATGGGGTCACATTCTCACACATTACTCAAATAGAGAGATAGGTATCAAGGTGAAGTGAGGCTGCCCATCTGTTAGGTTAAGTGAAGGCATAGTCCACAAACTTACGCTTCTACCAAATAGAAAACGTAGTGCAGAGAACGGTTTAGGTTGAACAGAAATGGGCCGAAAGCAAAGGCGGGCTGGGCTGGAGTTAATGTTATGGCACAGATTCAGTGTGAAAATTTTAAATTGATTTTTTATTTAAGAAAATTTGCAAAAACTTTTTTGAGCTTTCAAAAATACTAAATAAATTCTAATAAATTCCCATAAATATTTTTGTAACATTTGGAACCTAGTACAAATATTTTTAGTCTTTAATAATTTTTTATAAATTCTAAAAAAGCATTTATAAATTTAGGAAAATTCAAAAATGATTACAAGAATTATTTTCAACTAAAATTTGGAATTTAGGCTATTACACGTCCGATTGCTTACCAACTAATAAGTTTTTTATAGTTGTAATAGTAAAGATAACAAAGATGGCAAGTGTCAAAATTCCAAGTGGCAAGTTAGGTTGGGGTGGCGGATTGGCGGCAGTGAGCTACGGAGATAGGGAAAAGGTGGGGGAGGTGAAAGAGGAGGTGGTGGCACCTAGAGAAGAGGCGGGAGGCATGGGTGTTGCCCTCAATGCTAATTGCTATTGAAGGAGTCTATTGTGGCTATGGCATGCTAATGGCAGCACTGATGACAGGGGTGACATGATCAAGAGTAGAGAAGAGGTGCACAGGTAAGGTCTAGAATGACCACATGTTCGAGTGTGATATAGTCACTTGCAGTTTGTTCCCACATTGATTGAACCATTCACAGAAGAGTTGGAATATTTGTTTTCTTGAAGTAGAAGAAGACAAGAGTTTGAATGGAATTGCTAAAGAAACTTTTGAATGTTTTTTTGGAAACATAGTCGAATTTCTGACCTTATGATCACTACTACAGAACAGGTTATCACAGACGGTTCGTAAATCATATCACAGACGGTTTCGTGAACCGTCTATAAGCAAGTGTCAGTGATGACACAGAGTCATTGCAGACGATTTTTTAACTGTCTGTGAAAAAGCTCATAACAAACGGTTCCAAATTAGACCCATCTGTTATGTGGAATCATCACAGACAGTTCTAAAAAAGAACCGTCTATGATAAAAGGCTTGTCCCAAACGGTTGTAACTAAGAACCGTTTATGATGATGGGATTATCCCAGACGGTTTGGAATTGGAAACGGTTCCAATTCCAAACCGTCTGTGATCTAGGTCTCTTTACAGACAGTTATTCATTAGAATCGTACCGTCTATGATCTCGGCCTCTTCACAAACGGTTCCAATTCCAAACCGTCTGTGATCTATGTCTCTTTACAGACAGTTATTCATTAGAACCGTCTGTGATATTGATTTTCTATTTTTTATTAAATTTTAATTTATTGGCTAGCCTCAGGAATTGCTAGCCATGCCCTCTGAAATAAATAATAGTACACACATAATGACCAACATATTATTATGACATAAATTTAAAAAATATACTCCAATCACATGTTACACAACATACAGCGCATCCATTTCAAATCAACTGACATATGTACTAACCAATTGGATTCAGAAGTAGAAATGACAAATTCACATCACAAGGTTCACCAATTAATCTTAATGTACGGTTAAGTAACAAATTCACAACTCATGATTTGTTGAGCCCTGAGTAGCATCTGCCCTTTGGATTTAAGACCTCACGCATCAAGAAGGCACAAAGTTGTCCTTGGATGCTTCGAAGGTCAGCCTGTTCCAATGCAGTTTCAACGCATTGCCAAGCCTGTCAATGAGAAAAGTAAAGTCTCGCGTGTATATAAATTAATAAGTGGAGACATTTGTTGCAAGATTGATAGACCTGGATAATATTGGTCTGCTGGGCACGAAGGAGGAGTGCCATGTTATGGCAATCATAGAATCCACATAGGTCAGTGCCCATTGGCTGGTGGTGGCACTGCCAAAACATAATAGTTTAATTAGTTCCGAAGGTATTATAATGGAGTGTGAAGGATTATTGCATACTATCAAATACCGGAAAGTCAAAAATATGCTTTAGAGTGGCTGGGCCTTTCTTGTGTGGCCCTCCCCTCAAATTGTAGACACTGAACGATGTGTCGAGCAAATCTCTGATAGGCTTCAAATCGTGGGTGCCACCCTTTCTGGAATCAAGATAAATTACCTGGTTCTGTCTTGATGTAATTATGAGTAGAACCCAGTGAAACCTACACAGGTATATCGTCATGGTCACTGAACCTAACTTCGAGGTGAGATATATAGTAGAAATCAACGTGTATAGCATCTGGATGAAGCACTTACCCCGGGTTGTAGGGTACAAGTATGAATTTTTTGTTCGAATAAGTCAGCAGTACTTTTTCCACGTACTCGTTGACGAATTATTTTTTTCGTCTATGGTTTGCTTGGACATTATGTGTGGGTCGGTGAAACCACTGGTTCTTTCCTTATTATTGCTTCCTGGATCATGTATCTACAAATACAAAATCAAGGACGATATATATGACATTTATCGGTAAGTCAGAAATGTAGACGGTGATTGCACACACTTACATTGTCCAGCATCTTAGGAGTAAGGCGTCGAGCGCTCTGAGGTTGTACAGATCGAACAAGTCAGTGAAGCCACCATGAAGACGCCATCTAAATACGGTGTAAGAAATACTCCTCAGGGAAGGTCACCAAGATACTCGTTACCCGTTGTGCCACCAGCTTGTTGGCTTGTTGCATGTACCATTCTTGCAATCTAACGCAGGCTAATGAAAGCGTCTCCTTGCGCTCATCTGGTACAAACAGTTGCCCCAGCTCGAATTGCCGCGCCAATGGGGCAAACGGAAAGTCATAGGCTGATGTGGTACATTTCGATTTGCCCTTGTCTCCGCGTGCCCTACTACCAAGCTTCGTCTTCACAGGATATGATTGGGCCCTTACTGTAGGAACGGTCTACGCGGAACGGGACATGATAGCAAATTTGGTGGGCTCGTTCAGTGCATGGCATGGCTCCGGTAGTGTTGGTAGCTCTGGCGCATGATGTGGTGCCTCTGGGACTGCTTGTACCTTCGGTGCTCCTAGGCGAGCGTCAAAGGAGATGTCCTTCTTAGGCCACTGGATGAATGTGCCGATGGTATCCCCTAGTGTGACGATCTCGTCGTTTGGGGGTATGTCCATCGTGATAGCCTTAAAAATTTCATGTACACCATCGACATGGATCTTCATGTAGCCCGGCTCTAAAGTATGATCGTGCACTAATGCCCCTCCACCGGATGTATATGCTTGTCCCCAAGCAGCCTGCAGGGGAACAAAGCCGTTGGCAAGCCTCACTTGTAGATTGCACGGCATGGGCACCTACATAAGGGTACATAAGTAATTAGCTAACACGTCCAACATGAAAAGTGTAGGTAAGGAGCATCGCAGACATGTTACCATGGTGTCATCAGGAGGAAATATGGCTTCATCTACGTCCGTCTGAGGGGCGGACACATAGCTACTCCGACTGTTGGTTGGGCTGAACTGCACATGTACTTCTTGGGCTATCTCGTTCTGTCCCTGCCTCTCCTCAGCTACCCTTTGCTCCATCCTTGTCTCGAGGCTTCGTAGCTAACTATCGAACTACGCTCTAAGCCTTTTGTAACATCCCAAAATTTGGATTTTCAAAAATCTTTTGTGAAGATTAGCTTCCCAAAAATCCCCGCTGTTTTTCTCGCTTAAATAAAGCTTAAACTGGAATTTTCTAAAGTCAAAACAATTTAATTTGATTAATATAAACTTCAATTAAAAGAAATTCAGTTTTATTTGGGTTCCTTGTGCTTCTAAGATTTTTTTTGTATTTTGTTTTAGAATTGTTGGAATTTATTTGGAATTATTCGGAATTAATTTAAACTAAACCTTTTACTTAAAGTAATTAAATATTTCAAAAGTGTAAATAAAGTTCTTCGAAAACATTTTATTTGAGTTCCAAAATGTCCCAAAATATTTTCTAGAATTTTTCTAGAATTTTTTTGGTATTTTATTGCCTCAAATGAATTAATTGAATTGCTAAAATTATTTTTATTGAAAACCCCGAAAAAGGTCAGGAATAAAGATCTTGGGCCACTTTACATCGCTCATTGCGCCGCTAGGTGTTTGATCCAGGCTGCTTTTGGTCCAATCTCGTTTTTTCTTCAAGTTTTCTTGATTGGTTCAACTTCCCAAGCTTATTCAAGGGTGCCATAACCCCACACCCCCATAAAGTCCAGAGCACGTCCTCCCACCTCCAGAGCACCTCCCCAAATTCCAAAACCGAAGTCTTTTCATCTCCCGGGCGCCCCTCACGTCGGCCAGTTTTGGCATCACATTCCTCGCCGTCTGGGTGAGTTTTTCTAAGATCCAACCACGTCACCTCGTGCCCCATGGTACCATCTGTCTCCCCTCCAAATTTGATGCAGTTTCATTTGTGGAATCAGAAGCTATGGCCGTTCTAATCTCAAATCTTGTTTCTGGCCATTCTCTTTTGTTTTTGCGAGTTTGACCGTGAAATTTTTACTGTAGACTCCTATTGATGTCCTCTACACAGTGCTCACCCTATCTCAAGGTTTTGCCTGCGAGATTAGTGCAGAAAAAACAATCTTCTCCGAGCAGACTGCGTTCCAACGGCAGAAAACTTCGTCGCTCATTCCCCGTTGATCTAGAAGGTAAAACTCAGATCTGTTTGCATCATATTATGCCAAATGATCCCAGATAGCTCTCTGTAAAATTTGGTTAGGTTTCATACAATACCTTAATAGTTGTGACCGTTTGATCTTTTGGCCCCGGCAACCGTTCGTCGGCAGATTGTGATTTGTCTGTTGGGTTGCCGCCAAATCCGCCTATACTGTTGAGTTCATCTCGTCGTGTTGTATGCGATGGACACTTTCCCTTTGTTGTTCCACCCTCCGAAAATTTTAATATTCGTTACCGTGGCCTTTTTGCCACCGCCGCATGTCGTCTTGTGCCGCCAACCATTTTGGTTTGTCGTAGCCATGTCATTATGTCCAGTAGATCATTATCCCTTGTTTTGCCCATCGGTGAAGTTCATTTGGTCTCTGTTTGCCGTCAAAGCCATAATCTAGTATCTAACCGTCGTCTTTCGGTTTAGTCTTTTGTATCGGTTCGCGTTTCGGTTCGTCATCCTTGGTAACCTTTAATCGCAGAGCCAACCCTACCGTTCCACCCTATATCAAGTGTATCCATCCTTGAATCATTTCGCTCAAACCCGGACTTAACCTTTGGTCCAATTTGTCGTTGCGTCACGATATGTGTACCCCGCAGATCTCAAATCAAACTTGAGCCACATCATGACCTCGCTGCCCTACCATTGTACCGATGTTCGCCACCTTGTAATCTCATAAGTGTTTTGTTAACGCTTCACCTTCATTGTTAACGTTTCACCGTTAACGTTCCATCGTTAACGTTCTGCCGTTAACGTTTCGCCGTTAACGCCGCCGTTAACGCCCATCGCTATCGTTCCATCGCTAACGCCCATCGTTAACGCCGCCGTTAACGCCCGCTGTTAACGCTTCGCCGCTAACATTCCGCCGTTAACGTTTGCTCGCCGCTATCATCGCATGCGCGCATTCAAGCAAGAGCGTAGCATGATGTCATTATCCTTTCTATCGTCCTATCGTGATCTAACCCCATTCCATGTGAGTCTGGCTTTACCTTTCTATCATCTGCAAAGTCGGACCAAAACCTAACTTAAGACCGGTTCGATGGACTGAGTTCATCGTGAGCCGCACTGCTGATATTGTGGTTTCCCTCGTTGTGTCCACCGTAGTAAGATATTTGTGCTCTGTCTTACTACATATCGTCATCACCCTGTTAACGTCAAGTCTCTTCATTGATGTATGACTGAACCCCAGATCGGATCGCACTAAATGTCGATTCCATTCGTCCTTGTCTTATTCCTGAAAATCTAACTACCATTAACCCAGAAATCATTCTTAGACCTAGTCGATAGACCATTGACCATGTGTCATATCCTTGTGCTATATCTAATCTATCAGCCTATCTTTCTTTTGTTTGATTGTGTATCTACTTAGTCAACAAAAGTCAACTTTTTGCATCAGCTTAGTTCATCGTGAACTAACATATCTTTATGGACCCTGCCTATAGATCGAGAGCCCATATGTCATTGTTCTGTCTAATCAAGATAATGCCTTCAAAGGAAATATTATGTGGAGTATTATTCTTTTCCTCTCGCCATCGCCTTTTCCTTTTGTATTTTCCGAAAGCTCGTCCTCTTTTGTCTAATCTTTGATCTAACCCATTCAATTTCCTAAATTCATCTAAGCCGTTGCGATCAAATATTATTCGTTCTCAATTTGGAGTTTATTCGATTTATCTTTTGAGTTGTGTTGTATTTGTGTTTCTTTATCGTTAGACGCGTTGTCCGGAAGTCATTGAAAGAAGCTGAAGATCAAGAAAGTAAAGATTGAAGATCGAAGATCCAGATTCAAAGATAAAGAGTAAAGAACAATAAAGATAGCAAGGGCCAGGCAAGTTGTGCTTTGACCATATTGATCCCATGTTTTTAAATTACTTCGTTTGAAATTATTGCATGCTAGCTTGAAATAAACTGATTTCAATTAATTTTGGATTAGATAATCAACCTACTTGTTATTGCCACCTTGTCTCTATTATTTGTATGCCATGATTCATTTGTCACCCTAGGATTCTTGATTAATAGTTGGTAGCTAATAAATTGCCAACCTGGGTTTGATAGAACGTATTAATTTGCTTAGACTTGAAACAAGTCAGTGACATCATTTTGGAAATACAAAGGTCAATATTGATTAATGGAACATGCAATGTATTTTGAAATGGTGTGATGTGTTGCCACACGATGATGTTGATATGTGGAGGCCTATGTGGTTCCATATGGATGTTGAGTTGTTGTTGGCATGTGTTGCTCAATAATCAACTTGGGTGATGAAATGATTTGGACCGGGGCAAGTGGCAAGATGGCTTTGTGCCAGGTGGGCCTTCGTGACATTTGGGATGGTTGAGTGTTGTGAGGGCTGTGTGCTAATTTTGAGAGAAGGATGTCTTGCCTTGGTCAGTTAAGGACTTCACCTTGCAAGCCTTTGACCTGAGTCACTCGTACAACCACATGTCTGAATGGGAAGACCTAGTTTAGTAGGATTCTCGATATCTCACCTTGATACCTCGGGGTGGCAAGCTACACTGGGTGATCTGTATGGGGAGCATGCATGTGCTACGACTTGGTACCCATCCAACAGTGTTCACCTGTCCTATACTTCGGCTCTGTGTGAGGGGAGTGATAGTGAAGGCAACCCAGAGAGGTTCCTAGGTTGAGCTAGAAGTTTCTAAAAGGCTTTGTTATGATCGCTCATTCGTATACTCTTGTATGGCGATTCACGGCTGACGTGGTGAGTTGATTATATCTTGTGGCTAAAGTGTACAACCCTTGCAGAGTGTAAAAACTATTCGAATAGCCGAGTCCACGAATCGACAACGCCAGGATTACAACCAAGGGTAGTGTCGGGCGATTCCACCGACAGTGCCCTAGCCTACATGACGGGTTTTGTTCGACAGAGGGCGCCTTTCATACTGCAAACCCTGACAAGGGGAAACCCTAGAGACTTCCTCACAAATGACTTAGGTGCTCATGAACTAAGCTGACACAGTGTTTTTTACCCAGGTTCAGGCCCCCTGTTCTTCCAGAGTAACAGCCTTACTTCCTGCTGGATTTTATGTAGAGTGTTCTAAGCGAGTACAGAGCTTGGGGACTACAAGTTCTTCCTTAGACTCTATCGCTTGAAATCTTGGTCTTCTGTCTCTCGACCCTTCGACCCCTTTTCCCCATGCACCCGAATGCCCTTATATAGGCCAGGCTAACGGGGGTAGGTAAAAGGGGGAGTCATCATGCTGATCTGTACACATTAATTACTCCTTCCCGTGCTGTCCCATTCCTCCAAATTTCATTAAATGCCGACGATGGCTTTCGCCTCGTCCGCCCGGATGGGACATCTCGCGACGGTAGGTGGCGTGTTAGAGGATATGGCTCGCAGCAGAATTCTCGCAATCAACGAACTCGACACCGCATGCGCATCACCGCACGCGAGACGATAGGGGAGGAGGCTTGAGGTGAAGGAACCTCGCACCACCTTTTTGCCTGCGCGGTGGGCAGTAGGCGCCGCCGCCACCGCCGCTTCCGCTTCCACGTGGACCCACGCCACGGTGGCGTGCTTCGCCACCGCCCGCCAAGACGCCACGTGGGCCGGGCGCCGGGAGCAGGCGCCTCGCCACTGCCGCTTCGCGCCACGCGGATCGGCACTGGCGCAGGTGTGCGCCACCGCCGCTTAAGCCGCCACGCTGGCCGGGCGCCAAGCGAAAGGCATGCCTCGCCACCTGCCGCCACGCGCCACGCGGACGGCTACGGCGTGGCGGTGCCGCCACCGCCGCTAAGCCGCCACGCGGGGTGGCGCTGGCGCGAAGCAGGCGTTCGCCACTGCCGCCTGCCCACACGGGACCGCGCCGCGGCAGGCGTAAGTCGCCACCGCTTCGCCAAGACGCCACGCTGCCGGGCGCCGGGAGCAGGCTCGCCACACTGCCGCTTCGGCCACGTGGATCGCACTCGCGTGGTGTTACCACCGCCGCCAAGCCGCCACGCTGGCTGGCGCGCGGCAGGCGCCTCGCCACTGCCGCCGCTTGCCACACGGGATCGGGCGGGCCGCGCTTCGCCACTGCCGCTTAAGCCGCCACGCGTGGCCGCGAAAGCAGGCCTCGCCACCGCCGCCGCGCGCCACGCGGGATCGGCGGTCGGCGGGCAGGCAGCTGCCACCGCTTCGCTAAGCCGCCACGCTGGCTGGCGCCGCCAGCAGTATGCTTCGCCACCAGACGCTTCGCACCACGTGGACTAACGTCCGGCGGCTCGCTGCCCACTTGCTCACCAGATCGCACACGTACACGACGCTTTTGTACGGCGGAGAGGGTACTCGCATAAAGTACGCCGACAAGAGTCTCGCCCGTCTTGGAATGCACATCAGGTCCTTTCGGGATCTTCATTAAATGCCGGTGCATTCTTGGATGGGGCCATCACTCATGAGGATGCGACCGCCTCGATTCCCGCGCTTCATTGCATCCGCCGATTTTTTGGGACCCGAAACGGCGCACGATCTTGGCTTTTCGCGAACCGTCGGTGTGAGTGGTACACATATAAGATCCATCTGTATCAGGCGGTTTACGCCTTCTGCTTTCTTTGCGCACTTTAACTTTTCGCTCCTTCGTCTTCCTTGTTCGAAGCCTTCCATCTTCTTCGCCTCCATGGCACACTCCATCCCTGCTTCCACCGCAGATTCCAACACGCTGAAGAGGATGGCCACCATCGCGCCGGAGGGCACCTTTCGCTTCCGGGCGGGGATCACCACGCCACGATGCCTCTCCGACGAGATCCTCCTTCACACCTAGGCGATGATGGCGGGCCTGCTCCCGCCATTCTCCGACTTCTTTCTCATTGTCCTCCATTTCTATGGGATTCATCATCTCCACCTCACCCCCAACTCTGTAGTCTCCCTCGCCATCTTTGCACACCTCTGTGAAATGTTCATGGGGGTGATGCCAAATCTTCCTCTTTTTCGCCATTTTTTTCTCTGTCGCGCCTCCAAAGACAATGAGGTAGTGGGGAGTTGCTATTTTGCCTTCGGACGGATGGCCTCTCGCTACATTGCCTTCAAATTTCAAATCCAACGGAAGGCATGGCGGTGGATCGTCAGTACATCAACGATGACAGCGGGTCGACGCTTTGGGAGTGCTCGACGGGCAATGAGGCTCGAGAATCGAACTCGCGGCCGAGGAAACGCGGAGTTTCGCGATGGCGGCCCGCTCAACAGATCATGCGGACGCCGGATTAACCGGGCGCTGGTGGCCTCGACTTCATGGCCCGGAGGATCGCCTTTTCGCCGACGCGCTTCTGCCCCGCATGGCAATATATGAGCGACAACGATATGACGCGACGCGGGTCGGACGTAAGTTCGCTCTCCTTAGCTTTATCTCGCGACATGCTTTTTTCGTGTTCCCTACCAACCAGCCAGCCTATTCCTTGTCTTTCACCAGCGCTGAAACTGAGGAGCCGCTATTAGCAGTGGCTTGCCGCTAATCATAACCGCTTCCGGCGGCATAGCTTTTTCGACGGCGGCTCGGCCGCTTCGACTTGAGCACGCGAGCGCCGCGAATCATCAGTTGTTCTGCCGATGGACTCCACAGGTTCGCCAGGGTGTCACCACGTTCACCGGTGATCAGGGATACTACCACCGCCAGCGATCGGGCCGCGAACAAACGGCCGATTGCCCCAGACGCCACGGGTTCGAACCCCAAAAGGGCTGGCACGGACCAAGCTTCTACCGCCAAAGATCGCTGTGGCATCTTTCACAAGGGACGGCGACGACCGCCTGCCATTAACTTCGCCGGCACGCCGCTTCGCTTCAAGGCCAAAGACCGATGCCTTTCACCAACGTCTTCCCACGCCTGCCTCAACGTCATGCGCGCTAACGCCTCGACCACGGAGCCCAGCCATCGCCCATCGTGGTGGCCTCACGCTCCCGGTGGTCGGTTTAGCTCGAGGGTGCCGCTTGGTGGCCCTCAAGATGCACCAAGGGCGAACGCCTCAGCCACAAAGGTGGCGGTATTTTCGCTCAGTGCCTTCCGGCCACAGAAGGACCGCTGAGGGCGAACCAAAGACCAAGAGCTTCCGGACGCCTCACCTGCCGCTGCTGTTCTCGCCAACGCGCCGCCCAGCTTCTTTTCACCGAAGTTTGGCGATATCCATGCCTCATTGGCACTGGCTATTGTCACCGCCGCCAGCACGGGCCTCAGATAACAAAGAATCGGCGTTGGTGAGCGGGCGCCGAGCAGAGAGGGAGAGGGCGGCGGCGGAGTTGGCGCAGGAGAGGGCCAACTTGACCGCCATGCAGCGGCAGGCGGAAAGGGTCGAAGAGCGGGCGGAGAGGGCCGAGGCGGCGCTAAAGACTTCGGAGGTTGAATCCTTCCGCCTGCGGCGCAACCTGTCCACCATGCTCAAGAAAGCCTTCCAGCGCACGAAGAGGTGCTCGAGTTTTGGGTGGCGCCAACGCGCGCCGAGGACTCCGCTCTAGCCGCCCACGCAACCAACCAGCCGCGAGGCGCCCGGGCTGCTCGCCTCGCCGACGCTTCCGCCAGCCGAAGCGGAGGTCGCGATCATTACGACCACACGCTGCCGCTCATTGCCAACCGCGACGCCGCTTTTCGATCCCATGGTGGTGGTGACGGCCGACATCGAGGGAGACGCGGCGCAGCAGTGAGGGCGGTGCGCGCAAGCGTAACACGCGGGCCGATCGGGCTGGCAAGTAGAGCAACCGGTCATGGACGCTTCCACTCCGCTGGTGGAAGGCGGCGATGGCGACGAATCGACTTCGCGACGATTTAGTAAAGGGCCGGGCAGCGTTGTCATTCTTTTTGCTTTATTTCTTTTTGTTAACCTGTTCTGCGTGCACAAACACTTGGGCAGAATTCAGTGAACATGGGTATTTTTCGGTTAATGTTACCTGCATGTTTGTCTGCTTTGTATGATCGAGTTTGCTGGATTTAGGCGGCCAGCCAATTTTTTAACTTAGCTGGAACACCTGAGGGACGTCCAAGGAACGCTTGGGCTAGGGCAGCGTTTCCGTGCCCTGCCAGCAATTATACGTGTTCGCTGCAAACACAAGTATAGATCATACAAGTCATACAGGACTTAGGCAGAAATGGCATTAAGTTTAATCAGGAGATATAAGACGAGCTTAGTCTTAGCATCAGGCTTTTACGTGAGATTGTCGCTGGGTTAGATTCTTTTGGGACTTAGACCCGGATGATTGCCTGGAAATGTGCCGTAGCGTAACATGGCGAGGTAACAAGTTACCAGAGATGCTTTTAGGCCAGCGGTGCTCAACGGTGATAACCAGCGGTGCTTCAGGAGCCAACCCGAGGTGTGCAAGCCGTGTTTGAGTACCGTGCCTAACTTACACCCGATCACTTGGCCACACCTAACGTTGACACCTAGCACATTTCCTTTTTATCATGAGGGGTCGTTCATTTCTAACATCCACGACAATCTTACATAATTCGATTCATCTTAGTGCACACGCGTAAGGAAATGGTTGGAAAGCGCAGCGTGAAAACACTTATCTTGTTGATACGCACGCCACCAGCCCCTGCCGCATGGGCGACCGGCCCTCAAGCGCATGGGTGACTGGCCTTAGGCCGGGCGACCAACCCCTGCGTGATGGGCGACCACACTGGTGTCATGCGACCAAACCCCTGCTGATGGGCGATCACCCCTGGCCACAATGACCAACCCCTGTTGATGGGCGCACTCAAATAGGATGCTTTGGATTTTTCAAAAGACAAGGTTAAATGATGCAAGTCCTCGCATGAGATAAGCCCCGGTTCGCTTTTTTTGATTTCTAAGTCCTTGCGATCCTTTTGGAGATTGAACTACAGTGCTGTTTGTCAAAGCAGCAGGCTTCCAGGAGGGACAATAGGCTAACGATGCTCGCGGTGACGACCAGCGGTGCTTCAGGGAGCCAACCCGAGGCGTGCGAGCCGTGTTGAGCACCACGTCTATCCCACCTCCTGGTCGTCTGTCTTTGTCAGATACAGACACCGAGCGTCATCATGGATTACCAAGGAATTAGCAAACATATACAGGATCGGCAACATTCATGCGAGAGCTCGCCACTTAGGGCGCAAAAAGAGCCAGTAAAGGTAAAGGAAAAGCCTTCTAGGCAAATACTTTACTGAGTGCCAGCAGTCACCGACCCGCCTAGGGAAGAACTCACCCCAGGCCTGGCCACGGCGAACTGCTGGATACTTACAATTTTTTCATGGATAGAACTTCTGCAACAACTCAATGTTGTAGGAGTTCGTCAGCTCTTGACCATCCTCGCAGCTAACCCGACGCTTCTGCCGAGATATCGAGACCACCTTAAAGGGGCCTCCCACCGGGAGATATGCAGTAACCCGCATGCGCTCAACTCGCCAAGAAGACCAGTCGCCAACTGCTAGTGTTCTCTCAGAGACCCGGGTGGCGTGGTACTACCTGAGGCTCTGCTGGTACCGGGCGGCACGCAGGGCAGCCCGATCACGCACTTCCTCCAGGAGGTTGACTTCATCTCGCCGGAGATCTTCTTGGCCTTCCTCGTTGAACACCGAGACGCGTGGAGAACCGAGCGATAGCTCAGAGGGGAGAACGGCTTCCGCTCCATACACCAGGAAGAATGGCGCTCACGCCGGGTCTGACCGGTGTGGTAACGGCGACCACAAGACCGCCGAGAGCTCCTCCGGCCCATCGCGCGCCTTCCGCCAGGAGCCGATCAAACGCTCTTGTCTTGAGGCTCCTTCAAAGACGCAACAAGATTGGCACGCCCATGGCCATTACTCATGGGATGGTCCACCGAAGCAAAGCGTACTTTGGTGCCCATTTCATCGCAGAACTCCAGGAAAGCCGCGCTGGTGAACTGAGTTTCGTTGTCGTTGATGATGTGGTTGGTGACCCCAAAGCGGGTAAAGATCCCGCGCATGAACTTGATAGCAGCGACAGCCGTGATGGCGCGCACTGCTTCGGCTTCAACCCACTTGGTGAATTTGTCGACGGCGACGAAGAGGTGGGTGAAGCTCTCCGGGTTCGCGTGAACGGACCTAGATATGCAATTTCTGCACCGCAAACGCCATGAGAGCGGGATGGTTTGCAGAGCTTAGTCGGTTGGTGGATTTGCTCGGCGAAGAACTCGATAAGCCAGATTTCTCACCACCAAGCAAGCATCCCGGAGGGCGAGGCTAGTAAAATCTTGGCGAACGCTTTGTCGACCAGCGCTCGATCCCGACATATGGCTCCCCTGACACGCCCATGGATATCGAGAGCGTCGCTGCTCCCTCTTCCCGAAAGTGATGCATTTCAAGAGAACTCCGCTTTCTACTCCGCGATATAGGTCCCCATCCACCGTAGTATAGCACTTGGCCTTGCGTGCAATTTCTCAGCTGAGGCATCATCGTCGGGGATCACTTGATCGCGTAGGAAGGCTAGGATACGGTCCATCCACTGACCTTCCTGGCCAAGCGCGGCGAACACTTGGTGTTCGCCTGCACTACTGGCCGAAGGCTTCCCACGGTGCCACATTGGTGGCACTGCCGTCTTCCCTCCCATACCTGGGGGCTGGAGCAGACGTGCTGCCTTCCCTCCCTGAATCGGAGGTCAGGGCGAGAATACGCCTCTCTCCCGAGCCGAGGTCATGACGACCATACTTCATCGTCTCCCCACGGATCGTGGGTCATGACAAATGACACCATCATCCCCGCCTGAACTGGGGGTTGTGATGGACGGTCGCGATAGTCTTTCTTCAAAGACTCCGACCGGAACAAAAGCTTTTGAGGACGCGAGCTGCGAAAGCCCGTCCGCCAAATGATTGTCACGTCGAGGGATATGAATATACCCCAATCCTTCAAAGTGGCGCCCATTTGAACCTCCACAGTGCACGCCATGGTGGGCCTGAACACCGAACTCCTTCCGGCTCGGGTTGATGACTAACAGAGAGTCACCTTTAACTTGAAGACGCCGGATGCCCAGCACCGAAGCGATGCGCAACCCGGCCAGCAGGCCCTCATATTCGGCTATATTATTTGTAGCCTTGAAGTCGAGGGCGACCACATCATCGGAGGATGTCCTGGCCGGGAGACCAGACAACTCCGGCCTCAAGGCTTTTCCAAATTGAATGAACCATCGAAGAATAAGGTCCAGGGAGAGGGCGCTTCTTCAGCTTCAAGAGTGGCAGGAGTCCACTCGGCGACGAACTCTGCCAACTTTTGGCTCTTGATGGCAGTGTGGGGCACAAACTTAATGTTGAACTCCCCCAGCTCCACTGACCATTTTGCAATTCGACCTTCCGCTTCACGGTTGTAGAGAATTTCTCGTAGCGGTAGGCCGTGACAACGGTGATTTCCCGCCCTTGGAAATAATGCCGCAGCTTCCTGGACGCCACCAGGACCGCATATAACATCTTTTGAGCTTGTGGATATCGAGTTTCTGCTTCGTGCAACACCTTGCTGACATAGTAGACCGACTCGACACCTTCTCTCTCGCGAACCAAAGACCGCAAGGCCACCACCTCAGAGTAGCAATATGTACAGAGCAATGGTTCATCGCCAGACCAAGAAACCAACACCGGGGGAGAGGTGAGGTATTGCTTCAAATGCTTTCTGAGCTTCTTCAGTCCACTCGAAGTGGTTAGTCTTCTTTAGCAGCTTGAACAGGGGCAAGCTTCTTTCTCCCAATTGGGCAATGAACCGCCCCAGGGAGGCCAGGCGACCGGCCAGACACTAGACTTGCTTAAGTCGCACTGGTGGCTTCATGTGCTCGATGGCCGCTATCTTGTCTGGATTGGCTTTGATTCCCCGGTTGGACACTAGGAAACCCAGCAGCTTGCCAGAGGGCACACCAAACACGCATTTTTCTGGATTGAGCTTCAAGCAATTCTTCCGAAGGTTAGCAAAGGTTTCCTCCAGTTCTTGGATTAGTTCATCACTCTTTTTAATCTTCACCACCAAGTCGTCAACATAGACCTCAAGATTTCAGCCTATTTGAGGACGGAAGGTGATATGCATGGCACGTTGATAAGTGGAACCGGCATTCTTTAAACCAAAAGCCATTCTTACATAACATTATACACCCGTAGGGGTTACAAAAGCAGTCTTATCTTCATCTTCTTGGGCCATGCTAATCTTGTGGTACCCGGAGTACGCATCCAAAAAGCATAGCAGCTCGCACCCGGCCGTGGAGTCAACGATGAGGTCGACTCGCCACAGGGGTATGGATCCTGGCAAAGTGCTTTGTTGAGGCTCTGTGAAGTCGACACACGCGCCATCTCCGCTGGACTTCTTGACGAGAACAGGTTGGCAAGCCACTCAGGTGAGAGACTTCCTGATTATCCCCACGCCAACAAATTTTCTACCTCCTCCAATGGCGCCCCGCGCTCGAGGGGTGCCTACCCGACCTTCACGGACCGGCGCACTCGGGAGCATTGCCATCGGTGCTCGATCACCTCCCTGGGGACCCCAGTCATATCGAACGGTTGCCAGGCGAACACGTCGGAATTAGACTGAAGGAAGGTGACGAGCCGTGCTTTCCTATTTGGCGCCGAGGTTGACGCCAATGTTGACTTTGTTCGGCTCTCCGCCTCACTCAGGGCAACCACCTTAACCTCACCGGCAGAGCCAGGTGAGGCGCGGGTCCGGGCCTGAGGGGCTCCCGAGGAAGGGGCGTCAGCACGCCCGACACTGGTGGCGCCGGCTAGGTCCCACGCTTGCTTGTGGTAGCGCAGGGCCTCGGACCTATCCACCTGGATCACAATGGGGCCGCGTGGCCCCGGGATCTTCACCACCATGTAAGCATAGTGGGTTGCCGCCATAAACTTGACCAACGCTTCGCCGCCAGCGAGTAGCATTATAGGGAGGTCAAACCACTTCACCTCAAATTCCACCATTTCGCATGGTAGTTATTTTCATCCCGAAGGTGACCGGAAGGCACACTGTCCTGTGGGGAATAAACCGCCAGGGGCCACCCAAGAAAAGCAGGCGGAGCGCAGATCCCGCCATGATCGAAGCGCCATGAAGGCCGTGGAGGACAGGAGGTTGATGGAACTCCCTCCATCCACTAGCACACGCCCATGACCATACATTCCGGATCATGGGTGAAACCACGATCGGGAGATGCCCTAGGTCGGGTGCTGTCTGTGGTTTCTACCGACCGAAGTGATCGCTTCTCCGACCACTTCAAGATCCGACTCGCCTCGAGCTCGACGCGTGGCGACACTTCCTCTTCATTGTTTATATGCGGGCGTTGAGGAAAAGGTGGATGAGCCACCATGTATGTACGCCACGCAGGTGATCTCGTCTGCGAAAAGGACACGGGCAGATCCTTGTCCTTATCATCGCAGAGCGGCGCTCCTTGAGCCGCTATTCCACCATCTTGTCCATGACCCGACAGCAGTTAAGGTCATGAGTATTGGTCCGGTGGATTGGGAAGTAGGGCTCGCCCTCCTTTTGCTCACATGGCAGATGCTCCTTACGATCAAGGCGCGATCATCGCTACCGCCTCTTGTGATCATCCCGCCGACATTTGATCGCCCTCGCCCGATCCGGTGGCGCCTCTGGCCGCCACTGGCGGCGCTTTCACGGGCGCTGGGTCATCGTTTCACTGGCGGCCAAGATCCGCCGGTCTCTTCTTCGCCGCTCAAGGCTTTCTTGCTTGAGCGGCCTGAACCTTCGAGGTCCCGCCTCATCCTTGTCTTGGCCATTCCTTTGGGCCTGATCTCAGCCCCTTGCCTCATGTCCGCGCACACTTATGTAAGAGGGAAAAGAGCTCTGAGGTGGTGTTGATGTACGGTGGCCATCTTCTCCTTCATCTTGCGGTTGACAAGACGCCTTCAAAAAGCGATAACGACCGATTTGCTCCGAAATGTGGGGATCGTGGTTATGCGGCGAGGGCAAAACCGGCCGATGAAGTCACACAATGATTCCCCTTCTCTGCTCCATGTGGAGGTCATCCTCCACGCCTGGTCAGGTAAAGGAGCCTTGAAAGTTGGCGACGAAGATGTCAAGACAACTCCTCCCACGAGTGCACCAACCTCGTGGGAGGTTCAATACCAAGAACGGCAGAGTCTGGCCAAAGCCGCCTAAGGTAGTTGGCCATGAACTTTTCAGACCCGCCAGCTGCCCGCACCACCGTTGTATAGATTTGGAGGAACTCCTCCGGGTTGGTGGTGCCATCGTACTTTTCGAGGGATGCCGGGCGAAACCTCTCGGGCCACGCCACGCGTGGCCATGGCCGAGAGAAGGCTTGCACCCGACGCCGTAGAGGGAGCCCATCCGCTCACCGGAGGGCCGATCAGAGACTGCCTCCCGGAGCGCGGGCACTGCTCATCAGACCCTGAGGAGTGAACCTCCTCCCTAGCCCGAGGGCGAGAGCCAAGAGAAGGGCTCTCACCGCCTGTGCTACCTGGCTTCGCTGGGCTCGCCTCCTAGGCCGATTGACGCGGCAGGCGACCACGGAGGTCATCACCGCACCTATCGCGATTTCATCTAGGTGCGATCGAGGTCCCCATGGTTCCTGTGAACCGGGACCATCACCGGCAGCACCGCCCTCTGGCTCGCCCGCTCGGCCGGAACCTTTCTTGGGCGGCTAGACGCCGAGTGCACCAAAGACGCGCCAAAGCGGTGGCGTCACGGTACCCGCCTCACCGACAGGGCCCCACCGGTTGGGCCGCATCCACAAGGTTGGCGATGTCCCGCAGCCATGGAGCGGCCGGGGTGTCTCCTGCGAGTTCCACCGGAGGGTGGTCCAAGAGGAGACGAACCGCATGCAGATTTTGAGCAGGGGTGGCTACCTCCATGGCCAGCCGGCGTCGCACAGGGTGCTCCACCACTTCCACGGGAACAACGCCACCCTGCTGAGGCGGGGTGAGATGATCCCTCGACCGGCGAGACTGCCGGGACTTGCTCGGGGCGACGCTCGACCCCGCCGCTCCTTGGATTTGTGAATCCGCCATCTCCAGATGTATCTGCTTCTGAACAAGAAAAACACCAAAGTTCGCCGGGGAGTTAGCTGGGAAAACCAACCACTAGCCCCCTACCTGGCGCGCCCCAGTCGGCGTATTCCACCTGACAGGCCCTAGCCTACAGACCGGGTTTTGTTCGATAGGAGGGCGTCTTCACAGCTGGCAAACCCTGACGAGGGGAAACCCTAGAGACTTCCTCACGAATGACTTAGGTGCTCATGAACTAAGTTGACACAAGAGTTTTTACCCGTGTTCAGCCCCCTGTTTTCTAGAGTAATGTACTTTACTTCCTCATTGATTTTATGTAGAGTGTTCTGCTTAGCATGAGCTTGGGGACTACAAGTTCTTCCTTAGACTCTATCGCTTGAAATCTTGGTCTTACGTCTCTCGACCTTCGACCCTTTTCCCCATGCACTGAAAAGCCCTTATATAGGCCAAAGCTATCAGGTAGGTAAAAGGGGAGTCATCATGCCGATCTGCAGACACATTAATTACTTCCTTCCGCGGTGGGTCCCGCTCCTCCAAATTTCATTAAATGCCGATGCATGGCTCGCCTTGGCCCGCCTCGGGATGGGACATCTCATGACGGTAGGTGGCAAGCGTAGAGGATATGGCCCGCAGCAGCATTCTCGCAATCAACGAACCCGACACCGCATGCGCATCGCCGCATTTAGACGATAGGGGAAGGAGGCTTCGAGGTGAAGGAACTCGCGACTACCTTTTTTGTTTTGCGGCGGGCGAAAGGTATGCTGCCGCCACTGCCGCTTCGCGGCGCCACGCCGTGGACTCGGCGCTCGGCGTAGCAGGCATGCTGGCCACCGCCGCAAGTTACCACGCTGCCGGGCGCCGGCAGCAGTATGCGTCTCGCCACTCGCTCCAAGGCTACCACGTGGACTAACGCTCGGCGGCAAGGCTCGCCGCCTACCGCTTCGCCAAGCCGCCACGCGGCCGGCATCGCGAAAGTATGCGCTCGCCCCATTGCCGCCAAGGCTTATGTGGGACGACACTGCGGCAAGGCATGCTCGCTTTACTCGCATCGCAGTCGCCACGCTGGTTGGCGCCGGGCGAAGTCTTTCGCCACTGCCGCCTTCGCGCCACGTGGATCGGGCGCTTTTGGCGGGTGGCTTGCTCGCCCACTCGCTCGCCAGGCCACCACGCTGGCCGGGCGCGGGCGAAAAGCGCCTCGCCACTGCCGCTTCGCACGCCACGCGATCGGCTGGCCACGGTGGCGTGTTTCGCCTGCTGCTTGCTTACGCTGCCATGCGGCATGGAAGTAGTGAGAAGGCCTAATCACTGCCGCTCAGGCGCTTACGTGGACCAACGCCAAGCAAGTAAGTAGGCTCGCTGCCCACCGCCACCGTATCACACATGGGCCACGACGCTTTTGTGCGGCGGAGAGGGTACCTCGCGTAAATACGGCAGTAGAGTTTTGAAAATAAAATGGGGTGGAAGGTCAGGTGTGAGTTGATGATAAAAGTTCATTAGGGACCTGTGTGTCCAAAATTATGTGGAAAACAACCGAGAAACTTATTGTATTATTAAGGTTTTGCTTTTATATCTAAATAAATACTAAGTTAAAATATTGATGAAATGCAAAATAACCAATTGAGTTCTTTTGTAACACCCAAAACAACCCCGCCCGGGCCCAGACATGGGAAGGGGTTCGAGTGGGCCCTGCCCCTTTGTTTTGCCGGGGGGTTTGGGGCCCCCCGGCCGGGGGCCCCGGGCCCCGGGCACCCGGGATCTTCCCACGCCGCCCCCCCTTTCCCCAGCGGGGCCTTTGCCCAATGGGGGGTAAGCTTTCGGGCAAATCCCCCGCCCGCCGCCCGCCCGGGCAAGGCGGTTTTGCCCCTCGCCGGGCCATTGGGCGAAGGGCGGGAAGGATGCCGCCCACCCCCTAATACGGGCGGGCGCCGGGGTTCCCCTCGGGCCCTGGTGGGGGTTTGCCCTTTGCCCGGGCCCCCCCCACCCCCGCGGGCGGCCGGGCCCGGGCGGGCCCCGCCCACCGCCGCCCCCACGGGCCGGGCGCCGCGGGGGCTTCGCCCCCCCCCCCGAGGGGCCCGGGGGGGGCCCTTGCCCGCCTTGGGCCCGGGGCCAACCGGGGGCGGGCCCGCTTTCCCTTTCATCCCAAAATTTGGGGGAATTTTAAACAAAAGTGCCATTTGTTTTTGGGAAAATTAACTTTCGAACCTTGGTTTAATTTGAAATCTAGCCTTAAAGGCATTTTTGGGGGCCTTTTTTTTTCGAAGGAGTT